>SJYO01038709.1:9574667-9780577 GCA_006410555.1 Capra ibex | reverse complement strand
TTACTTTTGACTGGAAAAGGTCAGGACACCGGTGACGACTCAAAAGGTTTAAACGACCGTATAACTCACGTCGTGAAAGTGTCGTAGTAGAAAGTCCTAAACTTTGTCGAGTTGACCTTAAGGTAGTGGAGGTGATCGAAACAAACATCACTACGAAAGATTCCGGGTGAACTGAAGTGTAAGGTTCTACAGACCGAGATCTAATCACTAGTGTAGTAGTACTAATAGGGACTCAGGTGGGTGGACAGATAGGTTTACATGATATGAAAAAAAGGGAGAATTATTTATGAAATGAACAAAGTAATTTTTTTATTTTACTCCTATCATGATTGGGTAGATAAAGAGTCAAATACCTATCTTATTTACTCTTATGAAAAAGAGTTTATAATATTAGACTAGTGGTGAAAATATGAACTCTTTTCTTCGATAGAACGTATATAGTGTCCTTACACTAGTTTTTCTATTATGTACGATTTCATGAATCTTTCTATATTTAACCAGAATTTCTAAGTCCACCTCATAAATAAAATTTATTCCAAACAAAATTCTTAAGAGAAAAAGAATAGGGTGGTTAATTAATTCTTAATTTCTTAAATTTTAACCTATAATGTTTGACGATAACGATAACTATCAAACAATGTATACAAAAACAGGTAGAACCTCTTTATATGTGTTTTTCTCAAAGTATTTGTTTTATACTAATAAGAGTTATATGGGACTAATCAAGTCTCGAGAAAATAAATCGTCAGAGGTTGTGTCTTGTATTGGGTTTTGGTGTTTTCCCCCCTCTTATTTTGGGTTACTAACTCCTTATTTTAGAGTTAGGTGACTCCGAAGAATGAGATGTGTACATTCTCTTCCGATCGTGGTTGGAGTGATTCGGAAAACTAAATAACAAGTCAGTGAGTCAGTACAGGTGGAGAAACACTGGGGTACCTGATCTCGTGCGGTCCGAAGGGACAGGAAGTGGTAGAGGGTGTCGAACGAATTTCAGTACAGGTAGCTCAGCCACTACCGTAGGTTGGTAGAGTAGGGGGCAGTAGGGGTAGAGGACAACGAAGTTATAAAGGGTCGTAGTCCCAGAAAAGGTTACTCTGTCAAGAAACGTAGTCGACCGGTTTCATGTCCTCGAAGTCGAACTCGTAGTCAGGAACCTTACTTATAAGTCCTAACTAAAGGAAATCCTAACTGACCAAACTAGAGGAAAGTTAGATTCCCTGAGAGTTCTCAGAAGAGGTGTAGTGTCAAGTTTTCACAGTTAAGAGACCACGAGTCGGAAGAAATACTAGGTTGAGAGTGTAGGTATACACTGATCACCTGTTTGGTTCGAAATTGATCTGTCTGTAAACAGTCTTTTCATTACAGAGACGAAAAATTAACGACAGATCCAAACAGTATCGAAAAGAAGGTTCCTCGTTCGAAGAAAATTAAAGTACGGAAATCAGTGACAGGTGTTACTAAAACCTCGGGTTCTTATATTTCAGCAAGTGACAAAGGTAACAAATGGGAAAATATACGGTACTTCAGTACCCTGACCTACGGTACTAGAAATAAAAAAACTTACAACTCAAAATTCGGCCGAAAAAGTGAGAGGAAAGTGGAAGTAGTTCTTCGAGAAATCAAGATGGAGAGAAAGACGATAATCCAACCACAGTAGACGAATAGAGTCTAATATCTATAAATAGGGTCGTTGGAACTAAGGTCGAGCACGAAGTAGGTCGGGCCGTAAAACACACTACATGAGACGTATATTCAATTTATTCGTCCCACTGTTATATGTTGGAACTACATGAGGAAAGGGTTAAAACCTGGTCAGGTAACAAGGTACGGGCCAAGAGTGACAACGAAGAACTGAACGTATGTCCAAACAATAGATGTATAGACTTCAATAACTATAAAGTAGACAACTACCTGTAAATCCAACGAATTATCACGACGTCACTTGTAACCGTATGCACACAGAAAAATTTAAAACCAAAGGAATCCAATATACGGATCCTCAGCCTAACGACCCAGTATACCACCAAAGAAAGGATCTAAAAATTCCTTAGAGGTATAGAAGAAGGTATCACCGACATAGTTAAATGTAAGGGTGGTTGTCACGTTCTCACAAGGGAAAAGAGGTGTGGAAGAGGTAGTAAATAACAAACATATTGAAAACTACTACCGGTAAGACTGGTCCCACTCCACTATAGAGTAACATCAAAACTAAACGTAAAGAGATTAATACTCGTTATAACTTGTGGAAAAGTAAACAAACAATCGGTAGACATACAGAAGAAACCTCTTTACGGACAAATCTAGAAAAAGGGTGAAAAACTAACCCAATAAACAAAAAGACCATAACTCAACATACTCGACGAACAAATAAAACCTTTAATTAGGAAACAGTCAACAAAGTAAACTATAATAAAAGAGGGTAAGACTCCCAACAGAAAAGTGGAACGAATATCAAAGGAAACGACACGTTTTTCAAAAGTCAAATTAGTCCAAGGTGAACAAATAAAAATAAAAATAAGACAATGAGATCCTCCACACAGTATCTCCTAGAACGAAACTAAATACAGTAGCTCACAAGACGGATACAAAAAGAGATTTTCAACATATCAAAGACCAGAATGTACATCCAGAAATTAGGTAAAACTCAAATAGAAACACATACCACAATCCTTGACAAGATTAAATAAGAAAATGTACATCGACAGGTCCAAAGGGTCGTGACAAATAACTTCTCCGACAGAAACAGGAAGACATATAAAACGGAGGAAACAGTTTTTATTCCATGGGTATCCACGTACCCAAATAAAGACCCGAAAGATAGAACAAGGTAACCAGATATAAAGACAAAAACAAGACCATGATATGTCAGAACTACTGACATCGAAACATCATATTAGACTTCAGTCCTTCCAATTAAGGAGGTCGAGGTAAGAAGAAAGAGTTCTGACGAAATCATAAGTCCCAGAAAACCCAAAGGTATACTTGACACTTTAGAAAACAAGATCAAGAAACCGTTTACGGTAACCATTAAACTATTCCTAGCATAACTTAGACAACTAACGTAAACCCTCATATCAGTAAAAGTGTTATAACTAAGAAGGATGGGTCCTTGTACCTTAGAGAGAGGTAGGCAAATACAGTAGAAACTAAAGAAAGTAATCACAGAATATTAAAAGACACATGTCAAGAAAACAGAGGAAACCATCCAAAAAAGAATCTATAAATTAAGAAAAACAACGTTACCACTTGTCCTAACTAAGGAATTAAAGAGAAAGACTAAAAAGTAACAATTATATATCTTTACGCTCACTAAAGACACATAACTAAAACATAGGACGTTGAAACGATTTAAGTGACTAATTGAGATCATTAAAAGAATATCATAGAAATCCCAAAAAATTCATGTCATAGTACAGTAGACGTTTGTCACTCTCGAAATAAAGAAGAAATGACTAGACCTAAGGAAAGTAAAGGAAAAGAAACTAAAGACATCGATCCTGAAGGTCTTGATACAACTTATTATCACCCCTTACACCTGTGGTAACAGAACAAGGACTAGAATCCCCGTTACGAAAGTCACAAAGTGGTGACTCTTATTACAAACGGTATCCGAATAGTATATACCGGAAATGATACAACTTCATACAAGGAAGATACGGGTAAAAACCTTCTCAAAATTAGTATTTACTCACGACTTAAAACAGTTTCCGAAAAATAAGGAGATAACTCTAATAGTATACCAAAAATAGAAAGTTAAACAATTATACCACATAGCGTAACTAACAAAACACATATAACTTCTGATCGTAAGGACCTTATTTGGGTTGAACTAGTGCCACACACTCGAAAAGTCACACAACGACTTAAGACAAACGACTTTAAAAAAACTCCTAAAAACGTAGATACAAGTAGTCACTATAACCGGACATCAAAAGAAAAAAACACGACAGAAATAGATCAAACCCATAGTTCCACTACCGTCGGAGTATCTTACTCAAACCTTCACAAGGAAGGAGACGTTAAAAACCTTTCTCAAAATCTTCCTATCCGTAATCGAGAAAAGATTTACAAACTATAAGAGGACACTTCGGTAGACGAGGACTCGAAAACAAAAAACCCTCTAAAAACTAGTGTCGAACTTAAAGTCACGAACACTAACCCAACAAGTATTAAAGACAAAGAAGGACCAAGTCAGAACCTTCTAACTTGATGAGATTCTTAGACAGGTAAAGAAGGTCCGACAGATAACAGTATATCAACAAGTACTATCAGAGAATATTAGGAAACATAAAGACTTAACAGACAACATTGGAGAGGAAAAAGTCAAGATTAAAACAATGTCAAAAAAAGAACATTAACCATAGATCAGAGTATCGTAACACCAACCTCTTCTACGAACTATGCTAGAGTTAAAAGAATTTAAATGACTCCAAACTAAACACTGGGTCCTACACGAGATAGGACCTCTTACAAGGTACACGTGAACTCTTCTTCCAGATAAGAAAACGGAAAACTAACTTACAGGACTTCTATAGTTACTCGAGGTATAGTACTAAATTCTGAACACAAAGGAATAATTAAAAAGACGAAACTACTAGAAAGGTAAACATACTCACCCCACAATTTCAGAGGATGATAATAACACAATCACAGTTAAAGAGGAAAATCCAGACAATCACAAACGGAATACATAACTCCACGAGGATACAACCCAAGTATCTATAAATGTTAACAATACAGAAGGAGAACCTAACTAGGGAATTAGTCATACGTCACAGGAAGGAATCGAGGACATTAGAAGAAATAAAATTCCGGATAAAACAGACTATACTCCTAACGATGAGGACGAAAGAAAACGAAGGGTAAAACATACCTTATAAAAAAAGATAGGAGAATGAAAGTCAGATATACACAGAAATCCAGACTTAACCCAAAGAACATCTGTCGTATATATACCCAGAACAAAAACATAGGTAAGTGGGTCAGACACAGAAAACCAACCTTGTAAATTTGGTAAATGTAAATTTCATTAATAACTACATATATATAAGGATAACGGTAAAAGAATTAAAAGAAACCTCATTTGAGACCCTCAACCACTACTTGTCCTTCCGGACCGTATGACGTCAGATACCACAGTGTTTCTCAACCCGTGTTGACTCACTTGCTTGACTTGAGTAAAACATCTAAAAAAAAAGAAGAGAACAATAAAGAACTGATATATTCAGGGAAATTGTAAACAACATTTCGACCTACGGGAGGTTGTGAAACGACCAGAGACCTGGACGACACCCCCCGTCGAGTCTAAGATTAGACCAGGATGAGGAGATACAAGAGTGGAGGTCACAGGTGTCGATAGTCTTGATCATGTAAAAGAAAACACCCTCGAGAGTTACCGGAAAATATATAAGGTATCTCGAACATGTCGACCACCTTTCCAAAACCCAAAAGAAGAAATCGGTATGACGGGGACCCAAAATTAACACCAAAATAAAAGTGGAGACGTACATCCAGCAGGGACCCCAATCGAGGACTCCGACGGGACCTCCCGAACCTAACGGGGACACTCCCGGTCCACACCTCAACCACGTGGACGAACCCAGTGTCCCCAAGACCGTCGTCGTCCATAAGTCCCCTAAACCGATCACGGAGATCTTCCCATACCGTTACTCATAATCGGTTGTGTGAGGTCATAAGAGTGGACTTCTTGGGGGGGACTGTCTCTTCGGACCGTCCAGTGTCAGGTGTCCCAGTGATTCTCAATCTGTACTAGTTTCGTTGGGACACACGTATCTACGTTCTGTAAAACGGATAGACGAGAGTTGACCACAAGACGTACGTGAAGACACAGACTTCCACATAAGGACTACATAGGTACCTCTCTCTATAAGAGGTACTGGTGGATGAGGAGACAGTAGAACAAGAGAGGGAGTAGAAGAATCAAATGAAAGAAGAAACATGTACAAACTTTGAGTAAACCATCTAGAGAAAGTACATGTAGAGTGTAGAAGGATCGATCTACTATTCAGTGTTCTTCAATCTCTAAGGAAGATGGAGTCGTGTTGTTGATCGATCCTGTTCGTTTGTCAGTTCTCCAATTACTTAGAAAGGTCTAAGTTTCTTTTGAACGATGTCCAGGTACGATTTGATAAGGGGAGAAAAAAAAAATTAACCTCCGATTAATGTAATGTTATAACACCACCAAAAACGGTATGAAAGTGTACTTAGTCGGTACCCACATGTACACAAGGGGAAGATCTTGGAGGGAGGGTGGAGGGACGGGTAGGGTAGGGAGTCCCAGTAGGGTCACGGGGTCGGGACTCGTGGGACAGAGTACGTAGCTTGGAGCTGACCGCTAGACAAAGTGTATACTATCATATGTAAAAAGTTACGATAAGAGAGTTTAGTAGGGTGGGAACGGAAGACGGTGTCTCAGGTTGTTAGACAAGAAATGTAGACACAGAGAAAACGACAGAACGTATATCCTAGTAGCAATGGTAGAAACATTTAAGGTATATATACACAATTATATGACATAACGACAAAAAGAAAGATAGAATGAAGCGAGACATATTATCCGTATAAGGGGAGAAAATTGACTCTTTCGACGTAAACCTTCTAGAATTCTCTGTTTATCACTTGCTACGTTTATAGACACTTCGGTGTCCTTAACACATATTTTCGTTTATGAACCATTCAGTAACTCTCTAACTCCCTTCCTCGACATTATTTATAAACACGTACTCCCTCGTTGAACACCAGGAAAGGTCAAGATAAGGTCGGGTCTGTTGATAAGTTTCCCGATAAAGTCCGTTACATGGTTACAAGGTAAGAGTGTATTTTTATGTTTACTTCTTTATTTTTAATGTAACGGATATTAATAATAAAATGGAAATTAAATGGTTTACATCAATGAAGAGACTGATGATACTATACATTACACCGTCTAGAACACATAGTCGTATTATGTGTCGAACCCATCTGAAGTGTAAGTCCTGAGGGAGGAACCCCATGGACCAGACGGAAGGACTCCAAGAACCTCAAAGATACGTAAAAAAAATTGTACGACCGATATTGATCCAAGGAAAGAAAGTACGAGTTCTATGGAATAGTCCTACGTTTACTCACCACGATAATGTCTTTGTGATAATTTAGATAAGGTCAAAAATATATGTATTTAGTAATAATCGTCGTTTCATAATCGTTGTGTGAGATTATGGAGTCAACATTTAGTGACCCCGTTATTTTGTCAGCAAGTAAAACGCAAATCCCTGGACCCAAGTTCAATGACCAGACGACGAAGGAACGACACTTTGAAATACTCGTACGAATAATTAGTAAGCCGGAGTCAAGGATATTTCACCGTTATTACCATTATGGATGAAGTGACCCAATGACACCCCTAATTTATATCACACGAAACTTTTCGTGAAACGTTTTACATTTCGGGACCCGTTTAGATTCAAGACCTAGGGGACACATTAATGTGCGTGGACACATTAAGAGAGAAAGTAGTAACGGTCCGAGAACCAAATCTGGGACTTGAAGGATAACGAGAAAGAGACAGGATTGAAATATATTTAAGCAGTTGGAGAGAATTTAGTCTTAGTCAGGGAGTATCGACTAGATCGATTGTTAGACTCTAAACACGAAAAAGTAATCTTGGTCGATACGATTCGAGGTTGAGGATCTCCAATAAAAATGACACGAGTATCACTACTTGAATCATATCCGATCCTGTCTTTTTGTTGAGAGACAAAATCTTAAAAGGTAGAAAGGGGGTGAGAGTCTCTTACCATATATAATTTATGGTTTTCAGTTTAAGAACAAAACGGGACGGTCACGGAGGTCATATATGGACGTGTATCGGGTCATGTCTTTCTACTAAATACCCTACGTCTCCTTTCCCTAACTGGTGCTTCGTGGTCTGTCCCCACCGTGCAAATTCTTCTGCCCCGGGATCAAGACATCTATACAACCGTAACGGTTTTAAAAAGACTAGAAATAGTCATCCCGGACCGAAATGAGTGACGAGGACAAGGTTCGAAATTGACGGATACCACGTCGGGTCATCTCCTTTTATACTGTCTTTTTGATTCTGGTTGACGTTGAGTGTTACAGAACCCCCGGAGGAGTTCGTTGTGGTAGGGATGGTCAACGAGAAGGATGAGTAAGCTTGAGTATGATTTTGAGAGAGATGCACTAGAGATGGACGGAAGAGGGAGTGGACTATATCTTAACAAAGTAAACCCACGTTTAACACTTAAGAATCTAGAGATGGTTTTTCTTTGACAATACACATATTTTATCATTTAAATCTGTTCTTATATGTTTGTTTTTATATTATTGGATTGACAGGTAGTCGTCTTGTCACATACTTATTTGACATTATATCAGTATGTCACTTCATAATGTGTCGTCAGTTTGGTTACTTGACATCGTTGTGAATCATCATCCTACTTAAAATGGTTATATAAATTCGAATATTTTTCCTTCAGAGGATACAACTTCAACAGTGTTTTTTGGATACATACAAGATCCATATATAGGTTTCCTTTGACTTCATGATAACACTTCTCTATAGACATGAGGATATAAGTGACGTCGTGATAAATGTTATCGGTTTTGTATCTTTGTCGTGTTCAGAGTAAGTTGTCTACTTACCTATTTCTTTTATACCACATATACACCACGTATACATATAGACGTACGAGTCAGCAAAGTCAACATAGGTTGAGGAACTCTAAGATACCTGACATCGGGTGGTCCAAGGAGACAGGAACCCTAAGAGGTCCGTTCGTATGACCTCACCCAACGGTACGGGAAGAGGTCCCCTAAAAGGACTGGGCCCCTAACTTAGGTGAAGAGGACGTAGAGGACGAAACGTCCGTCTAAGAAGTGGGAGACTCGGAGGACCCATGGGGTTATTATTTTACCTTATAATAACTCGGTATTTTATCTTCCTTTAGAATGGTAAAACGTTGTACTACCTGGAACTCCCACAATACGATTCACCTTTTTTGATCTGTCTCTTTCTGTTCATAATATATTACAGTGAGTATAAACCGTAGATTTTTTGTGTGTATAAGTTTCTCTGTCTTGTCTAATCGTCAACGGTCTACGGTTCCCATCCATTAACCCCTTTACCCGTTTCCACCAGTTCTTCATACTTGAAGGTCAATGTTCTAAGTCTTTAGGACCCCTACATTACACGTGGTATCACTGATATCAATTGTTAAAACATAACATATAGACTTTTAACGATGATCATGTAGAATGTCCAAAAGGAGTGTTCTTTTTATTAATATTAATACACACCACTACCTACAATTGGATTTTGTAACACCATTTATAACGTATGAAATATGTATATAGTTCAGTAAGACAACATGTGGAATTGACTTATGTTACAATATACAGTTAATGTGGAATTATTTTGATCCCCTTATTCCTTTCGGATACATACATAATACATTACATATATACATACAAACTCGGACGAGTTTGAGTACAGTTAACTCAGCCACTACAGTAGGTTGGTAGAGTACGAGACAGCAGGGGAAGAGAAGGACGGAAGTTAGAAAGGGTCGTAGTCCCAGAAAAGGTCAATCAGTCAAGAAACGTAGTCCACCGGTTTCATAACCTCAAAGTCGAAGTCGTAGTCAGGAAGGTTACTTATAAGTCCCAACTAAAGGAAATGTAAACTAACCAACCTAGAGGATCGTCAAGTTCCTGAGAGTTCTCAGAAGAGGTCGTGGTGTCAAGTTTTCGTAGTTAAGAAGCCGAGAGTCGAAAGAAGTACAAGGTTGAGAGTGTGGGTAGGTACTGATGACCTTTTTGGTATCGAAACTGATCTACCTCGAAACAACCGTTTACAGAGACGAAAAACTATACTCGGTTAGACTTTATTCTATACAGTATTTACATTTTATACATCGTCTAAAGTTTCTGAATCGTAGATTTTTCCGTTATAAAACCCATATAACTCAATTTCACATTGTAATTAAAGTGGACTAACAAGAAAACGAAAATATTACCGATTATCTTTTAAAATTTAATGTATATACCGAGTTAACACACCGAATGCAAAGATAACCTGACACCACCATATGCTTAAGATATCGTAATCAGGATGTGATACACACACACATATAATCAGTGAATCAGTACAGACTGAAAACACTGGGGTACATGACATCGGCGATCCTAGGAGACAGGTACCCTAAGAGGTCCGTTCTTATAACCTCACTCAACGGAAAAGGAAGAGGTGAATTGTGATATTGGTCGACAAAAGTCCGAATATCGATAAATCAAACAGAGAAATCTGAATTATTAAGACTAAGTAAAATAAAAACCGAAGATTTAGGAGTCAACTTTCAAAGTCACTTATGTTCTCGTTATGTCCGGGGAAGATTTTGTTTCAATTCGTAATGTCTTTAAATACTACATCGTGTCCTTTTCATTGTGGTGTCGGAGTCCAGGGTCTGTATCGGGGATAACTGTTAAGTCATCTTAAAGATCTATATACACAAAAATTCCAAAATTTTACACTTGTAGTTTTAACAGGGAGAAAGAGGGAAAGAGACTGTAGTCTCTTCGTTACCTTCCAGTACAGAACTACACGCACAGTTTGTTGATTTAGAAGATAAGGGTAGGGACCCCAGTGTTATGAGATAACAATCGACCTAAAACATAAAGAAAAGGAACGGTTCTAAGGAAGAGGAGGGGGTTTCTTCACGGTAAACCGTATATAAATATGATTTTCGATTTCACTTGACTTTAATTACAAAGTTCTTAAATGTGTATGAGGACCTTCCTTTTGTTTCTCAGGGTCACCCTATAACATTTTGGTCTAGCTATGTGACAAAGTCACATAGCTAGAGTTGTCTCATGGACTAGTAAAGAAAGTCACCCTTACTTCGTCCTGAGACCACCTTCGCATTGTTAGACCTCTTTTATTAGACGTAGGTAAAGGAAATCAGTATCTAAAGAGAGATGAGACTCTTTCGTCAAATTACCTACATAAACATTCCCCATTTTCCTTAGGTTTCCAGTCTCTACCAACCTAATACACACACGAGAACTTTTACAAGAAAGGTTTAACGGACTCTGAGATATATTTTTCGTAACTATTTCTTTATTCGAAAAAAGGGGGGATCCACCCGATTAACGGTACCTCTAATGTCTTTGATAAAAGAAACAAGTGTGATAACTAATTATTCAAGTTCCTCAAACCTACACAAAGAACCGTACACATGTATGATTTAACGAAGTCAGTGCAGGTTGAGAAACACTGGGATACCTGACAGGCTGAGAAACTGTGGGATACCTAGGGCGGTCCAAGGAGACAGGTACCCTAAGAGGTCCGTTATTAAGACCCCATCCAACGGTACGGGAGGAAGTCCCGTAGAAGGGTTGACTAGGTCCCTACCTTGAGCACGGAGAATACAGAGGACGTAACCGTCCACCCAAGAAGTGGAGATCGCGGTGGACTCTTCGGGTAAAGAACCTTGTTTATAGTTTATTAAACCGTAAAAAGGAATAACAGGTAAGTTACTTCATTTAAGTAAGTTGAAGTATAACAATTCTTTGTACGGTTAATTAAAAATTTAGTATAAGACATACTAACATCAAAAACGTAAACAACTCTGGACACACCTCTTTTTATATTTGACGGGACAATGACAACACGATAATCCAAGAGAAACGAGAGAGAATGACACTTTACAGTCTAGACTTGATCCGTAAGGTTCTGAAAGGACTTTGAGACAGTAACAAGTCTCCGTAGGATAGATGGGAGGTCAAGTAATAGTAAAAAGAAGATTGGACTGAGAGAAATAAGGAGTTAGGTTTAAAGAAATAACCAGTGGATAAAAACAGAACGGAGGAGGAGGAGGGTAATCTAACTGCCAAGCAACTTCATTCTCTGGTACAGATCTAAATTAAGGTTTCATTATGTTACGTGTACAAGTCTTTTATGAATTGTTTTAATAATGGATCTTGGGTACACGGGGTTCGGAACAGGTTCATACAGAATACGATAAATACGGAATAAATTTTCGGTATACACGTGTATTTTAACACATGAACAAATCTCTAGTGTTTTTCTACTTGACTTCAAGTTTTGTGTTTAGTTGTCAAACACTCTGAAGAAATACAATTTCGTAATAAATATATAAAAAGTGTAAAAATCAAAACGAGAAGGATATATCTGTACACAGGACAAATACGTCGTGTCACACTAGATTAAATAACTTATCTTACTATCCGATCTATCTCGTAACCAACTGTTATCTAATTATTAAGTCCAGGTGAAGTCGACACCTGAATCCACCTAGTTTGTAAATAAATTAAAGAACCCGTTCCCTTCCACTACCAGATTGTGGGTAGGACTAGTGGAGTGTTCTTTTAATTGTCCTAGTCATGTAGTCTTTATATAGTCTTTCACGAAACATTTAATTCGTGATATATTTATACTCCAAGAATTCTACACTAAAATAAATGTCAAGGTTGGACGTCTTCTTGTAAGTAAAGGATAACCGAAGAAAACATCAAACACCTATATCATAGTTCCATGAAACCGGAAACAGTTATATTATTTTGTACGGTCCGAAATCTGTGTTTACATCAAATAAACTCTTTTATAATCTATCGAAAATAGAAAAATTTTTTAATTTTATCTTGTACAATAATTTTACCGATTTATATCATTATTTTTATACAATTATATTGTATGTGTCGTTTTGGGGTTACATGGATTCATTATATAACGAGTGAATGGTAAATGACAACATTAGGAGTGAAAAATTTCTCGTCGAATTTAACTCTATTTTCAGTGTATGATATATTATGTGGGCAAATTATACATGTTGATCCATCAAAAATCTTACAAGTGTCTCAACGTACTGTTGGTCGTTTTAGTTAAAATCTTATAAAAATTGTGGTGTCTTTCTTTGGGAAATCGACAGTAAGGGCTTGAGGAGGTAATGGAGAGGATTGGGAGTCAAGTCAAGTCAAGTCAAGTCAAGTCAACGAGTCCGTACAGGCTGAGACACTGGGGTACTTAGCGTCGTGCGGTCCGGAGGAACAGGTAGTGGTTGTGGACCTCAAGTGAGTCTGAGTACAGGTAGCTCAGACACTACGGTAGGTCGGTAGACTAGGAGACAGCAGGGGAAGAGGAGGACGGGGGTTAGGGAGGGTCGTAGACTCAGAAAAGGTTACTCAGTTGAGAAACGTACTCCACCGGTTTCATGATCTGAAAGTCGAAGTCGTAGTAAGGGAGGTTTCTTTAGGGTCCCAACTAGAGGAAGTCTTACCTGACTAACCTAGAGGAACGTCAGGTTCCCTGAGAGTTCTCAGAAGAGGTTGTGGTGTCAAATTTACGTAGTTAAGAAGTCGCGAGTCCAAAGAAGTATCAGGTTGAGAGTGTAGGTATGTACTGGTGACCTTTTTGGTATCGGAACTGATCTGCCTGGAAACAACCGTTTCATTACAGAGACGAAAAGTTATACGATAGATCCAACCAGTATTGAAAAGAAGGTTCCTCATTCGCAGAAAATTAAAGTACCGACGTCAGTGGTAGACGTAACTCAAACCTCGGGTTTCTTTATTTCAGACTGTGACAAAGGTGAAAAAGGGGTAGATAAAGGGTACTTCACTACCAAGGTCTACGGTACTAGAAGCAAAAGACTTACAACTCGAAATTCGGTTGAAAAAGTGAGAGGTGAAAGTGAAAGTAGTTCTACGAAAAATCAAGGATTGGGATCCGTTGGTGATTAGAGTTGTCTATATGCATAATACCTGTATAGTATAGTCACTTGAGTATGCTATATACCAGAAAACACAGACTGAAGAAAGAGAATCGTATTACAAAAGTTTTCAAATAGGTAAAAACATCGTACATATTTCCAAGTAAGGTAAAAGTTACATCGTTTTATATATATTGTCCTTTAAATGGTAAAATTGGTAAAAATCCCTATGTTAAGTCACCGTTTTCATGTGAGTGTTGTAACACGTTGGTAATATTAAGATACAATAGTTTTGGAAAAGTAGGAGAGTTTCTCTTTGACATAAATAATTTGATAATGAAGGGTGAGAGGTGAGGGTGGACAAGTACCATTGGTGATAAGATGAAAGACAGAGATACTTAAACTGTTGAGGTCCATGGAGTATATTCACCTTATAAACAGGAATACTTAGACCAAACAAAGTCAATCGTATCACTGAAGTCACAACTAGGGACAACTTCGTACTTAGGTATGAAGTAAGAAAATTACTACTTATTATAAGGTAACACACCGATATGGTATAACATAGGTAAGTAGTCGACTACATGTAAACTCAACAAATGAGAGACCCAACAGTACTTATTACGACGATACTTGTAGGTACATGTACAGAAATTACTTTTACACAAAAGTAGAAAGACTTCATATATAGGGTCTCTTCCGTTACCGTGGGGTGAGGTCATAAGAACGGACCTTTTAGGGTACCTGCCTCCTCGGACCTTCCGACGTCAGGTACCCCAACGACTCCCAGCCCGAGTTGACTCACTGAAGTGAAAGTGAAAAGTGAAAGGACGTAACCTATTCCTTTACCGTTGGGTAAGGTCACAAGAATGGACCTCTTAGGGTCCCTACCCCCTCGGACCACCCGACGGGAGAACCCAGCGTGTCTCAGCCTGTGCTGACTTAACTGAACCGTCTCGTCTCGTCTTCATATATAGGTCTTCATCTTTAAGACCCAGTTCACTATTGAGTCACAAAATTGAAAATTCTTGAAGGTCTGACAAAAGGTTTCATCGACGTAGTAAAATACGAGGGTGATCTCATATACTCCCGAGGTTAAAGAGATATGGTAGCAGTTGTGAACTATAATAGATAGAAAAAGAAATCTCGGTAGATATCACCTACACTGCACCAGACAGTAACAAGTAATTCATATCAACTAAATGTTATAACACAATCAAAGTCCACATATCGTTGTACTAAGTCAATATATAAAAAAGTTTAATAAAAGGTAATATTCAATAATTTTCTAAAAGTTACATCAAAAGACACACATGTCATAGAATCAAGGGACTGGTCCCTAACTTGGACATGGGGGACGTCACCTTTGTACCTCAGAATAGGTGACTTTATGGTTCCTTCAACGATACGATATATCTTTTAGGAACAAGGAATAGGTAGAATATATATCATCAAACAATTAGAGTAGAGTATAAAGATTAAATAAGGAGGGGGACGGGAAAGGGTAAACAATGGGTACAAACAAAAGATATTGACACTTAGACAAACATAAAAGATGTATCTAAGTAAACATAATAAAAAGTCTGAGGTGCGTATTCACTATAGTATATTATAAACGGAAAGAGACAGACTGAATGAAATGGTTCAGATTATAACAGATCCAGGTAGGCACAACGACGTTTACCGTTATGAGGTAAGTAAAAATACCGACTCATTATAAGCTACACACACACACAGTGTAGAATTCGATTAGTTGGTAACTACCCGTCAACTCAACAAAGGTACAGAACCGATAACATCAAAAAACACCGATAACCTTTAAAGAAACGAGAACATTTAACTCAACGATACTTGTAACTCCATGGACATAGAAAAAGTTAGTCAAAAGTAAAAAAAAGACTAAATATTGGTCCTTAGCCTAAAGACCTAGTATACCATCGAGATTAAAATCAAAAAATTTCTTGGAGATACGACAAAAGGAACTGCATGAGGAAAAGGATAAACCTTGGTCAGACAACAAGGTACAGGTCAAGATTGACAAAGAAGGACAGGACGTATGTCCAAAGAGTTCTCCGTCCAGTCCAACAGACCATAAGGGTAGAGGAAGTCTTAAAAGGTGTCAAATAACAGTAGGTGTTTCAGTTTCCGAAACCGTATCAGTTATTTCGTCTTTATCTACAAAAAGACCTTGCGAGAACGAAAAAGGTACTAGGTCGTCTACAACCGTTAAACTAGAGACCAAGGGGACGGAAAAGATTTTGGTCGAACTTGTAGACCTTCAAGTGTCAAGTACATAACGACTTCGGACCGAACATCTTAAAACTCGTAATGAAATGATCGCAAATTCTACTCACGTTTACACGCCATCAAACTCGTAAGAAACCGTAACGGAAAGAAACCCTAACCTTACTTTTGCCTGGAAAAGGTCAGGACACCGGTGACGACTCAAAAGGTTTAAACAACCGTATAACTCACGTCGTGAAAGTATCGTAGTAGAAAATCCTAAACTTTATCGAGTTGACCTTAAGGTAGTGGAGGTGATCGAGACAAGCATCACTACGTAGGATTCCGGGTGAACTGAAGTGTAAGGTCCTACAGACCGAGATCCACATATAACAGTGGGACGAATAAATTGAATATACGTCTCATGTAGTACTCTTTCCGACCCGACCTTCTTTGTGTTCGACATTAGTTCTAACGGTCCTCTTTATTGTTATTCGAGTCTATACGTCTACTATGGTGGGAATACCGTCTTTCACTTCTCCTTGATTTTTCGGAGAACTACTTTCACTTTCTCCTCTCAATTTTTCAACCGAATTTCGACTTGTAAGTCTTCTGATTCTAGTACCGTAGACCAGGGTAGTGAAGTACCCTCTATCTACCCCTTTGTCACCTTTACCACAGTCTTAAATAAAACCCCCCGAGGTTTTAGTGACCTCTTCCTTTACCGTTGGGTGAGGTTACAAGAACGGACTTCTTAGGGACCCTGCCCCCTCGGACCACACGACGATAGATACCCCAGTGTCTCTCAGTCTGTGCTGACTTCACTGAATCGTCATCGTTTTAGTGACGTCTACCACTAACGTCGACACTTTAATTTTCTACGAACGAGGAACCTTCCTTTCAATACTGGTTGGATGTGTCGTATAATTTTTCGTCTCTGTAATGCAACGGTTGTTTCCAGGCAGATCAGTTCCGACACCAAAAAGGTCACCAGTACATACCTACACTCTCAACCTGATACTTCTTTCGACTCGCGGTTTCTTAACTACGAAAACTTGACACTATAACCTCTTCTGAGAACTCTCAGGGAACCTGACGTTCCTCTAGGTTGGTCAGGTAGGATTTCCTCTAGTCAGGACTTACAAGTAACCTTCCTCACTACAACTTCGACTTTGAGGCCATGAAACCGGTGGAGTACACTTCTCAACTGAGTAACCTTTTCTGAGTCTACGACCCTCCCTAACCCCCGTCCTCCTCTTCCCCTGCTGTCTCCTACTCTACCGACCTACCGTAGTGGCTGAGCTACCTGTACTCAAACCCATTTGAGGCCCTCAACCACAAACTGTCCCTCCGGACCGCACGACACCAAGTACCCTAGCGTTTCTCAGCCTGCTGACTCGTTGACTTGGTTTGACTTGACTACGACAAAAGGCATTAGCGACTTGGTTAAATGTAAGGGTGGTTATCTCATCCTCCCAAGGGAAAGAGGTATGGGAGAAGTCGTAAATAATAGACATCTGAAACACTACTATCAGGAAGACCGGTCACACTCTACTATACAGTAACACCAAAACTAAACGTAAAGATGTTATTACTTCTTACAAATGGTAGAAAAGTACACGAATAGTTGACAAACATATAGTAAAAACGTATTTACAAATACGTCTAGGAAACGGGTAAAAAGTTCACCCAAACAAAAAATAATAATTAAAAAACACATAAGATCAAAGTTAATAGTGTTCCATATACTAAACGTTTATAAAAGAGAGTAAGACACCCATCAGAAAAATGAAAGAACAACCATAGTGTCCGTCTTAAAAAAATTAAAAATACTTCAGGTTAAATAAAAAAAGAAAACACTAAACACAAGAAGTAGAAAAACGACGAAGACAATGTTGAAACTTATCTTTTTAGATCCTATACAAAGATGAGGGGTACATAAAAGTATAAACCAGTGTAATGTTCATTGAGACAAAAATGATACTGAAATCCCTAAAATCCAAAAATATCGAAGAAACGTTATCATCAGATGGAAATGGTAGAAACAAAAAGACTTCTGACCAACAGATTTGGTCCACTGTTCCTCAGTCATAAAGAAAAGAGAGTGGGAAGTCATTCCTGACTACGAAGGACAGAACAACCGTCTTTATCTCACTCTAATATCAGTATATGTATTTATACACGGAATTGTAGATTGGTTGGATATAAACAGAGTTATTAACTGACTTAAAACGGATGTTTTTGGATGATATCATACATATGATATTGTGAATTGACACTACAATAAACAATTTTATATACGAAAAAGTCTCCTTAAATAAATGTCTTTTCGAGTCGTTTTCTTAAACAGACTTGACAAAAGAGATACTCTAGTATAAAGACGGTTTTATTTTGAGAATGTGTAAATGTTCTTTTATTACACCTACTGGAGATCCCAAGGAAAGTCGATACTTTAATATAAATAAAATCCGTTTCAATTAATAATGTATTTTTAATAACATATGAGTGATAGAATGTCCGGGACATGATCCGTGGGATCAAGAGTATAGTAGGAACGTGTAATTTATCTCAAATAAAAGTAAAATGTACGTATAAAATGTAGTTGGAGTCCCTACAATTTATTAAAGTGGTCTTCCATGTCCACCATTCATTTCTATTCTTGTTTTTATTTCAGAAGGAACAGAATCAAACCGGGAGACCCGTCCACAGGGAAATACGAAAATACGAAGATCTGGATTAGAATTGGAATATTATAAGTATAACTAGAAGAAAACGGACTTAGAACCCGTCCGACCCGAAAGAAATCTCTACGAACCAACCTTCGAAAAAGATCGGTATTCGTAAGGTGACTCCAATTTCCCGTAGTCGAACGGAATGACAGAGACCCACCTTTCTTGATTTTCACTTAAAAGACTTACTTTCAAATGTTAGAATCATTTCGGTGTTCTGTCTGGGTGGTTGTTTGACGAAAGAACCACTACAGGTAGAGAGAAATGGTGATTTAGAAAAGTCCAATCAACCTATCTTGGAACTTGTAATAACGGTCACTACACGTCATAGTAATTATGTTGTAATTTTGAATCTTAAATCCAAGGTAGGGGATAAAGATGTGGTCTTCTTGTTAGAACATGATATCTTTGTTTTGATATGATATTTTGTCTTCTCTTGACTCGTACTTTATAAATCAAACACGATTTTAAATTCGAAAATGAAAAAAAAAGGAAAGAAACTCATAGAACTCGAAGATGAGACCTTTGATCTGTATAATTCATTAGTATTTATAGTCCTATTCTACTCGTATGTATGGTTAGAAAAGGACAAGCTTCATTTAATACCGAGAAACAGGGTATTCGATAATATATAATATACATTCGTCTCTAACTTAAATTTCGTATCCTCTTCATCCTTTGTCTGTAATTTAATAGTTTGTCCTCTTTATAATCTACTTATCTCTGTATTGAGAATCTCTAATCAGTACAAGAGATCTTCGATTTTTTAACAACTCGTGGTTGAAACCCGGGAGTCATATACACGAAATACAGTGACTTAAGAGTGTTGTTAGGATATTTAAGTTAAAGGGTAAAATGTCTACTCGTTTGACATCAAGTTTTTCTAATTCATTAAAAACGGGTTTTAGTATGTCGATCAATTACTCTTCACGTTCCTAACTAGAGGTTCCAGAAAAACTGAAGTTTAAAGAAAGTTAATACGACGGAGGTTCACTAAATCGTACCAGTCTATGAACGAAAAAGGAATATTATGGGTTACGATATTAGTCGGATCATGATCATTATAATGTTAGACTTAGTATGATAACCCCCCTTCTCCTCTCAAATTCTTGGTCTATTACCGTAGACTTGATCCTCAACATTTCATTTCTACACCCGGAGAAGACTTTACTACTTAAAATTTAACATAGGATTTGCATTTTGGTCTTTGATATTTTGAGGATCTCCTCTTGTATCCGTTTTGTGAGAGACTGTATTTAGTGTCGTCCTAGGAGATACTGGGTGGAGGGTCTTATAACCTTTATTTTCGTTTTTATTTGTTTACCCTGGATTAATTTGCATTTTCGAAGACGTGTTGTTTCCTTTGATATTCGTTCCACTTTTCTGTCGGAAGTCTTACCCTCTTTTATTATCGTTTACTTCGTTAACTGTTTGTTAGAGTTTTTATATGTTCGTTAAGGACGTCGAGTTAAGGTCTTTTTATTTACTGGGTTAGTTTTTTACCCGGTTTCTTGATTCACCTGTAAAGAGGTTTCTTCTGTATGTCTACCGATTGTTTGTACTTTTCTACGAGTTGCAGTAAGTAATAGTCTCTTTACGTTTAGTTTTGGTGTTACTCCATGGTAAAGTCCGGTCAGTCTTACCGACTCTAGGTTTTCAGATGTTCGTTATTTACGACCTCTCCCACACCTCTTTTTCCTTAGGAGAATATGACAACCACCCTTACGTTTGATCATGTCGGTGATACCTCTTGTCACACCTCTAAGGAAATTTTTGACCTTTACGACCCGTATGTGTGGCTCCTTTGGTCTTAACTTTCTCCGTGCACATGGGGTTACAAGTAGCGTTGTGACAAATATTATCGGTCCTGCACCTTCGTTGGATCTACAGGTAGTCGTCTGCTTACTATTCTTTCGACACCATGTATATGTGTTACCTCATAATGAGTCGGTAATTTTTCTTATGTGAACTTAGTCAAGATTACTCCACCTACTTTGACCTCGGATAATATGTCTCACTTCATTCGGTCTTTCTTTTTGTGGTTATGTCATATGATTGCGTATATATACCTTAAATCTTTCTACCATTCTTATTGGGACATACGTTCTGTCGTTTTCTCTGTGTCTACGTATCTTGTCAGAAAACCTGAAACACCCTCTCCCACTCCCACTCTACTAAACCCTCTTACCGTAACTTTGTACATATTATATACTTTGCTTAGTGGTCAGGTCCAAGCTACGTACTATGACCTACGAACCCCGACCACGTGACCCTGTTGGGTCTCCCTACCATGCCCCTCCCTCCTCCCTCTCCCCAAGTCCTACACATATGGACACCACCTAAGTACAACTACATACCGTTTCGGTTATGTCATAACATTTCATTAATTGGAGGTTAATTTTATTTATTTGAAAATTTTATTTATTTATTTATTTAACATAGGAAATGTTCTTAGGGTTGTTCAGTGATCATGAATCTCAACTTTTACACTCATAACTTTTTACAATGACGATAATGACAACTCTGAATTTGACTTTAACTTCAGTGAGTCAGTACAGACTGAGAAACGTTGGGGTACCTGACATCGGATGGTCTGAGGTAGGTAACCTAAAATGTCCGTCCTCATGAAATTACCCAACGGTAAAGGAAGAGGTCTCCTAGAAGGGTTGGGTCGTTAGCTTGGGTCGAGAGGGTGTAACGTCCGTCAGCAAAAATGGAAGACTCGGTGGTCCTTTGGAAAACTCTGAATTTCGCCGACGATATCCTTGGGGGATCCCCTGAGACAAAGGTGGTCAGAATTAAAATGAATTGTCTTTGACACTTAGAGTTTAGAAAATATGTGTTGTTCAGTTTCTAAGTAACGGTGAGTGTAGAAAGGGACCTAAGGGACCACCGAGTCTGTCATTTCGCAGACGGGTGTTACACCCTCTGTGTCCAAACTAGGGACCTAACCCTTCTAGGAGACCTCTTCCTTTACCGTTGGGTGAGGTCACGAACAAGGATCTTTTAAGGTACATACTTCCTCGGACCATCCGATGATAGGTACCCCAGTGTTTCTCAGTCTGTGCTGACTCGCTTAAGTGAAGTGAAGTGTAGAAAGGAGGATTTTTTGGGTTTCTTGAAATGTTTGGGTATTACCTCGTAACATATCTTTCTCTTGAACCCGGTATGGTTCATACTAGTCAAATTGTAAGGTGTTTAAAGGTCACTTTAATCCTTTCCATAAAACGTACCAAAAGGTTTGGATCATTTAGAGGTGGAGAAATTCAAAAAGGTCTATGAGTAAGAAAAGTAATACAAATTAAGGAATTAGTAATGACAGTCTTTAGGGGAATCTATAATTTTTTTAGGTAAAAACTCTTATAATACACGAGATGAATAAAAAAGACATTTTTTATTTAAGTTCCCTAAATGTAAAAAACGATCCTACCTCTTTGAGGTAAAAAAGATCCAGAAGGGAAAAAGTTGGTTTTTGAAGCCTTGTATTGTGTTGTTTGTTCTAAGACTTTCCACCTTTCTTGTTCTGTCTGACGGACTCTGGATTCTTTGTTATGTAGTCACCCGAGGGAACCAAAGGAAAAACGGAGGGTATATAGGTTCTATTCCGTCATGTCTTCGGAGGTTGGTATTGACGGTTAGTCAAGTCAAGTCAGTGAGCCAGTACAGGTTGAGGAACGTTGGGCTACCTGACGTCGTATGGTCCGAAACGACAGGTAGTGGTAGTGGGTCTGGAACGAGTTTGAGTACAGGTAGTTGAGTCTCTACGGTAGGTTGGTAGAGTACGAGACAGGAAGGGAAGAAAGGGACGGAAATCAGAAAGGTCGTAGTCGCAGAAAAGGTTACTCAGTCAAGAAACGTAGTCTACCCGTTTCATAACCTCGAAGTCGAAGTCGTAGTCAAGAAGGTTATAAGTCCTCACTAAAGAAAATCCCAACTGACCAAACTAGAGAAACGACAGGTTCCATGAGGGTTCTGATAAGAGGTTGTGGTGTCAAATTTTAGTAGTTAAGAAACCGTGAGTCGGAAGAAATACCAGGTCGAGAGTGTAGGTATATACTGATGACCTTTTTGGTATCAAAACTGATCTACCTGGAAACAACCGTTGTATTAAAGAGACAAAAAATTACATGACAGATCCAACCAGTATATTCAATTTATTCGTCCCACTGTCACATGTCGGAACTGTATGAGTAAAGGGTTAAATCTTGGTCAGACAACAAGGTACAGGTCAAGTTTGACAACGAAGAACTGATCGTAAGTCTAAAGAGTCCTCCGTCCAGTCCACAAGACCACAGGGGTAGCGAAGTTCTTAAAAAGTGTTAAACAACACTAGGTGTGTCAGTTACCGGAATCGTATCAGTTACTTTATCTTCAACTACAAAAAGACCCTAAGAGAACGAAAAAGATACTAGGTCACCTACAACTGTTACACTAGAGACCAAGGAGACGGAAAAGATTTAGGTCGAACTTGTAGACCTTCAAGTGCCAAGGGCATGATAACCCGGACTGAACCTCTTAAAACTCGTAATGAAACGATCACATACTCTCCTTACGTTAAAATGTTATCAAACTCGTAAGAAACCGTAACGGAAGGAAACCCTAACCTTACTTTTGACTGGAAAAGGTCACGATACCGGTGACGACTCAAAAGGTTTAAACGACCGTATAACTCACATCGTGAAATTGTCGTAGTAGAAAATTCTAAACTTTATCGAGTCGACTTTAAGGTAGTGGAGGTGATCGAAACAAGCATCGCTATGAAGGATTTCGGGTGAACTGAAGCATGAGGTCCTATAGACTGAGACGCACCCACTAGTGTGGTAACACCAATAGACCCAGTACTTCTAGAAAAAACATGTCAAGAAGACACATAAGAACGGTGGAGAAGAATTATAGAAGACGAAGACAATCCGGGTATGGTAAAGACAGGAAATAATACGAGTAAAAAGGTACTTTATGAGGGAACCATAGAGATTAAAAGAACTCCTCTAGAGATCAGAAAGGGTAAGATAACAAAAGGAGATAAAGAAACGTAACAAGTGAATCCTTCCGAAAGAATAGAGATGAACGATAAGAAACCTTGAGACGTAAGTCTACCTACATAGAAAGGAAAAGAGGAAATGCAAATCGAACAGAACAGAACAAAAGAGTCGATAAACATTCCGGAGGAGTGTGTTGGTAAAACGGAAAAACGTTAAGAAAATGAACCACTACCATAAGTAGTACCGGAGGACATGTCACAATACTTAGAGGCAGGTATCAAGAAGTCCGTGAGACAGATAGTAGTCTAGATCAGGGAACTTAGATAAACAGTGAAGGTGACTACTGACGGTTATCCGTGTCTGTTTTTCTTTCAAGATTTATTTCGGACTTCGAGGATAGATTTCTTTTACCTCTTTCCCAGGGGACTGTCGTCTTTTGGAAAAACGGTTATGGACGGGATGAGGTCGGTTTGTAACCCCAGCCCCCCTTACGTAGGAGAGGTGACAGGGTGTCGGAGTCACCTCGGATCACTCTTCAACTAGAAGGTGAGACGGGGAAGGTTTTGTACTTTTTACCATACGACGATAAGATGACGACCCCATCACAACCGTCTTGACTCGTCCGTTAGGATTAGGGAGTAAACCGTCCTCTGTCACGAGGATAAGAGGAAGGTCTCATCACAGTTAGGTCGTGTCATCGTTGGATTCGACGGTGTAAGTGGGTCTTCGTTCTTCTCAATTGTTGAACAACGTTACCTCTGAAATGGAAATACAGTTACCCCCTGTTGTCCCTCCGACTCGAAGATCAGGGAGGTGTGGTTTTCTTGACTTGTCTTCCTATGTACAGTCCGTATCATTCGTGAGGTGAAAAGGAGGTTGGGACCACAGTCGCTCAGGGTTACCCTTCGACTTGGAGATGTGTGTGGACCGTGGTTACTCTGACTTTCTCCGTCACAGTATTTCCCAATCAGTCGTGTGAATAGGGGGAGGGGACCATAGTCACTTCATACCACACCTTGACTCGGATGTGGGTGTCAGTCGTAGTCACTCCGAATAGTTCCACCATTTTTCCGTCTCGATCAACCAAGAAACGATGAGGGGGGAAGGGGACAACAGTCGTACCGGACGGTCCCTTGACTTGAATGTGAAGGTAAATTTCTATTCTCTTCGGTCTCGGGACATCAATTTACGTGGTGAAAGTGACCCTATCATCGTCGTCTCGGACTATGATAGACTTGAAGGTGATTTGAAGGTGAGAGGGGCAAACATAATTGCCTTACACTCAGTTACGGGGCGACAACGGTCCCAGTACAGTCACACTACGTCGTTCTTGTTCATAGGTCGGGAGTGTCATATATTGTTATGTCCCTGACGAACGAAATTTTTCTACTTATTTATCTAAGGTCGTAGAGTATTACATCGTATCTTTTTAGGAGTCAAATATCGGTTTTCAGTAAGTACTTATTCTTGTCTGTCCGTGTGACTTTATTCAGTCTAAAATAGACTGTTCCTATTATTTCGTAGACATTATTTTTAATAGGTTCTTCATTAATGTTTGAGAGAGTTTTGTTTGTTTCTGTTTATTTCAGAATCGTTTCTATTTCTTCAACATAGTTTTTTCTTCCTTTATCTTTAATATCTTGACTTTTTATGTCATTGACTTTATTTGAACCACCTACCCGAGTTATCATCTCACTTCTATTGTCTTCTATCTTAGTCACTTGAACTCCAGTCTCATCATCTTAAATGAGTCAGACTTGTTGTCTCTCTTTTATCTGACCTATTTTTTCTTGTTTCAGAGTCCCCTAGACACCCTGTCATTGCTTTCTAGGTCGTAAGTATAGTAGTCACAGGTTTTCCTTTCGTCTCTCTGTCTTCATGACCTTCTCCTGAGTTTATTACCGATTGAATTTTTCCTTTCTTTAAGACTATATACGAGGTTGTCCCTACTGAGAACTCCTGTAATATGATTCACTTTGTTCGGTCAGTGTTTTTCTGTTTATGACATACTAAGGTGAATACACTCTATAAATGTCACCAGTCTAAGTATCTTTTTCATGTTACTACTTACTGTCTTCAACCCCAATCTTCTTTACCTATTAATAACAAAGTATCCATATCTCAAAACTAAAATGTTCTACCCTTCTTAAAACCTCTGACTCAAGTGTTGTCACACCTATATAAATTGTGATGACTTGATATTTGATTTTTACCAATTCTACCATTTAAAATACACATAAAATGATGTTAAAAAAATCAACTTTTTTTCTTTATTACCGACTTTTGAAGGGTTTAAACTGTTTTATTTCGATGTTTAAGTTCTTCGACTCACTTTAGGTTTATATTATTTAGGTTTATTTAGGTACGGTTCTGTGTTGTATTAATTTAAATACTTTTGATTTCCATTAAATTATTAGAAGTCTCGTCGGTCCTTTTCGATTTGTTACATATGAAAATCCCTTTGTGGTTAAGTTGACAGTTGTCTAAAGTATAAACTTTTGTATCTCCGGTCCTCTTTTACCATATAAAAAGTGTACGACTTTTTTTTTACAATTGGTGTCTGGATATAGTTCTCTTAGGGAAGTCATTAATCCCCTTTCGTTTCCTTAAAAGTGTACTTCTTATAAACAACAACGATGGTTTGGATGTGAATTACTACCCGATTTTCTTCAAATTATTTATCTTTAACATAATCCACTTCCGAATCTTGGAGTCCTTTCTTTCTTGATGTGGTGTCACCACTTTTGACGTTATTTATGTTATCCGGTACAAGTAAGAGTACTCAAAGAATTTAGTAAAGATTATCAACTTCGTTTTTAATTTTGTGGTAGACTACATCACGGGTTAAAGGACATACATGTACTTTATGAATTCTGTTAATTCCGTATGAATAACTTTTTGACTCCTCCCATCAGTTGTAATAATCGTTAATCCCTATACATTGAGTTTTGGTGTTACTCTATGTTAAAGTGTGGGTGTTCGTACTGATATTAGTTGTTTTATCTATTGTGTTGTTCTCATCTGTTCCTACACCTCTTTAACCTTGATAGTATGTGACGACCACTTTTACATTTTACTACACCGGGAAAATCCCCTTTTTTTTGTGGTCAGACTGACAAGTACTTTTATAATTTGCAAATGGTCTTCTGGGTTGTGAAGACGAGGATTCATATATTGGTTTTGTAAGTTTGTCTATATTTTCGGGACATGTACTTACAAGTATCATCGTAATAAATATTACCTGTTTTTGACCTTTGTTGGGTTCATAGGTAGTCAATAACCCACCTATTCATTTGACATCATATAATTATGTTACCTCGTAATAAACCATTATGATTATGATACACCATTTTGTAACTACTTAGGACTTTTGTACTACGATTCACTTTCTTCGGTCATTGTATAGAAAACTAAGTCAAATATACTGTACGGGTCTTATCCATTTAGGTATGTCTGTCTTTCCTTTAATCACCTAAAAACCCTCACCCGCTTCAAACTGTCTTTAATCTTCAGTTAACGATTTCCCATGTCCCAGAGAAAAGCCCTATTACTTTTACAAGATTTTAACTAACACCATTACAAACATCTTAAGATTCTTGGTAACTTAACATGTATAATTTACCTATATCACATATACTTAATGTAGAGGTATCTTGATAATAACAAGAATTTTTTGACTCCGTACATTCACCTGGATTTCCTTCGTCTCAAAGATGTGAAGCGAACTTCACGATTTAGTAACTATGGTCATCAAACAGTATTCAATACATACATAACATTTTGGATCTCATTGGTGATTCTTGGTGATATGACTTACGTTAAGAGTTTTTGTATTCCTGTCTTAGGAAAATTTTACAAGTTTAATGACTGTTATTTCGTCCTTTCTCTTTTTTCTTTAGTATTCGTCTCCTTTGTCTTTTGTTTCATACTTTATCGTCTGAAGTCGTGTTTGCATAGTTATTAATGGAATTTACATTTACTATATTTATATGATTAATTTTCTGTCTCTAATCGTCTCACCTAATATTTTATAATGGGTTGATATTCGATCGATGTCTTTTTGAGTAAAGGTTATGTTGTTTTATCCATACAGTTTTCATTCCTACCTTTTTCTATAGGGTACGTTTTAATTACTTTTTTTTTCGTTGTCACCATATACTTATTCTCTATCACACGTTAAGGTTCGTTTCTTTTAAGGATCTCTGTCTTCCCTGTACCTATATTATTTCCTTGTTAGGTAGTCCTACTGGATTACTAGGATTTACACATGTGTGACTTGTTGTCTGGGAGTTTCATGTACTTCGTTTCTTCTTTATCTTTTTAGGTGTTTATATCAACCCCTGAATCGTAGAACGTTGTTAACTATTCTGATGACCTACCTTTTAGTTGTTCCTATATCTTCTTGACTTGTTATGTTACTTGGGTTTTTCTAGATAAACTGTATATATCTTGTGAGGAGGGTTGTGGTGGTTTCATGTGTAAAAAAATTCGTGGGTACCTTGTGAATGGTTCTATTTTTAACTAGGACCCCGTGCCTTGTTCGGAGTAGTTTATATTATTCTCTTAACATTATTATCTCATACAAGAGTCCAGTATTACTTTAGTTTGATCTTTAGTTATTACCCCCTTTTTTTTTTTGAGAGGTTTGTGAATCTTTAATTTATTCTACGGAGTTTTAGTACCTGTCCAGATTCTTTCTCAGAGTTTCCTTTGTTTTTTATGTATCTCAAGTTACATTAATTCTAGAGGGGTAGTTCTTTAGAGGTTCGGGTCTACCAAAGTGACTTATTGAGATAGTGTATAAAATTCTTAATCGTGGTTAAAATGTGTTGGAGAAAGTCTTTTATCCTCTCTGTCCTTCTACAGGGTTGAATCAAATACTCTGGTCCTAGTGGGACTATGGTTTTAGTCTGTTTTGTCGTCATTTTTCCTTTTGATTTATGATTTTGATTTAGAGAGTAGTCTAATTTACCTTTATAGGAGTTGTTTTATAATCGTTTAACTTATGCTACTATATGTTTTGTCGTTTCTTAGTACTGATTCACCCTAAACAAGGTCAGAAATTCCGACCAAGTTGTAAACCTTTAGTCATTTAAATCGGGGTGTACGGTTGTCCGATTTCTTCTTTTTAATATACTAGTATAGTTAACTGTGTCTTTTTTTGTGAACTGTTTTAGGTTGTACGTAAGTACTAAGTTTGGAAGACGTTTCATCCTTCGATCCCTCGAAGGAGTTTAACTATTTTTTTTTTTAGGTGGTTTTTTGGATATCCATTTTAGTACCGAAATACCTACTTACAAACGGAGGATTTAATCTTGTTCTATTCTTATATATATATTCTTATATATATATATATATAAGAATGGTAAGAATAAGTTGTATTATGACTTTCCCAAAAAGGGAACGGTTTTTCCGTATGACTAGTCTTTCTTCCTTAATTAGATAAAGATAAACGTCTACTATATCAATAAATCTTTTAGGGTCCAATAGATGGGTTTTTTAGAATCCTGATTACATACTGAAGTCTTTTCAGAGTCCTATGTTATAGTTGATGTAACTTACCTTTTAAGTTAATGTAAAAACACATAAGAATAGTATAAACTTCACTCAAAGAAAAAATTTTTTATATTTAAATAAATAAAATTAATCTCCGATTAATGAAATGTTATAATATAACCAAAACGGTATGTAGTTGTACTTAAGCGGTGCCCACATGTGAACAAGGGAGAGGGTGGAGGGAGTGGTATGGTAGGGAGACCCAGTAGGGTCACGTGGTCGGGGCTCGTAGGACATAGTACGTAGTTTGGACCTGACCGTTAAACAAAGTGTATACTATAATATGTACAAAGTTACGGTAAGAGGGTTTAGTAGGGTGGGAGCGAGAGAGGGTGTCTCAAAGAATTAAGTGGAAAATTATCAAGTAACAATTACATGGCTTTACTGTCTAAAGACATATAATTAAAACATAACATGTTGAAATGACTTAATTAACTATTCAAGATCGTCAAAAACTACCACAGATATCCTAAAAGACACATATCATAATACACCAGAAGTTTATCACTGTCAAAAAGAAGAGGGAAAGATTAAATCTAAGGAAAATAAAGAAGACGAAAAGACTTACGATACTTATCCTGAAGGTTTTGATACAACTTATTTTCACCGGTGATGAGTCAAACCCTATGGGGTCTGGGGTGTCCGACGGGACAGTCCTTGGTCGGGGTGGGTGGTGGTTCGACCGTGATGTATACTCTGGGGATCGAGGTGTTGATGAGTGGGGTCTAGGTCCAAGGGGGGTGACTACCCAGTCGTGATTGATGTCTTGGGTGTCCCGGGGTATCGGTCGGTGGAGTATTGGATTCGATGGTCGTCGGAGACTTTTTCTGTCCCTGACCTACGGTCGGTGTAGATGGTCTGTGGGTGTCATCAGTCGGATGGTGTTTTCTTCCTGGGTACGTCGGATGTATCCTTTACGGGGGTCTCGTCTATCAAGACCACTTCTCTCGTCCCCCATATGACGACCCTGTGTTTCCTGTAGATGTGCCCCGGTAAAGAGGTTCCGACTCTTTACATTAGTTGTATGACTTATGTATCTTTATTTTTGTCGTTTGATCTGATTTACTTCGTTGTCTCCCTATGTAAGGGTTTCTTCCTCGTTCTATTTTAGGGTTTTCTTCATGATTCACTTCACCACCAAATTAGTGAGTCAGTACAGGTTGAGAAATACTGGTGTACCTGACATCGGATGGTCCGAGGAGACAGGTACCCTAAGAAGTCCGTTTTTATAACCTCACCCAACGGTAAAGGAAGAGGTTTCACTTCATCTCTATTCGTTATATACGTTATTACACAAGTTCCATTACTAACATTTCTACAAATTTCTTAAGTCCTCTTTCCACCTACTTATGTCGTTCAACTTCTAATATTGTGTGAATCTTACATATTTCCTGGTTTGTCTCTACTTCTGATGTTATTACCTTTATTTCTTATTTGACCCTCCTTAGTTGTAATCTAATCTACTATGTCTCCTTGTCTAGTCTCTGGACCTTCTATCTCATCACCTTTAGTGTCTTCGACTTGTCCTTTTTTTTTTTTTTTCCCTGTCTAATTCTCTGGAGACCATGTTGTAGTTCGTATGATTATAAGAGTAATATTCCCAAGGTCTTCCTCTTCTCTCTCTCTCTTTCTCTGTCTCTTGTATAGACTTCTTTATAATTGACTTTTGAAGGGATTGGACCCTTTCCTTTATGTGTAGGTTCTTTGTGTCTTTCAGGGTATGTCATTCTTGGGTTTCTTCAGGTGTACTTCTGTGTAATATTAATTTCACCGGTTTTAATTTCCCTCTTATAACTTTTGTTGTTCCCCTTTCGTTTTTTCAATGTATGTACCTTCGAGGGTATTCCGATTGTCGATTGAAAAGTCGTCTGGTGTTCACCCATCGTGTTGTATAAATTTGACTACTTCCATTTTTGGATGTTGGTTCTTATGAGACCGTTCCGAAAGTAAGTCTAAACTACCTTTCTAGTTTTCGAAAAATCTATTCGTTTTCGATTTTCTGAAGTCGTCGTTGGTTTGATATTCTTTACAATTTCCCTGAAGAAATTAACTATTTATTTTCCGGTATTGATCTTTATACTTTTAATGTTCTTATTTTTAGAGTACTCATTTCCGTATATATGTCATTTCATGACTTAGTTGGTATATACTTCGGTGATTCTTCCAATATTCTGTTTTCATCATTTTAATATATATAGGGGTTATACATCAATACCTTATGTGTTTTGTTTTTCTACATTTTACACTACAGTTTTTGTCATTTGTCTCTACTCTTCTCACTTTTTTAATAAACTTGAACCCTAGTCGTTGAATTAGTGTACATAGTCTCTTTTTTGTATTAATTTTTTCTATGTATGTGAGGTCACAAGTAACATCGTGACAAATGTTATCGATCATGTACCTTTATTGGATTTACAGGTAGTCGTCTCCTGACCTATTTCTACACCTTGTATATATGTTACCTTATAATGAGACGGTATTTTTACTTGTTTTATTACGGTAAACGTCGTTATACCTACCTGGATTTCTAACAGGATGAATCCACTTCAGTCTGTCTTTTTCTGTTTATAGTATATTTATAACGAACATACACCTTAGATTTATTTTCCAATGTTTACTTGAATGAATGGTTTGTCTTTATCTCAGTGCCTACATCTGTTTGAACATCAATGGTCCTCTATTCCATCCTTCCCTATTTAAAGTTCTAACCCTAACTGTATATATGTAATGATATATATTTTATCTAATGATTATTCATGGACGGAATATCGTGTCCCTTGAGATGAGTTATAAGATATTACCGGTTATACCCTTTTCCTAGAAATTTTTTACCTATATACATATTTTTTCTTTTTCACTTCAGCGAGTCAGCACAGACTGAGACGCTGGGGTACCTGACATCGGATGGTCCGAGGAGGTAGGTACCCTAAGAGGTCCGTTCTTGTGACCTCACCCAACAGTAAAGGAAGAGGTCCCCTAGAAGGACTGGGTCCCTGACTTGGGACCAGAAGGTGTAACCTCCGTCTTCGAAATTGGAGACTCGGTAGTCACATATTGGTTAAGTGAAACGACATATGGACTTTGATTGTGTCGTGACTTTAATTGATGTAAGGTTATTTTTTAAATTTAGTGGATATGTATATCCAACGATATATATTTGGAGTACTATTGGTGTTTAGTTTTTAGATAGTATCTGTATGTGTTTTTTCTTTCTTTAGGTTTATGATTTTTATCAGTAGATTAGTTGTCCCTTCTGTCGTTTTCTTCTTTTACCTTATTTTGTCGAGCTTTTTGTTGGGGTTTTGATAATTGTTTTACCGTTAATCATATATAGATAGTTAATGAAATTTACTTGATTTACGATATTAGTTTCCTGTAATCTCACCGATTTACCTATACGTTTGTTCTGGATGAGTAAACGATAGAAATTTTCTCTGAGAGACTTCTCGTTTTCTGTGTGTGTCTGACTTTCACTCTTCTACCCTTTTCCATGAAGTCCGTTGATCGTTACTTTTCTTTCGGTCCCATCGTTATAACTATAGTCTGTTTTATCTGAAATGTTGTTTATGATATAGTCCTCTGTCTCTCTTTGGAATGTATCACTAGTTCCCTAGTTAGGTTCTTCTATATGGTTAACATTTATATGTACATGGGTTGTATCCGTGTGGATTTATGTCTTTCATTTATAATTGTCTGTATTTTCCTCTTAACTGTCATTATGTTAGTAAGTCAAGTCAAGTCAAGTCAAGTCAGCAAACCAGTACAGGTTGAGAAACGTTGGGGTACTTAACGTCGTGCGGTCCGGAGGGACAGGTCCCAAGTAATTAAGCCACTACGGTAGGTCAGTGGAGTAGGGAGTAAGTTTGAGTACAGGTAGTTCAGTCACTACGGAAGGTCGGTAGAGTAGGAGACAGGAGGGGAAGAGGAGGACGGGGGTTAGTGAGGGTCGTAGGCTCAGAAAAGGTTACTCAGTTGAGAAACGTACTCCACCGGTTTCATGACCTCAAAGTCGAAATCGTAGTGAGAAAGGTTATCATTCCCTGAAATTATATGGACATCGTAGTGACCCGTCTATAGGTCTGTCTTTTATCTATTCCTTTGCGACGGGAATTTACTGTGTAATATGGTTACCTTAATTATCGATATAGATATAGGTAGATAGATATCTATCTATCTATCTATCTATCTATCTATATTTTGTAAGGTAGACTTTTGTCGTCTTATGTGTAAGAAAAGTTCACATGTACCTTGTAAGAGGTCCTATCTAGTATACTATGTTTTGGTCAGGGTCATTCAAATTCTTTTGACTTTAGTATAGTTCGTAGAAAAGGGTGGTGTTGTGATACTCTGATCTTTAGTCGATGTTCTTTTTTGATGATTTTTGTGTTCGTGAACCTTGGATTTGTTACACGACGATTTGTCGGTTACCTAGTGACGTCTTTAGTTATCTCTTTTGTCACATAAACCTCTGTTTATTTTTACTTTCGTGTTGTCAGGTTGACACTGTGTCATTTTCGTCAAGATTCTCCATTTAAGTGTCACTATTTTCGTATGGAGTCCTTTGTTCTTTTACAGTTTGTCGGATTGAAATATGGACTTCCTTAAATTTTTCTTCTTGTTTCTTTTGGGTTTCAATCATCTTCCTTTGTTTAGTATTCCCAGACTTGTCTTTATCTACTTTATCTTTGATTTTTTCTTTATATTTTCTCGTTTTAACCATTTGGGAATAAGTCTAAGTAGTTCTTTTTTTCTTTCACGGGTTTAGTCATGTTAGTCTTTGCTTTTTCCCCAATGTTGGTTGTAGTGTCTTTACGTTTCCTAGTATTCTTCAATGATATTTGTCAATGTGTAGTTATTTTACTTGTTGGATCTTCTTTATTTGTTTAAGGACCTTTTCATGTTAGAGGGTTCCGACTTACTCCTTTTTTGTCTTTTGTACAGTTAAAGGTCATTACTTTGACTGAGTTATTTTTTTTTGTTGAAAGACTTTTGTTCCCAAATCCTCGTCTACCGACGTGTCCACTTAAGATGATTCGTAAATCGTTTCTTAATTATGGTGAGAAAGAGTTTGATAAGGTTCCTTCATGTTACTTCCTTACGAAGATTTGAGTGAGATGTTCCGGTCGTATTGGGACTATGGTTTGAGTCTGTTTCTATAGTGTTTTTCTTTTAATATGAGGTCATAGTGACAACTTGTATCTACGTTTTTTGTTTGTTTGTTTGTTTGATCGTTTGACTTAAGTGGTCATACAAATTTCGTAGTATGTATTATTAGTTAACTTAAATAGGGTCCCTACGATTTTACCAAGTCATTGATGTTTGGTTAGTTACACTATCTACGTCTTTTTGGAAAACTGTTTTAGGTTGTAGGTAAATAGTATTCTTGAGAGTTTTTTCACGAAAATCTCCCTTGTAACAACAACAAATCAGTGATTCGACACAGGTTGAGAAACGTTGGAGCACCTCGGACACTCCGAAGAGACAGGTACCCTAAAGAGACCGTTCTTATGACCTCACCCAATAGTGAAGGAAGAGGTCCCCTAGAAAAGTTGGGTCCCTAGGTTGGACGCAGAGGACGTAACCGTCCGTCTAAGAAATGGTGACTCGGTGGTCCATTCGGGGAAATATCCTCTTGTATATAGTTGTATTATTTGCGGTATCCTTGAAGGGACCACTAGGTCACCGACCCTCAGACACGAAGGTCAAGTCCCCCGAGTCCAAGTTAAGGGTGAGTCCTTTGACCTAGGGTGTACGACATTGATTCTGAAACATAAGGTGTTGATTTCTAGGGTGCACGACGTTGTTTCTAACTTCGCGACGTTGAATCTGGGTCGTGTTGTTTTATTTATTTATTTACTTTTACTTATCATTTTTTTTTTTTCTTATTTCTAGTATATACTTATTTCTAGTATATACTTCCGTTACCGTGGGGTGAGGTCATGAGAACTGACCTTTTAGGGTACCTACCTCCTCGGACCATCCGACGTCAGGTACCCCAGCGCTTCTCAACCTATGCTGACTCGCTGAAGTGAAAGTGAAAAGTGAAAGTACGTAACCTCTTCCTTTACCGTTGGGTGAGGTCACAGGAACGAACTGCTCAGGGTCCCTGACCCCTCGGACCACCCGACGGCGGATACCCCAGCGTGTCTCAGCCTGTGCTGACTTCACTGAATCGTCGTACTGTTTGGGTGTCGATTGTAACATGAGTTACCACTTTCGACTTCCGTAAAGGAGATTCTAGTCCTTATTCTGTTCCTACCTACGTAGGGCATTTAAAAATCTCCAACACAAAAGTAAAAGTAAGGTAGGACACACTCGAAAACAAAGGAAACTCTGAACAGAATGAGTACCCAACAAACTTTACACAAAAAATCAAACACTCACAATGATGTAAAAGTATAAAAGAAAATAAGGATAAATATTAGACTATAAGAGAATGAGACTCTTGTATGAGACATAAGAAAGTTATGAAGATCTAAACAACGTCAAACAAAAAACTGGGTCCTATACTTTACAGAAACACTTACAAGGTTCCGTGATCCCCTTTTCTGACACATAAGGTGACAACACCCCCCTCACAATGTATTAACCTTTAATCTGGGACTACCTACTAAGATCACGAGTCAAGAAATATAGAAACGATTAATAGACAGATCATCCAGATAGATAACGATCCTCATTCCATAATTTCAGGGAGCCATATTAAACCTAAAAAGAGAGACAGAAAAGTTAAGACAAAAACAAAGTCCATAAAACTTTGTGATACCAAACCATATATGTGTAAATCCTAACGATACAGAAGAACCGTATAGATAAAGAAATAGTAATATATAACAGGGAGAGACGGAGACCCTTAAAAAAAAGATTTCAGATGAAATTGAGTATTATTAAATCGGTAAGGAGGAAAAAACTAATTATAATGGTACTACAGAGAAAAGTAGGAAAATTAGATACAGTAACACAAACTTAATAAACAATTGACGTATATTAATCCAGTACCAGTAAAAATCGGGTGAGACGGACGTAGACAGAATTAACTGTATAAATTTGGAAGAGATACAATCCTAAACTCATACGTTAAATAAATGTTAAATAAAAACAAAGGACAAAGAAAAAAAGAAAGTTACCTATAAAACGGGTAAAATTTTAGAGTATCAAAATGAATATGTCCAAAATCATACAGTATACAACGAATTGTATTAAAAGAATCGTCAACGAGACCTATAATCACACACACACATTGAATGGTGTCAGATGTGTATAATTGTTAAATAGTAAAACTTAATTCATGACTTTGGAATAATATAACACAACAAAAAAAAAGTGAGCGATTCAGTACAGGCTGAGACGTTGTAGTACTTGAAGTCAGGAGGTCTGAGGAGACAGGAGGTGATAGAGGACCTCAAACGAGTGTAAGTATAGGTAACTTAACCACTACGATAGATTGGTAGAGTAGGAGGCGACTGAGGAAGAGAAAAACGGAAGTCAGAAAAGGGTCCTAGTTCCAGAAAAGGTTATTCAGTCAAGAAGTGTAGTCCATCGGTTTAATAATCTCGAAGTCCAAGTCGTAGTCAGGAAGGTTACTTATAAGTCCCAACTAAAGGAAATCATAACTGACCAACCTAGAGGAACGTCAGGTTCCCTGAGAGTTCTCAGAAGAGGTTGTGGTGTTAAGGTTTCGTAGTCAAGAAGTCACAAGTCGAAAGAAAAACCAGGGTGAGAGTGTAGACATGTATAGATGACCTTTTTGGTATCGAAACTAATATACCTGGAAACAGTCATTTCACTATAGAGACGAAAAATTATACAACAGATCCAAATAGTATCTAAAAGAAAGTTCCTTGTCTTCAGAGAATTAAAGTATCGACGTCAGTGGAAGGGGGCACTAAGACCTCGGGTCCTTTTAGACAGTGTCGAAGGTTAATAAGGAGTAAATAAACGGTACTTCACTACACTGGTCTACGGTACCAGAATGAAAAAATGACAACTCAGAGTTCGGTCGAAAAAGTATGAGGAGAAAGTGGGAGTAGTTCTTCGACAAATCAAGGATAAGTGAAAGACGGTAATCTTACCATAGTGGACACATAGACTCCAACAACTATGAAGACCGTTAGAACTAAGGTCGAACACTAAAGGTCGGACCGTAAAGGGTACTACATAAGACGTATATTCAATTTATTCGTCCCACTGTTATATGTCAGAACAGTCTGTGGAAAGGGTTAAAACTTGATCAGTCAACAAGGTACAGGACAAGATTGACAACGAAGAACTGGGCGTATGTTCAAAGAGTCCTCTGTCTATTCCATCACACCATGGGGTAGAGAAATACCTAAAAGGTATCAAGTAACACTAGGTGTATCAGTTTCCGAAATTGTATCAGTTGCTTCGTCTTCATCTACAAAAAGACTTTGAAGGAACACAAGATGTACTAAGTTGTTTACAACCGTTAAACTAGAGACGAAGGAGACGGAGAAACTTTGAGTCGAACATGTAGATCATAGTGTAGTTAACTAAAAGAAAAGAGTAAGTGGAACACTTAAAATACCAAACCCCTACTACTCAATAAAATAATATACTCTTTCGAGAACCAGAATAAATTAAATTTAGAAGACAAATTCGTCCATCGTCTAGACCAATCCACATCACACAAGTTAAACCGGATGAAAAACTCGATATTAAAAAAACAACAAGAAAGGAAAAAAGAAAAAAAATTAAAAATAAAAATGAAATAAAACGAAATGTTATGGAAATTTGTTGTTAAAGTAAAAGATTTCGGAATGTCACGATGAGACCAGCAGAAGTACTAGACCGAGATAAAATCGAAGACGAATTAGAGACGACCACGGTGGACACCCTCATGTCCAACGAAGGTACTGGGTGAGTCACAGTAATCCATCTTCTGGCCCTTACGGTCTTGATATACTGTTTCTCGCAAAAGGGAACGGATAAAGGATTTGTTGGTCGTGACCATTTGAGAGGAGTATAGATGTCTCCTTCCTTATTGGATTGACCCGACGAAATACGACGATCCATCTCATGGTCCGAAGTAGTCCATCAAGTCACCATTTCTTAGACGAACGGTTACGTCCTATGTTTCCTCTGTACCCAAGCTAGGGACTCAGTCCCTCTAGGGGACCTCCTCCTTTACCGTTGGGTTAGGTCACAAGAACGGACCTTTTGGGGTACCTGTCTCCTCGGACCGCCCGATGTCAGGTACGTCAGTGTTTCTCAGTCTGTACTGACTCGTGTGTGTGTGTGTGTCATGGTCCTTTATGTCCAAGAAATACCCACAAACGGTGACCCGTCTGCAAATCCTTAAGAACTCGGACCAAGTAGAAGACGGAGAGTAACCTCCCTGTTTTCTGTAAAACATGTCCTTACCTAAAGTATATAATTTCTGGAGATTACATTACGACTATACTACAGTCTGAAACACACTAAAATAGTATAACGGTGGTGACTTACAAACAAAGAATAACTTGATAGTAAAAGGGAGGAAATTTAGGTTATAGATAACAAAAGGTTCTGATAACACTTCAACATTGTTCATCGTTTTTACTTGTTAAACCTTAGTTCATTGGACTCAAACACAGAATTAAGACGGTGACTGACACCCTATGATGTATTTACTAGAAGAGAAGGAACTCGAAGACAACGTAAGAAACATTTTACCTGTATGATGGTGGGTGGGTGGGTGTCAATTACATTTCTAATTCACTTTTTTATTAAGGTTTAAGTGAAATATCTTACTATACCTTTACCTTACCGTCAAAAGAATGAGTAGACGACAAGAGGCATTTGTAAAGACAATAACAACATAGACATTGTACTCGTGGGGTGATCTACTGGCATAACACGGTTGGAAATTTTGGGACAAGAATTTAAGATTAGGAACCTGACCACGGTCCGATTGATGTATTCTTAGTAGATGTCGAACGAAAAAAAAAAAAAAAATGTCGAACGAAAAATTTTTGTCTAAGGGAGTGAGATTGGGGTCTAATATAAATCATCTAGACTCTATTCCGGATCTAAAAAATTTAAGAGAGGTCTGTTAAGAAGTCTATGTCGGTCAATCTTCTAGGTGAAACAGACTTTGTCGGGGTATGGAACGTATACCGTCTGTAAACCCTTTACCAATAATTTAATATCTCTAAGACCTTTTCTTTATGTATACTGATTTTCCAATCTTTTAACCTGGAACCCTATCTCTTCTTTCCTCGACCTTATATACTCTGGTTTCTTTTCCCCTGTAAAGCACCGATAAAAAAATAAGATGGTACCCAATAAAACTTCTGAGTCTGTTATAAATTTCACATAAAGAATGTCTTTATCAACCAATAACCAAAAAATTAGATGAAACTGCCAAAGATAGACAATTGACTATATAAATAAGGTAAGTTCCACTAATAACTTCCTGAAGGGACCACCAGGTCACTTATTCTGAAACCCGAGGGTTACGTCACCCGAATCCAAGCTAGGGATAAGTCCCTTCATCTAGACTGTACGACGTCGACTCAAACGTACGACGTTGATTTCTACGACGTATGACGTTTTTTTCTAGTACCGCGTCACTTCTGACTTCTGGAGTCCATGACGTTGATTCTGGGTCACGTCGGTTTATTTATTCATTTATTATCCTCTCTTGACTTCTTTACACAACAATTAACTAATAACTATATCGAGTAATTATATATAATACAAACATTGAAAAAAATAAGTAACTGGTGAAACAAAGAAAAAGACAGAAGGTAGGAAAAAGACGGAAGAGACCAAAATTAGTTTGTAAAGTATAACGATACTAAGGTAAAAGAAAGGAGAAAGTATAGTTAATATGAAAATTTTTTCAAATTACCAATGGGATCTCAAACTTTATATATAACTACTGAATAGGTTCCAATGAAAGTTTATGATAATATGGTGAAACGTCCGTCATGTTCATGGAATATCGTTTCGTAAAGGTCAAGGAGGGACGTAGGAAATATCGTATCGACAATAAACAAAGTGAATAAGTATTCGATATTAGTGACTTATGTAGAAACGATAATAACAAAACTCACTTGATAATAGATAATTTAGTTAATTCTTATTCATTTTATTTATTTTCTAAAAGAAAATGAAAATAATTCAGGAAGAGATTATAAGAAAGAAATACATCTAGGTTCAAAGACTGGATATATTAAAAGGAAAAGACTTCTTGAAGAAAATTGTAAAGAATATTCTTTACAGAGGACCGTTGTTTAAGTTAGTTAAAAACAAACTCTTTCAGAAATAAAGTCCAAGTAAAAACTTCTTGTTAAAACGACCTATGTCTTAAGATCGAAAAAAAAAAAGAAATTTGTGAAATTTATAAAGTGACGTGAGAGAACGAACTTATCAAAGACTTCTCTTCGGTTACATTAAAAAAAAAAATGGGGAGACGGAAGAAATTTCTAACAGAGAAACAAAAAAATAAAAGACGTCAAACTTATACTATACGGATCACCAGTCGTAAAACCATAAACAGGACGAACTATAAGAGACTCAAAAGACCTAGATTCCAAACCACAGAGAATGATGAAAATCTTTTCAGAATAAACTATAATGAAGTTTACAAACGAGACAAGGGAGGAGAGAGAGAGAAGACCATCGGGATAATACATATATATGGGGTAAACATTAATATGGTGTGAGAAACCTATACGATAAGGTAGAAAAAGTAAGGAAAAAATAGAAACGTAAAGTACATACTTCAAAGATAACTGTAGAAGTTCAAGTGATGGAGTGATTATCACTCAATAACAACAACAACAAAACCTATCGGTTAAAATAAAAAATTAAGTTAAATAAATTTGAATTTTTTTACAAGTGGGTAAAGACGATGGGGAGGGGGTTTGAAGTGGAGACCGTCGGTGGTTAGACAAGAGACATAGATACTCGAACCAAACAAACAAACAAACAAATAGAATAGATAAAAAATTAAGATGTATATTCTCTCTAGTATACCATAAACTGGAAGAGACAGACTGAATAAAGTGAATCTTATTACGGGAGTTCCAGTAGACACAACAACAGGTAAGAAAAAATACCGGTTCATTATAAGGTAACCGAAGTGACCACCAAGTCACCATTTCTTGGGCGGACAGTTACATCCTTTGAACCCAAGTTTGGGACCCAGTTCCTCTAAGGGACCTCCTCCCGTACCGTTGGGTGAGATCATAACGTCCCTCTTAGGGGACCTGTCTCCTCGGACCATCCGATGTTAGGTGTCACAACGTTTCTTAGTCTGTATTGACTTCGCTTAATTGTACGTGCATGTGTCCGTACGAGGAAACGTAAAGACACTATAGTCAACATTATAGAGGAGAAAGGAAAGACTCAGACCAAGACTACGAACCAAATAGTGACGTCTGATACTAAAATTGGAAATGATACGGAACATTAAAAACTGACTTTTGGTCTGTACTAAATGACCTATTTTCTTTGACTCCATCCATCCGGTCATCACATTTCCAAAATACAAGTTGATTCTCAATTAGACCCGAAGGATCCACCGAGTTACCATTTCTTAGGCGAACGGTTCGTCCTCTGTGTCAAAGTTAGGGACGCAGTCCTTCTAGGGGACCTCTAGAAATTCTCGTGAAATTTAACGTTGGGTGAGATCATAAGAACGGACCCTTTAGGGTATCTGTCTCCTTGGACCGTCCGAGGTCAGGTACCTCAACTTTTCTCAGTCTGTGCTAAATCGTTGATTTGTTGTTGTCGTTGTTCTCAATCAAACACAAATGAGAAACTACATCGACACCACAGTCTCCGATTATAACAGAGTAACAAGAATATAATCAGAGAAGTACACCAGAAACTAATAGGTATCTTTGAAGACTTGATCCCAGATTCTGAAGGTTACAAAAATCAACAACAACAAGTCAGTGATTCAGTGTAGACTGAGAAACGTTGGGGTACCTGACGTCGTACGGTTCGAGGGGACAGGAGGCGATAAAGGACCTCAAACGAGTTTGAGTACAGGTAACTTAGTTACACCGATAGATTGGTAGAGTAGGAAACGACGGGGGAAGAGGAAAACGGAAGTTAGAAAGGGTCGTAGTTACAGAAAAGGTTATTCAGTCGAGAATCGTAGTCCATCGGTTTCATAACCTTGGAGTCGTAGTCACGAAGGTTACTTATAAGTCCCAACTAAAGGAAATCCTAATTAACCAAACTATAAGAACGTCAGGTTCCCTGAGTTCTCAGAAGAGGTCGTGGTGTTAAGTTTTCGTAGTTAAGAAGACACGAGTCGGAAGAAATACCAGGTTGAGAGTGTAGGTATGTACTGATGACCTTTTGGTGTCGAAACCGATATACCGGGAAACAACCATTTTACTATAGAGACGAAAAATTATGTGATAGATCAAAACAGTATCGAAAGGAAGGTTCCTCGTTCACAGAATTAAAGTCCGATGTCAGTGGCAGGTGTTAATAATATGTTCTCACGACAATTACACTACTATTTCACACTCATCTCACCTTAGTAAGTAATTAGAATACTGAATCAGAAACCAGAGTTAGAAAATCACACGGACTCAACTGAAAAGTAAGACAGACGGGAGACGACCTATTCCTATTCTTCGAATACCTTCGAAGGACTACCCTCTCTGACTGACATCCTTTTGACCCAGAACAAGACTACCCGCCCCGGTATGAGTCAAGTTAAGTCAACTGTCAACACAGGTTGAGAAACACTGGGGTACCTGACGGTACGTGCGCTCCGTAGGGACAGGTAGTGGTTGCGGGTCTCGAACGAGTTTGAGTACAGGTAGTTCAGTCACTACGGTAAGTTGGTATAGTAGAAGACAGTAGGGGAAGAGGAGGACGGAAGTTAGAAAGGGTCGTAGTCTCAGAAAAGGTCACTCAGTCAAGAGTAGTCCACCGGTTTCATAACTTCGAAGTCGAAGTCGTAGTCAGGAAGGTTACTTATAAGTCCTAACTAAGGGAAATCCTACCTGACCAAACTAGAGGAACGTCAGGTTCCCTGGGAGTCCTCAGAAGAGGTTGTGGTGTCAAGTTTTCGTAGTTAAGAAACCGTGAGTCGAAAGAAACACAAGTTTGCGGGTGTAGGTATGTACTGATGACCTTTTTGGTATCGAAACTGATCTACCTGGAAACAGCCGTTTCATTAAAAAGACGAAAAATTATACGAGAGATCCAACCAGTATCGAAAAGAAGGTTCCTCATTTGTAGAAAATTAAAGTACGGAAGTCAGTGGTAGACGTCACTAAAATCTCGGGGGGTTTTATTTCAGAGAGTGACAAAGGTGACAAAGGGGTAGATAAACGGTACTTCACTACCCTGGTCTACGGTACTAGAATCAAAAAACTTACAACTCGAAATTCGGTTGAAAAGGTGAGAGAAGAAAGTGAAAGTAGATCTACGACAAATCAAGGAGAAACGAAAGACGGTAATTCCACTTCCACCACAGTAGACGTATAGACTCCAATAACTATAAAGAGGGTCGTTAGAACTAAGGTCGAACACAAAGGAGGTCGGACCGTAAAGCGTACTACATGAGACGTATATTCAATTTATTCGTTCCACTGTTATTCGTCGGAACTGTATGAGGAAAAGGTTAAACCTTGGTCAGGTAAAAAGGTACAGACTAAGATTGACAACGAAGAACTGGACGTATGTCTAAGGAGTCCTCCGTCCATTCCATGAGACCAAAAGGGTAGAGAAAGTCTTAAAAGGTATCAAACAACACTAGGTGCGTCAATTTCCGAAACCGTATCAGTTATTTCGTCTTCATCTACAAAAAGACCTTGAGTTGACGAAAAAAACTAGGTAGTCTATAACCGTCAAACTAGAGACCAAGGAGAGACGGAAAAGATTTAGGTCAAATCTTCAACAAGATTTGAAGACCTTCAACAAGACAACTTCAGACCGAACCTCTTTAAATTCGTAATGGAACGATCGTATACTCTACTTACGTTGACACGTCATCAAACTTGTAAGAAACCGTAACGGAAAGAAAACCTAACCTTACTTTTGACTGGAAAAGGTCAGGACACCGGGGACGACTCAAAAGGTTCAAACGACCGTATAACTCACGTCGTGAAATTGTCGTAGTAAATTCCCGTACGAATCATTTAGAAATTAGGTCAAAAGACAACTACCCGCCCCGACACAAGGGAAGGACACCAAACCTACTCCCGTTTGATACCATCCCAATTACTGGAGAAAGTTTTCCTAAACACGTGCGTGACAACACAAGTCACAGGGACTGGGACGTCGTCCGGTGACAGCTGAGTGTGGAGGTGACCTCTGGAGGACCTGTGAGTGTCCGTGCAAACCGAGTCAGAGAATACCACCGTGACAGAGAGGACCGAGGACCACGTGTGTTCCGAAACAAACACGGGACGTTCTCAGACAAAGGGGTCAGGACACCTACAAGACATTAGTTTAGGGTGACCGGAGGTTTCAGTTTAAGGGACCCCCAAGAGTCAGTGAAACGACCTATGGGTCCAACCCTTAGACAACACCCAGGATCTCGAAAGAATTGTCATATTCTTAAAGAAACCATATTAACAAGACGTCAAACACCCAGTAGACGGACCGTCGGGATACCACCTTGATTACCACTGGAGGAGGTTCTCCCGAATACGGTGTATGACGTACTGGTTCCAGACGACGTCGGTCTCGGGGACAGGGACCTCGTCCGGTGACGACTGGGCACGGAGGCGTCCTCTGTGAGTTTGTGAGTTTCCGTCCAGACTGAGTCTGAGTCACCCCAGAGACCAAGGACCACATGTGTTCCAAAACAAACTCGGGAGGTTCGTAGGGACCACCTATACCCCAAACTAAGATTTACGTTAAACCGAGGAGGATGGAAGAACAACCCCGAAGAAGAAACGGGAAGTTTCACACCATAGAGAAGAACCACCCTAGGTTGTAAGAGGACATCTACCAACAAGTCGTCGTTCAACGTTGAAACCTCAAGAACGTCCTTTTCTATTCACGTGTAGGAAGATGAGACGGTAGAACCATTCAGGTTCGTTCCGAAGTTGTCTCTTGAACATCTACAAGTTCGACTTAAATCTTTTTCGTCTCCTTGGTCTCTAGTTTAACGGTTGTAGGTAACCTAGTATCTTTTTCGTTCTCTTAAGTCTTTTTGTAGATGAAAACGTAATAACTGATACGGTTTCGGAAACTACCACCTAGTGTTGTTGGACACCTTTAAAAAAGTTCTCTACCTTTATGGTCTTGTGGGATGGACGGAGGACTCCTTAGATATACGTCCAGTTCTTCGTTGTAATCTTGACCTGTACCTTGGTACCTGATCAAGGTTTAACCCTTTCCTCATACAGTTCCGACATATAACAGTGGAACGAATAAATTGTATATACGGCTCATGTAATACGTTTTACGGTCCGACCTACTTCGTGTTCGACCTTAGTTCTAACGACCCTCTTTATAGTTATTGGAGTCTATACGTCTACTGTGGTGGAAGTGGAATTACCGTCTTTCGTTTCTCCTTGATTTGTCGTATATCTACCTTCACTTTCTTCTCTCATTTTTTCAACCGAATTTCGAGTTGTAAGTCTTTTGCTTCTAGTACCGTAGACCAGGGTAGTGAAGTACCGTTTATCTACCCCTTTGTTACCTTTGTCACTCTCTGAAATAAACCCCCCGAGGTTTTAGTGACGTCTACCACTGACGTCGGTACTTTAATTTTCTACGAACCAGGAACCTTCTTTTCGATACTGGTTGGATCTCTCGTATAATTTTTCGTCTTTTTAATGAAACGGCTGTTTCCAGGTAGATCAGTTTCGATACCAAAAAGGTCATCAGTACATACCTACACTCTCAATCTGGTATTCCTTTCGACTCGTGACTTCTTAACTACTAAAACTTGACACCACAACATCTTCTGAGAACTTCAAGGGAACCTGACGTTTCTCTAGTTTGGTTATGTAGGATTTCCCTTAGTTAGGACTTATAAGTAACCTTCCTGACTACGACTTCGACTTCGAGGTTATGAAACCGGTGACTACGTTTCTTGACTGAGTGACCCTTTCTGAGACTACGACCCTTTCTAACTTCCACCCTCTTTTTCCCCTACTGTCTCTCCTACTCTACCAACCTACCGTAGTGACTGAACTACTTGTACTCAAACTTGTTAGAGGACCTCAACCACTACCTGTCCCTCCGGACCGGACGACGTCAGGCACCCCAGGGTTTCTCAGTCTGTACTGACTCGTTGACTTGACGTGACTTGACTCAACCCGTAAAGGATAGGGGGTGCAGTCATACGGAGACCATTTTGGAGTCAGTCAATCTGAGACTATTTTCAAAAGGAACTCCCGTCCGGAACAATTTCTATTATCTCTCCAGGTCTATATAAAGTTCTACCGACGAAAGGAGAGGGGAATGATCTCTGTGTTCTCGTAAAAAGAGGTCAACGTATCACTCTTGAACCATCACGAGAACTTTCATTTTGTGTACTTTCACACCCCTTGGGGGATTCTGACTTGGAAGACTCCTGACAATAGGGAACTAGATGAACCAGGTGTGATTCTTAGATCGTTAGAAAACTAATATCAAAATTTCACAAGAATGACTATGACTGAAGCCCATGTCCGAAGACAAGGATCAGCCGATATTCAGAGACACAGGTGATCAGACAGAGAGGTAGAATATCTTGTCGTCAAACGGACCCCTGGAGTGAAGAGACTACCTAGATTCTTCATCACTAAAATTCAAACAAGTCAAAAAAAAGAATAACACTGATACCCTCACTACCGAAGATTCTTGAGTTACACACTTTGGTCTTTAACCTTCATATATGCAAATACAAAATTAAAGTTTCGTGTAGATCTTTTTGTATTTAGAAAAACTTCAAAGTAGAATGGACTTTTATACATCTTCGGCACACGTTAATTAAATTAGGTAGCGAAGTAGATATTTTATTCGTATTATTACGGATGAAACGATCTAACAATATTCTGGATTTACTCTATACGATTCGTAGATCGTGTCACGTACCGAGTATATATAAGTTATTTACAATTGAAATTAACATTATAGTAAATAGAAGTAGTCTTAGGATCCAAACTTATCTCTGTTTCACATGTTTCATAAGGGATTAAATCTTCAATTTCTTAGTCTTATTTTACCTTGTGAACGGAATACTAGTCAAACACCAACTCAGTCTTGGTCTGAGTCCGATCCTGACGACGGTCGAAGGTACCGGGACTACGCCAATGTTCTGAGGCAAAAGAATTATAGTCTCGTTTATCGAACGGGTGTAATTAGTTTTGGACAGTTTAGAGTCTAATTGAGGATATTTTCGTTAGAGTCGCTGATGTGTGGACAGACAGGATGAGACTACATAAACACCTAAAACGGACATCTTTGGTACTACCAAGGTTTATTTCCCATAATCTTACTATCTCTTTAATCGGACAATGGTACCTTTGTCTGTACACTGTGGTTATCACGAGACTTATCCGTACATTTTCCAAGACTTCGTATATCTCTTTTATTCAGTTGTATAGATTTTTCTATGTCTTGTCTCGTCTCCAATGACGAAAACGAGATCCAGTTCCATAAGTATAGATTGCCCTATCAAGATCGAGGGACCATAAAAGAGAGATCTCCTACCTTTTGGTGTTACTGGAACTCGTTTTCTTTACTCTTACCAACTATATCTTGGTCTTGAACCCCCTTTCCCTCCCTTCAAGTTCGACGACGACGACGATTCAGTGAAGTCAGTACAGGTTGAGATATACTGGGGTATCTGCCGTCGGGTGGTCCGAGGAGGTAGGTACCCTAAAAATTCCGTTCTCATGACCTTACCTCACGGTAACGGAAGAGACCCCTCCGAGTTCTCCCTCCACTATATACATATTAATCCGACTAAAAGTAACAACATGCAGTCTTTGGTTATGTTGTAACACTTCGTTAAAAGGAAGTTAATTAAAAAAATTAATTTTTTTTACTTGGTCCTGCATATCCTGGTACGACTTTGAGTATTCTTAATAAATGACCGATACCACTCGATATAATCTTTTTCTTCCTTGAGGAAGGATATAACAACTTTACTACATGAGTGATCGTGGATACCCTTCACACTATGTCAGATTCCTATTAGAACAGATATGAAAAAGTAGGAGTAAAAAAAGTTCCCTATACGGTTTACAAGTGACTCGTCTATCTTAGTTCACCTTCTACCCAGAACTCGTGGACATCGAGAGTCGGGAGAAGTGTGGTACTGGTAAAGTCTTTTATTTCTATTTTTAAAATAGGTAGTGAAGTACCCTTTATCTACCCCTTTGTCACCTTTGTCACAGTCTGAAATAAAACCCCCCGAGGTTTTAGTGACGTCTACCACTGACGTCGGTACTTTAATTTTCTGCGAACGAGGAACCTTCTTTTCAATACTGGCTGGATCTGTCGTATAATTTTTCGTCTCTGTAATGAAACAGTTGTTTCCAGGTAGATCAGTTCCGATACCAAAAAGGTCATTAGTACATACCTACACTCTCAACCCGATATTTGTTTCGACTCACGACTTCTTAACTACGAAAACTTGACACCACAACCTCTTCTGAGACCTCTCAGGGTACCTGACGTTCCTGTAGGTTGATCAGATAGGAGTTCCTTTAGTCAGGACTTATAAGTAACCTTCCCGACTACAACTTCGACTTTGAGGTTATGAAACCGGTGGACTACACTTCTTGACTGAGTAAACTTTTGTGGGACTACGACCCTTTCTAACTTCCGCCCTCCTCTTCCCCTACTGTCTCCTACTCTACCAACCTATCGTAGTGCCTGAATTACCTGTACTCAAACTCATTTAAGGCCCTCAACCATTACCTGTCCCTCCGGTCCGTACGACGTCAGTCACCCCCAGTGTTTCTCAGTCTGTGCTGAATCGCTGACTTGACTTGACTTGAATGGAGTGTGTTATATGGTTTAGATATGGTCTAATTAATTTTCTAAATTTATGTTTTTACTTTAGTACTTTCTTGGTCTTTTTTATGTTTCTCAATGGATACATTACGACTACATAGGTTTAAATTTTATTGTTATATCTTTACATCAATGACTGTATCTTCTTTCCATAGTTCGTTGTTCTAGGGTAAAACACTTTTATGGATGAAAATACGTATCTTTTAAAGATCTATATGTATTTCACAATTATTCCCAACAAACACTCATCAAAAAATTTCGATAAAAAGGAAAAACGAGGAGAAAAGATACATACATATATACGTACGTAAATATACACACATATTCATCTATAAAGACCATATTTTTATTATCTTCAATTATTTTTTAAGAATTGAAGGGAAAGGGAGGAAAAGGAAGATGCCAGTTTGAAGGAGGTCCTTAAAAAAAAAAGGAGTTGATTGGTCATATTAAGGAATTCAGAGGGGGAAAATCATGAAAGGGTAAGTTGACATTCAAGAGACTCTTATCTGAACAAAGTAATACATGACAAGAAGGAAGGAACCGTACGAGTCACTTCTGACCAACGGACCACTAGTAGATTAAAAGAGTTTCGGAAGGAGCTTCAGACTACATTGTCACTTCACTTTCAGTGAGTCAGCACAGGTTGAGAACCGTTGGGGTACCTGATATCTCAGGTACCTTAAGAGGTCCGGTCTTATGACCTCACCCATCGTCAAGGGAAGAGGTCCCCTAGCAGGGTTGGGTCCCTACCTTGGGTCCAGAGGGCGTAACGTCCGTCTAAGAAATGACCGACTCGGTGTCCCCTTCGGGTTGTTGACCTCACCCATCGGATAGGGAAGAGGTCACCGAGAAGGGGTGGGTCCTTAGCATGACCCCAGAGGACGTAACGTCCGCCTAAGAAATGGTTGACTCGATAGTCCCTTCGGGTGTCACATTGTCATCATTGGAAAATTGGTCGATTTTACCAGGCTTCGAACCGGTCCCGATTGTGTCAGACAGATACTCCCGTCACAGACGTTACCAACAGTAGAGTGTCCAGAGGGTCCGACTCCATTGGTTGATCAATCGACCATCGACCAACTACCCTAATCCGAAAAGACACATTTAGGAAGGTGTTTATCGAAAGAATAAGTTCTTCCACCGGGAAGAGTTCGACGGAGAATAAATCATTATAGACAGATCGACACGCAGGAACGGTCTTGGAGACACATGTCAGAGTCACGACAATTTTTGTTTGTATTTTCTATCCGTCATTTCTTTGACCCTCCTCTCTCTCTTTTTTACTCCTATCTTCTTACCTCCTAGTACTGGAATTTACGTCGTCCAACGATTTGGGTTGGTATTTGTAAGGGACGTGTATTATTATGGATGTCAACGTGCACTTTAATAAAACGGTCCTTTCAGATGTGTCTGTAACCAAAAGTTCCCTGACTACCGGTGTGACCGTCGGGAGGTTCAATCTCTGATACTGAAGACTAACTCAGACGAATCTGTCTTAGAGACCATCTCGTTCGAGAATGATCATTTCTAGTAAGTCCGAACAACGTTCTTATTTTATTCTACTGTCTACCTTTATACAAAGTATCAGATATTTTGTTATATGTCGTTTACGAACTACAAGAAGAACACTCGAGGACTCCCGTGACTGTCCCCAAATTACACCAGGTAATCTCAGAAGTACCCTCAAACCTTGTCTAAAGTTTATGGACGTAGATTTCCTTTGCTTTAGGGGGATGTCTCACTTCACTTAACACAGGGGTCATCCCTTTTTGTACGGACGTGCAGACCTCTGTCGATTTGGCACATACAGACTCCTCACTAACAATGGATTGACATACTCTTTTCGGAACCCAAAAGACTCACGGGAGTTAACTAATCTTAACAAAAGAAATCTTCATTAAGGGGTCTTTTACGAACACTAAAGTAACAACCACATTGACAACTGTGAAAAAAATTCCACAGACAATTGAATACTATTTAATATCATCCTCAAGTACACCGGGGGTACACTTACATAATACCGACGTGATGAACATATTGATTGTTAAATTTATTGCCGTTCCTTCCCTGATTTTTCATTTGACGATGACGAGACGAGGAAGGTACTTTTACTGGGAAAAAAGCAAGTTCTAAGTTGTGTTCTAAAGTATAGTCAAGGACCGGACTTACACACAGAGTCCTGAACGTGTCGGTTACCTTACGACAGGATTCCAACAACTCAAGACGTAAAGACCTGTAAAGTAAAAATACCTCTTCATGAGTAAGGGGATGAGGTTTCTGATTCGGACTTTCTAAAAAGAGGGATCCTTTCTTAGAAGGAACATTGAAATAACAATGTTGTCAGTCTCTGTCTAACCCCTCCAGACTATCAACAATCTACGGAACGGTTATTGGACTGGGAGTCGAACCCCGAGGGAGTTTAAACGTCAAAGAATCACCAGGGAGGACACTTGTAGAACTTCTTATGTGTGATAGACAATTAAACGTCACTGAGTTTAAAGGTAAAAAAGAAAATTATCCAGGACAATTTTTGTTCTTTTTCCCATTCAGTTAGAGAACTAAAATATTTTAACGGCAGCACAGAAAAGATTTTAATCTTCTTTTTTTAGTTCCCTCTTCCTAAAAATATGAGAAAGTCACGACAAACAGGTAATAAAATGAGTCAGTGTACACTAGAAGAACTCATGATATCGAAGGTCCCTTATTCTTTATAGATAGTAAAAAGTCACTATTAGATAATTTCTATCTTAACGAAGAATCGTTGAATATTTTCAACAAAAACGAAAAGAAAGAACAAGGGAGAAGGTATGTTAAGTAAAATGGAGAGAAAGGAAGTAAGAGGGAATGAGAAAGGGGACTGGAAGAGAAAAGAGAGAAAAAGGTGAGGAAATGGTTTAGTTACTGGTCCATACTTACTACAGGACTCTCTACAGTCATGGGAGAAAAAACCGGATTTTCGATAGGGAGTGGATAAAGAGTTCATCAGTCCCTTCTATAAAGAACGAGACCGTAAAGTCATATAAGAAATACTACATTTTTGAACCGATATCATCATGGCACTGGAAAATCAGAAAAGGTTCTTCGAAGATCAACTCGCCTAGGTAACATGATAACGACCCAGACATTCAGAGGTCACATGAACGTTACTCTTACTGGGTGCTCAAACATGTTCTCGAACGGACGAACTTTTCTTCTTGGGTTACTGTCTATCCAAGGTTTTCTGTCCTGGTCCGTTATACCAAGTGAGAAAGCCAGATTCTTTGGGTTGGAACTTTGGTCAAAATTCATGGATAAACAAAAACACAAGACTGGACCCTCCTTTTACCTCACTTTAAATACTAAAAAAGTAATTTTATAAGATTCACTTTATTAAGACAATTGTAAAGACCTCGAAATATCTTATATAATAGTTGGGATCTAATCTGGGTTTTTGTGACCGAAGTCGACGGAGGACTGTGAAGAGACCCATGATCCCATGAGGTCACCGAACTCCACGGTACCGAGTGTACCCTTTGAACACGGGGACAACCTATCTCCGACTCCTCACCGGACCGGGGACTCCTGGACTCGACTCGTTTTAACCCTTTATCGGTCTCTTGACCTTAGTCACTTCTTTGTAAAGAGACACCCCGGACCCGTAAGTGACTCGATAAGACAGAAAATTCTTTCATTTAAACTGAAAGTTCACACATCAAAAGACAAGAACAGTCTAGGGAAATTCTGTCTTTGAAATTGTTTGGATCTTTAGAGGGGACCGGATCTGTTACTGTGGGAGACGAGGATTGTACTCGGGTCCCACTGAAGAAAAAAAAGAATTATCCGTCGGAGTTCTCATGAAACATTACTATCGATGATCCCCAAAAAAAGGATGAGTGAGTAAGTGATCTGTCACTTATTCGTAGTTGACTCTATGTCTCTACTTCTACTTACCAAAGACGGGAGGTTTTAGAGGGTCACATCAACCTTAGTACCTTCTTGTGTGTTTATTAACATAATATCATAAATTTTTAAGTTAGTGTCTTCGTACTCGTCCCACGACCCTCTCGTGTCTCTTTCTTGTTCATCAAGAGGGACCCCCCACTCCATGGTGTAGAGTCTCCTTTATAATAGATTGGACCTGAAACTTCCTACTCCCCCCTTTCTCTTCCCCTTCTTGCAAGAACGTTTCTCTTGACCGTCTAGAGTCTCCATACTTTCTTGTGCAGTATAGACCCCTTTGTCGTTCATCCGATCACTAAATGGGTGTATGTCCCGTATACACACCACCCCTTGTCGTGGGTTAAGTCACAGTCGGTTCCCTACTGGGGCTCTCTTGTGGGAACCGTCACCATTATCTTCCGTTAACAGATCCACTCTTCGAGACCTTAATGTTTGAGTCCTCTAGGGTTTCGAAGACCATCACTGAGCTTAGCGACGGGTCGTGATGATGGACCATGCACCCGGTAATAACCCTTATCTTACGTGTACCCGGAATTTATAAACGGAACCGATTTTCACTAAATCTTCGGTAAATTATACCTAAAGGAATCTATGTTACTCATCCGTGTATGGACTTCTCCATTTAACTAAACAAGTAAAGTACAGGTAGGAAATTACCTTAAAAGGGGGAGGGTATTGAGAGAGAGGGGTGAGAATCAAGTAAGACAGTTGTTAAACTCACAGTGATTTTATTACACACATAAGAAGGTAGATTCTGATGTGTCCCATTGAACTATGCATGTTTTCAGAGACCCGAAAACTTAGTACTTTACGAGACAATTTCATTCCTTTAGGTCTCTTCTTTACGTTATGAGATTTCAGTAGGAGAATCCGGTCCCCAGTAAAACACGTACGAAGAGAGACCCGGTTAAAAGATATTCCTACGTTTCTACTCTTCACGTGAACGGATTTGGACCAATGTCTCTTCGTTTCTGGTGGTCGACGTCTTGATCTAGGGTCTTCCTTGATAAAGGGTCTAAGGAAGATCGTAAAAGTATTCACTTGTAAGAGCCAAATGTGAAGTTGGTCATAAGAGAAAGTGATCTCCTCAAAGACCGAGACTAAGAAGGTTTTAATGCAATTATTAGTGTCCTCTGAGTGTCATAACTATGACTTCAAGTGTGATGGGCGTCTTGGGGGAGATCGAGTTTTTAGTGACAATCCGGATCTTTAAGACACTGTCCTCTGTCGGATGATACATGGTAGGGTACACAGACACGGTAGGTCTTTTCTTACTCTCTTCGTCGGAAATATTAGTTGATCCCTCCAGAGGACTCAGAGTCCCCGTTCAGTCAGGAGGAACACCTTGGAGTCAGAACGGTCCTTTGTCTTTAGTAGCTTCGGTTCGAGGAATAAGTGACTACCTCTTTGATTCCGAGTCCCTCTTCTTCCTTAAACGGGTTTCATATACAGGTACCGTCTCGACTCCGAATGTCTGAATAGAGGGCTGATGTCTAAGGGACAAAAAAGGTGATGTGATCCACCTTAACTTTGAACCCGTGATTTATTCGGACTGAACCTTAGACGGGTTTAGACTTCCCTCTACCGAAAGGACAAGTCGTAGAATTTTAACCGATCTAGAGCATTGACCCGTCTAAGTTAGAAAACGACGATTCACGTCCCTTTTACGATTTTGAGGACGGAGAAGGACCCTCTTTTCGAGAGACATGAAAGGAATGAAAGGAGGGACCCCTTCCCCGGGGTGTTACTGGAACAACAAAGTAACATTTACGTCTACACCAATCTGTACCTGTTGACTGGAGAACTCACCGCAACGGTACCCCTAACCCAAAGAACTCACACCGTAAGAGGAATTTTCTCTTGGACTACTTAGTCTTGTCCTAAGAGATCAGACGCTCAGGTCCTTCGGTCTTCCGTCACAGTCCTTTCTCCATAAATTCACTCTGAACTGCCCCGATATAAAAATTTCCTTCTTTATAGTGTTCACTTCTGTGGTGCTACCTCCGACCCCTTTCCGAGGGTAAGGACCCTGAAGGTGTTCTGACACTTTTCCGTCCCTTCACTCCTTCGTCGGCGGGAGGACACTGGTGGACGTCAAGAACTTAACCTGACGTGTCTCCTCTCCTCCACTTGTCCTTCCTGACCTCGAAAGTCAAGTTCCGGTGTCAATCTTGGACCAATTGTATCAAGACCACCCTTATACCCTTCCTGACCTTACACCTTATCTTCCGACTCTGACGAGACTTTTCTCTCGTTCCTCCTTTACCCCTCCTAGACCACCGAACTAATTATTTATGTAAGTTCTTATCCCGGAGACTCCTTTCTTCTGAGACCCTTCGATCTAATAAATCGGATATTTTTATCTTCAACTATCCACTGAAGTACAGGAACTCGTGTAATCCCAATAACAGACATACTACCGTTGATAAGAAAAGATGGATACGTTTGTTATCATATTCTCGAATTTGAAGGTGTCCTCCTTAAAGTCAAGTTATATGTCTTCTTGAAGGATTGTCACTCCCCCACTATTTGTAACCTTGTACAATGGTTCCCTAAGACGTCTTAAAGGAAAGGGTCTCGAGAAATTTTTATCCCAAATCTCTCCACTCGACTCTTTCGTTTTGGGCGGACGACGAAGGAGGTGTCGAGTCGAGTCGAGGGAGACCAGAGGTGATGGGGAAAAAAGGAATACAATGAACTCGGAAGAGAGAGCGAGAAAGAGAGGAGGGAGGGGGATGGTGGAGAGTAGAAGGGTCTTAGGAAGGTTAAGATGAAAGGTCGGAGTAGGATCGAGTTCAGGGACATGTAGGACTGAGGATCTCCTTCGGAAGGACCTCGACTATCAGTGGGATTCCAGTTCGACCGGAGGCTCGAACGATCGGAGTAGGCGTAGTTCGGGTGGTTGGACCTATCATTTGTACTCTCGGTGCGAGACGTTGTCATCGGGTCAAGAGTTGACATTTTTCACCGGGTGAAAAATTCCAGATGGGTGAACCACTAAGACTAGGAAACCTGAACCGGTTTGCCATTGGAGGGAAAAATTCGAAGGACTGGAGAGGTCGTAAAACAGGGATGTTAATTACGTTGTAAAGATGACAGGACACTGACACAGACAAAGGTGTGTTCTGGTTTAAGGAACTCCCAGTAATAAAGAAGTTTGGGTCGGACATTTACGACTAAGTACTTTGTGTTTCACACACACACACACTACACACTATTGTCATATGTGGAGAAATTCTCGTCCTTGAGGGCCTCCCGGTTGAAACACAGTACTCTTTCGACACCTTGAGGGCTGTCATGTGAGTCAGTCATTAATATTTACACTATGGCTTAGAGTAGAAAGTCCTTTCTTCCGTCCTGGAGGACCTGGGTTGCCGGGGGGTCCTGGAGGTCCTGGAGGTCCTGGGGTTCCTGGGGGTCCCTAAGGTCCCTAAGGACCCTAAGGTCCTTGTTGACAATACCCTGGTGGGCCGGGAGGTCCAGGAGGACCAGGAGTTCCTGGGGGACCGGAGGTTCCTGGAAGACCACTCAAGGAGGTAGAGAGGTGGTAGGATCCAAGGAATTTTCAAGAGATTATCTTGTCCTCGTCCACTAGGGTTCTCGTCAAATTTTACTACCATACACCAGAGGAACGAGTCACCTCTCGATCCTTAACCTGTTCGGTCATCTCGGACGGGACGAGATTGAAGAATAAATACCCCGAAGGGTCCTCCACGATCACCATTTCTTAGACGGACGGTTACGTCTTCTACATTCTCTGTGACCAAACTAAGGACCCAGTCCTTCTAAGGGACCTTCTCCCGTACCGTTGGGTGAGGTCATAAGAACGGACCTCTTAGGGTACCTATCTCCTCGGACCACCCGATGTCAGGAATCCCAGCGTTTTTCAGTCTGTGCTGACTACCACACACCAGAGGATCGAGTCACCTCTCGATCCTTAACTTGTTCAGTCATCCCGGACGGAACGAGATTGAAGTATAAATATGGTTGGACAGTTCCTTCTCTATGGACAAGAACTGGACACCTAAAACAGAGGGCTAAAGGTCGTAGATCGAAGTGTATGACTACAAACTAATCTTTTTCCGTTTCCCATCCTTACCCGAAGGCATCACCGAGGGTCCATTTCTTGAGTAGACGGTCACGTCCTCTACGTCCAAGCTAGAGACCGGGTCCTTCTAGGGGATCTCTACCTTTACCATTGGGTGAGGTCATAAGAACGGACCCTTTAGGGTACCTGTCTCCTCGGGTCACCCGATGTCAGGCACCCCAGTGTTTCTCAGTCTGTGTTGAAGCACTGATTTGTTATTGTTGTTGTACCTCTCCTTTCGAGCCCCGACCTGTCTTACTGTTCGGGATCTCATCAGAGTAGGGGACTTGAGACTTTACGGAAAGGATATCTCGATCTGGTCATCAGTGACTATTAGTTCCTCAACCTTTGAATACTCAGTGAGTCCGACACCTTCTTCGTCTGTGTCCGTGGTTCTGGTCAAACAACTCCTTGGTTCACGAATGACACGATGTAGGAAAGGGATGGTACAACGGGTAAACTTATCGTAAATTGGAGAAACGTAGAAAGGGGAACCCGGGTCTTCCGGTAGGGTTTCCGTGTCTACGTCTAGGTTTGGACGGATCAGTCTCAACTGTCCTCAGTCTGACGGCCCCGAATCCAGTCGACGACAAAGGAAGAGGACGAGGGGAGTAGAACCCCGAAAATGTCTTTGTCTGAGAAGTGTCGACTAAAGAGACCCAGGTTCTTATGACGGTGTTCTGAGTATAAGAAACTGACCATCAAGTTTGTCTCGATTAGTCACAGTAACACCGGGGTTCTTTACGTCAAACCTTAAAAAAAAGTAGGGTAGAAAGATGTTTATAAGTAACGTATGAAAGATACACGTTCTCTATATAACTGACCACCTTAAATACAGCATGTCCTCTTACTGTTAATTTCTTCGTTCTACACATGTTTACCGTTACGTAAGATATCTCTTTTAATTATCTTTCTCTTGTTTTCCGATTTCTTCGTTCATGGTAACAGAACCCCAGGGTGCGTCCTTACGTGAGAGGAGACAGTGGTACCCACGAGTCACCGTGAACGGAACCCGGTAACAACTGCTCTCCGGTCAAAGGACGACCCACGACCCGCGTAACTTCTACGTCCAGTCCCTGTTCAGTCTCTTCTTTCCCCACAGTAGAGGGTGAGGTCTCGGGGCGTGGGACTGAGGGAGGTCGAGACTCAGCACCTTTTATTCCGAGTCAACTACGAACCGTTTTCCGAGTCTGACTCGGACCGAACCGAGTCTGTCCCTCGTTTTCGAGTCACGGTAACCGACGGATCTACTTCTCTTCGTTAATCTGTCTCGTACGGGAGACTGACCGGACAGGATAAAACGTCCACGACGACTATTTCGACCTTGAGCTCTTTTGGTCCAACCGACCCTTAACGACAGAACGACCCTTCTTCCCTTCCGGTGTCCGGACTCGGTGGGAACTCAAACGAGGGACGATTCAAACGACTCCGAAAGAAAACACTCCTCTGGGACCTCCAAGACCCCCGAAAAGTAAGTGTCGGGGGAGGGTACTTATCTTTTTGAAACGGGGTCCCGGACGAAAATCGTTCTCTTGACTCGACACCGATAAAAAGGGGTAAGGGATCCTCTGTCTCCCAGTGGTGTCGGTTCGGGTTATCAGTCGACTGTACTCGACCGTCACTCCAGATAAGTGGACCAGGACCCGGAGGGGTTGATGTGGTCTGTGGAACAGCCGTAAGGTTGGTGGACTACAGTCGTCGAATCTTCAAATTCTTATACAAGAACTTTTAGTCGGTTGGTCAAGGTCCAGTTCGGGTCGGACCGGAAGACGGAAGTGTCGGACTTCCCGAGGAGGGATCAGAGACCCGAAGGACTAGGTAGAGATGACCGTCAAAGGTGACGGAGCGGAACAGAGTAGTGCCGAAGAGAGTGATGTCGACGAACCGGTGTCGTTAGTTAGATGTGTCGACGTGCCACGACCTACCGAACGTCCCATAAAATATAAGCAGTGGAGTCAACTAGAAGTCTGTAGAGACACTCTCTTCGGTCTGTCTCTAAGAGTCTTAGGGGTAAAGTGTCCCTTTACTCCCAGTCTCCGTAATGTAAACCGTCTCGATATTTTAGTATAATGGGAGATCATCTTTACACCGGTGAGCGTAGGGTTCTGTCCCCTCTCCCCAGTCTTAACCCTATGTTTACTTCTGATCTTCCACCGTTGACCACCGACTCGTTCGTCGGTAAAGAGTGTCACTGATGAAAGAGACAGGAGTAGGAGGGTCGGTCGGCACCACGTAGATGTCCCGGTTCCCAGTCGCTAAGTTCAGTTCTTACCATTCTCAGTTTCATCCGAGAGAGGGATTCTTCTTAAAAAAGGACGGTGGTGGAAATGGGTGTCGGAAGTTTATTGGTGGGTCGAATCAAGGAGGGTCTGGAGCTTCCATGGGAACTGTGAGGCCCGGTAAGAGATGAGGTAAAACGGGAGACGACCGACAAAGTTCATTAACGAACGGGAGTCTGACCAATGATGTTTAACGTCAATCTTCGTGTCTAATTTTTTTTCTTCGACTTTCCCTGAACTCTGTAACAGATTTGGTTCCTAAGAACCTTTCACCTCCGACTTAGTCTCAGTGGTAACCCTTATACATATCAAACTAGTTGTAAAAGTGTTATGTTTAATATCTTTCATCTTTATGTATTTTAGTTTAGAAGAACACACTACCCAGATCCTATCTCCCCGTAAAGAGAGTCCCTTCACCCCCCGTACAATCTGAGACATCCTTCATACTCTACGATCACAGATGTTTTTTTCCCCCACCTAACTTCCTCCAATCTTTAGGATGCAAATTACATTAGGGACGTAAAGTTTCCACCCCTTTGTTCTCATGGTCTCTCTAACCTGTTGTGGTATTATTTAGATGACGGAATGCAAACATACCATGAAATCTCAAAACAGAAACTAAACTAAACTAGGAGTGTTGTTTCCATCCGTAATCGAGGAAAGATGCTTCTGTCTTTGACTTTGAGTCTTTCCAATTAATTGACCGGGTTCTAAAGGTAATTCTCATCCTCGACCCTAAGTTTTGGTGTAGAGAGACTGAGAAAGGTGACATGATACGATGAAGTCACTACACACACATATGAGGTGACTCACTAATCGAAGTAAAGAAGGGTTTCTCTGTACTTGTAAGTAATTTCTTGTCACGAAACTTTATTACAGGTCAGGGGTCCCATATGTTTCGGATTTTACGTACTTGGGGGTCCTCGGAGTCCTTCGTCGTTCGGTCGGTTCTACGGTCTACGAATGTCTCGAATTTCATCTTCCCTCCCCGACACTCATGTTTTCGTCATTTACTTCCCAGTCTTTGGACGACGTACCCCTGTTGTCAAAGATTCTTGGGTCAGTCAGGATTTGACCGACACGAGACGAAGGAATCACTGACCCGAACCCATGGAGGGCCTGACGGTGGACCTACGGACTGAAGTAACGGAGTCTTTGTATTCATTCTTGTATTACCGTGGTTTTGGGTTTGACAGGACGACTCTGGTTCACGGAACTCTGGGTCCTGTGACCCATCCGGTACTAGTGGTAGATAAGTCCCTTCTCACTCTGTCAGTCCTTTATCTAAACAAACCCACCGGAGTCACAATACGGTCTTCGATGACTAAAACGAGGGTAGTATGTTGTTCTGATCAAGGCTGGGGAGACCCGGTTAGGGGCCATCATCAGATACGACTAGAAATCAAGGTCGTCTTAGTTCTCACTCCCCAGTCCTCATCTTCTAAAGGACGTCTTACCAGCAGACACTCCCTGTCTCGGTCTCGCAGAGGAGACTTGAGGATAGGGCAGACGAATAGTGGAGTTCCCTTCTACCCGTGGAAAAGGAGTGTGGAGCCTTTCCGTTTGGAGGGCTCTGATCGGTTCCTACCTGAAAGTTTTGTACAAAAGAACCTACTTCTTACCTAAAAAATTAAATAAAAATTAACTTCCTATTGACGAAATGTTATAACAAAACCAGAGACAGTATGTAGTCGTACTTAGTCGGCATCCACATGTATGTAGGGGAGGGAAACTTGGAGAGAGGATGGAGGGTGGGGCAGGGTCGGGAGATTCAACAGTGTCTCGGGACCAAACTCAAGGGACTCAGTATGTCGTCTAAGGGTGACCGATCTACCATCACATATAAGAGAGGTAAATAGGGTGGGGGAGGCAGGGGGGACGTGTGTGTGTGGGTACAGGTGTTTAGACAAGATACAGACGTAGAGATTCTTACCTACCAAAACTTCCCTTTTCCGAGGGTTCGGATTTGAGGGAGGAGAATCCCACCCTTCCTTGTAGGGGAAACGATGTCTTACCTTTCCCTTCGGGAAGAAGGACGGAGTGTCCGGAGAGGTGAGCGTTACCCCATAATTACTCTTTACGAAACGTCGTCACGGAGGTACGAGACTGTGGGAGAGGTAGGTAAACCGACCAAGATCCCGACGTACCGTCGACTAGGGAGTGAGAGTATTTCTAGGAAGACGGGATGTACCGGAATAATGACCTCCAAGGAACAGACCGACGGTACTTCAGACTGAATTGGGACTAGGGATTTCAAGAGACTCATCTGTCTAGGAACCCGGTTCACCAAATGACCCCCGGGTACCTCTGAAAGGTCTTTCTTTACTCACACCTCCTTGATATTTTTCCTTAGACAATTCCTGTTCTTCTTTATCCCTAAGTCCTCGATACCGACCACTCTACTTTACCTTATTATTCTGGATCGGACGGGGAGTCACAGACCTAAAACGGACACGTCCAGAGTCTTGTTGTTTCTTTTATCCCGTCGTACGGGTGGGAGAAGAATGGTTGGTGGGGGTTAAGATCAACCTTCCACAACCAATTTCTAGGAAGGTCTGTCTCTTCAGTCTTTTCCTTTCTCTTTCCTGTATGTCTGGGGTCCCCGGACTTCATCCGGACCGACGGTCAAATGTTTGTCTGGCGAAAGAGACGAAGACCTACAAGAAGAATTTCGAACCGGAGGACCCGATAGGCCCAATATAGCGTTACCCCCACCCCCAACACATGTCGAACTATAAACAACAAAGATAACGGGTCTACTAAGACTGTACATGACTCACTGACGGCAAGAGAGTATGACTCTAGAAAGTCCACCTCACGAGTTACTGACCAGAGCGTAGTGGTACTTGGGGTTCCACAAATTTGATGTGGGGGCGTCGCCCCTCAACCTCCATGACCACCTGCCGTGGATGAAGTAGATATCAGTCCATCTTCACTCATGCCAGAGTCCGGATTGAGAATATAGGTCTTACGTCTAGGAAACGTACGGTGTCTCCCCGTGACACCTCGGTCGGGTCTGGTCGGTTACCGACTTCAGGACCCACCCCTCCAACCTCCCTTCTGGGTGAGCCCCTCCCTCAACTTTCCTTCCTCCTCTCTGTCTTCCCCGACAAACCCCAAAAAAGGAATCGGTCTATACTAACTTTTGACTTTTCTCCGGGGAGGGTGTGGGACGGTAGACTAGGGGAGGACGTCCCGGGGTCCGGGATCGAAGGGGCGACTCGACAAACCAAGATGACGGTTTCGGCTTGAGACAGAGTCATATAAAAATTTTCAGTCAAGGTCCCAACGACTCTTGGGGAGGGAGGGGTGTGGTGACCGAAATATTACTTCTCACGAGAAGGCCTGGAAGAGAGGTGGAGTCCTTTTAAAGACAGAAAGGAAGGAGAAAGAAGGTAAACAAAGAGATGGAAGACGAAGAGACAACAAGAACGAAGAAATCAGAGGGAAAAAAAGACAGGGTCGTGAAAAGAGGGAGACAAACACAGGAACAGGTCCGGGTCCCGAGTGAAGGGTCCAGCCGGTCACGGGTAGGTGAAGGTGGGACAACACAGAGGTTATCACACAGAGGAGTCTCGATCTCCACTTACTCGGAACTCCGACCCCGAAGACACCCCACTCCCCGTTCGTCCGTCTATCTGTCTTTCTGCTGTTTCGGTCGTCTTCCCAGAGGGTCCTCTCATCAGTCTCTTCCACCCAGGAGCTCGTAAACGACTCGGGTGGTTTGTAGGACTGTGTCGAACGCAGGACTGGGTTTCTAAAAAGAATTAAGTAAAAATTTTTCATCTTAAATACATAAAAAACCGTCAGGATTGTGGACTGACACGACGACGGAAGATTTGTCAGATACCTCCCTCGTTGGAAAGAATCTCAGTAAATCCCACTGTCTACCCACAGGGTTTTGGGTCTCCATACTAGGGTTACAGGATACCCTGTAAACAGGACTCACGGTAAACTACACCCCACCCCTAGTTTCGAACCCCATCCCACACTACCTATTCCATCACTACTTCTTTTTTTAATTAATAGACCCGGACGGGACCCAATCTTACCCCCCACCCGAGTCCGGAACCTGGGGTGCGTTTAACCCGTTTAGGGGACCCACAGTACGATGACTTGTGTCGAATCGTGAAGGAAGCCAAGTGGTTCATTTCAATCAAAACGGGCAGGTTCAAGAAATAGAGAATACACTGCCTAGAGAGAGGTAGAGAGACCTGGACAAGAAGATAGTCATCTGCTCTCCTGGTTCCCCGTGACCCTCTTAGTCACTCTTTAAGTCGTCGCCCCCTCCCCCCGATATTCGTCTTTCTTGACTTCTTGGGTGTTTAACGAGGACACGGGAGAATCCCCTTAGTTACTGAAGATTCAAATAGATGTTTATCAAGGATTCCGATCTTTAACTTTTAACTAAGTATCAGTAAACACAGACGTTGTGGCTAGCTCGAGGATCACACACTTCTCTTGACACGAAGTGTGATCCCGGTTTCTCTCGTCGGCCGCCCTATCCCTCGATCCCCTCCATTTCACTACTCACTCCGCACCGAGTAAGTGGAACGTCTCAGAGGGGCCGGTACACGATAACTTTCCTTCCAAAGGTCGAGGGACTCGGGTTACCTCCCCTCCGTCCTGTCACTTATTCGGACAGCGGGGTGGACAGGACACCAGACTGATCGCACAGAAGTCCACCGTGACGAGGGAAGTGCTCCGTGTCACCGTTGAGCGTACTCACCCAGGACAGATGACCAGTGGTCCCTCCCGGGGTGGGAGAGGAAGACGAGCGGGGGTTAGGGAAGAACAACGGAGAGGGGGTCCATATGATGTAGTTGAAGTGACTGAAACGGTCGATACTCCACCACCACCTGCTCTTCGGGAAGGACGTCACGTGGGCGTCATAACTCTGGCCGTTTTGGTTGATGTTGTGAACAATATGTCGTCCACAGACGGAGGAGTTTCGGGCCGTCTTCTAGCGGCACTTCTACCACGTGCGACTGTAGAGATAGTTGTACTCGTTCGTGTGGTGGAAGAAGCCCCGGTAGTCCGACCCGCTCCGGGGACGTAGGATCTAGGGAGGTTGGAGCAAAACGGGGACGGGTACGGGGATGGGGTCCAATCCCTCGATCCTGAGGGTCTTGGAGATTCACGACGACACCTTACTCCATACACCCACAGTGTCGACGTCTCTTTTTAAAGGGTCACGATAAATAAGGGGTCATTAAGGTTCTACTGTTCCGGTTGAACTGAGAGGTCTAACTGGACCTCACTTGTCCTGTCAACTACTTCGGGGTCCCAACCACACTTCGTCTTGGAAGGAGGAACCGAGGGGTAACTGACGAAGATCGTACTGATATTGGAGTTCCAGGGACCACAGTAAGACAACGTGATTTCACTCCCCGAATCCGTCGTCCGCTCTTCATCGTTGTCATGTCGGGTTTGACACCCCGTTCGGAAACTGGAGCTTCCCACGCACATCCCACCCTACCATTGTAACGTCGGATTCCTCTCCCCGTTCCTCCCTTTACGTCCACGAACAATGTCTTTGGTCCCCTCTTCGGATGGTCTACCAGAAGGGTGAGAGCGACTAGGCACACGGTCGTCAACCGTCCCGAAACCCCTCTCTTCGAAACGAAAAGGAACTTCGTAAACGTCCCGTACCGGTATGTGGACGGACATATTCTTGGTCTCCGGTACGAACCCCGGTGCACAGAAAGTGAAACAAATGTCGACACGAGGTTCGAGTCTTTTGACGGGTCTAGGGACGTGTTAACAGGGAAAGGGTCGGACCACTCTTGAGGGTAAAAAAAGGAGCGGTCTCGGATGGAGACAGACTCTGACCACGGATAGGGCCCTGGACACAAACACACTCAGACTCTATGAGAAATCTAATGGACCCGTGTTTCCTTCAATAGGTACATAATTCGTCGTGGTTATAAGTAGATCAGCTCAATACAGACCCCCGTTTCTCAACTTGACCTACTGGAGGTTTTCACGGAAGTTTAAGATCATGGATCCGTTGACGGTTCGATCGGATGATTTTAAGGGTTTGGGATCTGACTGGGACCCGTAGTCGTTCCGTCTCGAAAAATAGTCTGGGTCTTTCTCATTCTCGACCCCTCTCCTGTCCCAAAAGAAGTGCACATAACGTTAGGTTCACCAGTAATCGTATCTGGAACAGACTTTCCTGTTGTCGACTACGGGATGATTAGTGCATGGTGAGGGAAAGAAGAGAGACCGAGTTATTTTGGTGTCGTGTCTTCTCAGAGGCACCTAAGGTCACGACGAAGGGACTTAGGTCCGAGTTCTCCTCCGTCACAGATCCGTTACCCGTCCGAACACGGGCGATCAGTCCGGGTTTCTGTGGAAAGGGGGTGGGAGTTCGAAGGGTAGCTTAGTATACTATCCTAGTACGTTCCCAGAATAAAGATTGACAGACCCGGGTCAGACCCACGACCCAGACATCGGGTTTGGACTCTCTCGGTCAGAACATCTTAGACGATGAAAGTGAGTACCTTGTTTAAAGGAAGACGTCTCTTTCCCTCATTCCAGGAAGTACGTCGACTTTAGGTGGCTCTTGTTAACCATGAGTAAAGGGATGACACGGAAGCAAAAAATTCTTTGATACGACGAACCGGGAAGTTCCTAGTCTCGTTCTCCCTCACTCGATGAGGTGGTAATAGACCAACGATTACTATCGGAAGGGTGGGGTCTACTCCGTTCGAACTCCGTACACAAACTGGGGTCTAGGATATTTCACGGAATCTGTCAGGAGTCGTCTTAGACTACTCTTGGAAAGGAATTTCAAACATAAAAGGGACAGAGGTAACTATTATAATGGTTGGGGTAGTAAATCTGCTCCGAGTCTCCAACTCACGAAACTCGTCCAAGAGTGGGTTAAATTCAGTATGGACCCCGAAAGTTGGTCCAGACTGACACTTCGAGAAGACAAGAAGGGGGGTCGTAACAAAACTTAAACCTTAGGTTCTCTCTTGGTTAGTTTGACCATTATACCTGGGGTTTAGGGCCTCCCTAGATCCCTCTTTGGGTCTCTCCGAGTAAAAGCAAGGAACTACCATCGTGGAAAAGAGAACTGACGGTTCCCGAGACCCTGTTTTCTCATCCGGTAAAGAAACCCTTTGAGGGTAGTCGGAATCTCGAAAACACAAGTCTTCTTCACAAAACCATCGTACGGGTTCGTCGTCCGGAGGTCATGGGTGTCTTGTCTATGGGGAACACAAGAAAGTAGGCTACTTTCTTGGTTGGTTACTTGGTCGGTAACCCGTGCCTCGGGGAGGACACCTGTTCCCGAAGGAGACCAACGGGAAGTCCGTTCAATTTCCTCGACCAGTGAAGGGTGTCGATCTCACTGAGGAATAGAGAAAGACGGCATGGTGTCTCTGGAGACATAATGGTCCTAGAGAGTCCCTACGTTTCTTTCGGGTTCTCTCCAGACCCACTCTGCTCCCTTCGTTTTCTGAAGGATTAACACGGTGATTTCCCGTAAGACTGTGGTTGGGAGAAGAGATCCATACCTCCCCTAATCTCCCTTTTATCCTAAGTGTGTCCTGAGAATAAGTAACACTGAGAAGTTTACGTCGAGACCTCCCTCTCCCCACTACTCCCTTCGTTCTCCATCGACCCCTCGGGACAACGACGTTTCAATAACTTCAGTAAATGAGAATTCTCTTACACCTCGATCTAAGTGGGGGAACCTTAATGTGGTTGTACCGAAATCTTTCGACTCCGATCGTACCTCCTACCCTACTCCTGTAAACACTCGTTCGCCTACTGTCTCCAAACTTCCTCTTAACGTACCACCCCCGAAATGGTCGACGAGGCCGAGGTTGTCGGTTTCGACCGTGTTTTCCGTCGACAACCCCTGGGGGAAGTAGGTAGGACTCGGTTTAAAGAAAAACTACTCGTTATTTCCCGATCCTTGGGACTTCCACTTGTTTTTCAAACTCGGTACACACTTATACACACAAAATACATTGAAGACCACCTACGTTTATCTAAGTCTCTTTAATTCTTGAGCTCTCCGGGAATCTTCATTAGATCGGGTTGGATGGAAGATGGGATGAGTACACCTTTGACTCCTTTGTCTCTCCCTTCCGCTGGAAGGACTCCACACCCCCGGGGTTGGAGGTCTGAGTCGTTCCACTCCCTCCGTGTCAGACACAGGGTGTGTCGGGGGAAGAAAGACGTTGGGTGCCTGAGTTCAGACCTTCACGAACCGGGAGAAGACCTCGGATCGGTCCGTCTCTTACGTACCGGTGTCGGAAACAGTCTGACGAAGGAAGGGGTCCCGGGAAGGGGTCGAAGACGGAGTCCTACCTTCGGAGGCCTGTCCGGGTTGACGTCCCTCAGGACCCCGACGGAGTCCTGAGGGGGGACGGACTTCAGAAGGGATCCGGTACATTCGTGTTTTTTTCTTGACCTATAAAAGGAACATTAGGTAAAATCCCGAGAGAGGTTCACCTCAACCCTATACAGTAAAGAAATCAGTTTTCGAAGGTCGACCCTCTCCCCTTCCCGACGTACCACTCCCACCGGACCTCGTCCGGGTTACGACGAAACCCCTAGTCGTAGGTCACACTCTATGACACATACATATATTTGATATGTATTACATATATTTGACCCTACATTCAAACACATTTAATTACCAAATAAGAAACGTTTATTTCGAAAAAGGGGAACAAGAATTTTAGTCGAACTCGTGAAGGATGGACGATCCACGGAAACCCCCCACAACCCCGCCGAACACCCTAGAATCAAGGGACTTGTCCTGACTTGGACGTGGGAGTCGTCCAAGGACTTTCGGACCTTAGGATTGGTGACCTGGTGGTCCTTTAAGGTGATGTACGAAGAAACTGTGGTGTGTACTTGACCCTCTTCTTGACTCCGTGGGTAAAGTCTGCCCCGTCGTCTTCGTTCCACCAGACTCAAAGGACAGTCTTGTAGGGTATAGGAGAGACACAGGGTCGGGTGTATGTGGGTAGGGGTAGTGGACCCAGAAAAGGACATTGACGTACAGGTTATCCGATCCCCAGGACGTTTTTACTTGTAAAAGGACTCTACTTCTGTGTCGTCCCTCAGTGGGAGTCGAACTCTGGGACTGAAGACGTTGTAAGAAGTCCGGACCCGGGGTTTGTCGAACCCATCTAGGTCGGAGGTCGAGGTGTACTACATAGTGAGTAAAACGTCTCCTCTGGTTGTAATTTCTCAATTTCATCGAGGGGTTCGAGTAAGTTGATCTTTCTAATGAATTTGAAAGTTTGTTGACAACTGTTCTAGGATATCACAGTTGAAAGAAGAAATTTTTAATCCTTAAAGGGACCGACAGGTCACCAATTCTGAGGAGTGAACGTCCCCCGTGTTCAAACTAGAGACCAGTCTCTTGATTCTAGGGTGCACGACTCACCGTTTGTTTGTTCTTTATTTTATCTGTTTGAACTTTTTTATTGTTATTTTTATCTAATCTTAAAAAAATTAACCTATTTGAAATAAGATTTGTAGCTCTACAGTACTGTAAATCCCGTAACAAACGAGTCCCTATTCGTCACCCGTTTTATCAACCTCTTATTAAAACACATCGAGAGGTCATATGTTTCAAGTTAGTGTAAGTCATAATAGCAGGGTGATTGGAAACTTCATTCGTGATCTCCTTGATAGAGTAAAGTGTCTACTCCTTTGTCTGAGTCTCCTCTGACTAACAAAGTTCAGTATCCCAAACTTCCACCTCCCCGGACTTAAGTTTCGGGTGACCTAGAGTTCCGGAGGTCAGGACCTCTTCGGAACTACGGTCTTCTACCCCGACGAATTCTCGACTTCTCTTTCTGTTCTCGTCCCTAGGATCCCTTATTCGACCAACCCCGTGTCTGTCATAGTCTCCACCCGAAAAATAAGACAGAGAACAAAAAGAGTCAAGGCTACGACTCACCCACGGACACTCCCTCCAAAGTCCTGTGGAGAGGGGTCCCGGAAGGGACGGAAACCCCAGTAGAGGAACATTGGGGTTCCATTTCAGTCTCTTCTCGACCTTCCTCTCTCTACTTCCTCCTTCTCCCTAGGTCTTTTGTCGGTTTGTCCGTGGGTGTGTGTGTTTGGACAGTGAGGTTCCTAACTGGTTCAGTCCTCGTTCTCAGTATGTTTTCAGGAGGACAAGTGTACAAGGTGTGGAAGGTTGGTCCGACTCTCCGGTACTCCCCACAGACAGTTCAATGGTGGTCGAGAACCCGGAGACTCTTCGGTTTGAACCAGAACATGACCAGTTTGTCAACCGCGTCCCGTAGGTGTATCTAACGCACCATAAATCGGTGGCAGAATAACGAACCCAAGAGTTAGAACCCGTCACCATCTCCGAAGGGTTGACAGTCCCCTCTACCTCTTCAATTGCCCTTTTCGTAGTCTCACCGAGTGAGGAGTCTTACCCGGAGGTCGGGTCCAAGAGGGGGTACGAAGGGGGGTGAGATACGTGTAGGACCGGTCGGAGGGACGGAGACTGGTGCCGATCTCGGTTCCAGATCGTAACCTTGGTCTAGGACACAGGATCTGCACCGACGGTCGACTTCCCGGGTGAATGGTTACCACCATTGTCCGACTCGCATCCCGTCTTCCGGACCCCTCCAGAGTCACTCCGGTGCGGGTATCTTCCGTGTTCCCATCTACACGTGGTACAAGACGTTGGTGAAGACCTTCGCTAACTACTTCGGGGGGCCCCACTTTTACATGACTAACATCTCAAGGCAGAGGGGTTTCCTCATCCGGCCCTAATCTCGGTGGGACTTCTGTTTTTCGTATAAGAGATTACCAATCTTTACATCCGACTGGTGGTCACGAGGGATCCAGAGGAACATTCAAGGAAGTCGGGAATTGGGTCGACCCGGGTCCAGGTCCGATTCACCTTCGTTACGCACCAGATAGGGTCCGACGGACGTTCGATTCCCTTCGTTCAGGGTAACACACACACAATCAGCGAGACAGTACAGGTTGAGACACTAGGGCGTCTGACATGGGTGGTCCGAGGAGACAGGTACCCTAAGAGGTCCGTTCTTATGGTCTTACCCAACAGTAAGGGAAGAAGTCCCCTAGAAGGACTGGGTCCCTAGCTTGGACCCAGAGGGCATAGTATCCGTCTAAAGAATGGTAGACTCGGTGGTCCCTTCGAGGTCGCTCAGGGTCTGGGAGGACATTTGGGTGTAACAGACTCTGTGACCTTCGATCCTCGGTTCCCGGTAAAGAAAAACCAAAGAAGGGAAAGTGGGTGTACCCTTAAAACCGAAAGAGACTGTAGGTCAACGTCGGTCAGTGGAAAAATCTCTCTGACCAAGTCTACTCTACGATCAGACTCCGTCTAGTCCAAGGTCCGACCGGACGACCGGAAAGAAGTCTTCGTCTTTACGGAGATCTTGGACTGGGTCGGAGATGAGGTGTTATCTTCGCTGAAATGGGGAGGGAGAAATTTATAGTAAAGGAGTTTTGGAGAAGGAGGAAGGGACGACCCGAAAACCTAGGGGAGAGGGGTTAGACCTGGTCTTCACAGGAATGGGTACAGCTTCCCGGTACGCATACTTCGGTCACGCCGAGAAGTCCTTGTCTCACCATCTAGGTCCGTCCGGTATAAACGTGAGTCGGTCCGGTGGTTGGTGGTGGTAGTCGTACAACGGACACGGAGATGCCCATTCGTCCTTCAGGTACCTCCTAACCGAGTGTCTCGTCCGGGGACCATCCGTCCTTTTTGGTTTTCTAGTAACCACTGGACGATTTGGACGATTGAAAGGAGGGATGAAGAAGATTCCACCCCTCTTGGGAGGAATCCCTTCCCGAGAGAATCTGTCGACTCGGATTTCATCAAAAAGTCTGGTCTCCCCTAACGTCTCGGCCGGAACAAGAGTGGATAAGTGGGTTATGAAGAAAGAGCCCGTCGGTACATAAAGAAACCGAAAGGTTGGGGTCCTCGGTTGAGTGGATGTCTGTACTGTATAAGAGACTCCTTTCCGTGGGTCTTTTTCCGGGGGTGACACTCCTATATTCCTCACTACGGTCCTTTGTAGAACCTCTTCGGACTGTAGAGACACCGTTTCACCGGTTTGGTACTTACCCTGTACTAGGGTACTCCCACCGTCCGCTGCTATATCAACTCCGACCCCCTCTCTAGTACTCAGAAGTCTTCGACACCTCCTTTCACTTCAGTTCTCTCTATATCGGTCCCTTCTCCAGGAGAGAAAACCGATCTCTGGACCTTTCCTTTCCCGACAGTACAGACCGGCACGTTTACCCCATTGTGTGTTGAGACCCCTCGAAGTCCGTGTACCCGGAGTTACACTTACTACGGGGGTGGGGGGCGGGACGGGGTCGACGACGGTGTCCCTCAGTCCCGACCCGGACCCCGGGGTCACCCCTAGACCCTCAGGAGTGGAACTCACCCTTCATTAGTGTCATGACAAAGGTGTCCGTGGTAAAGGAGTGCGTCCATTTGGCCGCCGGTGGACTTTTGTTTCGACTATATCGACTCGAAACAGGTGGGACAACAGAAGAAGTCTCGGGAAATCCCAGACAGAGGCCCACGGGAGTGGGGAAGGACAAAGGACGGGGGAATTCGCTGTTGGTCCGACCCTTACTTGAAGTCCCGGACAAACCCTGTCGGGATCGAGAGACGACATGATCGGCGGGGAGGGGCTCGGGTGAGGTCAAGGGAGGACCCGGAGTGACCGTGGAACTTTTCTGGGGAAGGGAGTGGAGGTGGGGTCTGTTTCAGTCCGACTTCCCGACGGTCCCTTAACCGTCCTCATATTCCTCTCCTTCTTTCTCGTGCACCGCTCACCGTTGTCGGGAAGGTCCCGGGAGTGGAGAGAGTCCCCAGAAGGTCAGTTTTCGGTCGGTCCACTCCTACTCGTGCCATTACCCGGTCATGCCGCACTTGTGGTGGTCCATCTCCAACTGCCGCTAGTGTCACTAATGACCTCCCTCGGGTCCGGTCTCAGTTACTTGACGCTTGTCGCGGAGTGTGAACGGGAGGGAGACCCCGATACAGATGGGGTTCCAGTGTTCGTGAGAGTCGTCCCGAGTGTACTGGCAGAATGGAGGAGTGGGGTAGTGTACGGACGCACGGGTCTCGGGGTCGTAGACGGGATCGGAACCCTTGAACAAAACTCAGATCCTCTGTTCCACAAAAGGAGGGAGTGACACGAGGTACGTCAGTCGGGAGAGGGGGGTCCCGGACGCGGTCGTCGTGAGACCCGACGTCAGTTACCGTCCCTCGGTCACCACCCAGAGTGACTAAACCGGTGGTCTAAAATCCTCAGGACCTTTCTGTCTCGGTCCTTATCAGAAGGAGGTCGAGTGTAAAAAGAGAGGTATAGTAGAGACTCTTCCACTTGTCTTATGGTCTCTTTCTCCTACTATTGGAAGTCGGTCCAACCCTCGTACGTCCGACCGTTTGTTCTTTGTTTCCTCTGACGTGGTCTTATGCCACACCTGGTACGACTCGAGCTTGTTCTATCCTCGTTACATTCAATCTCATCAATCCTGTCTGAAGTACCTCCACTCAGTGTCCTTCGGTACGAGTCCTAAGAAGGACCTGAGTAAAAAAATTTACTGACACCTATTCTGTCGCTCTCTTTCCCCCAGTTTTCTTTCCAATCTCTTCTGTACTTTGTGAGGATTAACTTGTACCGTCTTACTTGTGTTCAAAATAGTACTGAGGAACCACGTCGGAGTACTTTTAAGAATGTCCTACAAAAAAACAAACAAAACACATTTTGAAAAAATAAGTCGTATTACAAAACCCTATGTCGGTATGACAACCCACATAGTTATCAAGGACAAATAACGGTTCACCAAAAGGTAATATACTTACTTAGTACCAAATAAATATACGAGGGGAAAAATGTCTTATATCCAAAAGATAAAAAAAGAAAAAATTATATTTAAATAAATAAAATTAACCTCCGATTAATAAAATGTTATAACATAACCAAAACGGTATGTAGTTGTACTTAGGCGGTGTCCATATGCGCACAAGGGGTAGGACTTGGAGGTTCGTTAGATATCTAAGTTACGTTAGGGATAGTTCGATGGTTACCATAAAAAGTGTCTCGATCTTGTTTATTAAAGTGTTAAACATACCTTTATGTTTTTTGGAGGTTATCGGTTTCGTTAGAACTCTTTCTTTTTACCTTGACTTCCTTAGTTGGACGGACTGAAATCCGAGATGTCAGTAGTTCTGTCATACCATGACCGTGTCCTACAAAATTTTCTCTCTAAGACGTTCCTTTTTCTCTTAGTCTCTCTACGGTTTCCACTGACTTTCGATAGTCGTTTTACAAACGGACGATCTGTCACTCGTCTCCTCCCTAATTGACTGACTCTTGTTCTTTCAACTTTACATCAATGAACGCTCCCCCTCACAGATGTTCTCATTTGGACAAACGTGACCTCTTAGATCCTTTCTGAGTCTTAAACCTTTATGGTCCACAATGTTTTTCATCTACATTGTCCCGAACTACCGTTTACATAGTTTCTTCATCAATTTTGGGGTCTGGAGAAGAGAAAGTGATATGTCGACCCGGTACCCTCCTAATAAGAGACTTTATTTTACTTGGTTTCTCTGAGATCTGAGTCTATGAATGTGATCTATATCGATCCTATAAGATATACGTCGGTTTAATAATTAGTTCACACTTCTCTCTTATTTCTGTTAAAGTCTGTATATCAGTCTCTCAAACAAAGGGTGTAGGGAAAGAGTCCTTTGATGACCTCCTACACGAGGTGTTTTTACTCTCTCATTTCGTTCTGTCTCCTATCGTACCCTAGGTCCATTTTTCTTTAGGTTGTTTCCTTCCTTCACTCGTCCCGGTCCTTATCTCACTCCTCTCGTACCGTTTTAAGTTCCTCTGTAAGTGAGAGTCCCAGTCCGTTTATCGCTGGGTTGTGAACGTGTCGCGACTCGTACTTGTGGAAGAATCTAACGCGTGGGTCCCACGGAGTGCCCAGGACCTCCGCCGTCACGACGTACTCTGACCTGACATTGTCCTCCTACGACCCGAGGTGGTCACTCCGGGAGTTTCTTCATTTTTTGGCACCACCACTTCCTCTCCTCTTCACGTCTAAGGACTGTACAGACACCTCTCAAACCCCTACTTAATAACTATTGACTATCTATTGATTCTCTATTGATTTTAAATTTTACTTCGTTAATTGGGTTAGTTTTTTACAAGTCCTATAGATCTGTAAAGAGGTTTCTTCTGAATGTCTACCGGTTTTTTGTGTACTTTTCTACAAATTATAGTGATTAATAATCTCTTTATGTTTAGTTTTGGTGTTACTTCATAGTAGAGTGTGGTCAGTCTTACCGGTAGTAGTTTTTTAGATTCTTGTTATTTATGATCTCCCCTACACCTCTTTTTCCTTGGGAAAACGTGATAACCACCCTTTCATTTAACCACGTTGGTGATACCTCTTGTCATACCTCCGAGGAATTTTTTGATTTTTATCTTGACGGTATACTAGGTCGTTAGGATGAGGACCCGTATGTAGACTTTCCAATGCACGTGGAGTCACAAGTAACGTCGTGACAAATGTTATCGGTTCTGTACCTTCGCTGGATTTGCAGGTAACTGTCTCCTTGCCTCTTGTTGCTACACCATGTATATATGTTACGTTGTAATGACTCAGTATTTTTCTTACTTTATTATGGTAATCATTGTTGTACCTTCCTGGACCTCCAATAGTATGTATCATTCGCTTCATTCAGTGTGCTCCTGTTTATGGTATACTGTAGTGAGTATACGTCTTGGATTCAAAATTTTTTGACCATATTATTTAAATAAATGTTCCGTCTGAGTGTCTAAAGTTTTTGTTTGAACACTAGTCTCCTCTTTATACCTACCCCCTTACCTATCTAATCCTGGAACCCTAATTATATATGTGATGATATATATTTTATCTATTGGTTGTTCCTAGATGAGTTATGATGTACCTTGAGATGAGTTATAAGACATTATCGGATATACACGTTTACTTAGACTTATATATACATATACATATTGACTTAGTGAAACGACATGTGGACTTTGATTTGTATCATTTAGTAGATATACGGTTGTTTGCAAAATTTATTTTTTATCTCCATTTTTTATTTTACTTCGTTAATACTTAAGGTCTCTTTTGTTCTTCAAAGTGTTCTTTCCTTTATATTAGTATCACCTGATTCATCGAGTTGATACCTCTTCTAAACGATCAGTATCAGTCCCCAAATTCATTTTGTCGGACCCACCAATACCCCGTTTTCCGTATATACCTCGACTTTAGATTACAAGGTATAATCCTTCAGTCACTATAACAGATTTTAACAATGTAACCTTTTATCATTATAGATCTTAAAAATTTATCATATCAAATCTGTATACCTCCATTTATGGTCTTTTTTTTCTCGATTGTTTCAACTCTTATCGACGGAGATCCCTTGTATAGATTCACACCTCGTTTCCGGTCGTGAAAGTCCAAAACTACGTGAGGAATGTTTTGATCCCGAAGGGACCACCGAGTCTCCAATTTCGCAGACGGACGTCACGTCCTCTAGACCCAAGTCCTTCTAGGGGGACCTCTCCCTTTACCGTTGGGTGAGGTCATCAGAACGGACCTCCTAGGGTACCTGTCTCCTCGGACCCTCCGATGTCAGGTGCCCCAGCGTTTCTCAGCCTGTGCTGACTCACTGAAGTGAAATGTTTTGATAAACTGAAAGAGTTCTTTATTTCTCTCCGTACCCAGATCAGGTCTTCTCTAAACAAAGAAAATCCGAAACGAACTGGGTCTGTCACAACCCCTATAGAACCCTCCGTCACGTCGAAGTCCACCACTGTACTTAGGACGGGGAATCGTACTCATACTGGTGTTTGTTCTGAAACTCGAAGTGTGACCGGTTCACCCCTATCGTTGTGGTCGAAGGTGGAATAGAAAGAGTGTCTGAGGCACACTACCAGAACAGAGTTCCAGTAGTCCCAGGTTTACCTATACTAAGGTAACGTCTAAGTATCCCACTTCTCGGCCCTTTCGAAACTCCCCTGTTCGTGACCTTGGTAGTGGAGGACCCTCGGGTCCGGGCTGTGAGAAGATAGACAGCGTCCGATTGAGAGGTACATCGGGTTTCAGTTCGAGACTAATTCTCGGGAGACCCTTCGACGAGAGACAGGAGTGGGACGAAAGTGGGCGAGAGGAGGAAGAGACGAGGTGGACGAGGGAGAGATCGAGTGTGCCTAGGGACTTGGGAGTCAGAGTGGAGGAGGGAAAGAGAGAGAGTGTAGAAGACTAGTAGTTCAGGATACTTGAGATGAGGTTAAAGAACTTAGGGAGAAGAGGGGAAGTGTTAATTCTGACAAGACCGGGTTTAGTGGTGTTAGAGACTGGACTCAATCTCACTGTCAGAGAAGGATATTAGTCAAACCATGGGTTTCGACATTACTAGAGAGTTTTGGTGGTTAGACTACGGCAACGGGACACGGGTTGGGTCAGTGTCGAGGGTACCGGAAGTCCTTTTTCAGGTTTGTGAAGGTACTAACTGTTTGGGACGTGTTAGACAGGGGACGGAGAAAACGGTCAGAGGAGACAGAAGGGAGAGGGCGAGAAAGTCGGAAAGTAAGTTATAAATAACTCGTAGTCAAGACGTCGAGAATGGGGGAGTAAGGTGAATTGGTGACCGTCGAAGAACTTACGAAATGTGAGAGGGGAGTAGAGTCGATAACGGGTGAGAGACGGGACTTGTGAGAAGGAAGAAGTAGATGGAGAATGTACAGGAGATTCTCAGTTGAGTTTAAATTATCTTTTTACCTGTTTTCAGTACTTACTCGACAATTGTCTCTTTCTTTACGATTAACGATTATTTATGTCTTCTTATGAAATATTAACTGTTTCAACTTTTATTCCGAGTAACAACAAATGTGGACAGTGAGACCACCACCGTCTTTCCTCACACGTAGTCCGGACAAGGGAAAGGACGAGTGAGTCACCAGTAGAGACTTCGGTGTAAAAAGTCGTAGTGTCAAAACTCCACGGAGGTAGTCGGACTTGTAAACATAGGTGTCTCTCGTCTCTAAGGGTGGTTGGACACGACCCACAAATTGTATTTGTTCTTTATTAGTAAACAACTCAATTCGGTGACTCTAAAGGTGTAATCAACCAATGGTATCGTATGTACCCGGTCAGGTTAATAAGGTGAGAGTGTACGGGTAAAATGTTTACTTCTTTTGTTCTGAGTCTCTTCTAGTTATTTGACGAGTTCCTCGTGTCTATCATTCTTCATCTCGACACTAAGTTTTTGTCCGTCAGACTGAGTCTCTGACACGAAAAGTGTAAGGACCAAAAAAACAAACAAACAAAAAACAAAAAAAAAAAAAACGGAGAACCGATATACACATACACATGTCCGTACCACCACCACCATCAAATTAGTGATTTAGTACAGACTGAACTTTAGGGTACCTGACATCTGATGGTCCGAGGAAACAAGTACCCTAAAGGGTCCGTTCTTGTGACCTCACCCAACGGCAAAGGAAGAGGTCCCCTAGAAGGGTTGGGTCCCTAGTTTGGGTTCAGAGGACGAAACGTCCGTCAGAGGACGGAAAGTCCACCTAAGAAATGTCCGACTCGGTGGTCCTTTCGGGACGTGTGTGTGTGTGTGTGTGTGTGTGCATATAGGTATTAAAGACCGACACACGAATCAGTGAGTCGGTGCAGGATGAGAAACACTAGGGTACCTGACATCGGGTCATCCGAGGAGACAAGTACCCCTAATAGGTCCGTTCTTATGACCTCACCCAACGGTACGGGAGGAGGTCCCTTATAAGGGTTGGGTCCCTAACTGAGGTCCAGAGGGCGTAACGTCCATTTAAGAAATCTTTCACTTGGTGGTCCCTTCGGAGTCAAAGACCGATGTATGTGTGTTTGACAATTGTCACCAATGGAGATTCCTCATTGTAGGACCTGATCTGACTCTTTCTCCTCGATGGTCGGATCTCCAAGGTAGGGGATCGGACCGGACCCGACAGGTAGGACCGGTATGAAGAAGGGGATTATATCACACCGAGGAACCGGTACCCTTGTACCACCGTCGTCCCCCTCCCCCACCATTACTCCGTTCAGACACCTCTATCCTGTTCTTGAGTTCTTTCCCATGAGTCGGGAAGGACTCCTTTCCCGGGGTTCCTGACCCAGTGTACCTTCCTCTGACTCTCCGGGTCAACCCCGGGACCAGGAGTTATTCTCCAGTAAACCTCGTCTGAAAAGAGGGGGAAGTCAGTTTTAAACATGTATGTGACTTCCGGATCGAAGGAGGAAGGAGAGACCGTATTGTATATGTGATGCTGGTGTAGGTTTAGGTCGGAGGGTTAGTCGTCATTTATTCCTCTACGTCCACCATCCCTGTCCTCGAGTATCCGGTTTTAGTCCGGGAACACCTGAGTCCGTGTCCGGTCGCGAAGGTAAAAGATCGACAGGTTAGAACCTACCCGGTAAATCTACCGCACATGGAGTCGAAGACATAAACATGTCACCTCTACTAATCGGTGTAATCCCCGAATCTTGTCACGGACCACACCCCCATTTTTTGTGTTGTCTACAATCGATTAGGATATAATCACATTCGATAGTAATACACACACACATCGATAATCACACATAATGCACACTATTATTGAAGACGGAATATTCCGACCGTCCTTCGATTTTACTTTGGTATCCATACTTTTACGGACCGTGATTCATTCATCGACCATGTATACTTAAGGAAAGAGGACCGGAGAAGATAGAGACTAACGGGTAGTAAGGATCCAATTGTGACGAAAGAAAAAAGAGAATCGTAAGTCCCCAGGACCGTGAGTGGGGTCCGTCCGGAGACTCGGGGGGTCAGGGACAAGAAATCGGGTGAGAGGGATGACTGGTCGTTAGGGGTTCGAGGGTTCCAGGTGGACGTAAGGAGGAAGAGTCTATAGAAGGTTCATCCCCGTAAATCAAGTAGGAGAACGAAGGTCGGTTATGAGTGGATTTGGTGAATTTTTACTCTTAAAACAAGGTCCGGGGGAAGGCTATCCCTACCAAACGTAGTCGTGGATATCGTGATACCGGTCGTTGATTCATTGAAAGTGTTTCTTAAACATCCCAGCCATCTCACTTTTTACCTACCTATTTACCTACTTAAGAAAGTCTGTTCTCTAAAAGTCTCGAGAGAGACGTTGGTTCTGTTGACAGAACGTGGCTACCAGACGAGTCCAGGGACTCCAGTGTCGATACGGGTAAAGGAACCGTCCGGAGTCACCTTGACGAAGGACAGAAAGGGTTTGTACGGAAGGTCCTGGGTGACTACTGGGTCCTCCCGAGTGGTGTGTGTTGTCGGTGTTCACACCGAGTGTGTGTACACGTGTGTGTAAGGACGTGTTCGCACGTGGGTCTGGGTGTACGTGTGAGCGTCTAGGGTGTTCCTGACACAGGTTCACACAGTTCGACCTCCGGCCCTACCGGTTGACAGGAATAAGTGGACTCTGTTGTGAGCAAAGTCGTAGGTCTCAGGACGATTTTGGATATTGAAGAGTCAGGGTCCGTTTAGTCCTGTAGACCAGTGGGACGGTTTCCGTCTTCTGAGTGGCTATTGTTCCTGTGATTCCCGGGTGACCTTTTGTCTTTTCTGGAGGTCCCTCTAGAACTCCAGGAAGAACCTCTCGTTTTGGTAATACGGGTCCCAGGAACACTCAGGTCCATTCACGACAAGTCGACGGGTCGGGGCTAACGAGTCCCTGGTCACCACAAAGGAGGGAAACACGAAATAAAAAGTCAGGGACGGATCAGAGGCGGGGGATGTGGGCCCTGTCCTGGTTTTATGTTGTACGACGGAGACGAACAGGTCAAGGAAGGTCGGTAGATGGGTGGACATGAAAATGGGTGAACCCGTTCCGGACCCGACTCTAACACTGTGGGAGAAGGAGTGGACACAGCTCTTCACATCTACCTCGAGTCCACACCCTTCACTCACCTCCACCCTCACCCCGACGACTCTCCGGAGGTCTCGGTCGCACCTATCCACTCTCCCCGGTCCCTTCTTACGTTCCGTGTGCGCTGTGGACATCGGACGTAAAGACAAACAGTCCGGGTTTGCAAATACCAGAGAGTCACTGTTACACTAACACCCCCTGTTCCAGTGTCCAGTGTCGATCTTTATAGAAACCGGAAAACGAGTCAGGTCTTCGTAAGTAATGAGGGGTACTTGTTTGTAGTCTACACAAAGAGACTTGAAAATCACTCCCGACTTATTTCAAAGATAATTTACTTATTTGTTTACACTCATGTATATAGTGTAACAAAACACAAGTACTTTAAGATCTTGTCCGTTTTGACTAGATACCACTTTTTTAAATCACCGACGAAGGTGATCCTCTAACTGGTCTTTCCCCGTATTTCCTGTAAAACCCTCATTGTTGTTATAAGAAAAATTTTAAAAAAAATTAAATAAAACCCGACGTGACAAAAACAACGACACGCACCCGAAAGGGATCAACGACTCCCACCCCCGATGAGAGATAAACGACACAAGTCCGAAGAGTAACGTCACCAAAGAGAACAACCTTTCGTACCCGAGATCCCCCGTTCCCGAAGGCATCAACACCGAACTCCTGAGTTAGCGGGGTGTCGTACACCTTAGAAGGACCTGGTCCTTAGATTGGGTACACGGGACGTAACCGTCCGTCTGAGAGTTGGTGACCTGGTGGTCCCTGCAGGTTATAAGAGACAGAACTATCTCGAAACTCAATGGGTCCATTTTTTGAGTAAACAGTTTACTATGTTTACTTACATAAACGTTTTGTCTTTATCTAGGTGTCTGTCTTTTGTTTGGATACGAATCGTTTTCCCTTTCCACTCCCTCCCTATTTAATCCTCAAACCCTAATTGTCTATGTGTGACGACGACGACGACGACGACGACGACGACGACGACGACGACGACGACGACGACGACGACGACGATTCAACGAAGTCAACACAGGCTGAGACACGCTGGGGTATTTGCCGTCGGGTGGTCCGAGGGGGTAGGGACCCTAAGAGATCCGTTCTTGTGACCTCACCCGACGGTAAAGGAAGAGGTTACGTACTTTCACTTTTCACTTTCACTTCAGCGTACCTGACGTCGGATGGTCCGAGGAGACAGGTACCCTAAAAGGTCCGTTCTCATGACCTCACCCCACGGTAACGGAAGAGGTCTATGTGTGATGATATACGTTTTATTGATTGTTCCTGGATAAATATCGTGTCCTTGAGATGAGTTATAAGAGATTATTGGATACACACTTTAACTTATATATACGTATATTGACTTAGTGGTACGATATATGCACTTTGATTGTGTTATAACATTTGTTTGATATGAAAGTAAAGAGAAAGGTATTTTCTCTTTTCTTGAGTAAACAGTTTTGAGTCGTTTACATGTTAATTCTGAACACGTAAAGAGACATCCAGTTCGACTGAGGGACCACCGAGTCACCATTTCTCAAGTGGACGTTATGTCCTCTGAACCCAATTTAGGGACCCAGTCCTTCTAGGTGATCTTTCCTAACCTGGGTGAAGTCATAAGAACGGACCTCTTAAGGTACCTGTCTCTCCTCGGACCACCCGAAATCAGTTACCCCAGTGTATCTCAGCCCGTGTTGACTCGTTGATTGTGTAAAGAGACATACGACGTTTAAAATGGATTTTCATTTGTTTATAACTTGAGAGAAATTACGACTACACAAATTCCCACTCCTCTTGACTACCGACGTTACATAAAACTTTACGTATATCCTCCATAACTGTCGATCTATTTCCCTATATAACTACCTGTCTACACACTCTTTAGCTTGTATCGTTTTATAATAGATATGTCAGATCCATCGACCACAAGTGAGATATTTAGAAAGTTGGTAAGACGTCTGAATTTTTAAAAATATTATTTTAAAACGGTTTTTAAAAAGGGAGTTTCGATGTTACTTTTTTATAAATCTTTATGTTAAAGAGGTCCGTACCGTATACGCGTATACCGGAAACACACACACAACATACATGTGTCAATTTATAAATAGATCAACAATTATGTACAAATATATAGGTAAAGTGATCCACAGTAGAGGTCATAGACAAACATACGACACCCCTACATATTTACACTTTTGTTGATTCAGGTCAGTCCACACACGACGTCTGGTTCCGTTACGTGCACACTTTCCGACTTCCCCAAAGAACTACGTCGTGTCTTAATGACTTCTGTATCATATGCGGTCCCTAACGAGACCTGTCGACCCGATATAGTCACTCGTTTTGTTTAAATATTTTTGTTCAGTTCGAAAGTACTTCAAATGTGAGACCATCCCCTTCTGTCTATTATCTTTACTTAATGAATTGATTAATATATCGAGTAACAGTTCGCTATTCACGATACCCTTTTATTTAACTTCTCTCATTCCTCGGTCTCATGTCCTTCACCCCTCCCCAATCCACCCCTCTAGTCCGAGATGTTAAAATTTTCCTCACCAGTCCCTGCCGGTATTGTTCTTCCACCGTAGACTCGTTTCTGAACTTCCTCTACTCCTTCGTTCTTTACGAGGACAGACCTGACTCTTACAAGGTCCGTCTTCCGTGTCGGTCTAGTGTCTGGGATTCGCCCCTATACGGACAGTCTACGTCTCCTCGTCTTTGGAACTCGACTTACTTTCCTCGACTCCTCTACTTCAGTCTCTCGAATCGTCCCGGTGTCCCATAGTTCGGAACTGGAAGATGAGGCTGACTTTACCCTCAGTTACACCCCAAAACTCGTCTTTCCCCTTTCCTAACAGGACACCAGTCCTTTCTATTTCCTGGGAAAACTTCCTGACATCGTTATCAGGTACGTCTCTACTACTACCCAGTCTAACCGTCCTCAGTCCTACCACCCTTTGCCAGTCTAAGACCCACAAAGGAGACTACGTCTCCGCGGTACGTTCGTGAGAGGGGAGACTCCGAGTCTTCGGAGATGTATCCTCGTGGTAACCACTCGTCGATTCGAGTCTTCGGAGATGTATCCTCGTGGTAACCACTCGTCGGTGGTACCCGAATCGGAACCGGACACTTGGAAGGGACGTAAGTTGAAATAGAGTAGGTCAGGACGTTCTTTGCACACCTTCCACAACCCACGGCGAGTGGACGAACCGACCTTAACACCACTTCTCTTAAGACCTTTCCCTCCGACTTTTCCCGTCGTCTCGGTTAGAGGTTTTCTCAATCCTGTGCCCCCACTCCTCGAACCCGAATTATGACTCCCGGAACTCCTCCACGGCAGTCAAAAATTCGTCCCTACCATTAAACACGGTTTACAGTGTCTTCCTGTTGACAGTCCGGGTCCCACTGACAGTCCCGGGTTTCTGGATCAACGGGGTACTAACTGTGTTTCCGAGGGGAGGGGGGAAGGAGAGATTATGGAAGAACGTCCTGGTCAAGGTTTCGGTGTATTAGATTCACCTACCCGAGTACCCCTGACTTTTCGGACGACCGGACCTAGAAAGTGGAGTAATCTGACTGAAGAAACAAACCCCATTCTCATCACGTCAGGAATAAGTCCGAGGACACTCCCTTTGAAAGACTCTAATAAGGAGTAGCCCCTTGTTTCGAGGTATTTGTGACTTGTGGTCACTCTCCGTTCCCTGTCTCTGTCGAGATCTTCTTTTCTTTGTCAGTACGATCCTCAAATCCTAATTATATATGTGTGATGATGTGAAAGTAGTCGGAAAAACCTCTTCCTTTACCGTTGGGTGAGGTCATCAGAACGGACCTCTTAGGGTGCCTGTTTCCTCGGACCACCCGATGTCAGGTACCCCAGCGTTTCTCAGTCTGTGCTGACTCGCTGATTGTGTGTGTGATACATATTTTGTCTATTGGTTGTTCCTGGCCGACATATCGTGTCCCTTACGACGAGTTATAGGACATTTTTGAATGTTACCTTTTATTAGACCTTTATATATATATATTATTATATATACATAATATCTTCGAAGGGACCACCACGTCTCCAATTTCGCAGACGGGCGTTACACCCTCTGGACCCAAGATACCCGAAGGGACCACCGAGTTACCATTTCTTGGGCGGACGGTTACGTCCTCTCTACTCAAACTAGGGACCTAGTCCTTCTAAGGGACCTCCTCTTGTACCGTTGGGAGAGGTCATAAGAATGGACCTCTTAGGGTACCTCTCTCCTCGGACCACCCGATGTCAGGTATGATACCATTTCTCAGCCTGTGCTGACTTCACTAACTCGTACGTGCGTACGAAATATATATATATTGACTTAGTGAAACGACATATGGACTTCGATTGTGTCGTAACATTTGGTTGATATAAAGCTATTGTTAAAATTTAAAAAGTTAATTTTTTTTTTGTTGTCAGGACGGACCCACAGACGATACCTCCCCCATCCACTGTCCTCGGTGACTGAGTCAGAGACCCACCTATTGTCCTTTCCTTTGTGTTCTCCTACTCGTGAAGAATGTTCCGGTTATCTCGTTTAATCTTCGAACCAACCCCGGTGGAGAACACTCTCCCTAGACTCCCCGTTCGTCCAGGACGTTACCGTACACTTCGATCGACGACCAAAGATCTCACACAAGACGACTGGGACCCGAAGGTCGTTGGACGATACCTCCGATGACGTCACTCCCCGACTCGTTTACTAAGACCTAAAAGGTTGAGGGTGAACTTTGTCTCGTTGTCGAGAGAAAATTAGAGGTAGGTTAACCGTAGGGTACTCTCTAAGATGACCTGTTTTCCTACCCTACCCTATCCCTTCCCCTTCGGAACGTTCCGGGACCCTTCGTTTCGTCTCTTTCCTAGACGTCAAGGGAAGGGTCCTTTTCGACGGAGACGGACCGGCTCCACCTGACTCCCGGTTTACATGTCTCAGGTCCCCGTGAAGGTCCCCCGTCTCGATTCCGTCGTTCACCTCTGACATCGATCAGACTTTTTTCTCCTGCACGACGGACGGTGTCTCCTTCTTGCACACCGGAGACTCACCAGTACCAGAGGTGTCTCGGTCGGGACTCCCCCGAAGGAGTAAGTATGAGTCAGGTCTGAACTTAAAACAATAAGGACGGAGAAGTACGTAGACAGGTAGGTTTCTGGGACTGTGGAGGTGGAGGGTGGAACCAGTCCTCGAGAGTCCCCGTCTTTTATCCACCATTACCTAGAGTATGTGAACCGGGGATTGTACCCGGTGTGTCGTCCGTACGTGACGACAAGTAATTTTCACGGACTCACCCACCTCTCGACTTACCAAACCGACCATGACCCGTTTAGAGAACCCAAACAGAAGGAGTTTACATTTGTCCACTACTTATGAGGAAGAGTCTGAACACTCTTAGGTCCGTTCCTTGCTTACCGGTCAGTGAGACACTCGACACTTTACCACAGGTGCACATCCACCGACGACAGTCACAGTAATTCTCCTCCCCTACCCGTGACTCCTTTTTCAAGTTGACCCGGACGGGACCCTGACCGAAGGGAGGTCCGTCACGATAGAACCTTTTACCCACAGCCTTTAAGTTCTCGTCTTAGTTACTGTCGTACTTGAAAACCTTATAAGATCTTCGGAACTGAAGATTAGACATGTCTCTTTCGGTACCTGGGTCGACTGTGTAGACGTACGTAGGATGATAGTATTGTGGTTTTTTTTTTTTTCACCAGTTCCGAGAAACCTCCGAAGATTAAGAATCAGAATAGGAAGAGGTAGTAGAAGGGTGAGGTAAGAAAATTTTAGGGACTTCTAAGACTCTGAGTCTCTGACAGTCTCGACCTCCCCGAGAGGTTCCAAAGACTAAGGTTCAATGGGTTCCTCCCAAGGAGTACCGACAGTAGTTCACGGGACGGTTACTTTAGGAAGAAGGACGAGAGTCTGGGTCCGGGTCGAGAGATGACCAGGATAAGATAAGGGGACCTTTGTCTGGGTTTTTTCGATCAGAAAGAGATTGTCGTTAAAATGGGGTGGGTGTATCCCAATGGTTTATCTTATATCCTACGGTCAATTCAGTCTCAAAGTGTATTCGTTATTACAAAGTCGTATTCATACACGGTTGATCACGTACCCTATATGAATATGATTTTGAGACAAGTAACAAATAGACTTTGAGTTTGAATTACCTCAGGACACAGAAATAAACGATTAGAACAGTTGGGAGTCAGGGTCCTAGTACACCAGTCATCAACTGAAACAGTGTAAGTCTTTCGTCTAGGGTTAGTCACGAGAACCCTCCGGACCCCCAGTAGAGGTTAAAGAGTCAACTGGGTCTCTAGTACTATCAAAGGTAGAAGACGTGAATGACCAAATCAGTTTAAGAAAGTGATACGGTCCCCCGTAGAAGGACGTGTGGAGTGTGAGTGTAGGTAGGATAAGTCGAGAAGGTGAACGACTCGTCCCGTTCACGTCAAAGGAAAAGAGAGTTGACCGTTTCACTCTTACTAGTCCTCTACCTCCGACTGGTTCTTTGGTTTTGTCTTCCAATTACCTCTCCCGTCCCTTCCGGTTCTGACTGAGTCGGTCTTCCACGGTCTGCTGACATTTACCGACAAGAGGAGACAGGACCACCACTTGTCCCTTGAAAAGATAAAGACTTCCCTGGAGTCCTAAACCCCCCGAGTGCACCGGTAAAGAGGGTTTTCTGAGTGAGAATGTAGATTGGAGTACGGTGACCATTATCATTACTCAAAGTGTGACAGGTACACTTACGTACCCTAGGGAATCGTCCACCCCTTCCTCTTCGATGTGACTCATATATCTGGTGACTATTCTTCCTTGTTTCCCTCTTTTTCCAGACCCCGGGATCAATACTCACTCTAACAAGGTTTCGAGCCAAAGTTAACACGTACAGTAAGATATCGAGAAACAAAAAACTGACATTCGAGGAACTCCAATCTCTAGAAACAGATAACACAAGTACCAATATAGGTGTCACGGATCGTGTCACGGACCACAGAGTATCCTGACTACTTACTCGTTTCGTCAACTCTCTATCCTCATGGCAGTTCTTGTTCTAATCCCACTCGTACCTTTGGGTCGCACTCATCTAGTCCTTTGTGAATAATGGACTCTGGTACTTCCCTGTCTACCCTTCTCTTCCTTTCTTTTTTAGAAGTCACTGTATGGGAAATTACTTCAACCGAGAGACAACGAGTCAGAGAACCGGAGGAACGAGTGTAAGGTTGTGGATGCAGGGTCGTTACATTAGGTTGTAGACTCTCACGACCCCTCTCTTACTAAGGGGTCTGCGGATCCTCGACACTCGAGACCTGTCCTACCCTACTAAAGGAATGTAGAGAGAAATGTAGTTTTATAGTGACATACGACAACAAAGATTAATCCTTTTGAACTTAGATTACCGAACACAAACTGTTAAAGAGTTATCGGGAACTCGAGTGACCTTTCAAGGGAGACTAATTCAATCCTTAGGTAAGGTCTGTCTGTGAATTTCTGGTAATTTGACACTACCGCATGTTCACTCTCCTCGATGGGGTACAGGTTCCAGTCCCCGCCACCGACTCTCCTCGATGGGGTGACAGGTTCCATTTCTCGTAGCCGACGTGAAACGACCTCGTCGGCACTTCTCTATGGGTTGCGGGTTCCATTCTCTTTGGGTTCATTCTACCATCCACAACGTTCTCCCGTAGTCTCCCGTCTGTGTGACTTTGATGTTAGTGTCTGTTGATCGGTTAGACTAGTGTACCTGGTGTCGGAATAGATGAGTCACTTTGATTCGGTACGGTACACCCCGGTGGGTTCTGCCTACCCAGTACCACCTCTCCAGACTGTCTTACACCAGGGGACCTCTTCTCTTACCGTTTGGTGAAGTCATAAGAACGGAGCTCTTGGGGTACTTGTCATACTTTTTCGTTTTTCTATCCTGTGACTTTCTACTTGAGGGGTCCAGTCATCCACGGGTTATACGATGACCTCTAGTCACCTCTTTATTGAGGTCTTTCTTACTTCCAAACCCACTTGAGGCCCTCAACCACTACCTGTCCCTCCGGACCGCACGACGCCAAGTACCCCAACGTTTCTCAGCCTGTACTGACTCGCTGACTTGACTTGACTTGACTTTGAGACTTAATTATTCCTACGACTAATGGTACCTTTGACGACAGACTATCGGATACTTCCCCTCCTCCTAACCCCCGTCACTTCACCTTTCCCCTCTCTACACCTTCTTACCTCATCCCCGTCTTCGATCCTTCATCCTTGACTCATCTCCTTTCCTTGACGGTAAATAATGACGGAAGGAGTCACGGTCCGTGACTTGACCCATGGACTGTACGTAAACTAGTAGTGTTGGGGGACGTTCTATCTGTAATTAAGAAAAAGGGGAGGGGGGAATGGTTTACCGTGTCGTATCCGACAATTAGTTGTTCTTCTGATAACGTTAAGGGTCACAAATAATAACCTTTCCTATTGGAACTTGAGGCACGGTGGTTTAGGAATAGTTTTCGAACCAACACTCTTTACTATAAGTATGTCTCGACGGACTTTTGTCCGTCGGGTTGTTGATGACCTCTACGTACCGAGATGTTCTGTCCCGTACACGGGGTCTTCGACCTAGTATTAGAGATCTACCCTCTTACACGTAACATCTTTCCACCTCCTCCCCACCTCTATCTCCCCTACATCCGAAGTTTCGTCTCGACGTTTTCCGTGTAAGGTACAATATTATTGATACCAAATGAATTGTGGTTGATGTCTATCATTTCGAGTTGTAAACGTTTCGACCAAAGAGACGTGAAGTCCGGTATTTTTGTTTGGGTGTATTACCCCGAACTGTAAGTTTCCCTGGACAGTAGGGAAGACGTCGTAGAATTTTCCGTTAAAACCAACGACGTTTGTTCGTCTGAGATACACTGGTAACGATAGTACAGTAGTTTCAGGTTTTCTACGGAGAAAGTGCTAGTCTTATGACCAAAAGATTTTAATAGTAACGAAACTAAGTAAAATTCAGTGCCATAAATTAAAGAAACTTTGTACGTTTACTGTCATGTCCTCTCACACTTCATAAAGATACATAAATTTTATTCTACCCACTTCTACCTTATCGACGTGGAACGGGATAAGGAGAACGATAACGTTGATTTTAGGGATATGCAATACATATTTTGTTTGTATTCTTCTCAGACTGTCCACCTCTCTTCTTCGGTCCGGTGGATCAGGAATCCTACTTTCCTTTCTGCCCTAAAAAGAAGAAACGGAGTATATAGGGTATGAACCTCGTCTTCGGTCATTGGGTCTATGCAGTTGTTCACGTCTGTTTTTCTCGGGTTAGTTTCGGAAGAGAGAGATTGGTTTTCTGATCCCTTTGTAGTTGGATCGTTCTGCCCTTTAATAATCTGTGATTGGTGAGACGAGGTTGGGTTTGGTCTTCTGTTTGACACCGGGACTGGGGTGGGTGTGATCCGATCGTTTCCGATTCCCCCGTCCAATGTGAAGGTAGGAGGACTCCGACATTACTGTACAGGGTTATGAGAGTTGGGGGAGGAACGACCACACCACAGTCTCTTCCGGTTAATGTCTCTTCTCTGAAAATAAAGGTGTCCGGTGTGTACATGGTGCAGTCGTCTCTGTTACACCCCTCGGATGTTAAAGTGGGGTGGACCGTCATTACTCAACGGGGAGTGGAAGACGGGGACTGTATTCCAGTCTCTTCTAGATTGGTTCTCAGTCCTTAAAGTGGTAGTGGGTTACCATTTCTCTGGTTGGAGTGTAGGGTTCCCAGTCTTCTCTATCATTGTTTTCTTCGTCATTGAGACGTGAGACTGGGGAGGGTCCGTCCTTCGATAGTCACCCTTGGATCATCTTGTCTTTGAGAGTTGGGACAGGTCCTCATTACTCCTCAGGGGGAAACCCTAGTCAGCTCCGATTCACTCTTTGGATCTGAAGATGGAGGTGGACCATCATTACCACACTGTCGGGAGAAGGAATGACCACCGTCACAGTCTCTTCCGGTCGATTTTATCTATCAAATTCACTCTAAGTCTCAGAGTAAACAGGGTTACTGTATTATGGGTTTATGGGTCTAACGTTTGTTTATTGTGAGTTCTTGGTCTACTAGAGTTTGACTTAAATTTTTTTTTCTGTTATCTATCTACGGGTTTGGTTCTACTGTCTCTACAATCTTAATAGACTATTTTTTGAAATTTTCCTAGTAATATTTTTACAAAGTCGTTGTTTACACGGGTTTTTTTTCACCCTTTTCTCTCTTTTAGGGTCGTTTCTTTCCCTTTCTCTTTTTCTCTTTCAAAGTTTTACCTTTATCTTCTATATTTCTTCTTGGTTTCCTTTTAAATTCTTGATTTTATGTTATTGGGTATGATTTTGGAGTTATCTCCCTAAAGGAATCCGACGGGTTACCAATTCTGAGGTGGAAAGTTTCGTCCCCCATTCCCAACTCTAGGGTATACAACGTCCCATACCCGTTTTTTTAAAAAAATTAAGTTACCCATCCGAGTTATCCCTTACCTTTCCTGTCTTCTTTTTTATAGTACTTCAACTTCTGTGTTATTATTGTTAATGGGATGGACTTGTTGTCTGACCTCTCTTTTGTTTGACTTTTATTTTACTTAACATTCTTACTCTTCTGTTCAGTACGTGACCGTCTGATATAAACGTTTTGTGTTTGTATTACTTTTCGACTATAGGTTTTATGATTTTCTTAGTATTTTGACTTATTATTTTACTTGTCGAGTCAAATTTTTACCCGTTTTATAGACTTGTCTATAGAGAGGTCTTTTCTATAAGTCTCCCGTTCATTTGTATACTTTTCTACAAGTTGTAGTATACAGTAATTCCTTAACGTTTAATTTTAATCTTACTGGTTTCAGGTTTTATGACTTTTGTAGGTTTATGAACGTACCTATACCTCGTTGTCCCTGAGACTAAGTAACGAACGTCCTCACGTTTTACCATATCTGTAAAACCTTCTATCAGACTACCAAAGTATTTTTTGATTTGTATCAGAATCGTAGGTTAGGTAGTTAGTACGAGGAACCGTAAATGGGTTTCCTCAACTTTTGAATCTAGGTGTGTGTTTTCGGAGTGTACTTACCGAAATCGACAAAATAAGTATTACGGGGTTTGAACCTTCGAGGTTCTATTGGAGTCATCCATTACCTATTTGTTTGACGTCATGTAGGTCTGTTACCTTATCATAAGTCACGGTTTTTCTTTACTTGATAGTTCGGTACCTTTTTATACCCCCTTGATATTCACGTATAACAATTCAGTTTCTTCGGTTATACTTTTCCGGAGTGTAACATTCTGAGGTTAATATACTGTAAGACGTTTTTCATTTCCTATTTATACTTCTTCATTTTCCTAGTTATCAACGTTTCCCAATCTCCCCTTTCTCCCGACCTTTCCATTTCGTGTCTTCTAAAAATCCCGTCACTTTGATAAGACATTCTATGAAATTACCACCTATGTACAGTAATATGTGAAATGGTTTACTTGCCTTACATGTTGTGGTTTTCACTTACGATTATAGTTAGTCTAAACCCCACTATTACTACGTAGTCAAATCCAAGTAACTAACATTGTTTCCATGGTGAGACGACGTCTTATAATTAACCCCCCGTCTCCTATGTCCTTGTGATATATTAAAAGGAAAGTTAAAACGACATTTGGATTTTGACGAGATTTTTTGTGTCAGATAATTAAAAATTTTTGACTTGTCTCTAAGTCCCTGGACACTCTGTTGTTGCTTCATAGATTTCAAGGACCGTCTCAGGGTCTTTTTCTCATCTTTTCCATACCCCGACTTTTTCATGAGTTTCATACCGACTTTTACAGAACTTAAAACATTCTATATTTGGATGTCCCCGAAGAGACCACCGAGTCACCATTCTTAGACGGACGTTACGTCCTCGGCGCCCTCCGACCCAAACTAGGGACCCAGTCCTTCTTGGGGATCTCCTCCCGTGCCGTTGACTGAGGTCATAAAAACGGACCTCTTAGGGTACCTGTCCCCTTGGACCACCCGATATCAGGTATCCCAGTGTGTCTCAGTCTGTGCTGATTTCACTGAATCGTGTATTTAGATGTCTAGGTTCGTCGACTCGTTTTGGGTTTACCCTAGTTTGGGTTTCTTTACGTGTGTTCTATGGAGTAACAGTTTATAGTCTTTTAATTTCTGTTTATTTGAGGAAGTACCTAGTGTTGGAACAACACCACTTCGTCGAACACATTGAGTTACTTAGATACTCGGTATGGGACGTCCCGGTGGGTTCTGTCTGTCCAGTATTACTTCTCAAAACTGTTTTACACCAAGTGACCTCTTCCCTTACCATTCAGTAAGGTCACAAGAACGGATCTCTTAGGGTACTTCTCATACTTTTGCGTTTCAATACTGTGGTCTTCTATTCGGGGGAGTCCATTCTTCCGTAGGTTGTAAGATGACCCCTTCTGGCCTGTCGTCAATGATTATCGAGGTCTTTCTTACTTCGTCGACTCGGTTTCTTCTTTGCTGTATTCAACACCTACATAGACCACCACTTTCATTTCAGGCTACGACATTTCATGTTATGACGTATCCTTAGACCTTACAATCCAGGTACCTAGTTTCATTTAACCTACACCAGCCCGTCCTCTACCGTTCTGACTTGTGGTTATAGAATCCTTAGTCACTTGACTTTACCTACCCTTACCCGTCTAAATTAAGTCTACTGGTATTACAAATGATGACACCCGTTCTTAGGGATTCTTCTTTACCTCATTGGGAGTATCAGTTGTTTTCTCAAGTTCTACGTCATAAACCCATGTTAGAGTTTATGTTGTCTTACTAGAGTCAAACAAAGGTTCCGTTTAGTAAATTGTAGTGTCATTATGTTCAGATACGAGGTCCGTGACTACGGGTTCTTCGACTTCACTTGACCGAGATACTTCTGTATGTTATAGAAGATCTTGATTGTGGTTTTTTATAGGAAAAGTAGTATCCCCTAAACTTACGTTTTCATCCTTCAGTTCTCTATGGGTCTTACTGTCCGTTCCAACCGGAACCTCATGTTTTACTTCGTCTTTTTTACCGATTGTCTCAAAACAATTCTCTTGTGTGACCAGTATCGTTTGTAAGACAAGTTGTTGTGGTCTCTACTCACTGAGATGTGTACCTGTAGTGGTCTACCGGTTATAACTTTAGTCTAACTAATACAAGAAACGTCGGTTTCTACCTTTTTGAGATATGTCAGTCGATTTTGTTCTGGACCTCGACTGACACCGAGTCTAGCATTCGAGGAATAACGTTTTAAGTCCGAATTTAACTTTTTCCATCCCTTTTGGTGATACGGTAAGTCCATACTGGATTTAGTTTAGGGAATACTAATATGTCACCGTCACCACTTATCTAAGCTCCTTAAGTTAGACCATCTGTCTCACGGATTTCTTGATACCTGTCTCCAGGTATTGTAACATGTTCTCCGTCATTGGTTCTGGTAGGGGTTCTTTTTTCTGACGTTCTTCCGTTTCTCACTAACAGTCTCTTCCGAAATGTTTATGACTCCTTTCTTCTCTTCTCTTTCCGTTCCCCTTTTCCCTTTCTATATGGGTTGACCTACGTCTCAAGGTCTCTTATCGTTCCTCTCTATTCTTCCGGAAGAATTTACTTGTTACGTTTCTTTATCTCCTTTTGTTATCTTACCCTTTCTGATCTCCAGAGAAGTTCTTTTAACCTCTATAGTTCCCTTGTAAAGTACATTCCTACCAGTGCTATTTCCTGTCTTTACCATTCCTGGATTGTCTTCGTCTTTTCTAATTCTTCTCCACAGTTCTTTGGTGTCATCTTGATACAACGATGACGACGATTCAGTGAAGTCAACACAGGTTGAGACACGTTGGGGTATCTACCGTCGGGTGGTCCGAGGAGACAGGGACCCTAAGAGGTCCGTTCTTATGACCTCACCCGACGGTAAAGGAAGAGGTTACGTACTTTCACTTTTCACTTTCACTTCAGCGAATCAGTACAGACTGAGAATCACTGGGGAACCTGACATCGGATGGTCCGAGGAGGTAGGTACCCTAAGAGGTCCGTTCTCATGACCTCACCCAACGGTAACGATTTTCCCAGAATTACTGGACCTATTGGTTCTACCATACCAGTGAGTGAATCTCAGTCTGTACTATCTCACACTTCAGTTTATCCGGAATCCTTCGTTGTCATACTTGTTTCGATCGTCTCCCCTATCTTAAGGTCGACACAATAAAGTTTAGGATTTTCTACTACGACACTTTCACGACGTGAGTATACAGTCGTTTAAGCCTTTTGAGTGGTCACCGGTGTCCTGATCTTTTCCAGTCAAAAGTAAGGTTATAGTTCTTTCCTGTTACTGTTTTTTACAAGTTCGATGTACGATCATTCCAATACGAGTTTTAGGAAGTTCGGTCCGAAGTCATCACACACTTGGTTCTTGAAGGTCTACATGTACGACCCAAAGTTTTTCCGTCTCCTTAACTCGTTGTGTAGTTTTTCGAGTATGTGGTACTAGTTCAACCCAAATAAAGTCCCTACGTTTAGTTAGTTACACTATATGGTATAATTGTTTAACTTTCTATTTTTGGTATACTATTAGAGTTATCTCCGTCTTTCTCGGAAACTGTTTTAAGTCGTGGGTAAATACTAATTTTGAGAAGTTTTTTACCAGTGTCTTCCTTGAATGGAGTTGTATCATTTCCGGTATATACTATTCGGATGTCGTTTGTGAGTTGCCACTTTGTGACTTTCGTAAGGGGGATTCTAGTCCTTGTTCTGTTACCACAGGTGTAAGGGGTGATAATAAGTTGTATCAAGACCTTCAGGATCGATGTCGTTAGTCTCTTCTTTTTCTTTATTTTCCTTAGGTCTAACCTTTTCTTTTTCATTTCGAGAGTGACAACGTCTACTGTACTACGACATGTATCTTTTGGGATTTCTATGATAGTATTTTAATGATCTCGATTAGTCACTTAAATCGTTTCAACGTCCTATGTTTTAACTATGTGTCTTTAGTGGACGTAAAGATGTATGATTGTTACTTTTTAGTCTTTCTCTTTAATTCCTGAGTTAGGATAAGTGGTAACGTCGTTTTTCTTAATTCATAGATCCTTATTTGAATGGATTCCTCTGTTTTCCTGACATGTGTCTTTTAATATTCTGTGATTACTTTCTTTAGTTTCTACTGTATTTGCCTCTCTATAAGGTACAAGGACCCATCCTTCTTAGTTATAACACTTTTACTGATATGATGGTTTACGTCAGATGTCTAAGTTACGTTAGGGATAGTTTAATGGTTACCGTAAAAAGTGTCTTGATTTTGTTTTTTAAAGTGTTAAGTATACCTTTGTATTTTCTGGGACTTATTGGTTTCGTCAGAACTCTTTCTTCTTACCTCGACCTCCTTAGTTGGAAGGACTGAAGTCCAATATGATGTTTCGATGTCAGTAATTCTGTCATACCATGACCGTGTTTTTGTCTTTATATCTAGTTACCTTGTTCTATCTTTCGGGTCTTTATTTGGGTACGTGGATACCTATGGAATGAAAAGTGTTTCCTTCGTTCTTGTATGTTACTCCGTTTCTGTCGGAGAAGTTATTTACAACGACCCTTTTGACCTGTCGATGTACATCTTCTTACTTTAATCTTCTGAAGGATTGTGGTATGTGTTTCTATTTGAGTTTTACCTAATTTCTAGATTTACATTCTGGTCTTTGATATTTGAGAATCTCCTTTTGTATCCATCTTGTGAGCTACTGTATTTAGTTTCGTTCTAGGAGATACTGGGTGGAGAATCTCATTACCTTTACTTTTGTTTTCGTTTGTTCACCCTGGACTAATTTGACTTTTGAAAAACGTGTCGTTTCCTTTGATATTCGTTCCACTTTTCTGTCAGGAGTCTTACCCTCTTTTATTATAGTTTACTTTGTTGACTGTTTCTTAAGTAAAGGTTTTATATGTTTGTCGAGTATGTTCAGTTATGGTCTTTTTGTTTGTTGGGTTAGTTTTTCACCCCTTTTCTGAATTTGTCTGTAAAGAGGTTTCTTCTGTATGTCTACTGATTGTTTGTGTGCTTTTCTACGAGTTGCAGCGAGTGACAACCCCTCTACGTTTAGTTTTGATGTTACCATCAAAGACTGGAGTGTGGTCACTCTTACCGGGAGTAGTTTTTCAGATGTTTGTTATTTACGACCTCTCCCACACCTCTTTTCCCTTGCGAGAACGCGACAACAACCCTTACATTTAACTACGTCAGTGATACCTTCTGCCATACCTCTAAGTAATTTTTTGATCCTTATTTTGGTAGTATACTGAGTGGTCAGGGTGAGTATCCGTATATGAGACTCCTTTGGTTTTAACTTTTTCTGGTACATAGGGTAACAAGTAACGTAGCGATAAATGTTATCGATCTTGTACCTTCGTTTGATCTACAGGTAACTGTCTACTTACCTATTTCTTCAACACCATGTATATGTGTTACCTTATAATGAGTCGGTATTTTTCCTTACGTAAACTCAGTCAAGATTGTTCCACCTACTTGGATCTCGGATAATATGTCTCACTTCACTCAGTTTCTCTTTCTATTTATATCATAAGATTACGTGTATATACCTTAGATCTTTTTACCATGACTTCTTAAATAAATATCCCGTCGTTACCTCTTTGTCTGTGTCTCTTATCTGAATACCTGTACCCCTCTCCCCTCCTCTCCCACTCTACATACCTTTCTCATTGTACCTTTGAATGTAATGGTATACATTTGATCTATCGGTTGTCCCTAAAAGACATACCGAGTCCTTTGAGTTTGTCCACGAGACATAGTTGGATCTCCCCACCCTACCCCTCCGTCTACCCTCCCTCCGAGTTTTCCCTCCCCTATATACATATGGATACCGACTAAGCACAACTCCAAACTGTCTTTTGTTGTTTTCAGATATTTCGTTAATAGGAAGTTAATTTTTTATATATAAAAATTTCCGTATCCTTGGTCTCGAGTTTAACAGTTGTAAGTGTCCTAGTACCACTAGACATTAGTCATTAGAAACTATAATAATGTCTTTCTAATATGGAACTACTTCCGAGTCTGCTACCAATCGTAAAAAATGGTGACTTCATAAAAATTTTCATTACATGTATGTAACAAAAAAGTCTGTAATACGATATCTGATGTCATATCACATTTGTATTGAAAAGATACGTGATTCTTTGGTTTTTTAACCACAGTGAGTGAAATAACGTCATAAGTGAAATAACACCACTAGACCTTACTTTGGACGTTATAGATACTCCGTATGGACATCTATTTAGTTTTAACTTAAGATTTTTTACAAACTCATTAGGTTTCCTTCCCTTCTTTTATTTTGTTTCTTCGTGTCTTGTTTGTCTTTTGTTTTGCAATCACAGTCTGAATTCGGGATTGTACAGTTATTAAGGGAATTTACATTCACTAGATATATGTGGTCAATTTTCTATCTCTCACTGTCTCATCTAATTTTTTGTACTGGGTTGATGTACGATAAATGTTTTTTCCAGTGAAGTTTATATTACTATAACCTTTCAACTTTCATTTCCCTATCTTTTTATATATAGTACGTTTGTAATTATTTCTTACCAATGTAATTATAGTTTATTTCTAAAATCTCGTTTCTTTTAATGACCTCTGTCTCCTCCGTAATGTATTACTATTTTCCCACTTAAGTGGTTTTTTTTTTTTTTAGGATTTACACATTCTAAATGTTGTCTTCACGTTTTATACACTTCGTTTAGAACTATTTTTACTTTCCTTTTTATCTTTTTGATCTTAATGTTAATCTCTGAAGTTTTGTGGAGACTTAAATTGTCTTTTAGTCCTTCCTATATCTTCAGTTGTTATGATAGTTACCTTAGATTTGTTGTACATATCTTGTGTAGTAGGTTGGTATTGTCTTTTATGTAATGAAAGTTCACGGAAAACTTATATACAGTTCTATCTTGTATAAGACCCGGTATTTGTTAGGGGGTTCCAATTTAGTCTCATCCGTTACCGTGGGGTAAGGTCATGAGAACGGACTTTTTAGGTTACCTGTCTCCTCGGACCATCCGACGTCAGGTACCCCAGCGCTTCTCAGCCTGTGCTGACTCGCTGAAGTGAAAGTGAAAAGTGAAAGTACGTAACCTCTTCCTTTACCGTTGGGTGAGGTCACAAGAACGGACCTCTTAGGGTCCCTACCCCCTCGGACCACCCGACTACAGATACCCCAGTGTGTCTCAGCCTGTACTGACTTCGCTGAATCGTCGTCGTCGTATCCGAAAATAGTTATATAGTTTTGAACACTCTATGTCAATTTCGTCATGACTCTTCCTCTAAATACCGTGATTTACATATATGTAATCTTTTTCTCCTTTTCGGACTTTACTTAATAGATTCGAGGGTGGATTTTTCTTGTCACTGGATGTGGGTTTCGTTCGTCTCTCTTCTTTTTGACTCTCGTCTTTATTCACTTTAACTTTTGTCTTTTCGTTATCCCCTTTAGTCACTTTGAGACTCGACCAAGAAAGTTTTCTATTATTTTAACTGTTTATAGATTTTTCTGACTGTTTCTTGTTTATTACATTCTCCCTTCTGTATGTAATGATTGTAGTCCTTATTTCGTCCCTTTTCGTGATGTCTAGGATATGTGTAGTTTGGCATTATTACCTTATGTTTCTTTGGTTGAGATGTGTGTATTTAAACTAATAAATCTACTTTGTCTGGTTACGGAGGTTTTTTGTGTTTGATAGTTTTAGGTGGGTTATACTTTATGTATTAAACTAATCGGAGTGTTGATAATTCCTTTTATTAAAACATTAAAATTACGAAGGGGTTGTCATTAAAAAACCGGGTCTACAAAAGTGACTTCTTAGGATGGTTTGTGACTTTATTAATTGTGACTCCGATGTATTAGAGAAGATCTTTTTGTCTTCTCCTCCCTTGTGAAATTTTAAGTAAAATACTTCGATTATGATGGGATTATCGTTTTGATTTGTTTTGTCATGACTTGTTCTTTTGATGTCCGTTTATAGAGAGTACTTCCATCCAAAAATTTAGAAATTATTTTATAATCGTTTATTTTAATTCATTACATATATTCCTTAATATTTGGTACTGGTTCAACTTAAATAAGGACCTTAAGTCCTGACCAAGTTATGAACTGTTAGGTAGTTACATTAGGTGGTACAATTGTCTGATTTCTTCTTTTTAGTGTATTTGTCAAGTTAACTACGTCTTTTTTGTAAACTGTTTTAAGTTACGGGTAAGTATGAAAATTTTTGAGAGTCTTCTTATCTTTGTCTCCCATTAAAGGAGTTCAACTATTTCTAGTAGATGGTTTTGTTTTCGTTTTTGGGATGGTGATTATTGTATGTATTACACCTCTCTACTCTACGAAACGGGTTCTAGGTCTTGTTTCGTTCAGACGGATGTGAGTGGTGAGAGTAAGTTATATCACGATCTTCAATATTTGTCACGTTGTTATTCCGTTTTCCCCTTTACTTTCCTATATCTAACTTTTTTTTTCTTTATTTTGACAGGAATAAGTGTCTACTGTACTAGGAGATGTTTCTATTAAGGTTTCTTAGATACGTGGGGGGTTTTTTTTTTGGGTGGATCTTTAACATTCAGTCAACTTGTTCCAGTATCTTATGTTCTACTTGTATGTTTTCAGTTGACATAAAGATGTATGATCGTTACGTGTACACTTGTGGTTTTAATTTTATGTCGTGGTAAATGTCAGTGAGTTTTTTACTTTACGAATCACATTTAGATTGTTTTATACATGTGCTGTATTTACAACTTTTAATATTTTATAAGTATTTTTATTTACTTTAAATTTATTTATATGGGTCCACAAGTATCTAACCTTTCGATTTGTATCATTTCTACAGTAAAGAGGAGTTTTACTATTTACCGAGATTGTACTAAGGATACTTTTAGGATCGTTCTAAAAAACATCTATATCTGTTATAATAAGATTTTAAATATATGTTTGTGTTTCCTAAATCTTATCGATTTTATTAAAACTTTTTCTTATTTCAACTTCCTTTCCCAGATTGATATAAGTTCTGAATAAGGTATCATTAATTATGACATATCACAACCTCCTTCCTATCTGTGTAACTAGTTACCTTGTCTTATCTCTTACTTCTTTATCTACAAGTTTTGATACCAATTGACCAAAAGATGTTTTTACGTTTTGGTCAAGTTACCTCCTTCGTATCTGAAATGTCGTTTACTACGACCTCGTTAACCTGTTGGTGTCCATTTTCTTACTTGGAACCGAATTTGGAGTTTGAAATGTACTTTTATTTGTGTTTTCTCTGGTGTCTAAATTTAGATTTTGGATTTCAACATTTTGAAAATCATTTTTTTGTCCCGTTTAATAAACCCTAGATCCAAATAAACCCTAGTTTCTCAAGAACTGTAGTTTTGGTACTGAATACCTCCTTTTTAAACCATTCAACTTGAAATAGTTTTAACCTTTGAAAACGGACTCTTTGTGGTTCTCTATTTTTCTGTTCAATGTTACACCCTCTTTTATGAACTTTCCGTGTATAGGTTGTTTCTTGTTCATAGATTTTATATCCTTTTTTTTTTGAAAGTTTTGAGTTACAGTTTTTTTTTTTTTTTTGTCAAGTCAATATTTTACCCGTTTATTGTTTCTAAATTGGGTTCTCCTATACCGTGTCTACCGTTTACCCGTGTACTTTTCTACTTGTACTGATCGGTGGTCCCTTTGTGTTTAATTTTGGTGTCACTCTACAGTGATGTGTATATAGTCTTACTGATTTTAAATTTTTTTTTTAATTCTGTTGTAGTTTACGACCACTCCTACGTCTCTTTGACCTAGGACATATGTGACGACCACTCTTACGTGTTACCATATCGACGAGACCTTTTATCGAAGAATTTTTTGACTTGTACGTGAACATTATACTGAGTCTTTAACGTGAGGACCCATAAAAGGGGTTTCTTTACTTCTGAACAATGAGTGTTTTTTATAGATATATACCTACAAATATCTTCCCCAACATTGTTGGGTTTCGACTTTATATATGTACGGTACCTTATGATGAATCGTTATTTTTCCTGAATTCAAAAACTATGTACATTGTTGAACCTGTTTACAGGTGAAGAGAGTAAACGTTGTTCCTCCTCCAACAGAGTCCTCGGAAAACCAAACCCTTAAGTTCTATGTCCACTCGTCTCATCCCGTCCTACCCTCATATAAACTTGTCAAATTCCCAAATTAAAGTAAAATAAAAAATCTTGAAAATCTCTAAGTCTTATTAGCATTCATTTACCGAGCTGTTTACGGTTAACAACACGAAACACCCGTAGGATTCCTCGGGTAAAACCTTCGAACCTTGACTCCTCTTCCCCTTAAATCCTACCCACGTAAGACAACCGTGTTCGCCTTCAGACGAATTGACATCACTTACTCACTTACTCTCGCCGACAAAGAGTGTGACTCTACCCTGTCCCACCTAAACTCCGTATTTGACTTTCCTGAGACACAAGGGTCCTGGTATTCCTTTACAGAAACAAAACTGTGTGTTTTAATTCACAAGTAGTCAGTTCCCTTGCTTTCTTGACCTCTCTCTGTTCAACGGAGGTCTTGTGTTCCTCGTTACCCTTCAGGTCACAGTCTCGTGTGAGTCGATTGTTATAAACAGTATACTAAGAGTTCGTACTGGTCACAGACGGAACACAAGTCCGATCCCACACTTCATCCGTCAACTCAGACACTTTTGAGAGGTGTTTAAGTCATCAGTGTATATTGTCATGTTTCCACCCTGAAAATTCGCCCTTAATCTTGGGTCGAGTCTTGCCTTCGTGGGCAACGATGCCCCAGATCACTCCCGTATACTTCCCAGAGGGTTGTCGGTTAGCATCGCGGTCTGCACAAGTCCCCCACATTGGTACCTCTCTGTAACCGGTTACCGTCTCTCCTGGCACTTATCCCACTCGCGATGGTCGAGAGCTACTCTCGTCTCACGTCACCGGTCCCCTCCAACTTCTTGAGATCGATCCAACCGCCAACCTGATAACTGATTTGCCATCATCATGAATTCGACGGTGGTTTGAAGAGCGGACGGTAATTTCTAGTACCTTCTAAGTGCCTCACTTGTTGTCGCCTACAATGCTGCGGTGATGGCGCTCTTCTTTCTCGATGTCCGGGCATAAGTCGAGTACTTCTCAAGCCAGGGGTTCTCGCTGTTCTTCTTTTCTTTCGTCAACTTAGAGCTGCACCGGGCGGAACTCCGGCTCTACCTCGTCTTCGTGGTCGTCCTCGACCTCTTCAAGGTTCCAAAGGGACTATAGTTGTTGCAACTAAGACAGTGACTTTTAGATCGGTTCTACCTAGAGCTCTTGGTCGGAGGCGCGAAGAGGTCCCGTGTCTCTTTCGCGCTTTCTTCCCGTCGGGAGCTCTCTCGTGCGGTCCTCTCCTAACGCCTCCAACTGTACCTCATAGACCGGTCGAAGGCGGTTCTGCTCCTTCTCTTCGAGTCGCGGTAGGACCCCCGGTTCGTAGATCTCTACTTCCTATACGGCTGACTATCGGTGACGTACATAGCACGGTAGGTTCTGGTTGACCACAAGAGGCACTGACACCTCTCGGACGCCTCTGCGTGGCGGCTCATGTACGCCTTCGTGCAGCTACTAAAGAACGGAAAGAAGTCGCTGGAGCTTGGGCCACTGCGGATGTCGGCGCTGATGAAGAACTCGATGACGCTGCTGTAGCACCCGTCACGTAGCACCCCTCCGGTCGACCTCGACTCCCGGGACAGTGTGCAGGACGTCTGGGGGTAGCTCCACTAGGTCCGACTGAGCGGTCGGCAGCAGTAACCTCTCCTCATGTGGTCCTTCGGCGATTAGGACCAGATGCACGCGATGTGGACGTTGAAGCCCCGCGTGATGTTGAGGCACTTCGGCGTCCTCCGGCCGCGGCGACCTCCGCGTCGGGGAGCAGAGAAGATCCGGACAGAAACGGTAGCGACACCGGCAACGGTGGCCTCGGCTTCGGCGGCGATGGCGCAGAGGAGTCATCCGAGACAAAAGAAAAAAGGAAGCCAAAAGAACCAAAAAAGAAAAAAAGAAGTAAAATGAATCTCGAGTGGGGGAGGGAGAGACGGGAGGTGGGGGATGGATGGGGGGAGCGAGAAGATAGGGGATGGTAGAAGAGGCTCAACGAAGAATTCTCTAGACATATCAGGAGAGATTCCCCTCACTCAAACGGTTCAAAAGTGGTGAAGAACGGGACTTCCCAGAGAGAGGGGTCGGGGGTGGCACTCCTAACCAGAACAACGTTTATTGACACTCCGAGTTTTTTACCGTCGAACCAAACTACGTCAGAAGTGGAACCACCCCCCCTTAGCCAAATCGAGTCTTAGAAGGGCAACAGGACACTTACATAATTAATAAATTTCCTCGACTACATTAGTTTTACTAAACAAAACTCTTACTGAAAACGAATCAAGAGACCCCTTTTTACATGACACCCGACAACCTCCCCCAACGAAAAGGGAAATGGACCGATGAGTCCTCTACAGAGTTCAATGTTTGTTCTGGAGGAGATCATAAAACGAAACAAAAAAGTATTTTGGAACACACCAACGTTTAATTAACATCAAATCTACAAACGACTTAAGATTTATTATCGTAAACGATTTAAATTTTCAATTTACATTGGTAATTCATATCTTTTATCTAAATGGATTTGACTATTCACGAGATTCTACACTTTCTAGAGTTAAATTAAAGGAAATAATTACTGTGCCTTTCCTACACTGAAATAAGTTCATCAACTAGGTAAAATAATATAGACGTTAACCACACTTCATTTTTATCTGTTTGACTATCCATCGAATTGAAGGACACTCCCCACTCTAGACTTGATCATTCAAAGGAAATAAGAGTCTGTATTCTACCATATTGAAATAAGTTCATCAACCAGATAAAACAAGATAGATGTTGGTCATACTTCACACTTTTTAGACTTGAATCATTAAAAGGAATTAAGAATCTTTATTGTTCATAAAATTTTCTAAAATTTTTATAATTTCATCAACTAAGAACAATATAGACGTTGACAATACTTCGTTTTTTTTTCACTCGTTATATGAAAACAACTATAAACTCTGTACAACAATAGAACTTAAACGGGTTTTTTTATCATTTTCACTTTACTAAAAGTTATTTAAATTTTTATTGGAAATCTAGGACATAAAGTCACTCTAATGAATGTAAGTAAATTCTTAACAAACATGTGTCGTTTAAAGATTTTACTTTATATATTGTAGTCTTTTACATACACTACACAAATTTCTTATTTTAGTCAAATTTTTATAGATCAAGAGATAAAAACATATCGACCGAATCAAGTATATCTCGAACATAGGGTCTTAGATGAAGTCGTTTCCTTCGGACCTCCCAATCCCTCATCCTCACTTCCCCCTCCTGTGTCATTTTCCACTCCGAAACCCCTCCTCCTTACCCGGACGTCAGAACCACCGTCGGACCTCACCTTACGAAAGGTCCCTTCCTAAATCCCTCATTGTTCTACCAACTCCGATAGGACTCAACTACAAAGTGAGTCACTTTTGTACTTTACCGAAGTCAATTCCCACAAGAGTAACGATACGTACTTTTTCTTGAGGGTGAAAGGTTTTGAACGGTCAGGTCCCGATCAACGTTCTCCCTTTCATGGTGACGAAAAAAAAGGATTCCCAGTCCCCAGGACAAAAGTTTTATGTTTATACCTTAGGACGGTCTAACGAGTGACACATTTACACACGTAGTCAATGTAAAAGTATATCTGTCGACCGACTCTTCTCCTTCAGGAGCTCTTTTGATCCATAAACCTACGTAACACTCTTCTCTCGGAAAATATCCCCACTCTTACGACCGACCTCTGTCTTATCCGGTCCTTCCCTCCGTATTAGACATCTTCCCCCGGACCGACCCTTCCTCCCACTTTTGACCCCTTCCCCAGTCAGATCCTCCTACTCACCCTGTACCGTCCCCTTTCCCCTTGTCTGTCTTCTTCCCCTCTACCGATCAATTCCCTTGGACCGTGTCCCACTTCTCCCTCCGGTCCGATCTATCCCCTATTACCCCACCCCGACCAATCCCTTCCTCTGCACCGACTAGTTCCCTTTCTCCGGATCAACTCAATCCCCCGTTTCCTATTCTTTCCTTATGAACTGACTATTTCGTCCCTTTCTGACCCGTGACCGTGGACTGGTCCCTTTCAGACCGATCCTTTCATCCGAATTCGACCCCTTGTTTCACTTCGACCCCTTTCTCCGGACAGAATCTTTTCCTCGTGTCTGAACTATCCTACCGCGTTCGATCGACTCCTATCCTCTGATCGGCCCTACTCCCCTAATCCTCCACTTTTATAGGACCGTCCCTTTCCACCGGACGGACCCCTCCCCAAGACCGTTCCCTCACCACGGACCCTCCCTCCCCTGTAGACGGATCCCTTACTCTCCCATCACTCTCCGAACTTACGACTCTAGCTGTGTCCGACCCGTACGTTATATCCGCCCAACTACCTGGACCGACCCTCTCCCCCGAATCGTCCACCCTCTCGGACGATCCGTCCCTAAGACGGACCCTTGTTCCCACACATAGGACTGTCCAGGACCGACTCCCTCCGTGTACCAACTCCTTTTCCTAGATCGACTCCCACGCCCCGTGTCCGACCCCAACCCCCCTTCCAGACCGACTCCTCTCCTTTATTCGATCCCTTCCCCAAACCGACTCCTTCCCCATGTTGTCAACTCCTTCTCCCGGAAGGACCCTTCCTCCGGTCGGACCCTTTTACTCGAAGTTAAACCTCTCTCCGACATCCAAGACCGCACTTCTCTCGGACCGACCCCCCTCCCTAGGTCTACCCTTTCTCAACGGTCGACCCCCGTACACACCCACTTCCCAAGGACCGTCCCTTTCCAGTGTACAAATCCCTCCCTGAAGTGACCACTACCTCTCGACTCTCTCCCCCTACGGACGGACCCCTTCCTCCGTGACCGATACTTTCCGGTCACTTCCCCTTGAGGAATCTTTTCACCAGGTCGACTTTTCCCTTTCCTGTCCGTATCCCTGGACCGACAGTCTTCCTCCGGGGAAGATCCCATCCCCAGGGTACTCCCGTTCCCCTGTTTCTAAACTTTTCCCCGGAACCGACCCCTTCCCATCGGACCGATTCCTCCGACAGTTGTCCCAGTGTCTAAACCCCTCCTCGGACCGACCCACTCCCAGGATACTCGTCTTTCCAGGATGTACCCCTTCTTCTACCTGACCTAACTCCGGACAGACCCCTCCCCTCCGACCCCGGTATCCTACTATGTCTCCGGCCCGACGCCGTGTCTCACCCTTTTGAAGGTCCATTCACCAATCTCCGACCTCTCAACCCGTGTCCTATTATTCTACTGACCAAATCTTTCCCCGTTTAGGTTTCTTCCTCCGTATCCGACTTCTTCTCCCAGACCCACTCTTTTCCCAGGACCGATCCGTTCCCCTGTATCTGACCCTTTCCTTTTGGTACAACCCAGTCTCTCGGACCCCTGTCCGAGTCTCTTCCCTCGTCATTGTGAGACCCCGTTCCCGGACCCATCCCAACGACGTTTTCCCCTATAACCGACCCTTACACTGAGTCGACCCCTCTTCTAGATCCACCCATATCGCCTCCGGACGGATCATCCTCTTCCTTTGGTCCGACCTCTCGATCTGAACCGGTCCCTTCGTCCGTATCCATCGACCCCACCTTCCGTAGTTACCTGTTTCTCTCGGACCTACTCCTCCCAGACCGACTAAAACTTCATGCCCGTCCAATACCCGAAGACTATCCCCTACCCAATACATGACGTCGTCCGACGTATTACACCCCTTTAACCTGATGGACCTCCCCCGTCACCCCGACCGAGGTTCCCATACATCTGACTCCTCGTCGTAAACCCTTCACTCTTTCCTCCTTGTCCGACCACTGTTCCTGATCCCCGGACCAACTATATCCCATATTAACCATATTCTATTTTTTTCCTAAGGACCGAAAACCTCCTTCCGGATCCCGCACTGTGGACCGATCCCTTCTATAGACGTGTATTTCATCCCTCCCCGACCCATCTTTACCCCCTCCTTCCCACGTGACCGGTTCCTTCCCCCGTACCCACCTCGTCTCCGGGACTCACCTTTTCTCCCGAATCCAACCACTTCTCCCGTGACAGACCTATTACGCCCGGAACGACCCTCACCACCCCCTCCCCGACCACGACGGGTGCCTTAAGAAACCGTCTTCCGTAGTTTGTTTAGTCGTCTCAGGGTAAAATGTCCGAACAGGAATTTCTTTATTGATAAAGACAGAACCCTTGGGAATTCTAGAATGACCCAGACAGGGTCGTAGGAGGTGACCTAAACGGAAGAAGACCTTCCTGTCCCTTCTCATTTGGGTCCGGTCTAGGGTGGGTCCGGGTCTCGTGTTTTTTGTTCTCCGAAAGTGACACCCTAGACCGTCCTGTCTCCCTTAACGTCAGACAGGGTAAAACATTGTCACTGGTGTCAGTGATTCCTGTCACTAACAAGGCCCGTTAAAACACACGTTTTCGGTACCCCACGACAAGGGTTTCCTTAGGTTAAGGTCTTCGTTGAAGTAATTAAATGATTGATAAGAAGTAAGTAAGTAATAGTACAGAAAAACGGAATCCTCGGTTTCTGTTCCTGTAGATTGACCTAAACTTCGGGTCAAGTAGATAGGTGAAGGATAAAAACATTGAACCTATTCGGTAACTGAGAAAGACCCGAAGTCAAAGGAGTAGTCACCGCACCCTGACAATTATGAACAGAATCTCCATAGAGAACCCTACAATCCATGTAATTTACTTTTATGTGTATTTTACATGTTATTTACAATCATAGTAATGGATCCCCGGATTCTGATACTGAGACAGTCCATACCGACGTTGGTGAGGAAGTAAAGCAGATGTCATTGAAAACCTCGGTGAATCGAAGAGAGGTGTCCAGGGTGTCACCCTCGGTCTCGAGAAACCAGATGTCACATTTTCGTTTTCGGTGACCTTAAATGGTTTCACGGGAGAACCCCTGTCCCACCGGGTACATGTTCCTGAGAAGTCCAGTCAGTCATAGAAGGAAGGTCCGAAAAAGATGTGTTTGTGTATCTGTGTGTATAACATTTTTTAGTTTGAGCATGTTAAGATAAGTTTGATGAAAAAAAAGAAAATGGATTGTTATGTTATATTCGTAAAGTCAAACAGGAATCGGAAGTTATACTACCAAAATTACGGACGTAAGATCGGACACTTACACGGTACTAAATAAATAAGATAAGATAACAACCTGTAAATCTAACGAAAGTTAAAGAGTGACGATATTTATACAGTAACATTATAGGAACATCGACTCAGGAACAGATATAAAGACTAATAAAGGAAAACTATTCTAAAGATCTTCACTAGATCTAGTTTTCCTCTCCGAATATTACGTATGACCATTTAACGGGAGGTCTTTGTCACGTGGTTAAATGTGAGGGTCCTTTACTCTCACAATAAAAAGGAATATCAACACTTGTGACTTTTAATAATAGAAACGATTAAACAATCCACTTTTTACAACATAATCAAGTGACTAATGATGATTCTACCTTATAAGGAGATTCATAAATAATCGTACATATAAAGTAAGGACTGGAAACACATTAAAAGACTCATTCAAACATAAGAAGAATCCTTGAAAATTATCCAGAAAGGTGAACAGTAAGTCTAAAAATTTTTTATTAAAAAGGGTATATAATAATTGGAAAGTCAAAACGTATACGATTTCAAATTTTGACATCACGTCAGACAGATAACTAGAAAAAGAAGTACCAAAGACAGAACAATAGTACGAATCTTTCCCGGAGGGGTAGGGATCCAACTTAGTTGTAAACATATGTGAAAGAAAGTTCAATAAATACGAAAGACAAATATAAATTATGGTCGTATAGGTGGACCTTTAATAAACCCACATTCTATTTCTGTATTTAACTAAAAGAGGTTAATGTCATTAATTCGTCAATCGGGTTTGGTGAATAACTGTTAGATGGTAAAGTGGTGACTAAACTTCACGGTGGAAGGTGTATATAAGGTAAGAATTACTCTCCCATCTAACGAAAAGTCAGTCAGTGTGTCTTATCGACGTAAGGTCACTGGAGGTAAACTTTGACGGTCGACAGATAAGTAGGTAAGTGAAGTATAAATAATTCCTCTTACTACTATTTGTTATGTCCATCTCTCTATTTTTTAGGTTAGGATCACGAGTGGTAGGTCATCTCCACCGTCTATCCTTTTATATTTATTTGTCTTTCATCGCACTGGTCACGACACTACGTTCCTTCGTGTCTGCTTCCTGTGAAGTAGTCTGGACCCCCAACGTCCCTCCGAATCCTCGTCGAGTGTCCCTTGTGTCGGTCTGGTCTCCGTCCTCACTGTCTTGTCCCACAGAGTGCAAGTGACCTCGACTTCCTATCTCCACTTTCCATTCCCTCGACACCTTTTCTCCGACGTCCCTCTTCGATCGACCAGAGAGTCGAAATCATTGGTAGTCAAAATGGGTATTATAATGTCTAATTCATTTATGTTTAATTTAATCTATGGTAAAAAGTAGTCGGTCTAATCGTTTCTTCAGTTCAAACTATTATACGACACAAGTACCCTCTTACGTCTTTACCCGTAAGAGTTTGTAACAACTACTATACATTTGTCCTCCTGTTAAACCGTTATCTATGGTTCATATTTCACACTTTTTGGTGATGTATATATATATATATATATTCATATAAAGTATCTATATTTATATGACAAAGGGAACATGTACTGATGTCTTATATAAAATTTACTATTCTGACCAACGAAAACTCCTTCCCTTGGTTCAACGACCCCTTTTCCTACCCTCCCCAGAAACGTGACACATTATACATTTTGTCGACTTGACAAAACTTGATATACTTAAGTATTTATTTAGATTTATTTTACGTACATCGAAAACTGGATCGTCAGATAGAGGTCCCTAGATATGATGTCTATATGTATAACACGTTGTCAATAAAGTTCCATAAGTAATGTCACAACAAACAGTTTCGTTTTTGGATCTGTATCGGATTTATAGGAGTCATTCCTGATCGACTCATTTAAAACCTAGTAGGTATACTTAACAAAGGAGATCCCTCTCCCTTTCTTTACCCACTCGTCTTCCTCTTTCCACAACACGAAAATTTGATATATGAAGCTATATCAAATTAAAAAAAAGACATTTCGATATGTAGAGGAGTAAGAGAGAGGGTGATCGGGGACCGTTGGTTGTAAGATGAAAGACAGAGAGTTTAATTGATGAGATACATTGAGTATATTCACCTGAGTATGTCATAAACAGGAAAACAATGACCGAATGAAGTGTATCGTATTACAGAAGTTCCAAATACCTGTGACATAGTCCACAGTCTTAAAGGAAAAATTTCGATTATAAGGTAACACCATATATGGTGTAAAACAAATATTACTATAGTGACTTAAAAATTCATCTTTGAAAATGGATACATAGGAGATTTTTTATCTTTTTTACTAAAGTTTTGTGATAAAGGAAAGAAGGAGAAGGAGACGACGACGACGATTCAGCGAAGTCAGCACAAACTGAGACACGTTGGGGTATCTACCGTCGGGTGGTCCGAGGGGGTAGGGACCCTAAGAGGTCTGTTCTTGTAACCTCACCCAACGGTAAAGGAAGAGGTTACGTACTTTCCTTTTTACTTTCCCTTCAGCAGGTCAGTACAGGCTGAGAATCGCTGGGGTACCTGACGTCGGGTGGTCCGAGGAGGCAGGACCTCATTAAATTTATCGTATCCTTAATAGACAAAGAACTTTCAAACTTTATCAGGTAAGTGAACACTTTGATCCGGACCCGGAAAAATACTTACTCTGAGAAACCGTCAGTCCATGTCAGGAACCTTCTTTTCGATACACTACTTTTTTGTTAGTATTAATTAGATTTTATCTATCCCTGTTTTTAATCTGTTGTTTTTAGTCCTCCATTTCTTATTCACACTTTAAAAATAATAGAGAGTCTCCCATAGTCTCTATGGTAAAGTGAAAACTTTAACTTTTTAACTCTTAATCTCCGAATTCGTACCACGAATGGTAGTATTTTTATTGATCATCTTTGATTTTCATTTAACGGATACGAGGGTAAATCTTCTAATTTTTTTTCTTCTTTTCTCTTTTGAATCGGGAACCTCGTTGTCTATCTTTTGTTTCCTTTGTCTTTATTTGTCACCAGACGGAAAACAGTAACCCATCCCCTCCCACACCCTCCTCGGTCCATGGAACACGGAAAAAAAGGACCACAGAAACAAAAACATGAAACCAAATTTACTAAAACGGATACCTCTGTGGTTCCAACACGACACGCTGACACCGGACAAGGATCAAACTTTTTCTTCTGTAAAAGAATAGAGTAAAACTAAGAAAAAAGTCACCATAGAGGATCCCTCTAACACGTTTACGTGTAAATGAGTTGGTAGTTCAGGGTTGAAGTGAGACTTATCCTTTTTACACGGGGGATTTATACAAACACACACACACAATCAGTGAGTCAACGCAGGTTGAGAAACGTTCCTCCAGAGGACGTAACGTCCACCTAAGAAATGGCGGACTCGGTGGTCCCTTCGGGTTTTATACAAATAACGAGGACTTAATTAGAACGGTTTTTGACAATTGGTGTCTGGATCTACTAGAGATATCCGGGAAGGTCAAGGGAGACACAGACAAAACCAGTGGGGGTGGAGAGAGAGAGAGTGTGTGTGTGTGTGTGTATGTGTGTACGTGTGTGTTTAAATCCTGGACAGAGACTTGTAACATATACTGAGGACGTTGTGGTGTACCGTCTTGGTTATCCCTTCGTCAAAACTAGTAGTCTCGATCAGTTTCTATACTTCTTAGTAGAGTGTCACCACTCAAGAGGCAATAGCCTCCACACACTCGGGTCCGACCTGTTGGTAGTGGAGTGTCTCCAAAAGTCCGGTAAGTTCGTAGATTACCCTTAAATCTTCTAGAGGTGAAATTCGTTAAACTTTTACTTTATCCAAAGAAAATTAATCTCCATCCCTCACTCGGTCTTCTCTTAGTGTCTTGGGGGTCCCGTCGACCCGACCCTCGACCCCCTCACGACTTCCTCCAAACGACCCGGAAAAAATGAGTTAACTCAGGAGAAAGATCTTGGTGTCTTTACAATTAGGGAGGAGGTCCGGGATTAGTCAGAACTCAACCTTGTGTTGTCATAACCCATCGACGTCCTTCTCGGATTCCACCTCTGTGATGTTGCCGTTATAACTGAGATCGGGTACAAGGATCCACGTTTTGATCTAAGTCGTCCGAACCTCTCAACGGATTCCCTGGACAAGATTCCTTATCGGATCTTTGTGACCTTATGCAAGAATTCACACATTTATCACGAAGACTTTATAAACTCCCCGGAACTTTTGTCAAATTCATAGGATTAGTCAAGTTGGTTTATGTAATTCATAGAGATTATCGTCCGTGACGACCGACGCTTCCCCGGGTCCTTCCGGTTCACTCCTCGGGGTTTCATTAATTCTCACTCAACACGAGAGGTTCCACCGGAATGTCGGAGCCTCTACTCTTGGTATGTTTAGGATCACTGACGGTTGGGTTTCGGGTGGGAATTCACGACACCAGGTGGTTCTTCTACTCCTTTACTTTACCCTTATGGGACCCGGTCGAACCTCACCACTTTTTCTTCCGTGGCCCTCGGAGCTTTCAAGTCGAGTCTAAATCCCCCTTTCGTGATGTCCCTTTCCGTAGGGTCCAACACCCTAGGGTCATCCGTTTATGGTCTTCACCGTCATCTGTTCCGTGCTTCATTTCTTCCCACCAAGTGTAGACAAAGGCAGGTAGGGGTGTTTTCGGAAGTTAAAGGAAAACCCCCACGATAGGGAGACAGTGGGTGAACCCCACTTTCACCAAGTGGGGGATCCCGAGAGGGGAAAGTCCAGACGGTTAGTTTCGTGCCTAAGAGGGACCGGTGTCACTAACCGAGTTACACTTAGATACCGAACCCGGGCAGGTTAGTCTCACTTCGGGTAACAAACTACCCGCGTACGTGAAAACTTGGACACTCTTTGTTTTAGACCTCGGGGTCGGAAGAATCTAGACAAGTCAACCCCCGACCCCCTGACGTCACTGGTCCCGCCGAGCCCACTTCGGTGGTACCATATAGTGGTTTAACTTAGTCGAGGACGACGACGACGACGATTCAGCAAAGTCAGCACAGGCTGAGACACGCTGGGGTATCTGCCGTCGGGTGGTCCGAGGGGGTAGGGACCCTAAGAGGTCCGTTCTTGTGACCTCACCCAACGGTAAAGGAAGAGGTTACGTACTTTCACTTTTGACTTTCACTTCAGCGAGTCATCACAGGCTGAGAAGCGCTGGGGTACCTGACGTCGGGTGGTCCGAGGAGGTAGGTACCCTAAAAGGTCCGTTCTCATGACCTCACCAACGGTAACGGAAGGGGCCCTAGTCGAGAATCTCCTCCGATTATTCTAACCGGAAGGACCTTGGCCTCCGTTCAAGTTTCAAGAACCTTTTAGGGTTAGTCTTAAAACCAACTTTCTTTTCTCCTTCCTCTAACCATCGTTTTGTCACAAAAAGGTACAGGAACTTCGACAAAATAGACCTAAAGAGCCGATGGAACCTTGGTTCTTCCTCGATGCGTTCCATAAGATTGGGGACCGTTCATCGAAGAGCTCCCTCATTCACCCTTGAGACCCTGGACACCGTCAAACTACACTTAATCATAAAGAGGTCAGGGTCCTTACGTTCATAGTGACCCCCTAGGATCCTCATAGGTCAAAGACTAGGAATAGTACTCAAAGACTAGTACTCGACGGAAGGACATCCCGGGTCTACATCATTGGTCGGTGTGGACTCTTCTCTCTTATAAAGATGGTGAACGAAGTACGTACGTACGAGTCAGCGAAGTCAGCACAGGTTGAGAAACGCTGGGATACCCGGCATCAGATGGTCCAAGGAGACAGGATCCCTAAGAGGTTCGTTCTTATGACGTTACCCAACGGTGCGAGAGGAGGTCCCCTAGAAGGACTGGGTCCCTAACTTGGGGATAGAGAATACAGAGGACGTAACTGTCCGTCAAAGAAATGGTGATCGTGGCGGACCCTTCGAGGGGTGAACGAGGTGGGAAGGACTTTTTTTAGAAAACACGACTCCTCAGTGTTACAATGTGATCTCCGTCACCTTAGGTAATTTTCCAACAAAAAGTCTTCCTTACTCTGTAGTCTCGAGACGAAACCCCTATTCCTTAGAATCCCCTTTCTTTCCTAACATTCTTGTCTCTAACCTCTGTTCTTCTACTAAACTCTCCGAGAGAAAATTAGGTACTGTCTGCTGTGACTGGACCGGACCCCGACACTGTCGTCCCTCTCTTGTCCCCTGGTTTCGCTACCTGTGACCCCCATCTTAATTGTAAATACATCTCCCATTTCTGCTTCCTCTCTTGTCTCCACTAAGGGACCAAAGGTCGACCTCATTGAGTCCTTTACCAGGTGATTCTATCCGGGAATTTTTAAGGAGTTAACGGTTAGTTCAACGTACATTGGTCAAAAAGAAAAACATGGAGACTCGGTTTAACTTTCCTCACACACTCACTCGTCTGGTAGAATCTTTCCTATGTGTTCTTTGAGGGTCCTCTACTTGAGTCGTCGACCCTTATCCCACCCTTACGTAACGAATAAGTTTTATGTTCATATCAAATTTTAAAATTTATATATTAGTTTTAAAATTTTTCGTCATGTCCTAAAGACCACTAAGTCACCAATCATGAGGTGTGAAAATCACTAAGCACGAGGTGACGGTTCCCGGGGTCGAGTTAGGGAACAGTCCCTTGATTCTATAGTGTTTGACGTATTATTATGTATTTATTTTCGTCATCGTTCGGTTCACACACAGTGGGTTGTCACGACAGTGGTTCGAACCTTCAAAAGTCAACTATTATTATTGAAGTCGTCCTGTTACGTCCCTCCCGAGACGTAGGAAGAAGGATATCAAGAGATCATCTATTGATAAACTGGTGTCACGTGTCGGAGAAAGAAACAGGATACATGTAGGGTGACGAAAGTTCCTTTCGTTACTTAAGAGTCTCTATTAACAGACTTAAGGGATAATATTTTCGTTATATTAAAGAAGGACTGAAGCTTGGGTGTTACTCAAAACTCAAAACGTAGTAAACGTTTCGTTTTAAAGAAAGAAGTCGAAGATGAGTATGTCTCTAGACTCCGGGTGATGTTGCGGAACAGATTTTCATCTTGGTGATTTGACACCACTGTGCTTCTTTAACGTCGTCTTCGAAACTTTAAATTATTGAAAAACAAAACGAAACAACAAACAAAAAATGAAACTTTTTTAAAAAATCGGAACTACATAAAGGGAGTGACTAGAAACTTCTATCTCCCTTCAGGGGTCTCCGACTCCATCCTTCCCACTATCCATCTGTCCTACCGTCCCTCGTGGAGAATCTTAAGACAATTTTTTGTTTTAAGTGGACTCATTTAGACTTCTAGTTAACCGAAATAAGTTGTTAAGTATTTAGTCCGTCGTAGGGTAGATCGTTCATCTCTCCTCGAGGTTTCTTGACATGTTTACCTTCCAAAAATTTTCGTCTCCAGAGACACCGTTTAATAGAGTCATCATGACCGGTCCTTTAAGGTCTGACCGACCAATTTCAGTGAAAGGACCCTACCCGATTTCGACGTTAAACCCATCCATAATTCAGATCCAAATGACTATACCTTGAATTGTGTCCGTTAAGGTAAAACTCGGACAACAAAGAGATGGTCAAGGTAAACACATCTTATACGTACCGTTCTTATCTGTGTTTCATAATTGTCTCCAAAAGAGGGTCACCTTAATACCTCAAATTGAAGAGGTCTAGTAAATATCGTATATAATGTCAAAGTAAAATTTAATATAAAGTTATTTTTGTTTAGTCACATCTTTATGACATTTTCTGAGTAATTTTGATAAAACATCATAAAAAAGACGTTTGTTTTATGGAAAAAAGTCAATTCTTTTTTTTAGTAAATTTTAACGTTTACGAAAGGAAAAAATCACTTTTTTGTTAGTCGGTACTAAAAAAGAGTTACTTATTTTTAAAGGGATTGTCCGAACGAGATTAACAATTTAAAATGTTTAAAGTCATAATATCACACGATTGAGACACGTGTTTCGATTGTACTAATTTTCAATTTGAGAAAGAATTTTGTGACTTTTAGTAATATTACTTATTAAGTTTAATTTTTAAGTCACAAAAGGATTTTCATCGAAGTATAAAATTCATGAGTCTTTTTACTTCGAAGTTTCATTAAAAATTTTACTCTGGTATATTCATTTATCTATTAAATGTTCTTTTAATTAACAAGATTTAAAAATCCATAATATAATTTTGTTTTTTACAAATTTTTTAATTAAACATGTTACCCTTTTCACTGATTCTCACCCCCCTCCGAAGACTCACATTACCATGATGATGAGGTAAAGAATTAGACTCGTGACCATTATATTCATATAAGTAAACTTTTTTGAGTACCTCAACATGGGAATACTTTACCCGTGAAAAGATATACACGTAATAAGAAGTCATTTATTATAATTTTTCTCCCTTCAGTTTGTCTTAACTTCCAGTGTCTTAAAGTCCTACTCCTGACTCTAATCTAACAACCGATAACACTTATTAGTATTATCGATGGTACATGTACCGAGTATTAATAATATAACTTGTGAACGGTACACGGTCCTTAATGAACTTCGTGAAACGTATATAATGATTTAATTTATAAAGGAAAAATTTTTTATATATTTAAATAAATAAAATTAAACTCCAATTAATGAAATGTTATAACATAACCAAAACGGTATGTAGTTGTATTTAGGAAGGAATGGGATACTTCATACACGATAGTATTAGGAGTAATATACATAAGTGATAGTATTAGTAGTAAAATGTCAACTCTTTCGGTTACATGTCTCACCCAATTCATTGAACAGGTTCCTCCAATATTTGATGAGAACGATCTTTCACTTTTCACTTTCACAATCAGCGAGTCAGTACAGGTTGAGAAACCTTAAGAGGTTCGTTCTGATGACCTCACCCAACGGTAAGGGAAGAGGTCCCCTAAAAGGACTGGGTCCCTAACTTGGGCCTAGAGGACGTAACGTCCGTCTAAGAAATGGTAGACTCAGTGGTCCCTTCGGAGTGAGAAAGATCTTCAACTATCATTACTCTTGTATTAAGTACATCCTTCGTCCTTCCAAACAAAAAACAAAAAGACAACCAGATCCGTCTCAACTCACGTAAATACCAAACTCCTCAGTCTTCGGTCTCTCTCCTCCCCTTTCTCTCGTTTCCACGAATTAGGAGGGGTCTTCGGGTCCTCCCCTACCTAGTTCTTGGGTATAACCATGTCAAAACGGGTCTCTTTCCGTGGACAATTCTAGACTTCTTTCCTCTCCAGATGCGTCACCTTCGGCTCTCTCGGGTTGTAGTCCTCTACCACTCTCGGAAACGACCCGGTCCTCCGGTCCTCACCCATTTCTCTCGACCTCTTTTGGACGTCACTGCTAATGAGTCACAAATATTGTCACTTTTAATACCGTTAACGAGTAAAGACCTAGGGTGGAGTCCGGACGACTTAGTCTGAGAGACCTCCTTCTCGGGGTCACGGATACAAAAATTATTCGAGACTTCCTCCAAGACTATCGGGGACTTAAACTCTCTGTATGACCGAATATTTTAGGTGTCCGGAGTCTTTTACTTCGTTTCTACCCAGGTGGCACATTCTGTTGTACTTCCCTAGCAAAAGGGATCTTAACGTTGAAAAATTATCTGAGATGTCCATTGAGACTATCTCCACCAGACACCTATGTGACCCTTTAGAAAGGAGATGTCATTGTCACCGATCGTACATCCGAAACCTCGACCTAAGATTTATCATGATCTCAGATACCGGTATGGTGGGACTTGTACGGGCTAGAACAGATTTATTATGATATATAGAGAGTACGGTGAAAACCGTTTCAATCAATTGGAGAGGCACGGAGTTAAATTAGTAGACCTTTTACCCTGATTATTATCATAAGTGAAGCCTCCCAACAACACTCCTAATTTATTCAATTACATACATTTTACAGACTTTGTATTACTTGTGAATTGTGAGTTATTTATTATCGATAATAACAACGGTAAAAATAATAAGTGGTATCAACGTCCCGGGTACCGGTGACTTTCACACTAGATACTTCTCGTCGAATCCGTTACCTTACAAGTCCGTCTAAGTACTTTTAGTGGGTCTCTCAATTTTTCTGTCAGAACACTGGTCTCTTCGTGAGTACTCCTCTTGCCTCTTTCCACCGTCTTACTCCCGAAAAGGGACAGGACCGACCGGAATGACCCCAAGGACCGACCGTTTCCGTCAGTGACTGGTTCACGTGACCTCGAGGTGGGACGACTAAATCACTCCCTTCGGAGTCACCCCCCTTACCCTCCCCGTCTCTCTACCTTCACGACCGTAAGGGAGAGGCCCCCCTATCCTAGGTCCTACGTAGTTCCTGATTGACGAATTTTGGACGGAACTAAAAGGAGACCACCTTTCATGGTCCAAGATTTTATAAGAGTTTACTTCTTTTCAGGAAATAATAAATAGACTGATTTCCGGACGGGAATCTAAGATTCGGTTCAGAGAACCTGTATGTGAGTCTGGGGAGGGAAGTCGGTACCCAAGTCCGACGACGAATCGGAGAACCAGAGAGAAAGACGTGGAAACTTGAATTAGGACGATCCAAAGATCAATTCCCCTCGGGTCTGTCGATCCTTCTCTCGACCTTAGGTCCAGGGTATTCTTCGTCAACTTCCTCCTCGACAATCGAACCTCTTCTCTTCTCGTCCACCCCACCCTCAGGGTTCCCCGTCTCGATCCCGAATATTTACCTATCTTTGTCACCCTTTCGTATAAAGTCGAGTTGTGTTCCTTAACTGAAAGATTGTCTTGACTAGTAGGTACTTAGTTTTATCTATGGAACACTCCATTACTCGAGGGCCTGTGACTTCACGTTCGACTTCAACCTACTATCGAACTATCATCTCTTGTGAAGTTACAGACCAATTGGAAATATCGATTTTGTGAACAAGACACGAAAACAAGTTGTCGTACCAAAGTAAGGTATTGGTAACCATACGAATTGGAACGAAATTATAGACCATTGGTCCAGTATAGATTTATATGACGTACACACGTGTGATTCAGTGAAGTCAGTACAGGTTGAGACACGTCAGAACCCCTGACATCGGACGGTCGAGGAGACAGGTACCCTAAGAGGTCCATTCTTATGTCCCAACATAACCACCCAACATAAGAACCACTCAACGGCACGGGAGGAGGTCCTTTAGAAGGACTGGGTCCCTAGCTTGGACACAGAGGATGCCGAGGACGTAACGTCCACCTAAGAAATGGTGACTCGGTGGTCCCTTCGGGTAGCTTTATGTGATCTCTTATGGATAACCCCTCGTGAGACTCAAAGAGTATCCGGAGCACACCTAGGTGCACACAGAGAGGAAAGATAGAGAGGGGAGGGTCTGACGGATGTTTCAGACGATGAGACGAGATCAAGGGTCGAACAATCGACCGGTTGTTGTCTGAGTAACCGACAAATCCTAGATCCCATATCTCAGTCACTACCTTCCACTGTTTTGTTCTTTGTACCGTTCATTAGGTCTCCGGGTTCTTGAGACCGGTTCACGGGCACCGACAACAGGTACCAGATGCCTTGTTCACAAAGAATTTCAAATCACACGTAGCTTAGTGGACCCTAGAACAATTTTACGTCTAAGAACAAGTCTTCGGACTCTAGGACGTAAAGATTGTTCGAAGGTCCACGATTACTAATCGGGTCAGGTACTTAGATTTAGTAATATGTTTATCCTCCCAACAACGACGCCAATATAAATGGTCACGCTAATAATAAGTAACAAAGCACGGTCTCAACATTATTCCCAACGTTTGAGTTTACAGGTAGTCGTAATTATTTTCACCCACTCTCTTCCGTCTGTATGTTGTTACTTAAGATTGGATAAACCTAACTCTGGGTCGTATCGTGGTTTATCTCCCACAGGGGTCACCGAGTCGATGTTTCTTAGGTGGACGTCACGTCCTCGGTGTCCTCTGTGCTCAACCTAGGGACCCAGTCCTTCCAGGGGACCTCCTCCCGTGCCGTTGGGTGAGGTCGTAAGAACGGACCTCTTAGGGTACCTTCTCCTCGGACCGTCCGATGTCAGGTGACCCAGTGTTTCTCAGCCTGTGTTGACTTCGCTGACTCGCACGTCCGTGTATCGTGGTTTATGTCTCCCATCTGTGGATCGTCGGTGGTCAAGTCCTCGACACACTCAGAAGTAGGCGAGACGTACACACACATTAAGAAACACTCTTCGGAGATTAGAACTACAGTCAAACCACCTCCAGGGTCCCCAAGACTCCCCTTTGTTTTTCGATTTAGCCAATGAGAAGTCCACGGAGGTCTGGGGGACCCGGATCTCGTGGAGAGAGAGAACGTCTTCATTTCGGGAGGAACCATGAAACGAGTCTAAAGAACGAAGCTTTGTTTCCCAAGTAAAAAGAAGTAAGTTGTGTTATTCGTGACCCACGATTAATCGTGATACGGGAGGATGTACGTGTAATTTGTTTTCCAAACGACACCCGTAAAAACCGGTCATCTGATGTCGTGTCCCGGGTCAAGTCTCCCCATTCTCCACTTGACCCGTTTCCGGACTGCCGTCTCAGAGTCGACTCGTGAGACAGGGATCAAAACCCCTCTCTTTGAGGAACCTTCCCCTTTACTAAAGAGTTCGACAGTGAGTTCGGTCTAGTTTACTAGAGACGCTTATAAACGGAAACTAGACTTAGAGGGTCTACCTCCTCTAGAATGTTTCACGGTAAAGTAGGGTGAGTGGTGTCGGTGGAGGGTGAGTCGTTGTGGAATTACAGAAGAGATAAGGGATTCGTACAAAAACCCAATCGGAAACAAAAGGACTCACTGAAAAGAGGGGATTCGTTCTTAAAATCGACAGTCTTTTTGTGACAAGAACTCATATTCAATCAGAAGTCCCTGACACCCGAGAAATTCTGAAGTGCCGGACTAAAGAGACAGTCCCAGTCCACGGTCTTCAGTGTTACGAGTCACTCTACATAACAAGAAGGTGTTCTCCGGGTAGGTCATTCTTTTTACCGTTATACCGTCTTCCGAATTAGGGTCCAAATACTGGTCCCTGTCCTTTGGGGGGAGTTGGGGGAACCAGGGAACCCTTCATCGTGACCTCTCAGTTCAGGTCGATGGGGTGTCTTCTCTGTCCTCTCGTGTGAAGTAAAAGAGTGTCGGGGTCGGGAAAAAGTGTTACCGTCGTGGTCGTGGAGGACCTTTCCTTACCACGATTGAAAGTTCTCACCCGTCGGGTAGTAACGTGTGTCGGACCCGTGTCTCGGTTTCCTCGGTGTTTACCCTTAGTAGTTCATACGGTTCTTCCCTTTTCCCGAGTCTCTTAATCGACGGAGGGGACTCCCCTCCTTTTCGACGAAGGTTCCGAGGTCCCACATAGACAGAGTGTGAAACGGGACCTGTGACGCCATCATCCCCCTGGGAGAGGAGACTCCTCACAGTTCACTCTGGAGATGACCGGATAGAGAGGTGTGGTAGGGGGAATTTAACGAGGAGACACACGACCCAGTTCCGACTACTCTTGAATCTCCTTGAATCCGACCGGGAAGTGTCCACGCTACTCTTACACCGGTCAGTACTACCATTCGGGGTTCTACCTCTTGGTCTTCCTGGGTCCACCAAGACGAGGGTCCACCGGACGAAGTAGCCTTGTAGGTCGACCACTTCTCTCTGACAACTTAACGTCCTTTTCGAACGAGACCTTTAGTTAGGGTAATCCAACCTTAAGCCGAGGGGGTGAAAGATCGAGACACTGGAACTCGTTCAATAAAGTGACGAGACACGAAACCAAAGGATTAGACACTTTTGTTTTTTCATGGATGGTCAAGTCACATGATACTCCTAAATTGCTCCATAAACATTTTCGCGGAAAAAATGGTAGTCTCGGTGGTCTTCTGGACCCAAGCTAGGGACCCAACCTTTCTAGGGGAACCTCTTCCTTTACCGTTGGGGGAGGTCATAAGAACGGACCCTTTAGGGTACCTGTCTCCTCGGACTGCCCGATGTCAGGTGCCCAGTGTTTCTCAGCCTGTGCTGAATTGCTAATTGTAAAAGTGAAAAGCATTTTCGTGGACTGCGTCTCGAACACGAGTATTCACAAAGAAGGGAAGGGAACCAAACCATCTTGTACAAATGATTCCTGTCCACTCTATGTGTCTCCGGACGGGATAGGAAGGCTGACCATAGTTTAACCTCCGGAGATCTATGGTACGGGGGGTTTGTTTTTATTCTGGTCTTCTTGTAATTCATTTCGACGACAGACGGACGGTTTACGTATCGACTAGGTGAACCAGGTACCCGTACAAACTTCCTCAGTATGGAGATACGGTCCGAACAGTGTCAGACAAGAAGAACACTAGTCTTCGTCAGTAAAGGTTCTGACGACCGGACTCCTTGCCAAAGAGAAACACTTCGATTAATTAGGTACTGCATGAAACTTGAAACGAGCGAGGACATGTTTAGGGGAGAGGGGTAGGAAGAGGATCTATTGGAGGGGAGGACGACCGGAGTTGAAATTTGCAATTAAGACGTCCCTTCGAAAGGTCTGTTAGTTTGATCCGATATGAAAGGGTCTTGTGAAACGTGTGGTTGTTCATTACTTTCCTAGTGTGTCAAGACATATATCTGACAAAAGGGACGATCCGAACTTCGAGGACTCCCTCTCTGTCCCGGACAAAACAAGTCGAGATAGTGGAGTCGTAGATCGTATCGTGGACCGTGTACCATACAGGAGTCTTATTAACAACTGACTGATCTACTACGGACATCAGGGGGGAGTCAGAGTCCTAAGATCACAGTGTGTCCGTCCGATAAGGGGACATTTGGGGGTTACCGTTCCGGTACCGACTGATCGGTCTCAGGTAAGACCCTTACCAAACTCTATGGGACTTTATAGAGGAGGGGAGAAAGAGAGAGGAAAGAGAGAAACAGAAAGGAAAGAGTAGTGGTAGTGGTAAGTCGGAGACGACTTAATAGGTCACTAAGATTGTCGAGAAAACCCAAGACTGTATCTTCTCGTTCGGTCCTATTTGTATCGTGGTCGAGACACACAAAGTCTATGGTCTAGTTCCAGGATTCAGGACCCATTGTTTCTATTTCAGGAATTAACGGGGCGGACCACATGTCAGGGTCCGACCGTCTACACATCCTCTCCGGATCTAACCCCTCAGTACTATCGAGTCTGACACTGACGGTCCTCTTTACACCAAAGACCTCAGTCTCCAGTTCTTCGAGGGGAGGGTGACTCGCTCACCTCTTCTCAAGTCTTACTTGTCCTTCAAGTCGTGTCTCTCTCGGTCGGCTCTCCGTCGGGACTTCCTTGGTAGGTAGTCTCCGAGTCTAACATTTACGAGAAGACACACAACCGAATTTTTAGTTTAAGGTAAGATCTGTTTAAAGGAATAACGTACGTTCGACGAGATTAAAGTTCTTACAGTTTATGCGCCGGTTTACGTTAATGTGAAATTCGTGTCGTGAGTGAACTTTATATCGTGTTTAAAGATTTGGTTAAAATTAGTGTAATGTCTCTCCCGTCTGTACGAGTCGTTAGACTTTAGGGTGGAATAGGTCTCTCGGAGAGCACTAATCAATCTTCTCACCGGTTTAACAACTGAGACGGGACGGATAAGAGGACAAGCGAGAGACGACAGTCCATTCGTAAATGGGAATAAGAACATGTATTACATCTACACAAACAGCTAATAAGTAAGACGGGACCAATGGATAAACGAACCAATTAGTGTCCTCGTCGGAAAGCCGACAAAGAAAGATCAAGGAGAGACATTCGGATCCGGACCGAAACCTAAGGTAAGTACGTCGCATCCGGGATAGGGGTGAGGACGGGTTTACAAACCACCTAAGAAACTCTTACTTTCGCGACCCTCGGTACCTGGTCTAGACCACCACCGACCCTGTTATACATCGTCGTTCAGGTTCGAGTCGGTCTTACATCCGTATCCACTAAAGACAGACCTGTCACCCAGGTTCGTGGAATTGTAGTGAGACCAGACCCTCTGACCGTGTGAGGAACACCCAGTCGTAGTTAACTCTACGGACATATATATAAAGATGGTACCCCATCGACCTTCTTCCCGGTATACTCACGAGAGAGATCTCTCTCGTGACACTGGTTCTGGACTTCCTTGGTGTGAGTCCCCGGTGGATTATCATCCCTCTAGTCTTTGATCGATCAATCTCCCGGACGTTGACTGGAAACCTCAAGAAGGTCCACCTTTTTAGATCCGACGACTAGAAACCCAACGGGGTTTCCGACGTCTTGGTAGTAAGTCCACCCTCTCCTAAGGTCCGAGATGTGTGTCGGACTTAGAGTACGAGCGAACGAGAACGACCGAACACACACGCAGAGAGAGTACAAGTCAGGGGTAGAGGTTGAGACACACACACACATAATTATATATCTATGACAGACAAAGAGGAAAGAGAGAAAAGAGAGAAAGAGTCAGGAAGAGAGAGAAAGTGAAGAAAAGATACACACATGTACACAGAGAAGACCAAAGAGACATAGTGATAGAGAATCAGACAGAGAGAGGAGAGAGGGAGAGAGAAGGTGGGGGTGAGTGAGGAGAGAGACGAGAAAGACTAAGAACGAGAGAGTAGAGAGAGACAGAGAGAGAAGAGACAGAGAGAAAGAAGTGACGAGTGAAGTGTCAGGGTCTATGTCTTTGTGGTGAAAAAGGGAAACTGTTTGGGTGTGAAAAGTGAATCTGTATTTCTCCTTCCTTAGACCGGGTTTCGTGTCTATGACGGGTCAGTCCTACAATTCGGGAATTGAGAAGAAGACCATACACAACTCCGGTGTCCCGAACTCGACGGTGTCTTTGACGACAGGAGGGTCTTGGACCGATTGACCCTATAAGTACGTAACCTGTTGAAAGACCCCGACCATCTTAGTCTACCTCCTCAACCCTCTACTTCGATCTGAAGTACCTCATCTATTGTCTGAAAATTTCAGATAGATAGGGACTACACTCTAAGATTCTAAAATACGAACATTGAATTGAGTTTGGACTTTATTAGTGTCATAATTTAAGACCCGAAGTATGTAATTTCCCTTGTTTGGTCTGATACAGGTCTCTTCTCACTCATCTTACCTTGTCCCTTAGCTCCGGTATAGTGGTAGAGTGTCGACTGTGCTTAATACATGGATGACACATCTGCGACCTGATTCATAGTGTGCATCTAATTATTCCGTGTCGAAGAACGGAAGTTTCTCACTAGGTTAGATCTTTATACTCAAATTATTATTATTGGGTGTGAGTGGTTGACGAAGGTTATACCGATTACGACAACATCTGAAAACGTACATAATAGACCAAATCAAGGGTAAATGTCCACTCTTTTGACTTTGGGTCTCTTCAATGTGAAACACTGTCAAATTATGGTACTTCTAAATAACTTTCTCCCGAGAAATCGGACCTCTTCTCTCCTAAGCACCCAGTGAACAGAAGTCTGAAGACAGGCTCGGGTTCTCTTGTCTGCATACGCCGAGGTCTCCCGTCTCGACCTTGGGTCCTTACCTACGTGTGAACCTTAGTGATGTTCCCCCCTTTCAGACAGAATCCTCAGTCTCACCAGGTACAGATCTTGTCCGAAGGGTCCCTCCTTCTCCCTACAGATTCGTCTCCGACGTACTGGTAAGTCCTTCCCTTCTCCCCCCTTACGCAGATTTCCCGAGAGCATCAACACCGTCCGACGTGTAGAGGTAAAGGACCGACGTGTGACCGAATTTCTAGGTTTGTACTATGAAAATTTCAGGAGACCCCTAGGTGTGAAGACAATGGTTTCTCTTTACACAGAGGGAGACATGTGTCCTTCGGGGACACCGCACAAACACAAGTAGAAGGAAGCGTGTAAAGGGCTAAGAGAATGGGGAGGGGTTCCTCAGACCCGGTAGGTACAGAACGTTTTCTTATGGTGGTGTCAGAAAGGGGTTTCAAAGGATGAGTCCGGAACCCGACTGTAAAAACGACACCTTTGACGTCTGGTTCTCAGTTCGTCACTGAGAAAGAGTTAGTCCCCAGTCTGGCATCGTCTACTGGTTGTCTGGTCAGTGGTGCTCGGTCCAGGTGTATCGGTTTTCTGGGAATACGGAGTATGTACCACTTGGCACTAGTGGGTAAATAGTTTGGGTCCACGAGAAGACTGACGGTTCTATTTATGAGAACCGGAAGGAGATTCAGACCGGGTTTCGTCTCGTAGACCGTCACTTCTTCTAACGATCTTCGTCGGTTCGAACACTCCACCAGTCCGTACCGGGAGTCCCAGTGGGGAAAGTATCGGAAGTTCGAGACCATCACTTCCAGGTCTGACCGGTCCTCTCTCGTCGGTTCCGGGAACGAACCCTTCCGATGAGACGAACTTCGATCTCTTCAGTTCCGTGACTCGAGGACAGCCGTCCCTCCGACACTGACCCTCAGGAAGTACGGGAAGTCTTTCTCGAAGGTACCTCTCTTCGCGTCCGGAGTCTTCCAGGGACCTCAATTTCAGTAGGGGTGTAACGGGCTGGTACAATGGACTCCCGAAGGGTGTACCGAGTCTACCATTTCTTAGACGGATGTTACGTTCTCTGGGTTCAAGTTAGGGGTCCAGTCCTTCTAGGGAACGTCTTCCTTTACTGATGGGTGAGGTCATACGAACGGATAGAACGGATCTCTTAAGGTACCTTAAGACACCTGTCTCTTTGGATATCAAGTACCCCAGCGTTTCTCAGTCTGTGTTGACTCTTTGATTGTGAAAGTCAAAGGTACAACGGACTCTCTCGGTCCCTCGTTTACCACCACTCCCTTCTGAGGACTTACACTCTGGGACCCGAACAAGGTACTTCCGGGTCTGCGAAGTGATCCTTCTGACGGGACTTTTCTGAAACACCTCCCCCGAAAACTCCCCGAGAGGGGAGACCGAAGACACGGGGGTTGTGTCCACGTTGGGGAACAAGGGGGTCAGGTGTATTAGAGTTTATTAGTCCACCCACTTCTGATTTACTTATTATAAACAGGTCTCTATAGTTCCCGTTTACCTGTCACCTCTTCTTCCCTGACCGGAGTCTTGATCACCACGGTACCCAACAGTGTAAGACCTTTACCAAGGTCCGGTAATACTCCACGACTTCCCGTCCTTCGGATGGTCCCTTTAGAGAACCCCCTACGACGGATGAATCCAGTTCACACTATACGGTTCTATTATGAAAGTCCAACTTGTAATATAGTAACATGGTTGACGTTGGGGGATTCGACCCCTATCCCCTGAACTAAGATCTTTCTGGTCCCTCAACAGTCCAATTTTATCTCCTCTACCAAAACCTACCCATCTTCATCCTTCATGAGTCAGTGAATACTGAGTCCAGATATGGACTTTGAACATACGGGAGTCGATACCTATCGACGTCCGGTGGCCCGAGGTCACCTCGACGGTGTCCAACCCTCCGACTTCTACCTTTACGTTACTTCTCTTAAGAACCGACTCCACTCGATGATGTGGTACCCGTTCGGTCGTTTAAAGGTCCCACATCGACAACGAGTCCGACTACAGGTTGTCTCTTCTTCTAGACTCTTCTACGGGGCTCGGTCCGTGTAGTACATCAACAAACTCTCTAAATCCGAAAGGTCCCTCGACTCAAACTAGTGGACCATTCGTCAGTACGGTGACTACTCCATCAACTGACTCTCCAGGTCTTGGGCTCCCATTGTGTTCTTGAGCTCACGAGACGGTAATCGGTCTACCAATACCAGGTTCTCTGACCGACGGTCCCACTCCCTCAACTCGACTGTTTCGACCGGTTCCCGAAGACTCCGATCTTCGAGGTCGACCGATGGGGACTCCAGGTTCGGAACCAACGTGGTAGGGGAGATCCTGAAAATGCTCCAACACTCTCTCCAGCTCGACAAGGTGTGAGATACAATCGGGACGGTCTTTTCAAACCTTCGGTTCTGGGACCGTTCTTTGTGAGTCGGACCGACAGTCCCACCTCCTCTCTTTTCTTATAGGACGCTTTATCTGTCTCAGCCCACCTCAACCCCTCTTTCTCGATTTGGGGTAAATGTGTGTGTGTGTCTCCGTGTGTTCCAGAACTCGTAAAGGGAACTGTAACGGTGTATCGTAATGGAGTGAGGTTCTTTATCCTCACCAACAAGGATGAAATATCTATTACTTTCTTCGAGTCTCTTCATTTCACTGGACAGGTCACATGTCCTAAAATTGGGTTCAGACCGACTGAGTTTTGGATACGGGAAAGGTGATAAATAGAACGGAGGAACTCGCATAGAAAAAGATCAAGTTTTTCGGGAACAAGAGATACCGTTGTCCTTTAAACAAAGGTAGGTACTTACTTAGTCCGCTAGGATGTCATGTTATGTTAGTTATGTCAGGAACTTACAATCCCGACCTTCTCTGGAAGCTCTGATAAAGAGAGACTGTTGTGAGAGTAAAATATCGACCTTGTTACTTTCCGAGTCTCTCCCCTTGTCCAAACAGATTCGGCTGTCGTTTGGACTCAGACTTAGACTGGCGAGTGGGACAAGGGGTCCTTGAGTGGTTCATCCCCGTTTCTTCTCCCTCTCCGTTGCTACCTAGGCACATATCTGACAAATATGTGCCTATCTGGGACGGAAGGGGACCAATGAGAAAAGCACCCCTACCCCGTGGGTAGGTCCTGTCCTTTTTGGATGAAGATCGGAAAACAGAACCCTCTTTCCAGTTGGTCCCTTCAAGAGGAGGGTGGGGGGGTGGGGTACTGTGATGAGGGGGTTTATTGAATGACTTATTTTTAAGTAGAACCCCATTTTTGTGTACTCAGGTTAAGGACTAAAATGGTAATCGATCGGATTGTTAGCATCCGTTTAAGACAGTAACGGAACTCGGAGTGAAAAGAATAGATATTTTATCTCTACCATTATGGAGGGAGTATCTCAACAACACCTCTATGTTGCGCTACTGTAGATATTTCGTGAGTTGTGTTTCATGGGTGTATATTCATAAGTAAACAGGGAAAGAATAGGTGCTGTTTGAGTATATAAAAGTGGGCTCACCCGGTCTTTCCGTTTTCAGAGGTCATGTCCCTTCTATCGGAACCCCGTCTCCCCGTCTTAAAGATGATAACGGGTACTCCCCCTCTCTGTCGGTCCGGTCTTCGTCAGACTCAAGATCAACCCGGAACGTCAACCCAAGGAAATCAAGAGGAGGTTTGACACTTGGACCCGACCTGGAACCCATTAAAATTTATGAGGGTACGGTCCCGTCCTTCACGACTATTTTCTACCCTTTTCGTTCTTGGTTGTTATGCGGGACCCATTTTCATTACGTCTCCTCTCCTACTTCCGCTAACTTTCACTTTTCCTTTGTCTCCTCTTCACGACCTGAAAGGATTGGAGAGGCTTACGGTCCTTTATTTGTTTGACCCTATGGAAGGACCTGACCGGATACTCAAAGGGAGGTCAGGAACCCCTGACGATATCCCTTTGAGGAATTCACCTTCCCTTTACGTCCGAGACTCATTTAAGTGGTCGGAAAGTCGGGGACATAGTACCCTGAGACCGAGGTTCTACTCTCCCTTCAGTCTCCCACCCTCGGTACGACTTAGTCCCTATCCGGAGATGGTGACCCGTCCATTTCCCGACCCACCGGGAAGGAGGTCAATAAGACAATTAATCATAGTCCACGACACCCCTTACTCCTCGGAGCAGAGTGGATATAATTTTTGTTGTTGTTGTTGGACATGGTATTAAAGGAAGGGACCGGGATCGTGAGGAAAAAAGTCCGTTCGAAAATCTTTTTGAACCAACAACTAAAGAGGGAGACTTTTCTTAGGTATGAGAAGTAGACAACCAGAGGTAGGGGTGATGTTGAAGAGCGTAGACTCGGGTCGAGTAGAGAGTGGAGGGAGGTCAGAGACGGGAAGAAGTTCCATCGACCTAGCGGTTCGGTCGTTTACATTGGTAGGAAAAGGAACGAAATTTGAGAAACTACCGAGGGGTGACGTACGGCCTAATCCAGGGTGAGAGGAAGAGTACTCCGGGAAACCCTAGACCGGGGACAGAAATAAAGAACAGTGAAGGGGTGTTTTATTGTTAGTAAGTCAGTATGAAATGAATGTCCATGAGACCCTATATGTGTATAACAAAATACGGAGACAGATAAACGTAGATGGTAAGAAAGAACGACCCTAAGAGAAAGGTCGAACTAACGAACCGTATAAAACTGGACTGGATACTCGATGTCGACTTTGTACCAGAGAATACACTTCGGAAGGAACTAGAGGGTGGAAGAGAACCGAAGTCAGAAGATCAGTGGATTCGCCGTGGGATGATTGTGAGCGATCAGTCAAGAACAGTTCAGACCAGAATAAATAGGGGTGGGGACTGGGACTAAAAAGAAGTCACCTCGGAAGAAGGTATGGTCCGTGAGACGATTACAACATATGTATGTCGTAATAGGGTAATTCAGAGGGATGGTGGGACACTCAAACCTTGGTAATAATAGGAGTAAAATGTCGACTCTTTTGATTCCGAACTTCTTAGACCCAGTCAATGGGTTGTAGTGGGTCCTATGTCCCGATTATTCTCAATTATGCACCTCTAGGTTTGGGTCCGACTAAGTTTTCCGAAGTGGGACCGTGATTTTCGTGGATCGGAAATGGGGATTTGTAGGGAATTCCGTCTCCGAACAACTTCGACCCGTCTTCACCTCTCTTTTATAGAAATCTAGGGATACGGGACTACAGGATCTCCGACGTCTGTTACTGGAACCTCGTCGGGTCACGGATCATAGACACCGAAGACCTTTCTTTGATCATGGAAAGAATCCTCTTTTTCTACGTTCCGAAGTCCGCGATTACGACGGACGAAGTTGTCGAGTGTGTTTTAGGGGACCGGGTCTGAACTGTCTCTTCCAGTTTGTCAGGACCCGTTCTGACTGTCGGTCGTCCCTTTTTAGTTCCCCGTCTCCGTCCCCCCGCTCGTTTATTCGGTCTCAAGTCCGAGGTCGACGGTGGACCACCAGTGGAATCTCTCCGTTTACCTACCCCGACCGACCCCAAGACAGAACCGTGTTCGGTGCTCCGTCTTTCTGACGACCAGGACCGAGTGTCGTAAGAAAGTGAGTGAGTAAGTAAGTAGATAGATAGGTGAGTAAAGAAGTAAGTAAAATGTTTCCACAAAACATGATCCGTGTCAAAACAACAAAAAGTCAACGATTCAGTACAGGTTGAGAAACACTGGGGCACCTGACGTCGTGTGGTCCGAGGAGACAGGAGGTGATAGAGGGTCTCTAATGAGTTTAAGTACAGGTAACTCAACGACTACAATACTGAAGTTACCATTTCTTAGTCGGACGGTTACGTCCTCTACATTAAAACTAGGGACCCAGTCCCTCTAGGGGACCTCTTCCTTTACGTTGGGTGAAGTCATAAGAACGGACCTTTTAGAGTTCCTGTCTCCTCGGACCGTCCGATGTCAGGTACTCCAGTGTTTTCTCAGTCTGTGCCGAATCCTTGATTTGTTGTTGTTATCCGTGTCAAATCCGTGACCCTCATATCGGGACTTGTTTTGTTTTGACGGACGACAGTGACTCGAGCATCAAATCACCATCCTCTGTCTGTTTTTATTTATTCATCTACTGTAACTCATAATTAATCTACCACCACTTTTTCCTTTTCACTTTCAGCGAGTCAGCACAGGCTGAGAAACGCTGGGGTACCTGATGTGCCAGGTACCTTAAGAGGTCCGGTCTTATGACCTCATCCATCGACAAGGGAAGAGGACCCCTTAGAAGGGGTGGGTCCTTAACTTGGGTCCAGAGGGAGTAACGCCCGTCTAAGAAATGATCGACTCAGTGGTCACTTCGGGTTCTTTTGACCTCACCCATCGGATAGGGAAGAGGTCCCCTAGAAGGACTGGGTCCTTAGTTTCACCCCAGAGGACGTAACGTCCGCCTAAGAAATGGTCCACCCGATGGTCCTACCACTACTTGTGATACCACTTTTGTGTCCCTTTCCCCTCTCCGTTTCCGAAACGGTAAAATTTATTTCAGAGTGACTCTTCTACTTTGAAGTCTTTTCTGAAGTTCCTCTATTCCCTCCATCGTTATCTCTACAGACACCTTTTTTCCAAAAATCTATTACTTTGTCGGGTCCTTTCTAAGATGACGACGACGATGACGATTCAGCGAAGTCAGCACAGGCTGAGACACGCTGGGGTATCTACCGTCGGGTGGTCCGAGGGGGTAGGGACCCTAAGAGGTCCGTTCTTGTGACCTCGCCCAACGGTAAAGGAAGAGGTTACGTACTTTCACTTTTCACTTTTACTTTAGTGAGCCAGCACAGGTTGAGAAGTACTGGGGTACCTGACGTCGGATGGTCCGAGGAGGCAGGTACCCTAAAAGGTCCGTTCTCATGACCTCACCTCACGGTAACGGAAGAGGCTCCTTTCTAAGATTCCATCCTCGTATACACTACACTGACTCCCCGTTAGTCCTCCGGTCACACCGACCTCGTCTCACTTATTCCCCTCCTCATTATCCTCTATTCCCCAAAGTGACCACCGAGTCACTATTTCTTAGGCGGACATTACGTCCTCTGCACCCAAGTTAGGGAGACAGTCCAGTCCTTCTAAGGGGACCTCTTCCCTTACCGATGGGTGAGGTCATAAGAACGGACCCTTTAGGGTACCCGTCTCCTCGGACCACCCGATGTCAGGTACCCCCAGTGTTTTCAGTCTGTACTGAATCACTCATTTGGTGGTGGTGATTATCCTCTATTTGTACCTCTCCGTTTCTTAGACGGACGTTACACCCTCTGGACCCAAACTAGGGACCCAACCCTTCTAGGGGACCTCTTCCCTTTCCGATGGGTGAGGTCATAAGACCAGACCTCTTAGGTACCCCATCGTTTCTCAGCCTGTGCTGACTCGTTGAAAGTGAATGAGTGTATGAGTGACTACCTCTCCATCCGCCCCAATCTAGGCCACCCCGAGACTTCTGGTCAAAATGTATGGATGACTCACTCTACCACCCTCTGACCTTCCCATTCAACGGGTCCTAGTGGGTTCGATCGTTCACCGTGATCCGTAAGACAGAACTTTCGGCCACGAGACGTCATGACTGTCCCTATCTGTGTATCTCGTCACCCTCTTTTCTTGGGTCTTTATCTGGGTGTGTGTAGAAAGGTTGACTCAAAACTGTTTCCATGTTTCGTTGAGTTACCTCCTTCCTATCAGAAAGGTTGTTTACCATCATCTCGTTAACTTGTTGGTATCCCTTTTTTTTATTTAGGGTTGAAATATTTTTTTACTTAATGTTTTTTTTACCTAACGTCTGAATTTACATATTGTATTTTAATATTTTGAGAATCTTTTTTTATCCTCTTGTAGAAATCCTGAGTTTGTACAAACCTTGGTTTGTAAAAACTGAGATCCGTTTCTCAAAAATCCGAACTGTTATTTTCGTGTTAGGTATTTTCATTTTTTACTATTTAACCTGGAGTAGTTTTAATTTGTAAAACGATACACCTTCTGTACAAACTAAGTGTGTTTCTCTGTACTTATAAGTATCGTCGGTTTTGGACTTTGTTAGGTCTACAGAAAGTAGTCCACTTACCAATTTGTTTGACTATGTAGGTATGGTACCATATGAATAATAAGTCGTCATTTTTCTTACTTGAGAACTATATCGATTGTTGAACCTACTTGGAGGTCTCTTAATACGACTCACTTTTTTCGGTTAAGATTTTCCAATGTATGATACTCTAAGGTAAAATATTTTAAGAACTTTATTGTTTTAATATCTGTACCTCTTGTCTAAATACTAGTGGTCCCTGATTCTTACTTCCCTTCCTTCATCCAATATTTTCCTGTTGTGTTCCTTAAGGAACGCTACTAACTTGTGGAGACACAGAGCTGGGTCCGACACCTATGTACTTAGAGGTGTAAACTATTTTAACGTAATCTTGATGTGTGTGTGTGTGTCTACTCAAGTACACTTTGACCACTTTAGACTTATTCGAAACACCTAACATAGTCGTAGGTAATTGACCAAAACTATGACATAACGTCTATCTCTCCTACGGTTGTGACCGTCTCCACCCCATTTCCTACATGTTCTGGAGGAACGTCGAAGGACACTTAATGAAATTTTGTCTCTAGCGTTTTGTTTGTTTTTAGAATCTTCTTTGGTAAGCTCTAAGATTTGTTATTTGAGTCTCATAAACTAGTTTTTTCAAACTTCTAGAGGTGATACAGTCAAAAAATTTTTTTTTTTGTTTTTGTGGAATTGTCTAAATTATCGTGACTATGGGTTTTTTCAGTCAAGGAGTTCTTTTCTAGTCTTGATGAATATAAGACTGTAATTATTCCCCTATCAGTTCTACTGCGAATCAGATTATGAGAATGAAATGTCTACCCCCTTTACTCCGAGTCTCTGTCCTCCGATAAACGGTTCCAGTATGTCGTCTCTTCTTCCTATCTTAATTTAGGAGAACCAAGGGTCAAAATCTCTCCTACTATTCTCCGAGTCGTCCCCTTTGTTCCAGTTCACGGAGGGAGAGACACCCGGAGAGAAGGAATTTGAGATTGAATTTTACCGACTAAACTCATACATTTCACGGATCGGGTCACGGACCGTGGATTAACCATAAAATATTTGACATCAAAGGAATGAGGGAAACAACTCTCCCCCCGGTGGTATGGAAGTAAGTTTCGGTCTCCCTTTCTCTGTTTCTAATGTCGGTGTCGTCCCTCAGTGGGAATGGAAGGAAGGTCAAGTGGGACTAAAGATCTGGAGATCATCCCTAACTAGGACCAATACAGGACCCCCATCCCAACTCCCAGTGGTACCTCTACGGACCTTCCTACCCCTGTTCTAAAGACAAAGATACCACTGACGGACTTTCGTCCTACACTAGACCTTCTTTCCAATCCCTCGTATCTCAAGAAAGGTACCTCTACCCCACCCCTGTGAGACTCGGAGTAGATCCCTACCTCCATCCCCTTAATCTCTTTACTTCGGTGAGTAGAGGTACCGTTGTCTACCCCTTCCCCACCTCAGTGGGTCCCTTGTCGTCCACCATTTCGAAAGATAGTACGATCTTTCGACGATCCTTAAGTGAATCTCGATAAATTTACAAAATTTACAAAGAGGTATATCGTGGATTTAAGTAGAGAGTATAGTGGTCATACGGAGTGTGCAACCTTTCTGACTGATCATATGGATGACATCAGAGAAAGTCTCGATGACATACCCCCCGTCGATTCTGTAATAGATTCAAAAAACCTTTATTCACGGAATGTTTACCCGTACGTTATCGAGGACGAACGGAACGTTAGGTACCTTCGTCCCCAAAACAGACAAAGTAAGCGAGGTCGTGGATCTTGTCACAGAACGTGTAGGTGTGTAGGTTACTTACGTACAACTTACTTAATTAATGGATGGAGAACAACGGAGGTTGACATTCAAGGTTATTATAACTTTTTGAAGTTCAAGGGATATGTAGGACAGGGATAAGTTCTGAGTTCGTAGTAGAGAAAACTCTCAGATACTTGGGAAACTTATTCAAAGGGAAGAACCACAAAGACAGTATGGATGGTACATAGTGATATTTTAGTATATGGTGAAATGTGACTGTCACCTTTGTCACAGTCTGAAATAAAACCCCCCGAGGTTTTAGTGACGTCTACCACTAATTTCGGTACTTTAATTTTCTACGAATGAGGAACCTTCCTTTCAATACTGGTTGGATCTGTCGTATAAGTTTTCGTTAGAAACGGTTGTTTCCAGGCAGATCAGTTCCGATACCAAAAAGGTCACCAGTACATACCTACACTCTCAACCTTACACTTCTTTCGACTCGCGGTTTCTTAACTACGAAAACTTGACACCACAACCTTTTCTGAGAACTCGTAGGGACCCTGACGTGCCTCTAGGTTGGTCAGGTAGGATTTCCTCTGGTAAGGACCCAGAAGTAACCTTCCTGACTACAACTTCGACTTTGAGGTTATGAAACCGGTGAAGTACGCTTCTCGACTGAGTAACCTTTTCTGGGACTACGACCCTCCCTAACCCCCGTCCTCCTCTTCCCCTGCTGTCTCCTGCTCTACCGACCTACCGTAGTGACTGAGCTACCTGTACTCAAACTCACTTGAAACCCTTAACCACTACCTGTCCCTCCGGACCGCACGACGCTAAGTACCCCAGCGTTTCTCAGTTTGTGCTGACTTGTTGACTTGACTTGACTAACAGAGAGAGGAAGTGGATCGTCAATCATGGGGTCCTTGTTTCTGATATGTATGACTATAGGGTCGACGATCGTGTCACCGACCGCGTATTATCCGGGAATTATTCATAACTTCATTTGGCTTACGGAGGGATAACGAATGTCGTGTAGTTCAAGATGCGTGAAGACCGACTGAGACGTAGGAGGTATTACACCCAGTCGGATGACTACGTTGGAATGAAGGAAAATGAAAAATCGTGTTAGACAATGTACAGGTAAGGGGGAAAGGAAGAAGAGATCCCTACATTAAAGGGGGAAGAAAACATCACATCCTATCACCAATTTTTGTACCCGAGACTCTATCCTAGACCTAAGTCACCTCAACCCAAGTTTAGGGTACTATTCCCTTGTGATAACTCGGTCAATAAAATTAGAGAGACTCGGTGTTAAAGAAGTAGACATTTTATTCCTGTATCGTTGTGGATAAAGAATACCGTCAACATTCCTAAGTAACTCTTTTACGTATATTTTGTGAGTCGTGTCAGTGGACTGTCATTTACTCGTGAGTCTCTTCCATTCCAAAAATAACAAAACATTAAGTAAATTGTAACTCAGGGATGAATTGTCCATAGTCCACGACACGACTCCGTTTGTTTCAACTTACTCTGGGAGAGGGACTGGAGTCCGACCACTTTGTGCTGACACCTATTTCTTTTGGTCTCAGGTCATGATAGTATCCCTCTACCTATTCTCTTCCCGTGGAGTGGACGTCCACTTTCTAGTTCTTTACGAAGGAAGTCAATTCAACAGTCATGATTTATTTTTAAACGGTCCGTCTGTTCCCTCTCTTCCTGAGACGGCCGTCTTCCGTGGTGGTACGCTTATGTACTTCCGGATTCTCCTGTGCTATCAAAATCTCTTGATGCTCCCAGACGACTTCCACCTCGAATCCTAGGTACCCACTTGTCTTACTTTTCCTATAGTCGTCGTCTCTATAGTCTTTCAGTCCCTACCTCAAACGGGAAATTGTCCTACACGGGAGGGGGGAGGAGGGGGGTTGGCTCGATTTCAATAAGGAATGTAAGAATGGTTTAAGGATAAACTAACAAACAAATGACCAGAAAAGGTGACTTGATACCTAGGGAATTCCCGAGTTTTGGTCACAGAACAAGAAACTTAAGAGTCACAGATCTCAAGTCCACCCGAAGAGACCACCGAGTCTACCATTTTTTAGACGGACGTACTGAGTCAGTACGTAAGACAGGTATTTCTTTTCAATTTTGTTTTAAGTTAAGGATCGAACTTCTTACAGTCATTTGGATTCATACCTGAATTGGAACGAAGTTTTTCACGTGTCTTAAGATTTCCAAACAAATAACCTCTTTTTCGACAAGAGTACTTCTTCTTTTTCGTTCCTGTCTTTATTTCATCTACTTGATTCTGTGTCTTTTTCGTCTTCATTGTTGGACTTCGAAAAAAAAGGGGGGGAGTGACTGATGACCATTATTTTAACACTATTTAGATTTTTTTTTTTTTTAGACGGACGTTACGCCCTCTGGTCCCAAACTAGGGACCCAGTCCTTCTACAGACCTCTTCCCTTATCATTGGGTGAGGTCATAAGAACGGACCCTTTAGGGTACCTGTCTTCTCGGACCATCCGATGTCAGGTACCCCAGTGTTTGTCAACCTATACTGACTTACTGATTGTGTGTGCGTATATGCGTCCTAAGTCCATCGTGTATTGTGTACACCTTTCTTCCTTCCTTCCCTGAAGATGTTCCAGTGTGTCGATGAGTCAGTGTCTCCATCCAGAGTTTATAGCCAGAGGTCCCACAAAAATTGACGACATGGTGTAAGGAGTCTCAACCTATATTTTCATGCTTAAAGTGGGAAAGTAAATTAATACAGAAGTAGTATGACCTCAAGAAGGAAAGTACCGAGTTACTTGTAGAACGATGATCAGTCCGTTTCAGTCTGGAGTCTTTATGAATCACTTCTATCAAACTTTTGATTCCTAATTCAGTAATAAGGTATTTATTAAAAACCGTTTAATGTTGGATGAGAACCGAAATACGACGAGTGTTAAACTAGAGTAGATCACAATGACACCCGTAATGTCCATGCTGATAGTCACCTGATAAGAAGTGAGTTCTGTTTTGTCGTCATCCAGTTTCTATATTTAACGGTTCACGGGGTAAAGTCTGTCCGTCCTTTTCCGGCTGATGTTGTGAAGAGAGTACTGAGTGTTTAAAATAGATTCTATTGTTTAGACACAACTAAGTTTGTACTGTTTACTTATAGGTAGTAAAGTTTGTCCCTCAGTGTTGACCCTTATGAATTTTTCAAGTAGAGAAAAGATATAAGTACGTATCTAATGAATTTTACGAAGGATGATAAAAGGACCTGAGATCAAAGAGAGCTAAAGTTGAATGAGATATATGACAACGGGTCAATCAGTAGAATCGAGACACTGAAACCCGTTCAATGGATTGAAGAGTCTCAGAGCCAAAGAAGTAGACGATTTACTGCCCCGATACGATAATCATCTAATCAGGGAGTCCGAAGGGTCCACCGAGATCACCATTTCTTGGGTGGACGGTTACGTCCATCTGCATTCTCCGCACCCAAACTAGGGACCCAGTCCTTCTAGGAGACCTCCTCCCGTACCGTTGGGTGAGGTCAGAAGAACGGACCTCTCAGTGTACCTGTCTCCTCTGACCCCTCGATGGTAGGTATCTCAGTGTACCTCAGCCTGTGTTGACTTCGCTGAATCGTGTACGTGAACTCAGGGAGTCTCCACGAAACCACGGAACCCACGGTGACGTCTTCGACCCCCTTTCTACCCGATTCAACCGTCCGAAGACCCATGGGTGAAGTTTGTGTCGTCGGGAAAATCTTTAATACCAGGACAGATTTTAAGTTAAACCTTTTTCAAGACGATGATGTGTTTCAAATTATAATGTAAATATTCTAAAGATTCCCAGGAATATCTAGGGGATTTGACCCTAAAAATTTTTTTTAAAGGGTATGTGTTGTCCCTAAATTACACTATTTTACAAATGTGTGTCTTTGTGTTATTTGTCGAGTAAAAATCATGATGAAAAAAGATTGGTGAAAAATTAGAACCATCATAGAGTTTTATTCTACGTTACGTTATGAATTTTACTACTACACTTATATAGTATACGTGAAACTTTCACTAACCGTTAAGAGTACTTCTGACATACAACTTTCGGTATCTTTTTACCGAATGTTTCGAGTTCTGGTTTAAGTTTAAGACATAATAAAAAAAGAGAATCCGTTGTCATTTAGATACAGAATTAAGTTTGTTTACACGTCCTTACTTAATAGAAATCGGAGTGTTAATGACACAGATTCAGAGGAAGTGTTCATGTCATAGAAAGAAGAAACATAAGAAACAGTTCCGTCTGGGACTTTCAAGTCAAATGGTCTGAGTAATCTTCACGGTCTGTTTAGTCTGACCATTAAGTGGTCTCGAAGGAAAGGAGGAGTCGAAGATTTCACAACGTTCCCCTCCGAATAATCTTAGTGGACCCCTCTAAAAAGTTGGGTGTGTACGGGAAGAGGAAGAACGGTTCATGAGTGACCTCTTCCTTTATCGTGGAGTGAGGTCATGAGGAACCTTCTTTTCAATACTGGTTGGATCTATCGTATAAGTTTTCGTCTCTGTAATGAAACGGTTGTTTCCAGGCAAATCAGTTCCGTTACCAAAAAGGACACCAGTACATACCTACACTCTCAATCTGACACTTCTTCCGACTCGCGACTTCTTAACTACGAAAACTTGACACCACAACCTCTTCTGAGAACTCCCAGAGAACCTGACGTTCCTCTAGGTTGGTTAGGTAAGACTTCCTCTAGTCGGGACCCTAAAGATACCTTCCTTACTACGATTTCAAGTTTGAGGTCATGAAGCCGGTGGAGTACGCTTCTCAACTGAGTAACCTTTTCTGAGACTACGACCTTTCCTAACCCCTGTCCTCCTCTTCCCCTACTGTCTCCTACTCTACCGACCTACCGTAGTGACTGAGCTACCTGCACTCAGACTCACTTGAGGCCCTCAACCACTACCTGTCCCTCCGGACCGCACGACGCTAAGTACCCCAGCGTTTTTCATCCTGTACTGACTCACTGACTTGACTTGACTTGGTCATGAGAACGGACCTTTTAGGGTACCTACCTCCTCGGACCATACGACGTCAGGTACCCCAGCGCTTCTCAGTCTATGCTGACTCGCTGAAGTGAAAGTGAAAAGAGAAAGTACGTGACCTCTTCCTTTACCGTTGGGTGAGGTCACAAAAACGGACCTCTTAGGGTCCCTGTCCCCTCGGACCACCCGACGGCAGATACCCCAGCGTGTCTCAGCCTGTGACTTCGCTGAATCGTCGTCGTCGTCGTGACCAAATCGAACCCCGAAGTAAGACAGGGTGTATTTTCTAGAGAGGTAGAAAATTTTAGGATGAGTTAAATTCCATCCACCTCATTTCTGTGGACTTGAATCTTCTGTGACCGAAACAGTGTTGACCAACCCGTTCAGTGAATTGAATAGACTAGAGCAAAAAAAAAAAAAGGAGATTAAAAACTCTAAGGGAAGGTTGAAACTTTAAGATACTGACGTACAGTACAGTTTCTTCGAAAGTCTGATGAGGATCGTATTCTTACTAAACAGTAAAAAACCCAAAGGTTGTTAGACCCGTTATGTTGTATAGGGGATCAATATATGACAGGATATAACGGGAGATCAACAAAAATGTACTTTTAAAAAAGAAGAGTTACTGTCAAATTTGATATAAATCAATTTTTAGAATAAAAGGTACCGTCCGTTATACGTAAAATTAATTGAATTTAGAGGATCCTGTTGAGTCCCACACAGGATTCCACTTCACTTCACTTCACTTTCAGAGGTCAGTACAGGTTGAGAAACACTGGGGTACCTGATATGTCAGGTATCTTAAGAGGTCCGGTCTTATAACCTCACCCATCGACAAGGGAAGAGGTCCCCTAGAAGGGTTGGGTCCAAAGGACGTAACGTCCATCTAAGAAATAGTCGACTCGGTACTCCCTTCGGGTTCTTTTGACCTCACCCATCGGATAGGGAAGAGGTCCCGTAGAAGGACTGGGTCCTTAGTTTCGCCCCAGAGGACGTAACGTCCGTCTAAGAAATGGTCGACTCGATGGTTCCTTTAGGATTCCATTAGTCTTATATAAAATAACTAAACAAGTTTCGTTACTCTAGAGAAGAGAGTTTCAGGATCTTAATATAAAAATATAGTCACGTCATCTTACCCTTCCCCACCCTCCACCCTCCCTCCAAGTTCTCCCTCCCCTGTATACATATGGATACCGACTAAGTACAACTACATACCGTCTTTAGTTGTGTTATAACATTTCGTTAATAGGAAGGTAATTTTTATTTATTCAAAATTTTAATTTTTTTATTACACTCAGTGTTTGCACTTGAACTATACATTAAGATTCAAAAGATCATCCGTATAAATTTTTCGTTTCTGTTCACTTTAATTAAAATTATTATATCAATTGGGTTATATATGTGTTTTATAATCGTAAAGTTGTACTTCAGTCACATTTTTATTAACTCTATAAAACATAATAAAAAAGTATTAAAAAAAAGTTTTAGGCCACGTATAAAATGTAACTGTAGTGTAGAGTTAAGTTTATCGGTGTAAGTTCCCGAGTTATCGGGGTACACCGTTCACCGATGGTATAACTTGTCGCGGCAAGACGAATTGTCTAGACGAAAGGTTTGGCTTGTGAATAAAAAGATAAGGATACTACTGTAACCCGTGCATTAATCATGGTCCGTGACCCGATCGGTCTCCTCGCGTTTCTAATTAGTCTGAGTATGTCCATTCCCTCTATCTAAACATTTAGTGATCGACATTATACACCATCCACAAGACTATCTCTACGTGGTTTTTAAAAGTAAACCGTCCCCTTTCCCCGAGTTCCTTCAAAAGTCTCGTTCACTGAAAACTTTTGCACACACACACACACACATATCCTCCCCACTGAAAACTAAACACATACACACATTTCCCCACTGTCATTGACCATTCACACACACACACACACACACACACACACACACACACACACAACACATATTCTCCCCACTGCAGTGCCCCTTCTCCTTCCCGCTCCTAACCGTCCATCCTTGGGTTTCGAGCTCGACGACCCAACGGCCTTCGGCCTCCCCCCGCGATGAACGGGAAGCGAGAGTGCGCGCGTCTGGACGCTTGGGCCGTTCGACGCGCCTCAAGCCTCGGGGACTGGCGGGACCGGGAACACCGGTCCCTCGCGGAGTGCTCCATTCCGCGAGCGGACCGGCCGAGGACCTCACGAGGACGAGGACGGAAGAGCGCGGGCGGGACCGAGGCTTAAGTCGGAGCAGTGTAGGCTAGGAGTCTCGGCTACCGTGTCAGGTCCCGGCCCAGCCGCTGCTCCTCAGTGCGCTTTTCGTCGCGGACCCCAAACGAAAAAATAAACGCACACACAAAGTCATTGTCTACAGATGATGAACATTATCCGTCGTATTGTTTTACTCAGGTACCTTTGCCAACGATCCGACTCAATTGTCGTCGGATGCCTTTAAAAGTCTGCGAATCCATTGTTACCTCGATGACCTGGTTACGCCGCGGGGAAGGCCAAAGAAGTAGAGAGCGGATCGAGTCGAAAGGGTCCCAACGGAAACTGGGGCCTTCACTCCAAAAGGCCCAAGGAGGGAGGGATTTTACCGTCGTCAGCTTCTGCTCAATGACAATGGCGCCGAGGGGCTCGACAAGCTTTGGTCGTTCGTCGAAAACCTGCTTCACCTTTAGAGTTGACTTGGGTGGCCGAGGGCTTATTAGGTTCTATTCCACAAGTTCCCTGACCTAGAGGACTTCTTCCGACGTCTTTACAACAGCGTCGAGCTCAACAAGTCCATACCCGCTCTCCCATCGTTGGTTTCCGTCTCTTGCATCCATTACTACTAGTGGTTTCCACCTCGGTAACTCGGACCCACCTCCTCTGGAAACTTTGACCCTCGGAAAGATAGGATGGAGGGGGACGCTAGAACACATGTAACGAACGTAAGAGATGGAGAGAAGGTTCTATCAATTAAAGGCTGCTGAGAGGAGGAATCAAAGCCAATAAACGTCTCCGTAACCTACACTCACGAGTCGGTGAAAGTAACTTCTTTCGGCCGTCGACAAGGTCCACGGCGGAGGGAAACAGGGTGGGGCTAGGGTCGGGAGGGGAGGGGGTCCTTCGTTCCCGGTGTCAACCTTACGGATCGGTCTGAAGTGTCGGATGAGACGAGAAACGTCGGTTTTACTTCTAAACCTCCTTTAGCGCAGGTGGCTGGACTTCATGGACTACCACGGTCGTAAAGTTCCTCGCAAGCGGGACTTTGTTCAGTTAGGGTCGTTCGCAGATCTAGTAAACGTCACCCGAGCTCTTGTGAAAAATTTGATGAATTGCGTCACGGTCATGATAGTACACCGTCTCAAACTCGACGGGTTTTGGTTCTGGTTGAGTCGACTTTTATTGTGACGATTAAGGAGGTACCGGATAGGATCGTAGCAACGATACCGTAGAGTGTCTGTCCGATTTTATCTCTCCACCCAGTAAACTCCTGACGGATTACCGTCACGATAACCCCTTCCCACGTACAAAAAAGGACCCCCCACCCTTTGTTACCACATACATAAGAAACCCAAGAATAACTCGTATCCGGGACCATTCTCGTTTGAGAGTCAAAAAGTTCTTCGGAGACAGAACCAACTTTACTAGTAGGGACGGTCTGAAGATCGTGGAATACCAACGGTTGTCGTTGTTATATCAAAATCGTCACAAAGGGTTAGAGAGGGTGTAGTGTCGTATCGTTATAAGTGTGCCATGTCACCCCGTGGGGTACCTGATGTCAGGTACCCCAGCGTCTCAGCCTGTGCTGACTCGTTGAAAGTGAAGTGAAGTGAAGCGTCACCCCATTCATAGAGACTTTCCGTGTCTATAGAATATTGATATCAGGTAAAAACCAGGTAACTAACTCTTCGAGACAAGATTGTTATGACCTAGTCCACACATTGTAAGACTTGATTAGAGAATTATGACCGTATCGAAGTAGTACACTTTCACGAGTGTCACAAATCCTCGATACGATCCGTCACCCCTAAGTTTAACCCATACCCGTAAACATACTTACACCCACCAGAGAAGGAACCTTCTCGTATGTTAGACCACTCCTTTTCTTCGTATCGTTACTATATTTAATATCTTACTACACTATTCTTTTACACATTTCATAACCCTCTCGTCTCTTTTTCCCGTGGATTGGTTTCTCCCTCGTCCTCTCTTCTCTTCCGAAGGACCGTCTCCACTGAGGACACCACTCAACGATTTCCTACGTATCCTCATAATAGATCTCCTTCTCCTTTCCTACCGAAATCGGTCGTCTCTATTATCGTCATCTTGTCGATGTCCCCGTAATTTCTGGTGTCACAACCCCACTTCTTGTTGACATTTGTCAATCCACTACGACCTTGTGTTTCACCCACCACTTCTCCCCCTTTCTTATGGCTTTTTACAACATCCCAAGTTTGGTCCCTCTCGAACCCCACACTCCTTCCACTTCCTTGTTGAAACAAGACCCTTGAACCCTTCCTCCAAACTTAGGGTCGAGGTCGTAAATTAGTAAGACTAAAACCCATCTAACGAATCGGAGAGTGACGGAATTAAAGGGGTCCACATTGTGACCTACTATTATCCAGGATATTTCATCAATCTTCTCTTTACTTAAAATTTTTGAGTCGTCACAGACTATGTCATTCGTGAGTCAGTCGATAACAATCTAGAAACATCGTTTCATGTCCACCACCTCAGTCTCTGGACCCAAACTCTGAGTCAAGATGAATATTCGGTAACTTGAAACCCATTGAACACATTGGACGGACTCGGAGTCCAAAGGAGTATACACTTCATATTCATTGTTACCATCGATAGAGTATCCCAATTCTCCGTAATTATTTTATTTGGTACATTTTGTCGACCGTGTCATAGACCGTGTATCATTTATAAGATACAATGGATGATAATCCGGTACGATTTCTCGATCTTGAAACCAACCACTGAACCCTAGGTGACCTCCAGGGGGGGGGGGGTAGGGTGGCGTTTCTCATCGTTCCAGTATAAACGTGAAATTGAACGTATTAGACCGTCGTCAATCCTTCGTAAGGCTCCCTCTTCTAATCTAGGTTAATCCAGTGTCTCCATTACCTCCGGAATGATAGGGTTACCGTCTTCCCTACCCCCCTATATAAATAAATATCCCAACTTAGACGTCTTTTGGACCACTAGTCAAACAAAACCGTCCATCCCATCTTCCTTCGTCGTACCCTCTACAGATACAAAGACTGCATCAACCTTCTGACACCTTGAGTAACTCTACCCCTTATCTTCTCCTTCTCATCTATCCCCTCTCATACTTAAGACATAACTCTGTACAACGTAAATTCCACGGATCTTCTGTAGGTTCATCTCCATAGACATCGTACTTTGAGACCTCTCCGGACCAGATCTCTCGACTTTTAACTAACTAAGTAAATTGTATAAATAACTCGGAAATGACACACGGTCCTTGACAAGATCCATTACCTCTTGGTCTCAGGTACGGGAGTACCTCAAGAATAAAACCACCTCCTCTGTCTGTCATTTATTTTTACACTGAAATCACCATTCCCGAAATTTAATATTTCATGCCAATTCTCGATCACTCGTTGTCTTACTAAAAACTCCTTTACCCTATCTGACTATACTTCACCTTAAGTCACAGTACAGGAGACATTTTTCCATCTCCATCGGACAACCGAATATGGTCAAATTTGTCACTTAAACCATAGGTTTATTAACGTTACATAGTTTTTTTTTTTTTTTTGTTGATTTGCGTCATCTCTCTATGTTTACCACAAAATCTCTTACTGGTCCCTCACTAGTATAGACCAACCTCCCTATTCCCTTTCTAAAGTGTTACATCATCGTAAATTCTACTCCTCTTCGAACCAATTTTTACATTTAATGTCCAAACGGACTTACATTTTCATTAATTATGAGCACTTTCAACCTTTTGTCTTAAAAAAATTTAATTTTTATTCGAAAGTAGAATCGTGACTCTACTAGAAGCAATTGAAGGACTACAGAAAGGAAAGTCTATATATCAATAAAATCAATTATGTAAACCTCCTTACGGTAAAAAAGAAAAAATTTTGGACTGTAGGATAACACTAAAGGAAACAGAAAACTTCGGTTCTATAAATTACCAATTTATCATAGTCAGAATATTAATAAATTCGATTAGAAAATAACAGTTTACGGATCTGACAATTACTCATCTCCAAAAATAAACTAAAACAATAAGATTCAGTACGATGTTTCTTTGTATTTACATAGAGAGTGACAAAGGAATCTTATCTAAAGATCTTCCTGGTCATTCACGGATCTAATTTCCCAAACTTATAAAATTCTGAGAACTACCATTGTCATAACGAAAGGTATCATTGTTTCAAAGTTTCATATAGGGGGGGGGGGTGGTCTACCCGTTTGTTCTTTCTATGGAGTAACAAAACTAAACATAAAGAAACCAATTTTCGAACTAGAAACTTGAAAAAAAAATTACGGGTTGTCTGCTCTATAGTTGTAATACAAAAACAATTACCGAGGATATAAATATATGATCGAGTCCGGAAGGGACTGGAAGTCTGAGCACGAAGGTCGTGACAAACACCTACAAAGTGTCGGCGGAGTCTGAATTGAACGGTATTTAACTTAACAACCGAAAAATTAGGGGTTTACATAGGAGTGTGAGTTCAGGATTCCTAGAGTTATTTCTCTGACGGTAAGTGGGTCAACAAAATTCGATCTTTGGATCCTCAACCGAAGTCAAGGAGGGAAGACCTAACGGCGTAGGTCAGGTAGTTGTTCCGGATGGTCAAGGTCGATGTTTTATATGGATTACAGGAAGACAAATAGAGAAAGAGGTGACAGTATGGAAGTGAATCCGGTCGTCGTACAGAATAGATTTTATAGGTTCGACGATCGATATTTCTGCACCTACTAGACGTAGACAGAGAGAGACCAGAGTAGTATATAACATGAGGGGGACAAGTGACCTGAGGACGGTATTATCGGAAGAAAGTCAAGACTTGTCTAGGTCGAGAAAGGAAGATGTCTTAGAAACATGCACAACAAGAGAATCCCCCTTTACGAGAAGTAAATACAGAAAGACCCGAAACAGAAAAAAGTGATGATTTTACATATGAGGTACTCTCGTCATCGGTAAAGAGAGAACAAGAGACACTACACAGATCGTGTCCCGGACCGTATATCTTCCACGAGTTTTTTGCAGAACAACTGTTCGCCGTACACCCCTGTTGTACTCGTTTTTTTCGGATTCCGTTCCATCAAACTCCATACATGTCCTTTACCTCTTCTCAGACCAAACCGTCTTCGATTTTCATTATACCAGTCTCCTGAGATCCCTTCACTATACATATCTTGTGACTTTTCCTTCTCCCTACGTCTTTCTGTTCAATTGTACAATATTATCATGAGGTTGACCCTTCTCTACTATTCAATGTTGACAGTCTATGATGAAAACGTTCTTCGTAAATATACTAATCTTTTGTTTAACAAATTTAGGAATAAGTTAAAGACATTCAGGAGGTAGGAGACGGAGTAAATGTGTGACTCCAGTAGGATGTATTTTGTGGATTCATCATACAGGAGAGACAGAGAGAGTTTCGTACAAAGAAGTACATAGAAGAGATGAGAATTAAGGGTAGAAACTCCTCATTCACATTCAGAACAACTAATTAACTTGGATGTAAGAAAACTGTCTTCACCTCTTCATCTTCGACCCATTTATTACTCAGATCAAATCCTGAATGACTTAAATCCAGTACTACACTGTTGACCTGTCGACACAGGTATTTGTCTACCTTTATACATTGATTTTGAATACTCTGACAAAACGTCGATCACTATTTTTAAGTCCTCGTAGCTACCTATACCTAGTCGAGTCAAGTCAGTGAGTCAGCACAGGCTGAGAAACACTGGGGTACTTAACGTCGTGCGGTCCGGAGGGACAGATAGTGGTTGAGGGCCTCAAGTGAGTCTGAGTCCAGGTAGCTCAGTCACTACGGTAGGTCGGTAGAGTAGGAGACAGCAGGGGAAGAGGAGGACGGGGGTTAGGGAGGGTCGTAGTCTCAGAAAAGGTTACTCAGTTGAGAAGAGTACTCCACCGGTCTCATGACCTCAAAAGTCGAAATCGTAGTAAGGAAGGTATCTTTAGGGTCCCGACTAGAGGAAGTCTTACCTGACCAACCTAGAGGAACATCAGGTTCCCTGAGAGTTCTCAGAAGAGGTTGTGGTGTCAAGTTTTCGTAGTTAAGAAGCCGTGAGTCGGAAGAAGTGTCAGGTTGAGAGTGCAGGTATGTACTGGTGACCTTTTTGGTATCGGAACTGATCTACCTTTTTTTTTGTACGTCTCTCTTTTTTGGGTTCCTATTTTGGAACCCCGTTTAATTTCTTCTTCCTACTCTTTCTTTTCCCGTCAGTCTCTATTCTCTGAGTTGTTCCATGTCTACCCTCATGAATATCTTTCTTCGGGCCCCTTCTATTTCTTGTTTACAGTACAGAAACTTCAAAGAGGGATGGACAGAGGGGAGGGTCTATGATATCGTAAATCAAAAACAATGAATAGACCCGTATTGATAGACAATAAGAGATCCGAACCTTGAAGATTTCCAGTCTCTGGTACTGGTTAACATAGGAATCATAACATTAATACAGTAACATATAGGAACCATGGGTTGGGTCATGAACCTAGTACCATCCATGAACTCCATAGAAACCCTTCCTGTCTCACTAGTAGTCTTTCTACCTTCGTCATACCACATCGTCTTTTTAGGACCCGAAAACTCAGTCTGGACCCCACTGGGTAGGTTAAAGACGGTGGATTATCTACCCCGTAGTAGATCGGGGAGAGTTGAAAATTAAAAAGAGTAGACGATTGCAATAAACATAACGACGAATGTTTCGTGAAAGTACTCATAACCAGTAGACTAGGAGAATTGTCACGGTACTTCGTCTATAATAGGGTAAAATCTTTATTCCTTTACCCGAGAGTCATAACTGAACAGGTTTCAATGTACCGATCATTCACCAGTCCGATCCTAAATTTGAGTCCAGAAGTTTAATGGTTAAGATCACAACAAAGCTTGTCTCTCTTCTTACCAGTAAACTTTTCTGTCTTGTCCAATCCCCTTTCCGTGACCATCTCACTTTTTAACATTGACGTTTACTGTCCCTCCTATCAACTAACTCACTCCGGACCTCCTTACACCCACCCCTGACCTAACTATCACCTTACCATTTCTGTAAAGGAACCATTTCTGTTGTCACGGAGGAATTTCCGTTCTCTTCTCCTCCTTTCGACTGTGATATTTCTAAACTTCCATTTTTCCCTTTAACTATAACTGACCAGTAGACTAATCGTACTACCACCGTACCTAAAGTGTTTTCTACTTCTTCTACTATTGACTTGTTCTCACTGGTAACGTGACTTCAAATTAGTATGTTTAAACAGCAACTTAGTAAACTGTTGTTTAAACATTAACCAATCGAGAGAAGTCGTCGAACCCTTGTCTTTCCCCTTACTACTTTCAACGGGTCTCAGTCTTCCCACTGTCCGTGACCCACTATTCCTAACAAACGTACATCACCGAGTGGTACCCTTTAGATCTTGTCACTACTTCCAGATCCTGTCACGGGATTCTAAAGCAGTGTCACGAACCCATCCTCTCTACAACCCTCGGAAAGAGACTAAATTGGTTCCATCAAAATAGAAAATAACGAATAACCTCAAGTTTTATTCGAGAGTATTCTTCGTTCCTAAGAAGACGATTCTTTCCAAATTTTTTGTGACCGGAGTTTCTAGTCCATAAGTCCTCGAATCTTCAGGGTTTCTACTGATCCTTGTTTCAACATCCTCGTTTCCTTCATCTCTTCTTTCTGGTCTCTCACGCTAATCTGACGTATATACACCTCCCATCCTTTCCTTCGTATTCTTGGAATAAGTCTCCGGGTCGTCTGATTGCGTCTTAAATGGGGTCCAATATATGTAAATTCCAGGACCATAAGAAAAAAAAGGACTGAATCTATGTAGTCCTTTCTCCCACCCCATCCTCACCGTAGTCTCAAATTACAAGAGTTCGCTACAGACATTATCGTAAGTACTTGATCCTAACTGGACACATCACAAAATGAGTCTTCCGGTGGATACTACCACGACACTGTAAATAAACATTGTAACGTATTTCATGGGTGAACAATTAATTTTCCTTATCTTCTCGGATTTTCAAAGATATTATTTCTTACAAAGGTCTCGTCACCAAGAACTGAAAAACACCCAGTACCTGGAGGAAATTGCAGAAGAGTCGTTTTTTTTTTTTTTTTTTCGCATATTTATCTCAAGATATGCTTTAACCTCCCTCAAGTTTCTGTGGGAAGGAGGGGTTTAAGACAGGTAACTTCAGCAATTCTTAAGGTCTAAACTCACTTGTGAACGTCTCTTCGTAGACTAGGGCCTCCAGACCTCACCTCAAGATCTGTATCCATAAAGTTCTATGAAGAGAACCTTTGACACCTCAAAAAGGAAATAAGGAGAAAGGGAGTTCGGGAATGTAGGTTATTTAGTTGTTTATGACGAAATATAAAATTAATGTAGACCTAGAATGGTGGAGGGATAAAGTTCAGTGAGAGTTGGACCTAATACCGTCATGGGAGAATTTAACTAAAAGGACGAAGGTGGGAACGGAGGGTCGGAGAGTGTCAGGTCAGTCTCATCAGACAATTTTTTCAAAAGTGTAGTACATAAGATAAAATTTCGAAGGTCACTGAAAGAGAAGAGTAAGTTTTGTAAAACTGTAGACTATAAAGTACAGAATAATCGGACAACCCAAGATATACCGGGACCGATAGAGAGACTGGAGTAAAACATAGTAGAAGGTACGGTTGGTGTGACCGGAGGAACGATAAGGAGTTTGTACAGTCCCGTCGTGAGAGGGTGGGTTCCTGGAAGTATAAACGAAAAAGGGGAATCTTGTGAGAAGGTCTAGGACAGTACCGAAGACATGAATAAAGGAACTTCAGAAACGAGTTCACAGTGGAGAAATCTCTTCAGAGAGGACTTGTGGGGATGAAAGTGTGGTAGTAAGATAGGTCAAATGGAACGGAAAAAAAAAAAAAAACCGAACAAGTCTCCTGAATAGTGGTGGACTGTAGATAAAGAAAAACTGACGAGTGTGATCTTACTTTCGGAGTCCTCTCGTTCCTGAGAAAACATTCATGACAACACCGAGTTCGTGACTCTTGTCACGTACAGTGTGTTATTCATGAGTCATTTATCAACAGGTCACTCACTATCTACTGTATGATCTTACGTAGAACCTTTTCCGTCCGTCCCACCTATACTCAGAAATTTAATATGTCCTACTCAGTCTTCTCGACCTTTGTAAAACGGGTCTTCTTTTCTTCTCTACTGGTAAAAAATCCTTAAGGACGTAGTTACCGTCCATTTATTTTTCAGATACTAATAAACTTCGACATTAAGGGTTTACCTGTAACATACTATGATTCGTGGACTGGCTTATTTCCAACTACAGTATTTTAATGATTTCATGAGGGTAGAGCTTTCTACTACCCTTCTCAACGAGTCTAGTCCAAAGGAGATATAAAGAGACCGAAATCTTACATAAAGAGGCGGAGATGACTAGGGAAGGAGCGGAACATGAGAACACTCTTACCGGAACTACCGTTTAAGACTCCATATTTTAGTAATAAAAACGGTTTCACTTTTAGTAGTAGGAATGCTGGACTAGTAAACGTTTCCATTTTAGTATAAAACCGGAAGAAAAGTTCCTCGTGAAGAAATAAAAATTCAAGTACCCTTTATGAAAAGACACCTTGTCTATGTTCGTCTTCTTCCTCCACCTCGTATCCAACAGACGTGACTTTAGACGACACCTTTCACCAGTTCGTCTACTACTCGTACAAGCACTTATAATGGAGGAAGTGGAAGCTTCCACCTAACCATAGTCGAATCTTCTCTAACTCTCGTAACTGGTCCTCTATTTCTAGAACTCTCTTTTTCTGAGACGTTTTCTCCATTCGGACCAGTGACGGATTTGTCGAGTTTTTCGATGACAGTCTCTAAACTTAGAAGATGTCCTCTCATTAGTTTAATTTTAGGAAAGTACAAAGGTATTTTAGTGACAAAAATAATTGGAATCACCTCCTTCCGACTTCCAAGAGATCCTATCGAAAGAGAGATCAAATATCATCACAAGGGATCACGAAAGACTGACATTGTGTCAAGATCAGAAGACATTAAAACACTGTACGGTCCTCTCCCCCTCAGAAGAGACTTCACTTTTGACGAAACCCGACACTCGTCAGTACTGACACCCCCGAAGGGTCCACCGCGATTACCATTTCTTGGACGGACGGTCACGTCCTCGGTATTCTCTACGTCCAAACTGGACACCCAGTCCTTCTAGGAGACCTCCTCCCGTACCGTTGAGTGAGGACATAAGAACGGACCTCTTAGGGTACCTGTCTCCTCGGACCGTCCGGTCTCAGGTATTTCAGTCTTTCTCAGTCTTTACTGACTTCGCTGAATCGTGTGTGTGTTAGTACTGACGACTTCCTTCCGTATCCCTCCACACGGAACTTTTAGACACGAACTGACATTATTTGTCCTTCTCCCTATCCTACCCTTACTTCTTCTTTTCACCCTGACCTCTTCTCTCTCTTTTTTGAATTTTTCTTCTATTTTCTGTACTTTATACAAAACAAACCCCCTCTTTAGTTTTCAATTGGAATGTGTCACTATATGACTGTGGTATCCAGTGGGTTCATACTTTGTGTCGTTCCTGGAGATACGTGTTTTACAATCCGTATTACCATTTCTTTTGAACCATATTATGGTGAAACCGACATGGACTTCTGGTATTGATACAAAACCTGGACTAAAAAGTTTTACAACCCGAGACACAACCCCAAAGTATGTATCGTCTCGTCGACGGAGTGACACTAGATAACTTTCAGTCGGGAGTTGTGTTCCCAAACAAATTTTTTTTTTTTTTTTCTCCCTTCTTAATATCTTTTCTTTTTTTTTATAGACCGAGACGATGGCCAATGAAAAACCAAGTCCTATATTGTACTTAACTCAACATAATCAGTTGATCGACGTCGGTAAATTCAGGAGTCTCTTGAGAACGATTAAACTAAACATGATTAATCGGGTCCTCGAAAACGGAGTCCCATTGTAGTTGGATCAAGGAATACAATTCCCTAGTTTCTTGCTTGTTAATTATAAGATTTCGACATTCCGGGGAACTGACATAGATCTACTTGCCCAAAGTTTGGGTAATGATACTCCGACCTGATAAGACCTAGGAGGACAGAGGAAGAAACAACAAACAAAAATAAGAGAGAGTAAACCCTAACCCTAACCGATACATTCACTACAATGTTTCACTTGTAAAAAAGAATCTGGTATCAAACAAAACCATACGGGGACTTGTCGGTTCTAAGGAACTTTGTAAAGACATGTGGACATATACTTTCTATGATTGGGTAAGAAGGAGGGGGAGAACGTAAATCCTTGTAGGTGAAGATTTTGTGGGATCCCTCGAGAACTGTAAATTATCGTATTAATGTAACCTGTCCCAAAATCGTCTTTCCAGAATTATTAAGTCGAAATCGGGACTTTCGGTCCGACTCCTTTCCCCGAAGCTTAAGTCGAGTTCTCCAAATCCACCTTGTACCTTCTTTCGAAACCTTAGACGGAGAAACCTCCCCTCTCAGAATTTCAGTTCATTAAAAAGTGAACACTTTACTAAGGACCTTCTCGAAAGAGAAGGAGGGAAAGGTCGTACTATGAACCCGGTAGAGTCCTCTCGATTGGTTGGAGGTGGTAACCATAAGACGATTATATAGAATCTCAGACTATTTGTCCCAAAAAGTTCGTGGATTTCTGAATTCTTGGACGTATCACCCCACCCGTGTTACTGTTTATGTGAATACTATTAATTAAAGGAAAAATCCGTAGTTGAAGCGTCAGTAGAGCAGTCCTGTCCGGAGGTTACTTTGGTAAACAAGAGTGAGCCTTGTACCGGGTTCGGTTCATCCACCATAATTTTTCACCCAACGGAAACGTTCGGGGGATAAAAATACCAAGTAAATGTCACGTACTCATTGTCTTACCCGTAACAATTTATTTCCAGTACCGAAGTGGACCCCTTTGATAAGAAGGTAATTTCCTTATAATAGAGAAGGTTATGAAAGAGACATCGAGAGTAGTAGTCTGTAAAGGGAATGTTTGAACTCGAATTTTGGTCCGAGTTTTCCTTCGGTTGTTTTTGTTTATTAATTACTTAATTTATGTCTTTCTTCCTTTTTTCTTAGATTTCTTCTTAACATCGGGAATTTCGACAAAGGGTAACAAAGGAAGTCGACGTTAAGAGTTTACCAGTACAAACGGATAGATCCAAAATTAAGACTCTAATTTCTACTTGGAGAAGGTATTCCAACGTCTTCTTAGAGGAAGGAGACACATAGAAAATCTGGGTGGTTCTTATTTATGAGGAAGGTAATATAGTAGTAAGACACCCCGTAATCGGAGACTCTAACGAATAACCCTCTATTCAGACCCGGAAATAGAAGAACACTTTCGAGAACGGAAATTAAGAGGAGGGACCTACAGAGAGAAGTGACAGGAGTGTCCTTAAATGTGTTGAGGAGTCTCCTATCGACCTATTCCCTCGTTCCTCCTTTGTCTATGTTCGAAATGGTGATTTGTCTTCTCCGAAAAATACACGATAAATACAAATGAAAAGATTTACATCACACTAAGAATGTCTCATAAACCTCGACCAATAGGTTCAGACCGTAGATACTGTCACTTACTGACCATACTTGTCGTAGCCTTTAAACCTCGTAATGGTCTAGTCCCTTATCGGTTCTGTTGCAGTCCATACTTCCCCACCCTCCGTTCATCAATATGATGATGTGATGACCAGGGATTGAGAGATCGTCAATTTAAGTCTGGTGCATAGTAACGGGAAATCTCGTTTTCTTTAGACCTGTTTCTAAGACTTATTGTCCAAGATCACTTATAAAATAAAGTAAATAATAATTTCATTTATCGTACACTAAGACCCTTCTACCTCCGTCACTTCGTCGTATCAAAAAATTAAAAAGGTATATAGTACCGTATTTTTGTCTGACTTGTCTATCTATCGTTTCGGTTTTTAGGTGTCAATCGTCAAGACGAAGACCATTGTCGTCTCATCCAACAATAGTCCGGTTGGGGAGGATATCTATTGTCAATGTCCGACTCGTCTTATATTGTTTTGTCGATAGACCTCCGGGACTCTCACTGGTTTTCCTCTGTGTCTACCGTCCCGTCAGTGGTTACTCTTCCATTACCATGAGCCTAGAAGAACACCCATTCTTGAAATCGAATGACACAAGAAACTCGAGTGGAACCATTAATCTAGTATGATCCATGAACGTCCACAGAAACCCTCCCTTTCCATCTCAACCATCAGTAATCTACCTTCGTCATACTATATCGTCTTTTTCGTACCAGTCTAGACCTCATTGGTTACTGAGGATGGTGAATTATCCTGTTAGTATCGGGGAGACTCGGATAAAAGGTATAGAGTACATAATAGACTGAAATATAAGAATTGTTGGGGTACTTCGTTTGTAAGAATAAGGGTAAAATCTTACTCCTTTACCATAGACTCTTCACTGGGTTTCATTTGTATCGATCTTTCACCGGTTCGATCTTAAAATTATGTCCGGGATTTTAAGGGTCAAGATTACGGCAAAGGTGATATCGTGTCTCTTTTCACGAGTAAACTTTCCCAAAAGACACAAAAATATCGAAAAGTAGGTACCCGTCCGACGTCAACGACATTATACCTCTATTTATTTTGAACCTATCTTTGGACGTCAGAATATCAAACTCCTTACTCTCTTGTCTAAGTCCTACTAATATCGGAGACTTTTGACTCCTCTATAGGGTCCTCTCTTTGGTGACTCCTCCTCGGGATTAAGAGATATATTTGGGAAGGGTTTAGAGACCGTCTGACGATTTGATACGTACGTATCCTAACTAAGGTTCGTGGGAGTCATTCAGATTTTATTACTTACCTATTAGGTCGAAATGGGTTATGTCTCTTTCTCTTGAACCTTAAAAGTAAGATCTCTTTAATTCACTCTTTATCGATTTATTTTTTAGTCATGAAAAATGTCTTAAGCCTTAGAGATTGTATAGTAAGTCTTTCAAACCCTAAGTTAAGATTTGATGATATACCTTTTTCTTTTACACTGAATACGAGTTCTCCTTTTCGTCAGTCACCTCTGGTTGGGGTTCCACTAAGACTACAACTTTAGTCGTCTGTCCTGAAATTTCGTCGAATAAAGATACGAGTTCCCGTATCCCCTTTTATACGAACATTACTTACTTTTCCATTATTTAGAGTTTCTTCATCTTTGATATGTGTTTTCTAAGGTCTTGACTTTTTATATTATAGACTTCAAATTTTTAATTTTGTCTGAGTATCTATGTCTCCCCCTTTACCCACCAACGGTACCCTCTCCCTCCAACGTCTCCACTTTATCCACTTCCCCTAATTCTCGATGTTTGGAGTGTACACGTGTGTGTATCTCTTTTCTAACGTCTCTGACGGGGAACGTACTAGAACCCGGTAAAAACGAATACGGTCAGACAGGTCCGTTGAAGATGTGTTGTGGTCAGACTCGCACTGAGAGTGAACCGTCGTTTAAAGATACCAGAAGTAATGGATGACCTCCCTTTGGTTCCAGTATGTCTAAAATAGGATACAATGGAAGTTATCAAAATATAAAATGTAAATACAGATACTAGGTAAAATTCAATTTAGAATACTATCCACATTCCAGATACAGAATCGATTCTGAAACATTTATTAAAACAGTATGTCTACCTGAATCGTTGAGGTATTAGAATATCAGATTTTCCAGTTTGAATGGGATGCCCTATTCTCTCTACAAATTAATTATAAGAAAAAAAGAGTAACGTCTTTTCCCGTAAGAAGGAACATATTTTAAACCTTTGATCTCTATCATTTTTTTTTTTTAAGTGTTTATTAGATGTTAGTCTATTAATTAGAATTTTTTTCTTCTCGATGTTTGGAGATTAATATTTTATTTATTCGGTGTCCCTACATTATATATCTTATTCCTTACACCAGTTATTATAGTATTGAAACACCCCTGTCTACCAATGGTCTGAATGCCACTAGTAAAATATTATATACGTTTACAGTTTGGTGGCATTACGTGGACTTTGATTGTATAACATACAGTTGATATAAAGTCAAAAAATTTTAAACTTATTCGTATTATCGTTTAAGACCTATCCCTTTACCGTTGGGTGAGGTCATAAGAACGGACCCTTTAGGGTACCTGTCATCTCAGACTACCCGATGGTAGGTAACCCAACTTTTTCTAAGTCTATCCTGATTCGTTGATTTGTTGTCATCGTATAACCGTTACTGTCTTCTTTACCAATTTAACTTCTATCTAGTTATTTTTAATCGGTTAGACTTTTAGTTTTCTAATCTTTTTTTACTTCTCAGAGTTACTGAACACCTTTTTACATTTTTCCAAATGGTACACATGTAAACCTTATCATTCTCTCCTCTTTCTCTCTATTCCCCTGTATTTTTTTTAAAACTTCTTTATTACCGACTTTAAAAGGGGTTTAGACACTTTCCGTTTAACTCTCTAAGTCTTTAAAGTCATTCGGGGTTCGTTCGTGCAACTTATGTTACGTTTGGTGTGTATCCGTACAACATCAGTCTGACGACTTTGTTTTCATTTTAAAACTTTCGCCAGTCTCTATTTCATGTATAATGTGTATCTTCTTGTTACTATACTGAACAACAGTGGAAGGGTAAACCTTGTCACCCAGGGTCTTGATGACGGAGTTAATTTGTGGAGTTAAATTTTTACTCGTTTTCTGGAATTATCCGTGGAGTGGTTTCTTCTAATATGTCTACCGTTTATTCGTAGACTTTTCTACGAGTTGTAGCATACGGTAAACAACAAGTCAGCGATTCAGTACAGACTGGCACTGGGTACTTGACGTCGTGTGGTCCGAAGGGACAGGAAGTGATAGAGGGTCTCAAACAAGTTTGAGTGCAGGTAACTCTGCCACTACGGTAGGTTGGTAGAGTAGGAGAAAGTGGGTGAAAAAGACGGGAGTCAGAAAGGGTCGTAGTCTCAGAAAAGGTTACTCAGTCGAGAAGTGTAGTCTACCGTTCTCAAAACCTCGAAGTCGAAGTCGTATCAGGAAGGTCACTTATAAGTCCCAACTAAAGAAAATCCTAACTGACCATACGAGAGGAACGACAGGTTTCCTGAGAGTTCTCAGAAGAGGTCGTGGTGTTAAGTTTTCGTAGTGAACCGTGAGTCGGAAAAAAATATCAGGTTGAGAGTGTAGACATGTTCTGATGACCTTTTTGGTATCGAAACTGATATACCTGGAAACAGTCGGTTCACTACAGAGACGAAAAATTATACGACAGAATCCAAACTGTATCGAAAAGAAGGTCTTCGTTCGTAGAAAATTAAAGTACCGACGTCAGTAGTAGGTGTCACTAAAGCCTCGGGGGTTTTTATTTCAGACGGTGACAAGGGTAAAAAAAGGGTAGATAAACGGTGCTTCATTACCCTGGTCCACGGTACTAGAATCAAAAGACTTACAACTCAAAATTCGGTCGAAAAAGTGAGAGGAGAAAGTGGGAGTAGTTGTCAAGGAGAAACGAAAGACGGTAAGCTCACCATAGTAGACGTATAGACTCCAACGACTATAAAGAGGACCGTCAGAACTAAGGTCGAATACTAAGTAGGTCGAGACGTAAAACGTACTACATGAGACGTATATTCAATTTATTCCTCCCACTGTCATATTTCGGAACTGTATGAGGAAAGGGTCAAACTTGGTCAGGTAACAAGGTATAGGTCAAGATTGACAACGAAGAACTGGACGTATGTCCAAAGAGTCTTCCGTCCATTTCACCAAACTATAAGGGTAGAGATCTTAAAAGGTATCAAACAACACTAGGTGTGTCAGTTTCCGAAAACGTATCAGTTACTTCGTCTTCATCCACAAAAAGACCTTAAGAGAAGGAAAAAGACACTAGATTGTCTACAACCGTTAAACTGGAGACCAAGGAGACGGAAAAGACTTAGGTCGAACATGTAGATCTTCGAGAACCAAGTGTATGACAACTTCGGTTCGAACTTCTTAAAACTCGTAATGGAATATTCGTACACTTTACTCGCGTTAACACACCATCAAACTTGTAAGAAACCGTAACAGGAAGAAACCCTGACTTTACTTTTGACCGGAAAAGGTCAGGACACCGGTAACAACTCAAAAGGTTTAAATGACTGTATAACTCATGTCGTGAAATTGTCGTATTAGAAAATCCTAAACTTTATTGAGTGGACCTTAAGGTAGTGGAGGTGATTGAAACATCATTACGAAAGTTTCCGAGTGAACTGAAGTGTGAGGTCTCACAGACCGAGATCCACTCACTGGTGTGGTAACACCACAGACCTAGTAATTCTGCAAAAACATATCAAGAAACATAAGAACGGTGGAGAAGACTTAGAGAAGACGAAGACAATCCATGAACGGTAAAGACAGGAAATAGTACGAGTAAAAACGTACTTTACAAGACGACCATAGAGACTAAAAGAACTTCTCTAGAGATCAGAAAGGGTAAGATCACAAAAGAAGATAAAGAAACATCACAAATGAATTCTTCCGAAAGCAGACAGAGGAACGATAAGAAACCTTGAGACGTAAGTCAACCCAGACAGAAAGGGAAAGAGGAAACGGAAAACGAAGAAAAGAGTCGATAAACATTCTGGAAGAGTCCGTTGGTCAAACGGAAGAACGTAAAGAAAAAGAAACCCTATTAAAACCAGTGGCGGAGGACACGTTACAATGTTTAGAGGCAGGTACCAAGAAGTCTGTGAGATAGTCTAGATTAGGGAACTTAGATAGACAGTGAGGGTGACATATTAGTATTCCTTAAACTAAATCCAGTATGGACTTACCGGATCACCAAAAGGGATGAAAGAAGTTAAATTCAGACTTAAAACCTTATTCCTCGAGTACTAGACTCGGTGTCAACCAAGGTCCAGAACAAAAACGAGTGACACATCTCGTAGAGGGGTATAGGTTCCTGTTTCCTCTTCGGTGTTCCTCTATCATCCTCCCCGTGTTAGTACAATTTTAGTATACACTAATCCTATAACGTGTAATTTCGTTGTCATTGGGGTGATGTGGGGATTTTCTTACCGGTTTTAGGTCTTGTGACTGTTGTGGTTTACGACCGTACCTATTACCTCACTGTCCTTGAAGTAACGACTACCCTTACATTTCACCATGTCTGTGAAACCTTCTGTCAAACAGTCTTTGTAAGAGGATAGGACGTTAGGTCGTTAGTACGAGGAAAAATGGGTCTACCCAACTTTTCAATAATTAACCAGGTGTGTTTTTAAAGTGTGTTCACAAATATCGTCGAAATAAATATTAACGGTTTTTAACCTTCATTGGTTCTACGGAAGTCATCCGTTTACCTATCCGACACCATATATGTTTGTTACCTTATTATGAGTAACGATTTTTCTTTACTTGATAGTTCTGGATTTTTCTGTACCTCCTTAGAATTTACGTATAACGATTCACTTTCTTCGATTAGACTTTTCAGATGTATAACATACTAAGGTCGACATACTGTAAGATCTTTTCCGTTTTGAATACCTCTGTCATTTTCCTAATCACCAACTGTCCCTAATTTTCTTTCCTCCCTACTTATCCGTCTTGTGTCCTAAAAATTCCGTCTCTTTGATAAGTCTTACTATGGCATTACCACTTATGTACGGTAATATGTAAACGGGTTTTGGTATCTAATATGTTGTGCTTCTCACTTGGGATTACATATGATACCTGAAACGTACTATTACTACGTAGTAACACCCAAGTAACTAATATTGTTTACATGGTGAGACTACGAACTATCAGACCCCTCCGACACGGACACACCCTGTCCCATGTGTCGGTGACACATGAAACGTAAGTCAAAATGACACATGAATTTGACGAAATAAGAAAAAGAATTATATATATAAAATAACTTTATATCAATTGAATATTACAAAAAGTCCATGTATCGTTCCACTAAATCAATATGTACGTGTGTATGTAATAAAAAATTTAATAAAAGGTAGTACACTTTTCACTTTCATTAAATGAACATAGGTTGAGAAACACTGGGGTACCTGACATTGGGTGGTCTGAGGAGACAGGTACCGTTCTCATAATCTCTCCCAACGGTAAAGGAAGAGGTCCCCTAGAAGGACTGGGTCCCTAACTTGGACCCAGAAGACGTAACGTCCGTCTAAGAAATGGTAAACTCGGTGGTCCTTGGTATAACTGATATCAAGGGACACGATACGTCATTTGGAAACAACGCACAAAGTATAGATAAAAAAATTTATCTTTAGATCGTAAGATAAGTACGATTCAGTTTGTTCACCTTAGTTTTACAGTATTAAAAAATTAATCCGTTTTTAAGTATTCAAAATATTTTACATATATAAAATGTATAAATATATACATATGTTTTCGAAAAGATGATCTATTTGTGAACTCTTTCTTGTAGTTTTTCTACCTCTTTAACCTTTTGTATTTGATTTACTTTACCCTCGTTATAAAGTATAAGTTACTTTATCTTTTTCATTTCGATCTATTTTCATTTTCTAGTAGTATATCAAGTCAACAAAAATTCGTACTGATGAGTAATCTTTGTATAGACCTCGAGACCTCTTTTTTTCGTTATGGACCCGTAAATATAAAAAGTTTTTTTTTAAGTTCTATTAAGACTATACGTAACGTACCGAAAATTTTTCACTAACGTCCAAAAAGGTAATTTAACATCAAGACCATTATGTCTCAAGATAAAAAGACAACTGGTTAGTACTATGTTACCATAATTCACTCATTATCAATTTATTAGTGTTATCATTTTCTATGAATAGTCAAAGTGTAGTCATCGGTCTGGTTTTTTATTTTCCATTAATGTTAACATGTGGTATTACCCTTGTACTAATTGAATTGATATATTTTATTAATGTATCTTAAACTCCCCCCAGTTCGGTTCCCTACACCGTTCACCTTCACACATGTACGTGTACAAAAGTAGGTGGGTGGGTCAGACACAGAAAACCAACCACGTAAATTAGGTAAATGTAAATTTCCATTAATAACTATATATACTAGGATAATGGTAAAAGAATTCACAAAACCCAAATAAAAGACATCTAGAAAAGGAAGAGAAAACGCAGGACGGATCTCTTCAAGGAAATCGTAAACAACAGTTCGACCAAACCACCACAACTTAATAGAAATTGAAAACGAATAGACCTTTAGAAAACTAAAGAGGTAGTTTAGACTTCCTCTCAGAACGACCCATCTCATAAGAACCAACATCCAAGAAGGAAAAGTAGTGAAATTTATATAACACGTAAGGGAATACTGAACATCTCAAAGATAACTCTTTAGTCGACTATCGGACTACCCTCAAGGGAAGATACAACAAACAGTAAAAAGGGAACAACGGAAATTATAAAATAGAAACAGAGATTAAAAACAGCCAAACTAATGACACACAGAACCACACAAGGAGGAGCCCAAATAGGACAGATCCTGTGTGACACGAAGGACCTGAACCAACTGATAAAGGAAAGAGTACAATACCTTCAAAAGTCGATAATAAAGAAGTTCATAAAAGAGTCCAGGAAAGAGAGAAGAGAAAGACCCTGGGGATATTGTACTTACAACTACACAAATTACAGGGTCTCTAGACAATCCGCAGAAGTAAGAAAAAGTAAGAAAAAAGATATAAGACAAGATGTCGTCACTAAAGGTGGTAAGACAGGAGGTCCAGTAAATAGGTAAGAAGACGGAGTCAATAAGACGATAACTAATGAAGATCACATAACAAGTAGAGGTAAACAAACAAGAAATCAAGAACATCCAGAAACCATTTGTAAAGAACGTAGAAGTAACAAAAGGACTCTAGGACCTAGTAGAAGTGATGGCAAGACTTAAGAAAAAGACCTTCCAACGGATAGAAGTGAAGTAAATCAACAAAAAGACCCCAAAATAGAACAGGGAAGTAGACCCGGTATTAAAAGACGAGAAAGTAGTACTAATTGGAAGACATTATACTAAAACCAACATCGACGACATTCTGACGAAGAAGACAGCCGAGAGACCACCTACTCCGATTCTCCGAATACATTCGAAGGACTACCCTTCTTGACCGTTACCCTTTTTGACCCAGAACGAGACCACCCGTCCCGGAACGAATCATTTCGAAATTAGGTTAATAGACGACTACCCACTCCATCTCGAGAGAGGGACAATCAACAAACCGGACTCCACTGGGTCGGGACCCCAGATACCCGAGATACCATCTCAATTACCACTGGAGGTTCTCCCACATGTGGTTCGTCCTGAAAGGGTCGGACGACGACGGTAACGGCGACAGGGACACTACTAGGGAACGGTTTGGTACGTAGGTGTCCTCCGGGAAGTTGTAATCGTCCATCAAAATCAAGTCAGAGAACACCCCAGTGACCAGGAAAGGGAATCCAGAACCTCGTGTGTTCTAAAGCAAACATGGGAGTTTCTGACATCAGAGACAAAGGGGTCAGGACACCTTCAGGACATTAGTTTAGGGTGACCAGAAGTTCCGGTCTAAGGGACCCCTAAGGGTCAGGGAAACAACCTAGGGGTCCGACCCCTCGGACTGCCCAAATCTTGGTAGTGTTGTCACCCTCTTGAAACAATAATAAGAAGACGTCAAACACCCAGTGGATGAGTCGTCCATACCCTAAACTAAAATAGTACTAGCACGGGGAGGATGACAGAGTGACACCGAAGAAGAAACAGAAACCTACACCCCATAGAACAAAACCACCCAAGGTCACAGACGGACAGTCACCAATAAATCGTCCATCAACGTTAAAGCCACGAGAGTGTCCTCTACTCATGTACAGGAAGATGAACGGTAGAACTTTGTCTTCGGGGAATTTGACGAAATTTAAGGGACCGTCAGGTCACCAATCCCGAGACACGAAGGTGACGTCCCCCGTGTCAAAACTAGGGACCGACCCTTTGATTCTAGGATGTTCGACGCGTCGTACTGGTTTTTTTTTTATTTTAACGAGATTTTTATTCCAGATAAATTTTCTTTTTATTACGTTTCTCTGTTTCTATATTTCAGTTACCTCTTTAATTTTCCCTTCTTCCGTTCTTTCTTACTTGTTTTGTTGTTTTTTATATCCTTTACTTGTCTTTTGGTTATCTTACCATCTAAGATTAGGTCGACTAGTCATTAATATAATTTATAGTTACCTTATTTGGAAGTTTAATCTTTAGTCTAATAGTCTGAGTGGACATATGACAGATATTCTCCATGTAAAAGAAAAAAATTAATATCAACTATAATATAATAAAAGTCCACATGTCATAAGTAATAAAAACATTTAATACGAGGTAATATTCAATAATGTTCTATTACTCAAAACAAGGGATACGATGTATCATATAGGAATAACCAATAAATATAATATGTATCATCCACCATAGACAATTAGGGTATTGGGATTAAACAGGGAGGGGTGAAGGGAGACGGGGGACAGGGAGACAAAATATATAGGTACTCAGACAAAGACAAAATGTATAGGTACGTAAACATAATGACAAATCTAAGGTGTATACTCGCTATATGTAATAAACAGTAAGAGACAGAATAAAATGATTCGTATTATGGGGGATCCATGTAGGTACAACGACACTTAATGTCTTAAAGTAAGAAAAAAATATCGACCCACGTAACACATACACATATATATATGGTGTAAAAGAAATAGGTAAGTAGACAACTACCCATGAACTCAACGAAGACATATTAACCGATAACTTTTAACACGACGATACTTGTAACCCAACGTACATAGAAAAACTAAATCACAAAAGTAAAAAAGATCTATATATGGATCCTCACCATAACGATCTGGTATACCATCAAGATAAAAATCAAAAAATCCTTGGAGGTACGACAAAATGTGTCACCGACATAGTAAATGTACGGATAGTCGTCATATACGCCCAAGGGAAAAGAGTTGTAACAGAGGTCGTAAACAATAAACATCTGAAAAAATACTATCGGTAAGAGTGACCACCCTCTACTATAGAGTAACACCAAAACTAAACGTAAAAAGACTATTAATTACTACAACTCGTAGAATACACGGAGAATCGACAGACATACAGAAACCTGTTAACAGATAAGTCCAGAGACGGGTAAAAAGGTAACCCAACAAACAAAAAACTACTTCTTAATATACTCGACAAATATATAAAACCTATTATTGGGGCATATCCAGTGGAGTAAACATTTATAAAAGAGGGTAAGACATCCAACAGAAGAACAAAACAGTTATAAAAGGAAACGGAACGTTTTCGAAAATTCAAATTAATGTAGGGTAAACAAATCAAAACGAAAATAAAGAAAAATGAATCCTCTGTCTAGTTTTTTTTATAACGGTGCTAAAAATACGGTCTCACAAGACGGATATAAGAGAAGATCCTCCAAATAACAAAGTCCAGAATTTAAATGTAAAGATTAGATAAAACTTAAGTAAAAACATATACCACACTCCCATACAAGATTAGAGTAATAAAATGTACATCGACAGGTTAAAAGGTTGGTGGTGCATAACTTCTCTGACAGAAAAGAAGTAACACGTAAGAACGGAAAAAACAGTATCTAATAAACTTGTATCTACTTACCCAGATAAAAAGACGAGAGATAAGATAAAGTAGTTAGATAAACAGTCAAAAACACAGTCATGGTGGGACAAAACTAATGATATCGAAACATTATATCAGACTTCAGACCCTCCCAATATGAAGACCGAAACAAGAAGTAAGAGTTCTAAAGAAACCATTAAGTCCCAGAACACACCAAGGTATACTTAAATTCCCAACAAATAAGATTAGGACACTTTTGTACCCATAAAACTAAACACACGAGTGAGTCCGTCAGCACAGACTGTGAAACACTGGGATACCTGATATCGGACGGTCCGAAGAGACAGGTACCCTAAAAGGGTCGTTCTTATGACCACACCCAACGGTAAAGGAGGAGGTCTCCTAGAAGGACCTCGTCCCCAGCTTGGGTGTAGAGGACGTAACGTCTGTCTAAGAAATGGTGACTCGGTAAGACCCCTTCGGGACTCATGAAACTATCCCTAAAGTAATTTAGACATCTAACAAGACTTATCATACCGGTAAAACTGTTAAGTAGGTTAGGTGTTCGTACCCTATATAAAGGGAAAGAAACATAGTAATAATCAAAGGACGGCCCTCGTCCCTCAAAGGACTCCGGACCAGTACGGAAACGTATACGGCTTCGGAAGAAGGAGTACTGGAAACGGTACCCGCCTTAAGGAGTGTGACCGAGGGCCGTAGAGGGGGAAAAAATTAAGAATTTTGTCGGGACAAGTCCGCGGTGAACGGCTCCAGGAAGGGACCACCTAGGTCCCATTAAGCTTCCACCCCTGTCTTAGCCGCAGGATCCTTTTTTGAATAAATTAATGTCTATCTCTCTCTAATCTTTTGATCGCCTCTTTTTCTCCGACTTATTGAACCAAATGTACCTTATGGTTAGTGGTGGATGCATCCGGTGTCCACAGAAAGGCAAGAGGGTTTCCTCTCCTCCATGACTCCGGAGGGACCAGGCTAGAATCTTCGGGTCCGTTTTAATCATCCTAACCACTCATGGGTGCATGGTCTACCCTTAAGCCGGTCTTTTATCATCCTCTCTTTTTCTCCGACTTATTGAACCAAATGCACCCTATGGTTATTTTAAGGTTCTGTTCCTTAAACGTGGTAGATGTAACCCGGTGGTCACGGTGAACTTATAGCCTTCCACGGGGAGGAACCCGAGGAAGAGCATACCTTGAATTTTTGACCCCGTTCATTCATCTGCACCGCCCGTGGGTACGAGGTCTACCCTTAAGTCGGTCTTTTTGCCTCTCGTTCTTTCTTCGCTGTACTCCCTTAGTCAGAAAGGTCTTTGACTAGACTAAAGAAATAAAAATCCAAACGAATATATGGAAAACAATATGTATCCCTACTTATGTCTCAGTGGACCCCCAGTCGTCAGGACTGGAAATAGTTTTAGTCCACGAAGTGTAGTTACATATTTTTTTCCAGAATCCCTAAGGTGTAGTAGAAGACCGGTACTCCGGACGACTGTGAGGTACTAGGAAAGAGAGACTATTGGTTTTTTGAATAAAAAAGGTTCCCATAAAAAAGAATTTGGTCCGTGGTGGGAGGTTTATTTCAACGTAAGGATATCCCACTCCCACATCACTCAATGTTAGTTCTTGCCTTAAATAAATTGGGTTCCAATTGTACTAATTAGAATTTCCAATTATGAATAAAGAGGATATACCAATTTCCAATTATGAATAAAGAGGATATACGATCAATATAAGTAATATTCCCGTCCCTTATACCTCTAAATCGTCGTTTGTAGTCGGGTTGTTTACTTTTGGGAAGTGGTTACAAGGGGAATTCTAGATAAATCAGAATTCTATGACTATTTTAATGTAAAAACGTATCGTTCCTGTGTCACTAAATATTGTTTCATGTCACTAGATAATATTTTCTCTTTTAAGTAATTGAGTTTTTTAGATCATAACGATTGTAGTTTTTGATGATATAAAGAAAAAGATATAAGGTTTATGTAACTAATTATATAAGGGTCCACGGATTCCTATACCTCCGGACCGCCGTTAGTAACTGAGTTGTTACTCTTTTTCGGGATACGATTAATTCTAAAAGTTTTATGAGCTTCGAGAGACACGACAAATACCAACTCTCCAACAGTATGTTCGATCAGACAGTCGTCTCTCCAAACTGGACTCTGTGAGAACAGTGTGGGTCCCGTCCCTTAATCGTCGTTAATAACCGTGTTGTTTACTTTTTGAGGAGTGGTTATATTAAGGATTGGTTGGGTGATATGATTGTTAAAGGTTGAAGGGTTTTCTTAGACGGAAAGTCAAGTCAAGTCAGCGAGTCAGCACAGGCTGAGAAACGCTGGGGTACTTGACGTCGTGCGGTCCGGAGGGGCAGGTAGTGGTTGAGGACCTCAAGTGAGTCTGAGTGCAGGTAGTTCAGACACTACGGTAGGTCGGTAGAGTAGGAGCCAGCAGGGGAAGAGGAGGACGGGGATTAGGGAGGGTCGTAGTCTCAAAAAAGGTCACTCAGTTGAGAAGTGTACTCCACCGGTCTCATGACCTCAAAGTCGAAATCGTAGTAAGGAAGGTTTCTTTAGGGTCCCGACTAGAGGAAGTCTTACCTGACCAACCTAGAGGAACGTCAGGTTCCCTGAGAGTTCTCAGAAGAGGTTGTGGTGTCAAGTTTTCGTAGTTAAGAAGTCACGAGTCGGAAGAAGTGTCAGGTTGAGAGTGTAGGTATGTACTGGTGTCCTTTTTGGTATCGGAACTGATCTGCCTGGAATCAGCCGTTTCATCACAGAGACGAATCATTCAGATTTTGTAGAGCACGGAGAGTGCCAACCCTCCGACATTTGTTAGTGCACCGGTCTGCTTGGACATGTCCGTCCGATCTATTGGAAGTCTCCTCAAGTATTTAACTTTGTGAGAACAATACGAGTCCTTAAAAATAACTGAACCTCGACATTCAATTGAAGAAGAGGTTCTCTCCATTACCCCCAGTCGGGGGGCATTTCAGTCTCCATATCCACTCTCGTACTTTCTCATTTCATCCATCTGAGACCAAAACCCCCATCTACGAGCCCTTGTCCCCCAAAGGACTCCGAACTAGTACGGAAACGTATACGACTGCGGAGGAAGGAGTACTGGAAACGATACCCACCTAAAGGAGTGCGACCGAGGGTCGTCAAAGGGAGTATTTACAAAACATCAAAGGTCTCATATCATACAAAGGGGGAAGAACCAATTCAAACACACGACACGAATCAGTATAGGCTGAGAAACGTTGAGTACATGACATCGGACGGTCCGAAGACACAGGTACCCTAAGAGGTCCGTTCTTATGACCTTACCCAACGGTACGGGAGGAGGTCCCCTGGAAAGGTTGGGTCCCTAGTTTGGGTCCGGAGGACGAAACGTCCGTCTAAGAAATGGTAGACTCGGTGGTCCCTTCGGGTTCTTATGACCTCACCCATCGAATAGGGAAAATTCAATTCAAATGAGGAACTATAAAATAAGTAAAACTACGTTAAAATTTGTCATAAAAAAAACGAAAGAGAAATACTATAAAATAATAATCACATATCTTTGTGTTTTCTAAAGACACATAACTAGAACATAGACTGTTGGAACAACTTAAGGAAATAATCAAGATTATCAAAATAATCAAGATTACCCACTTCTGAAATCCCAAAAGATCTATACTATACAGTAGACGTTTATCACTGTTAAAATGAAGAAGGGAAGGTTGAACCTATGAAATTTTTTTAAAAAGAACAGACTAACCACACTGATCCTGAAGGTTATGATACAACTTGTCTTCACCGTTCTTACCCATATGAACAGGACTAGGTCTTAAATCACCCTTTCGAAGGTGGAAAAGTGGTGACTCATACTGTAACCAACACTCAAACAGAATTTACCGGAAATAATACAACTCTATACAAAGGAACTATGGGTGAAAGTCTCAATAATAATAATTACAATTCAAAACAGTTTACCGAAAAGACGTAGATAACTCTACTAGTACACTAAAAATCGGAAGGAAAACAATTACACCATATAGTATAATTAAACGTATATAACTTAATAGGAACACTAGCACCTTATTTAAGTTGAACTGGTACCACATACTAGGAAAAATATATAAAAATCTAAACTAAACGATTATAAAACAACTTCTAAAAATGTAAATAAAAGTAGTTTATTATGACCGGACACCGGAAAAAGACATCACAGAAACCAAAACCATAGTCCCACAACCATCGGAGCATCTTACTTAAACTCTCACAAGGAAGGAAAAGTTAAAGAACTTTTCAAACTCCTGTCCATAATCAAGAAGGAATACAAGTCATCTTAAGGGGGTACTTCAGTAGACCAGGACCTGAAAACGAACGACCCTCAAAAATTTAATGTCTAAGTTGAAGTGTAGAGTACTATCCAGACAAGTCTAACGGACAAAGAAGAACAAAGTCAAAACCGTCCACATCTCAAAGATCTTTAAACAAGTAAAGAACAGTCAACAGGTTAAACAACCGTAAATTGACAAGTGTCATAGGAGAATTCTGAAAACCATATATACACCAAAACCAAAAGTAAAGAGGACAAAAGAATAAAACAAATAAACCCAGGAAAGAGAAAAGAAGAATTACTCGGACCTATTTCAAAATAGTTAAAATAGAAAAATCTTTTGATCGAGAACCAAAGTAACTAGAAAAGACGAGAAAACCAGAGACAAAATATATAAAGGAAAGACTAGAAATAGTAAAGGAAGGAAAACGACTGAAACCCGAAATAAGAAGAAAAAGATTAAGAAAGTCCAGTATCCAATCCAACAAACTCTAAAAAGAATAAGAACTCCTTCTGGACATATCGAAATTTGTAGGGAGAACCTTGACGAAAACGATATAGTGTATCTAAAACTTTTCAACACAAAGGTAAAAATAAACGGAGTTTCATAAAATACTAAAGGTGAAACTAAAGTAGCAACTGGGTAAACAAAAAAATCATCATACAACAAATCGGAGGTGCATAAACAAGAGAAGGGTAAAAAGAAAGACACTAACTAAGACCAAAGTATGACATCACTACTTTCTTTACCAACTAAATTAAAGACAGGAGAATTTAAAATTTTGTATAAATAAATAAACCGACGTAGCCTAGAATCAACGTTGTACACCCTAGAAAGCAACGTCGTGTGTCCTAGAAAGTAACGCCGTGCTTCCGAGAAGAAACACCGAGTACCTGGGAAACAACACCCCGTACCTGAAGAAAGATCAACACCGTGTATCCGGGATATCACACACCCGAGTCATCAACACCGTGCGTCGTCCGAGTCATTAACGTCGTACATCCGAATCAACGGGACGTCGTACACCCTAGAATCAAGGGACTGGTCCTTAGTTTGGACGTGGGGGACGTAACCTTCCACCTAAGAATTGACGACCTGGTGGTCTCTTCAGGGGACAGGAGAAGTTAAACAACTTTGAACAAAACACTGGAGAGGAACATACACTAGAGAGGACCTCCTGTAAGGTACACATAAACTTACATATAAGATGACTAAAACCTATATTACAGGATATCTATAGATAATTCAAATTGACCATATAACACAGTAAATTTTGATGGCAAAGGGATAACTAAAAGACAGACCTACGAGACAGGTAAACTACACTCACCCAACACTTTCAGAGAATGATAATGACATAATAACAATAAAAGAAGGAAATACAGACAATCATAAACGAAGTATATATATCCACGAAGACATAACCCACGTATATACAATTGCTCACATTATCGAAGAAAATAATTAGGGAAATCGTAAAATATTACGACGATAAAGAGAAAACCATATCGAAATAAAATTTCAGATAAAACAGACTTTACTCAGAACGAAGGGAGAATAGTAAAGGTAAGTGTACTTCATAGATAAAGGTAGGGGAGTGAAAGACAGATACATACATAAATCGGGACTTCACTCAGAGAGTGTACCTCGTATAACTTTACAGAACAAAAAAATTGGTCAGTCGGATACAGAAAACCATCCTCGTAAATCAGGATACTAATACCATACATGAAGTAACGGTAAAATAATGAATAAAAGGTCCCCACAAAAAAAAAAAAAAAACCATCAAGAAGAGATAAGTAAAGAAGAAAAACAAAGATGACAACACCAAAGTTAAAGAAAACATCATACGAACCCAAGGAAGAAAAACCAAAGACACATAGACAACATCTAAAAAATAAACACTAATGGTATATACAATCAATTGTACATTAATATAGATGTACAAAATTTGACCATCAGTAAATTCAAATTTACGTAAGAATTTCTAGATGTAAAGATGACAGGAGGGAATGGAAAACACAAAAACTACAGTATAAAAAGTAGAAGTATGAATAGACAAATAACATCAATATCAACGAAAATGTTGAAAAAACAGAAAATTAGATGTGTGACCGAGTAATAGAAACTAGAAATGATATATAACAGAAAGGATCACCCCAAAAGAGAAAGGATATCTAAGAAGAAAAGGTAAATCTCTCTGGAAAGTGACAAAGAAAATCCCATCCAAATTATAACTACTTAAGAAAATTCAAAAATGAACAGATTCTTCAAGAAAGAGGAACATTTACCTTATTAATATTCACCTTATTAGAACGACCCATCCCACAGGATCCAACGTCAAAAAAGGGAAAGTTCCGAATCTTATATATTACGGTAAGGGACGACCAAACGTTTCGAAGACACCTCTTTAGTCAACTATCGGAAAACCCCTAAGGGAACATACACTGAGACAATAAGAGAACGACGACGGAAATTTTAAGAACGAAATAGAAATTGAAAACGATAAAATTAATACTATACAGAGCCACACCCAGACATACCAAAGTAACATCCCCCCTGGAAGAGACGAAGGACATGGACTTATACAAAGGAAAAAGTCCAACCCCTGTAAAAGTCGGTATGAAAAGAAGTTCATGTAAAAACTAGGGGAAGAGAGAGGAGAGAAAGAACTTGAGGATATTACACTTATAACCACTCGAATCACAATAGGGTTTCTAGAATATCTAAGGAATGTAAAGAAAAAAAAAAAGTAAACACAAAGACGAGAAGACTAACCCACTAAAGGTAATAAGACAGAAGGTCTAGGAAACACAAAAGAACACATAGTGAATCAGACTATAAGTAAGGAACATCACAAAAATAAAGTCTATACTTTACTAGACAAAAAACTAACTTAGAAAATTTATATTAGACACCAGTAATTATATACCAGTAAGGAACAATTTTACTAGTCACACGTCTAGTCAATAAACGGGATAAAGTCAATTATAAAAAATAACGGTTACAAAGTTTAAGAAAAAGACCATTTAACAAAGATAAAGTAATAAATAAACCCCTAAAAGAGAAGAAAGTTAACTCTCGTTAATAAGACGGAAAAGTAAAATGGATTGAAAGACACGGAGACTTAAATCTTTTTGTCCATGAAGGATACCAGACCTTCCCCACAAGGATACACCCTCGTAGGGAAACGTCTGACACATACGGGTCACGGAAAGTACCCTCTACCTAAACTACACCTGTGGTCAGTACAGAAAGGAGTCCCATACGAGTGTCGATAGTGGAACTATCTCCCACACCGACCTCTACCTCCACGATCGTGTCCCACCCTTCACCCTGAAGGAGAGACGAGTCACAGACAGTGGTGGGACAGTCCCTGACTCAGACTAGGGTTCAACACCCTCACCTTCAGGACTCCCTACTCGAACTCGACCGAGGTAAGGGTAATTCAAACACAAAAGGGACGAGGGGTATGAACCCTGGTAACGGTATTTCCTCCTCTTACGGTTCGGTTCATCCCGAACACACGGATGTCTCTAGGTTACAAGACGGAAACATCTCCAGACGTCGAAGGAATTCTACGTCGGTTACCAACACAGAAAAGGGGTCAACACCGATGGGATCCCGATCACGGTGTGACACTGTACCTCACCCGTACCGGTCTCGTAAGAGAGTCGAACCTCACCCCGTGGGTACGCCGTTTCACCAACACCCGTTGGGTCGTCGATACAACGGTAGTCTTCAGATCCCACGAAGACCCTACGGAGAACTCATTTAGGACGGTGACGACGGGTCGGACCCGAGACGGAGTCCTGGTCCAGTGGAGAGGTAGAGTTCCAGTTCAAAAAGGGTCTAGGACCGGTGGGATCAAGGTCATGGTATGAACACCGTACTTCACTTGTCCCGACCTCGTAAGAAAGTCGAGACCGACCTCTCGTATCGTACCGACACGTGTCACACAACGTCCTTTCGTCATCGGATTCGGTTTGAAAAGAGACAGGACGGACCCCCTTCAGGTGGACACGAGATGAGTACTCACCTCGGGTCCGAAGAGATACCTGAAGGCAAATAGAAAAGAATGTTGGAACTAACATGTCCTGAGAAAGACGGTTAAAGGTCAAAAATCACTCTTAACAAGGTGCACATCTAAATAAAAACTACAAAAGTACCCCTTTCCACTCGAGGTGTAGAAAGAGGTGGGAGAACTAGAGGATAGTTCTCTATGCAAAATTTATATTTCCATGTCTAACCAGTTTGTATTTTACTAATTTTTTTATTATGGTACGATTGTTATCTGTATTCTTTCAACGTTATCGATATCATTACGGTCTATTCCATCTGAAGTTCTGTTTTCCACAATGACCTGAAAGTTTTCCTGTAAATCACGATTATTTTCCCAGTTAAATAGACCTTCTGTGTCCTTAGGATTTACACAAACACAGATTATTGTTGAAAGTTTAATGTACTTCCTTTTTAACTGTCTTAATTTACCTCTTTATCTGTTTAGATGTTGGTATCAACCTCTAAAAGTATGAAAAGAAAGTCATTGACTTTTTAAAGACCTGCCTTTTAGTCATTCCTGTATCTTCTAGACCTGTCGTGACCGTCGGTGGAATTGGAGAAACTGTAAATGTCTTTTTATATAGGTTATTGACGTTCTATGTGAAAAAAAGTTCACGTGTACCATACAAGTGGTTGAATCTGATACGACATCCGTTGGCTTATTCACAGGTATTTAAAAGTTTCTATCTTTAATGTGACACAAGAGACTGATGTTAGATTAAATTAATCGTCAGTTATTGTCGTATGGACCCTGAAGGGACCTCACCATTTCTTAGATGGACGGTTACGTCCTCTAAGTCCAAGTTAGGGACTCAGCCCTTCTAGGGGACCTCTTTTTTTACCGTCGGGTGAGGTCATAAGAACGGACCCTTTAGGGTCTCTGTCTCCTCGGACCGTCCGATACCAGACACCACAACGCCCTCTCAGTCTGTGTTGAATCGCTGATTTGGTCCGAAGGGTCCATCGATCGAGTCACTATTTCTTAAGTGGACGGTTCGTCCTCCGTACCCAAGTTAGGTTCCCAGTCTTTCTAGGGGACCTCTTCCTTTACCGTTGGGTGGGGTCATAAGAACGGACCCTTTAGGGTACTCGTCTCCTCGGACCACCCGATGTCAGGTACCCCAGTATTCTCAGCCTGTGTTGAATCACTGATTTGTTGTTGTTGCATGGATCCTTCAGGGATTTAAAAAAATTCAATTTGTTGTATGAAGATTTATTGGGTAGTTTTTTCTTTAGTGTTTCTTTTAATCCTTCATAAACATTGACTTATTATCACTTTATGTACTTTTGAACACTCTATGTTGACTTCGTCACGACTCTCCCTTCACATATTGAAAGTCATCAATATAATCTTTTTTCCATTTTAGTCAATGATTCTATGATGGAATTCTTCAACCTCTTTTGTTCTTGTTTTATTCGGATTTCATATATTTTCTTTCCTTTGTTATTTCTGTCGGACCCCCAGTCCCAACCACCATCATCACGACGTGTTTTCAACTTGTATATATATGAGGGTACTGTCAAAGTGAGGGTTCATATATGGATTCTCCCTACTCTCGGAAGATAGAAGTTTTCCAAACATGTTCTTACGAGTATCGTGGTAATAAACATTATGGGGTCTCACTTGTGATGAGATTTACGGGTATGTAATATCTTACCTATTTATTTAAAACCGTATAGACGTGTCACTTTATGACAATTGTTATTTCAATTTGTCTGATATCAAGAAGTCAATATTCATTATTGTTTATAATTAAACAATTTAAAATGTTTGTATTAAACTCCCCTTTTTTTGGTGTCTTCTCGTATCTCAAGTCTGGGTCCACTTTGAACACATACGACCAATTTTCGGTCATACTACAAGTGGGAATCACCCTCTAATACTCACTTTGACCTGGACTCCCGTTGAAGACTCCTCAATCATCACAAAACATAGAATTAAACCCGTGACTAATATACCTATACAAGTCTACACTTTTGACTAAATCGATAGGACACAAACACATAAAAAGACGTACATACAATAATATGAAGTTATTTTTGTGTTTTCTTTTTTAAGTATCTATTATAAATATTGTTTTGATTCACTGTCACACAAGGGTACTTTAAGTTTTTGTCCATTCCCTTCTAGTAGTATTGGTGTTCTAGTCGATCATTACCCGTAGACACATTCGTCTTTCTCAACTGGTAGACTTTCTGGACTTTTGCCCTCTTAAGGTTTTGTCGTTTGTCATAAGCGATTATTCACACCGTAAGACTGTCCACGACAAAGTAACGTAAACTCCACCAAAACTAAGCGTAAAGGGAGTACTAATCACTACAACTCGTAGAAAAGTACACGGACAACCAGTAGACAAACAGAAGAAACCTTTTACAGACAAATCTAGAAGACGGGTAAAACATTAGTTTAACATAACTCAACAGACTCAAGAATTATATAAAACCTATAATTGGGGAATAGTCTGTATAGTAAACGGTTATAGAAGAGGGTAAGTCATCAAAAAACAAAACGACTACCAAAGGAAACGACACGTTTTCGAAAAATCAAAGTATACCAGGGTAAACAAATGAAAACAAAAACAACAGGAACGGACTCCTCTAAATAGTTTTTTCTTTTATAACGATTCTGACTGAAGTTTCTTGTATGACGGATACAAAAGAAGATCTACAAAATACCAAAATCCAGAATATAAATTCAGAAATTAAGTAAAACTGAAATAAAAACATTTGTTACACTTTTTTACCAGATCAAAGCAAAATGTATATCGATAGAACAAAAGGATTGTGGTGAATCGGTATTTTTTCTTACTTTAGAACGTTAAACACTGTCATACCCACCTAGACCTCCCATAATACGATTCACTTTATTCAGTTTCTTTCTACTTATGACATACAAAAGTGAATATACACCTTAGATTTTATATTTTTTTTTTTACTCGCGGGGTTTTGGGTCTTTGTCTGAGTCTCTATGTCTCTTGTTTGATCACCAACGGTCTTCCCTCTTCTTACCCTCCTTCTCACGTTATCCACTTCCCCTAATTTTCTATGTTAAATGGTCAATATTTTATTTATTCCGTGTTCCTACATTGAATACCATGGTTCTTATATCAGTTATTATAATATTATGGAAACATACTACGTATTGGACATGTTTATATCTTAGTGACACAACATGTTTATAACATTCAGTGGATATGAACTTAATTTTTAAAAATTAATTTTTTTTTATTCACACCGTCAAGTAAAATTCTTGTCATCAACTTTACCCTCCCCAAAATGGAAGGTTATTTTTGACTTACTTATGTTCCTTAGAAAACAGTCTTCCAGACTTTCCCTACCTCGACAGATTGGAAATTACTTGAGAACTTTTACTCCGTGGCCTAGAGGGATGAGTGTGTCAGGGTGTGACTCCTCTTTAACAACTCTTATCTTAAGTCTACTCGTCTTGTCCCTGTTATTTCCTCCTCCTTTCTCTTCCAGACTCTTACCCTCTCTCCTGGTGTTGGTTCTGAGATTGGTTCATTCAGTAATATAAGGAAATTGTATGTAAGTTTTGTCTTTCACACGGAGACACTTCAATCTTTTCGGTGAGACTTGGTATGAAGAAAGACTTTCAAGTCCTTTCGAATCGTGTGACTTCTTACTCGTTGTCTAACACTACTACCAACGTGTTGAGACTTATATGATTTTTGGTGACTTAACACATGAAATTTACCCACTTAAAATACCATACACTTATTATAGAGTTCTTTCGACATCCTTTTTACTTACCCTCTAATGGTTCTAGTTTACGGTGTGTTTTAATAATATTCCTCTTTTTTATTAGTTTTCGTAAGGTACAACGAATAGACAAAATACATTCATCATACATATACAATTAGGGTATAAGGAGTAAACAGGGAGGGAGGGAGAGGGGAAACCATTGGTATTCAAACAAAAGACAGACATTCAGTCAAAGACAAGACATACATCTAAGTAAACATAATAAAAAATCTAAGGTGTACATTCAATATATTTCCTTATATTAGACTTTTTTATGTCTATATACATTTACTTAGTGAAACGACATGTGGATTTTGATTGTTAAAACAATTAGTTGATATAAAGTTAAAAAATTTTTCCCTTTTTTTCGTAAGGTCTTTCTGTGTGAGTTTCTTGTTGTTTAGATTTTATATGACAAATTTTTAATCAAGCTTCTGTAATTATTTTAATTTCTTCTGTGTCTTCTTGTTATGTATCGTCCTAATCTTTTTAAGTCTTTACATCACTGTTGAACCCCGTTATTCTCCTTTCTTAGTAAAGTCTTTACTTCCGATTCCGTCGTGTGAGAGACTGTATTTAGTATCGTTATAAAAATTTCGAGACAGAGGAGTCCGTCTCCTTTGTTTTCGTCTTTATTTGTTTACTTTGACTAAATTTAAATTTCTGAAGACGTGGTGTTTCCTTTGGTTGTTGTTTTACTTTGTTGTCGGATGTCTTACCCTCTTTTATAAACATTTACTATACGGGTTATTCCCCAATTATAGGTCCGATGTATCTGTCGAGTATATTAGCTATACCTTTTTTATTAAATTCTTATCTGTCTTCTACGTTCCTCGAGTTTGGGTCACGAGACACTGTTGAATCTCCCCACCCTCCACCCTCCCTCAAAAGTTCTCCCTCCTCTGTACACATGGATACCGACTAAGTACAACTACCTACCGCCTTTGGTTGTGTTATAATATTCAGTTAATAGGAGGTTAATTTATTTAAAATTTTTTTCTTCATTCCTTGATATGTCTCCCTTCAGCCTTCCCCCTTTTGTTTATAAATATAATTGGGCATGAAGGTCTTATATCTTTTTACCATGACTACTTGGATAAACGTCCTGTCCTTATCTCTGCGCCTACATCTCTTGACTGAACCCCTTTGTCGTCCCCTCCCTCTCCTACCCCGATCAACTCTCTCACCGTGACTGTATATATGTGGGGGTACACATTTTATCTGTCGAGGGACGACACATTGTGTCCCTCGAGTCGGGCCGTGACACTACCGGATCTCCCCACCCGACCGCACCCTTCACCCTCCCTTCAAGTTCTCCCTCCCCTATATATATATGAATACCGACTAAGTGTATCGACATACCGTCTTTAGTTATGTTGTGATTTCGTTAATAGACGGACAATTTTTTTTACCTGTCTTCTGGACTCTGTAAAAAGGTTTCTTCTATATGTCAATTGTTTGTCCATGTACTCTTCTACGAGTCGTAACGATTAGTAGACTCTTTCCGTTCAGTTTTGGTATTACTTTATGGGAGAGTGTGAACAGTCTTACGGATAGTAGTTCTTCAGATGTTTATTGTTCACAACCATTCCTACACATCTTCACCCTTGAGATCATATGACAACGATGACGACGAATCAACCAAGTCAGCATAGACTGAGACACTCTGGGATGCCTGATGTCGGGCGGTCCGAAGAGACAGGTACCCTAAGAGGTCCGTTCTTATGACCCCACCCAACGGGACGGGAGGAGGTCCCCTAGAAGGGTTGGGTCCCTAGTTTGGGCCAAGAGGACGTGATGTCCGTCCAAGAAATGACGACTCGGTAGTCCCTTCGGGTCATGTGACAACCATTCTTATATTTAGCCACGTCGATAATACCTTCCGTCACATCACCAAGGAGTTTTTAATTTCATCTTGATGGTATACTATGTCTTTAAGGTGAGGACCTAAAAATTAAAGTAAAAAAATTTGACCTCCTATTAACGAAATGTAACAAAACCAAAGACGGTGTGTCGTCATACTTAGTCGGTATTCATATATAGATACAGGGGAGGGAGAACTTGGAGGGAGGATGAGATGGAGGTGGGGTAGGGTAGGGAGATCCAACAATGTCTCGTGGTCCAACTCGAGGGACCCAACATGTCGTTGAAGGGTGAGTCAAGTCAAGTCAAGTCAACGAGTCAGCACATGCTGAGAAACGCTGGGGTACTTGGCATCGTGTGGTCCGGAGGGACAGGTAGCGGTTGAGGGCCTCAGGTGGGTTTGGGTACAGGTAGCTCAGTCACTACGGTAGGTTGGTAGAGTAGGAGACAGCAGGGGAAGAGGACGGGAGTTAGGGAGGATCGTAGTCCCAGAAAAGGTTACTCAGTCGAGAAGCGTAGTCCACCGGTGTCATAACCTCAAAGTCGAAGTTTTAGTCAGGAAGGTTACTTGTGGGTCCTGACTAAAGGAAAGCCCACCTGACCAACCTAGAGGAACGTCAGGTTCCCTGAGAGTTCTCAGAAGAGGTTGTGGTGGCAAGTTTTCGTAGTTAAGAAGTCACGAGTGGAAAGAAATATCAGGTTGAGAGTGTAGGTATGTACTGGTGACCTTTTTGTTATCGAAACTAATCTTCCTGGAAACAACCGTTTCATTACAGAGACGAAAACTTATACGACAGATCCAACCAGTATTGAAAGGAAGGTTCCTCATTCACAGAAAATTAAAGTACCGACGTTAGTGACGGACGTCACTAAAACCTCGGGTCTTTTTATCAGTCGGTGACAAAGACGTAGACAAACGGTACTTCACTACCCTGGTCCACGGCACTAGAATCAAAAGACTTACAACTCGAAATTCGGTTGAAAAAGTGAAAGTGAGAGTAGTTCTCCGAAAAATCAAAGAGAAGTGAAACGGTGTTCCCACCACAGTAGACGTACAGACTCCAATAACTATAAAGAGGGCCGTTAGAACTAAGGTCGAACACGAAAGAGGTCGGGTCTCAAAGAGTACTACATGAGACGTATATTCAATTTATTCGTCCCACTGTTATATGTCGGAACTGCATGAGGAAAAGAATAAACCTTGCTCAGACAACAAGGTGCAGGTCTAGATTGAACGAAGGACTGGACGTATGTCCAAAGAGTTCTCCGTCCAGTTCACGAGACCATACGGGTAGAGAAAGTCTGATCGATCGACAAAATTTATACAAAAATGTATGTCATTATATATACAAAGTCACGATAAGAGTTAAGCAGGTGGGAGAGGAAGGGGGTGACACAGGTGTTCAGTCAAGAGATACAGACGCAGAGATAAGGACGGAACGTTTATCCAATTAGTCATGGCAAAAAGATCTAAGGTATATAGATGTAATTATATACTATAAACAAAGAGAGAAAGACTGAAGTGAGACACATTGTCCGAGAGTCAAGTAGGTCGAGTACTCTTGACTGAGTCTAAGTAAGGAAAAATACCGATGGTGAGGACCTAAAAATTAGGTATCTTTTACTTTTGTGATTAAGTTTTTTTTATGAACGTGGGGTTACAAGTATCGTCGTAACAAATGTAACAGGTTATATACCTTCGTTGGATTTCAGAGTTATTCACTTATCTATTCTACACCATATATATACGTTACATAATATAGAATATACGTTAATCTATACTATATATATACGTTACATATATATACGTCACGGTAATTTTTCTTACTTTATAACGGTAAACGTTGTTGTACCTACCGGGGATCTCCCATTATACGAACCACTTTTTTCAGCTCTTTCTGTTTATGACATACTATAGTGAATATACACCTTAGATTTATATATAATTATTTATTAGATTATTGTATTTATTAGGTTATTATTTATATAGATACTCTTGATCTCAGTCCCTATATCTCTTGTTTGTCCATCATTGTTCACTCCTCTCCTTTCCCTCCCTTCCCGTTCCACCATCCCCTAATTCTCCATATTCGATGATACCTATTTTGTTTATTCGATATCCTTATATAACGTATCGTGTCCTTTATGTCGGTTATAAAAATTTGATATTTATCTCATATTAGATATTTTATGACTTAATGATAAAACATGAGGACTTTGACTGAGTAAACTTTTCTGGGACTATGACCCTTTCTAACTTTCGTTCTCTTCCCCTACTGTCTCTTACTCTACCAACCTACCGTAGTGGTTGAGTTACCTGTACTCAAACTCATTTGAGACCCTCAACCACTACCTGTCCCTCCGGACCGCACGACATCAGGTACCCTAGTTTTTCTCAGTCTGTGTTGACTCACTAACTTGATTTGAGGACTTTGATTATATTATAACATTTAGTGGATATGAAGTTAAACTTATTCTTTTTTCTTTGTTTTGCTCACTCACTTGTGTTGTCTTTTATGGAAAGGTTTCATTCTTTGAAAATTCAGTTTTTCTTTGTTTCTAATTGTCTTAAGATCTTTTTAACTTTGTACTTTTCAATCGTCTCTGTATACCTTATTCTAATAGACTTTTTCTTTTGATTTCGTTCCTTTCCTTTATTTACGAATTTTCATTATAACTCCTTTGAAAGGACCTTGATTTTTTTTTTTGTAAACTAAAATTTTTCGTGTTATGGACTCTTAAAACTGGGTCTTACTGGTTGTTGTTTTAAGTGTAAGATTATTTTAATGATCTAAAAAGAAAAATTTCTCTTCTTTACAGAACCTATGAAGTCGTTTTTGTCATCCATCAAACATTTCCTTTCTTTTAATCTAGTAGAAGTTTGAAAAACTGTGGTTATGAAACATGATCTTCTTTTACCTCATTGTAAATTCTATAAGTTCCCCTTTTTTACATTCAATTCCTGTAATATAGACCATTTTTACTGAAAATCCATATTTACCGTGTCCATAAATAGTTGTACGATCTTGAGTCCTTTATAACCAAGGTATTAGGGAATGACTCTTTGAACGACTTCTTACTTGTATTCTGTTGGTTTTATTTTCTGTGACTATAGTCCTGACCACCAATTGTAATTTATTTATCAATGTATATCTTGATTCTGATTTACTCTAAATTTTCCCTCCCTCATCTCATAATTATGGATATATGGGACCCGAGACTATTGTATCTATATCGTATTGAAAAAAATTACTTCTTTACCCCTTTCGTGTACACTTTTTTTTACTTGATAAGAGTCGTCAATATAACCATCGTCATAATAACAATAAGGTTCTGACACATGACACTCTATTATATTGACTCATTAATACTAATTAATAAGTTTAAGGTAGTAGCAGACAGAAAACTCCCGATTCTGAAAATCACACCTTCTTATGTCTACATGAAGTTTTCTTAAATTCAATCTTTGTTTTGTCGGGACATCAGAATTTATACTTGAGTATTCCTTAAAATAAATTTTCATTTGTATGTGTCTGTGTGAAAACGAAATAGGTGACTTTTCTGAATCTTTATTACTTGTCGGGTCTTCGTCACTCGTGTGGATCATTGAGTCAAACACAAGAACTTTATGGTAAGGGTAAGTTTCTTTGGTCCTACATAATCTCTCTATCGATTAAGGTCCAGACCTTTATTCTAATTGAACCTTGTAGAACAGTATCTTCTATCCTTTCTTCGAAATTTTCTGATGGTGTCAGTATAGTTTTTCAGAGTCTTCGGTTAAACTTCTACAAAGGTGTCCGGTCTGTCAAACCGAAGGTTTTCCTATTAACGGTCATCGTTGCTCATGTAGATCATGGGTTTTGAACCCAAGATTATGGTAAAAGGTTAATTTCCTTGGTTCCCGAGAAATCTCTTTACCCATTAAGATCACAACCTCGTCCCTTGCATTTTCTACTTGGACTTTATAGAACATGAGATCTTTTACTTCTTTGAGCCTTTTTTGTTCTCGTTTGTTTGATAACTCCAAAATTACACTGTGTCTCGGACGACTTTCTTAACAGTGACCGGTTTTGACCTTCTTACACTCGTCCTTTTATTGTCATAACCTAATATTGTTTTTAATATTTTGTTCATAGGTACTCACATATCACTATCTTTATTTACTGATTTGACATGTCTTTTTAAGTTTTAAACACACATATATGGACAGATGTGGACAGAGTTCCTCCACTTCGTATTGAGGAGTGAAGTATTCATCCGACACAAATCAATGAACGAAGGTTTCTGATATTACATCTTCTTCCCTCCTCGTCATTGAAGTGTCAACCCTTGGGATGTTTGTGATGGAATTCACTAGGATCAATTGTAGTCGTCATTATTCAGTACATTATTCCATATATCGGAACTAAACGACACTACTCCTCCCTCGGAGAGACACAATAAGAGGAGGTTCAGTATTGGGATCAGATTAATACTCTGTTTGTAGTCCGTTACGGTCCAACTCCTTGTAAGACGTTTTATGGACTCATATGGAGTTTTGACAGGTTCAGTAGTTTTTGATCCTTTCCCTCTTTAACAGTGTCGGTTCTCGTCTGATTCCTCTGTCCCCTGATTTACATTATACCTTATAAACTACGTTAGGACCTTGGTTCTCCTTTTTTTTTTTTCCTGTAATCCACTTTGGATTCCTTTAAACTTATTTCATACTCGAAATCAACAATTAATACATACATAGTCATAACCAAGTAATCAATACTGTGTGTTTGGTATCATGACATTCTACAATTGTTATTTCCCTTTACCCCATGTCTACATATTCTTGAGACATGATAGTGTTAAAAAGACATTTAATTTTGATAAGATTTTAAATTTTCAACCTTGTAGAAAATCTTCAGTAACGTTAAGTAACTTTGGGTGGTTTATACTCAGGGTGGTTTAGGTACCCAGGTATTGACATAAATTTTTCTTATTAACAAGTTAAAGTTTCCTACCATTCCTCGATTAAATCACGGAACTCTTTACCATTTAATTTCACTTTCTTAGTCCGTAAATAGAACAGGAAAAAAAGACCCACTGATTTATCATCATCTACTCCCCTTCGGACAGAAATATTTTCGTAAGATGAATCATTTTTTTTTTTTACAATTTCAATTCTCATAGTGGAAAAACTTTGGGGTCCTTTTAATTACTTATATCTGTAACTCGTAGTTGTCGACGATTGTAGTGTCGTACACTCTGTGTTTATGACACACGGTTGTGGTGGATAAAAGTACACCTTCCTTAGTTGGGACTCAGTGTAGTTCGAGACATTGGTGAACGGTTAGACGTTTTTATGTCTTCTTGTACAACCTGAGGTAGTGATGATACATCAGTCGTTTTAGGTCTAAAAAAGTCTTTGATGTCCAGTTTACGAGGTCGGAGAAGCTATCTATTGAACATTTCTTTCTTTCCCTAACTTCTTCTTTGGACATTTAATTTTTATATAGTTTTATAAAAATTTACCCATTTTGATTGGAGTCTTTGTATTACGATTCACTCTCTTCAGTCTGTGTTTTCTGGTGTACAATGAACTAAGGTAAATACACTTTAGAAGTCTTATTCGTTTAGACATCTCTATCTTCCATCTAATTACTAAAGGTCCCTTCCTTCATTACTCTTAATTGACGTTTACTCATGTTCCTCAGAAAATCCCCACTATCTTTTAAAAAAACTCTGTCGTTAAAAATTATAAATAAACCGACACAACCCAGAATTAACTTCGTACACTCTAGATCAAGAGACTGGTCCCTTGCTTGGACCCGAGGGACGTGACCCTCGTACCTCAGAATCGAAGACCTGGTGGTCCTTTCAGGGCCCCACTATTTTTAAAATTTTTAACCTAACATCACTACCGACGTGTTGAGACATGGTTTCTAGAAACTCATTTTTTAGTCACATCTTTACCTGTTGAGACCCCAGATCCCTACGTACGAACCTATTATTTGAGCTTCTTCAATAATGATATTTTCCATTATATCACCAATGGAAACCTCCCGCTCCTATACTAAACCTACGAGTATCTCTTCGGAACACCTACCCATGTCTTTTAGATAAAGAACTGGGTTCTCCTCCGATATTTCCATATCGGAGGAATACTTTCAAATTCAATATACATAAAAAACACACTAAAGGTCATAGAAAATAAAATGTTATTTTCCCAATTTATCTTGTGTTCTGAGAATTCGATAATTTTCTCTAGTCCAAGGGATGTATAAAGTAAGAAATAGTATAACTACTCTCATAAAGAGTACCCGTTTAAGTTCCATCGATCCTTTACAAGGGGAATGGAGTGTCGTCTTTCTTTTTAAGTCACGTTTTCTCTTTACCTCGTAAATCAAAGTAAAGAAAACTCACATGTGACGTACTGTTCACGGTAAACCTGGAGTGTGGGACAAGGTTTGTACACGTTTTATTGTATGTAATAAAAGACCACCCAAGTTGACGGGACACTATAGGTCAAAATGTGTATTTTAACAACTTGACATTATTTCCTTTACCTTCCTCCTCCTCGTCAGTGGATATCAGTTTAGTGTTTAGTATGTTAGTTTATAAAAAATGAAATTACAAAACAGTACGATCACCCTATTGGTGATATGATGCCTTTATGAAGTCACAAAAACCAAACGACCCCAAAACAACCAGTCAACCGTAAACAAAAGACAACACTCCCGAATCGGTAAAATCGTTCTTAAGAAAGGGTTTTATATTAAGTAAAACTCCCCGTTGAAAATACACAAACGGAAGAATACTTTTGTCGAGTCTCTTAAAACAGAATGTACAGTGGACAATTCATTATAATTCATGACAGGGGTCAAGACGAACAGGGTCCCATCTGTCGATCGATATAAAAGGAACAGAAGTACAATACACCAGCGTAAGTCTCACCTCGACCCCGGGTACTGTCAGGGAGGAAAGGAGTGGGGACGAAAGAGTAAAAACTAACCCGTCTCAAATTTTCTCGTCGAGTCGTTGTTCTTCTAGTCCTCGTACTCCTCCTTCTCCTACTAGTCCGTCAGGCGTTTCGAGCTCTCACCCTACTGACCTTCCTGTGGGTAGGATCTCCAATACCGTTGGCCGTCTTGTACCCAATCGGAGGGGTGTTGTTCTGTCCTGTTGTCCCCGAATGTAGAACGGACGGTTCCTGTTGATACGGCAGAGGGGTAGGGACCAGAAGACGAAGTCGACACATGTTGCTTCCGTCTCTACGAATCAGAACGAATCACAAGTTATTTTACAGTTCGTTACTTCACACATAAACATGGGATTTACTATTCGGTCTTTAGAACAAAACCGTAATTAGTACGAGTAGTACCATATAAAATTAAAAGAATTCACCTTTCTTTTCTGACTCTTTACTGAGACATATTAGTTAGTTCCGACATACTTAATAGAACTTTTTTTTTATTACTTTATTTCCAAGGGAAGATAGTGTACGTGGACACGTCTTTATTACCATAGTCGACGAAAAAACCCTCTGAACCCCCTTCCCCCAGTCGATACCCAGGGACACGAATACCGTTCTAGGACCAGTAGAGAGAAGCTGTATCCGGCACTCAATGGGTCGTAGTCTCGACGGGTCCGATCGACCTCGAACGAAAGAGGAAGGACGGGACCATGACACTTGATTGGGTTGTGAACGAAATATCCTTACTCGTGTTTTCGGTCCTGAAAAGGACAGTATACTGGGACAAAAGTCCTTAAAATCGATATTTGCTTGACTAGTATTATTAGGATAGATGGGTCAGAAGGAACGGAGTCGGTACTCTTTACTCCTTTGTCTATTTCGTGATACTCTCGGTAGGAACACACACGTAGACTCTGACCCCCGGAAATGAGATCTTAATAGACTTTGGGAATCCCATTTCTTATCAACTCCGATATCGGATTGAGAATTCGTCCGACGATCTTCTAGTAAAACCGGGAGAAACGGACAAGATACGTATGGACCGTACCAGGGTTCGTCAGTTACACGACACCACCAGTAAAACGACCATTATTCCACGGACGTCAGTACGGTTATTGCCTCACCTGTTCTCCCCTGCCGTTGCTACTGTTCCTTTTCATGGACGAAAGACGTCATTTCTCTTCTGTGGGAGTCGAGGACTCAACTATGGGATCTTGTCGTTGGTACACAACTTTGTTTACTAGACATATCTTTTGTATGAAAACAAGATACACCGAAACCATGTGAATCTAAAAGACAATTCTTCTACTGAGTCGGAAGGATAAGATCGAGGACGTCAGATCGAATCCTCTCCCCAAACTTTTCCTCTGAATCAAGGGAAAGGAAACGTCCCACAATACACCTCACGACAGTCCGCTACTCATCCTCCAACACAAATCACCGTCTACTGTCTTTTGATGGTTATTATGTAAACATTTAACGAATTATTTCCCAAGTACAGTGGGAGTGTTGTATTCGAGGACTTTGACCACCTCGTGTCTAATTGAAGAGGTTCCTACACCCTTCGTTTGTAAGTAAAAAAATCAAGAGAAGGTTAATAACGGTCCGACGGAGATCGTTACCGGATAAAGGACGGGAGGTTTGAGGTGGGACTCGAGTAAGGGGTCTACCCGGTCCAATCCCAAAAGGGGAACCAGGCTCAGATAAATTTCTACCAGAAAAGTCTTCTAGTCGAACTAATTCGGGGGAGTGTAAGACTATAGATTCTCCGTTTGATCTGTTCCACCAAAACTTAGGACCGAAATTTCAACTTTCGACACACTGGAACCCGTTATATTAGAGACTTGACGAGGAGACAAAAGAATGTAAACGTCCACTCGATAAAGTACCCTAACAACATTCTCAAGTTACATATTGTCTGACTTCACAAAAGTAGACTCGGGTCACTGATGTTAGACAGGTGATCCTGCCCTTTCCTTTACCCTGTCTATTTATACCCCTTGAGACAAGACACGGTCCATGACCTCGGTCGTGAAAGTGTACGATAATTGTGAGTGTCACTGGGACGTTTTATCTACCGTAACAGGGGTAAAATGTCCACTCTTTTGTTCGGGTCTCTTCGACTTACTAGAGAAGTTCAAGTGTACTCATTCTTCGAGACGAAGATAGTAAAAGGTACACGAAGGGTTAACGAACACGAAAACAATCCGTAGAATTTTCCCGAATTTTTCCCTCGTCGAAATTTTTAAGTTCGGGTTTGGTGGTGAATGTGCAATAACCTTGAGATCTTTAAGGAAAAATCGACTGAGTGGTTTGTTTTCCAATACGGTCGGACGGAGGGGGGACGGTAAAGGGGGAGTCTACTTCCTATTCTTCTGTCTCCGCCACTCGTTTGGGTAGAAGGAGGTAAAAGGAGGGGTCAGGAGACGATGACGGTTGGCCCAACGATTTTTGTTTGTTTGTTTGTTTTTTGTGGAAGAGTGGTATTGTTCCGTAAAGTCCCAGGATCTCACTCAAGACAAACCACGTGAGGTCCTTCGGTCCTGAGTCTCGTAAGGTGTCTATAATTATTATCATCCAACGTGATACAAATAAAGTAGATACGACGAATAAAGTAAGAGTGTCAGACAGCCCGTCCTCTACTACGGAAGTAAAATGTCCCTCCCTTTGGTCGCACCCCTTTATGTCACTCACTGAATCAAGTCATTGTGTCGATTTATTTATGTACCTGACACGTTTATAGTCACGTCGGTTTCATAGACGGGAGACATCGAGAGTGTACCTCCTGTTAATAAATCTTTTCCACTTATGACTCGTGATAAAGAAAATTTCGGTAATACACCACTAAACAGGAAAGGTGAGTAAGAAAAGTTGTAGGGACATTCTTTATGTCCCGTCCCCTGACTCACTCGTCTAAGGTTCGAGTTCTTTAACCTCAATTCACAAGACTCAATCTCAGATAGGAGACCCGAGACGACGAGGGATCGGTCCACTGGGTCCGGTGGGTCCAGTGGTCCCAGTGACGACAGTAAATTTTGTTGTACATTTCCTATTTCGAAAACTTTGAACTAGGTGGAGAGACACAGAAGACTTTCAGTTTTAGGAGGAGACGAACGACACCCGGAGGTCAAACGAGTAGTCGTGTTGTCTGTGTGAGTGACGGTGGACCAAGACAGCCTGTGGGTTCTATCGTGACACTGGTGACGGAGGAACGTTTTGTCGAGGAAGGATGTGGACGTACAGCAAAGGAGTATAATGAAAAGTGGGTAAGTAGGTTCCATGTCAAATTGGAACCAAGTCAAGGGAGTGTGAGGTATCTTTCCTCTACACACAAACCAGTCTACGATTGTCATAGACCGGATGAATAGAGTGTCCGGTCTTACTCCTCAATTACTTTAGTTTATACATTTTCGTGAAACTTGTTAATATTTTGTGTCGTGTTAATAAACATTCAAACCTTCGGTCTCCTCCCCTACATAAAAAAAAATAAGTCACAAAGTGTTGATATTGGGGATACGGGGGTAACGAAACCCCAAGGGGTCCACCGAGTCACCATTTCTTCATTTCACTTCACTTCACTCCACTTTCAGTGAGTCAGTACAGGTTGAGAAACGCTGGGTTACCTGATATTCAGGTACCCCAAGAAGTCCGGTCCGGTCTTAAGACCTCACCCATCGGAAAGGGAAGAGGTCCCCTAGAAGGGTTGGGTCCCTATCTTGGGTCCAGAGGGTGTAACGTCCGTCTAAGAAATGGTCGACTCGGTGTTCCCTTCGGACGGTTAAGTCCTCGGTGTCCTCTACGTCAAAGCTAGGGACCCAGCCCTTCTAGGGGACCTCCTCCTTTACCGTTGGGTGAGGTCATAAGAACGGACCCTTTAGGGTACCTGTCTCCTCGGAACACCCGATACCAGGTACCCCGGTGTTTCTCAACCTGTACTGACTCGCTGTCTCGTGTGTATATAGTGGTGGTCGTTTTTCCAAACACTGTACGAAAAGAAACACACGACCTCTACTGGTCGTATCCTTTCTTAACAATGTACGTCATCTTTAACTCTTGACCTAAAACGAATAGACGGGTGGTCCAGTGGGAACTGTTTACATACACTTTCCTACCATTTGGTTCAGAATTAAAGTCAAAGAGCAAGGTGGACCGTTATTCAGGGAGGTTCTCTCATGTTGTGTCGTTACTAAATCCGATCGGATAAGGACACACCCTCGTACTTATTTTTATCGACGGTACATAACTCATGGATGACATATGTTCCTCAATTATGTTGTTTTCGGGTACCATCTAGTATAATAACGGAGTTAGACATTTACTCCTTGAACTTCGAGTCTCTGCCCTAAAGAGCTTCTAGTGAACCAGGAGTCTCAACTCGACCCGGACCTAAGGTCCACCCGGACTGAGGTGTCCGGTGTAGGAAGGTCAGGTGGTACGAGGGATCCTTCATGTTTCGTCCCTCCTGTATACTTCCACCCACTCTGTGGGACGAGATCACTATTGGTGAGGGGAGGAGAGAGATTTAAAACTCGTTGTTAAGGTAGTCAAAACGGACGGTCCGGGAAGTTCCCATGTAGACTCTGGACGTGTGGTTCCCTTGTAGGGACTGAGTATTTAGAGGGGAAAGACCCCGGGGTGTAGGGAGTCGGACATCTTATAAGGACGAGGGTTCCGGTCCGGGTGGACGAGAGGGGAGGGTCGGGATTGACTACAACCATGTTCATTTAGAAAGTTTGGGAGACAAGGTGGGAGAGTGGATCCCCAAGGATGTATAAAAGATTCGGTCAGTTTCGGGGGAGGGGAAGAACTAGATGGTCCGGGAGGACCTGTTGACTCTGGTCAGGGTCCGGTACTCGTGTACTGAAAAGTCGGTCCCCGGCCCTCCCGTCTAAAGACGGACTTAAGACTCCGGGAAGGTGTGAGTCGCTATCTATCGTGCAGACGATAGGACGACGGGAACAGGACCCGAGTCTGTAACTCTCTAACCGTCTTTCCGAGCAGTGGTCGAAATACCTTGGACAGAAAAGGAAAGGAACAGATGGAAGACAGATCCACTCGAGTGGGGCGGAGGTGGGAGGCACTGACTGGTGTACACACGACTACCGGGACTAGAAAGACGACTCGAGGGACTGGATATAGGATAGTAGATGGTGTGTCACGGAGAACTACTTGTTTTTACGTTTAAGTTGTCGGACCGTTACTTGAGTAGGGTGAGGAGTAAGGGGTGGGAAGACCGAGGTAATCTCGAAGAATCCTGGGGAAGCGGATAAATCAAGAGAAGGACTCTTCGAGCCGTGACACAGACCGGAAGAGGGGAAGTGTTTCGGCCGTAAGTCACAGACGTCTTACTTAACGACTTACTTACTTAGGGTAGTACTTAGTACGAAGAAACAGTCCGTCTAAGTGGTATTACGTCGGAGAAAGAAAAGTATAAGTTTGTTGAAAGGTATTTTCTTTTGGATCATAGGGAAGTGGAATTTCGTCGTTAGTAAAGAGAGAGTCTGGATGAAAGTAGGATAGTGACTTCCCTGGTGTAAAAGTGTTTCATATTAGTCACTTCTCCAGACGAAATATGAACTGAAACTTTAGAATCACATAGTATATGATATCTCAGACGGAATATTATTAAAATTACTGACGACTAATCAGATATTCTAACGATATATTATCGAATGAATCGGTCCGGGTCTAAAACTTGTAAACCTAACAAAGGTCCAAAGAGGACGATAAAGGAAATAAGTAAATTGTTTCGTTTAATGGAATAAACGAACCTAAGTGTGTTTTATAGGGACCTCCTCCTCCCTACACCCCAACAATCTCCGGTCCTCACCCTTCCTCTGAAAAGTAACTTAAAAGGTTATCCGCGAAAATTTAAAACTTAGTACACTTATACGACTATTAGGTTCTATATATACGGTTTTTGAATGACATGTACCTCGTAGGGTGATCTTCGAACTATATCGTGACCTTAGATGTGATTGAAGGATTATACACAAGAGGATTTTTATACATATTACATGGAACCCTTAGGTCTCCTCTCTTGTCCCACCTCTTAAAGTCTGTTACTGTAAAAGTGACTTGGAACTTCGTACCCATTCTCAATCCGATTATTTATCTGGTGGTACCCGGTTCCGGGTCTTATCGTTTCCCGTGAAGGACCAACCCTTTTTCTCTGACATAGGCCACACAACACTTTCAATACCCTTTACTCAGAAAGTTCCTCCCGTCTTTGGTCACATCTTTCTCGAGACCTCCGGTCCGAAACCCCAAGTTTGAACTAGGGTCTCCGGTACCCTCGGAAACCTCCCAACCTTTATCCCGTCTCCCATTCTCGAGACAAACTGTCGTTAGGAGACCGTCGTTTCCTGGTTTCCTTTCCTCCCGTCGTCCCTCGTCGGACGACTTCAGGTCCTCTGTCACTGGTTCCGGACTACATCCTCTGGTCGACAGGGTCACTCGGAAACAAAATCGTGACTTCCAGGACACAGGACCCGTTGGGGAGTCAGAGACCGTTTATCTGTACAATCCAGTAAGATCGGACTTAGTTCTGTGATCTATGACGTAAGAGGGGTCGGACGGACGAGACTCTTTACTAGAGTGCTGAAGGTTCTGTAAAACTTTATAGTTAAAGACCGGGGGAGACAGGGGAAGAGGTCGGTGATGAGAACCCAAGTAAATGAAAGTCATCCAAGAAAGACCCGAAGGGTCCACCGAGTCTACCATTTCCTAGATGGGTGTCACGTCCTCTGGGGCCAAACTAAGGACCCAGTCCTTCTAGGGACCTCTTCCCTTACCGTTGGGTGAGGTCATAAGAACGGACCTCTTAGGATACCTGTCTCCTCGGACCACCCGGTATCAGGTACCCCAGTCCTCCTCAACCTATGTTGACTCGCTGGTTGTGTGTATATCCAAGAAATATCTCGACGACTAGAGGTCTGTATTTCACTAAATATTCCTTTTGTAGGGGTAAGTGGTTTCAGGTCAGAAGACAGGAAGACAAGGGGAGGTGTTTGGACTCCGAGGGTGGTTTACTTTCATCAGGGACACGGTTTCGTTTCAACGTCTGAAGAACCAGAGGGTCCGGTGGAGTTCTGTCTAGTACGAGAGACGAAGAGACGAACTAACCCGTCTCAAATAAAAATAAAAAAATTTAAATTTAAATAAATTAACCTTCGATTAATGAAATGTTATAACATAACCAAAACGGTATGTAGTTGTACTTAGAGACGAACAGTCTCGTGGAGAGGTATCGACTTACGGTCATGGTACTTCGTCGAGGACCCACAGTGTGTGACGGACTCTTGAAAAGTTTGTAATGGTGATCAGGAGTGTCGTTTATTTATACTAATCAGGGAAAAAGGTCTCCTCTGAGTCTCTCCCCTTTACAGAACAGGTCCCAGTGTGTCGATGATCGGAAGGGGAGACAGAAGAAGTATCAAGAGACTACCGGGATTAGGAACATAACTACGACACACGTAAAGAGAGTGTGGGACGGTCGGGGTACTGGGTGGTCTGTGTGTTGACAGTTGGATCTTGTTAAGGTGCGAACATCATCTTGGGGTTATTTTTCAACCACTTTCTTCCCTGATACATAGCTATACAGGGAACACATCATGGATTGTGTTACGGACCATAATCTATCCTAGAGGATAAGTCGTTTCTTTTTCGTTCTCTTAAGGTCTTTTTGCAGATAAAGTCGAAGTAACTGATGTGATTTACTTCAAACTGGCACACCTAGTGTTTTTTTACACCTTTTGAGAAGTTCTCTACCCTTATGGTATAGTGGAATGGACAAAGGATTCTTTGGACATACGTCCAGTACTTCGTTGTCCATCTTGAACTGTACCTTGTTGTCTGACCGAATTTTAACCCTTTCCTTATACAGTTACGATATATAATAGTGGGACGAATAAATTGAAGATACTTTCATGTAGTACGCTTTACGACCCGACCTACTTAGTGTTCGACTTTAGTTCTCTTTATAGTTGTTGAAGTCTATACGTCTACTATGGTGAGATCACCGTCTTTCGTTTCTCCTTGATTTCTCGGAGAAAAAAAAACATTATTCTTAAAATACTTCAGAAATACTTTAGTTTTATGAGTAGTGGTCTATAAAAACATTTTAAAAGTAATACTTTTCGTTATTGGTTTCATTTGTGTATAATGTTACGTCTTTATTAACGTTCCTATAGCTCTTATCTTCTTAGTTTTTTAATATTTATGATATGAGTTTCTATACACGTTTCGATAGTGTAGGTATTTTATTTTTAGTATTCCATATCTTTTACGTCTTGGTTTTCAACAAGTTTTAAAATTTTATTATTATCTTTATATTTTTAGTCATTTGTAAAACCTTCGACTGTATTTCTCGGAGAACTACTCCCATTTTCTCCTCTTACTTTTTCGACCGAATTTCAAGTTGTAGTTTTTTGATTCTAGTACCGTAGGTCAGGGTAGTGAAGTACCGTTTATCTACCCCTTTGTTACCTTTGTCACTGTCTGAAATAAAACCCCCCGAGGTTTTAGTGACGTCTACCACCCACTGACGGGGGTGCTTTAATTTTCTACGAGAAGTCTTCCTTTCGATACTGTTTGGATCTGTAGTATATATTTTCGTCTCTGTAGTGTACCGGTTGTACCCACGTATTATCAGTTTCGATACCAAAAAGGTCATCAGTACATGTGTACACTCTCAACCTGGTATTTCGGACTCGTGACTTCTTGACTACGAAAGTTTGACACCACGATCTGTTCTGAGACCTCTCAGGAAACCTGACGTTTCTCTAGTTCGGCCGGTTAGGATTTCCTTTAGTCAGAACTTATAAGTAACCTTCCTGACTACGACTGCGATTTCGAGATTATGAAACCGGTGGACTACGTTTCTCGGTCTAGTAACCTTTTCTGGGACTATGACCCTTTCTAACTCCCGTCCTCCTCTTCCCCTGCTGTTTCCTACTCCACCAACCTACCATAGTGGCTGAGTTACCTGTACTCAAACTCGTTCGAGGTCCTCTACCACTTCCTGTCCCTTCGAACCGTATGACGTCAGGCACCCCAGCGTTTCTGAGTCTGACTGACTCACTGGTTTGTCGTTAAGGCTATAACGACTTTAACGTCCTGGCGTGGTTTACTCCCGCACTGACTTCCCTTCGTTAGTCTTCTCTCGGACAATACTGTTTTGGAGTCGACAGGTTTCGAAAGATCTTTACTCAGTAAGACTTCCGACTCCCACTTTGAAGTCTTTAGTCCTTCTTCTTAGGATCTCGACAACGAAGAAAGAGTCTCCAAGGGACCGAAGGTGAGGAGGGGAAGACTCGATGGACCAGGGGAACCAGAAGAAAAGGAAGGTCAGATGAAACAAAAGGACAACAAGGATGTTTCGAAGAATCGAAGACCAAACCGTGTGATTGACGTCAGAAACGACCTGATGGGAAGGGGTACGGAAAAAACGGGAAAGAGGAGTGACGTTGTTAGGGTGGTGGTAGCGAAGGTGTCTCTGAAGGGACGGGAGGAGTCCGACGACCTACGAAGGGAGTGGACGTAAGCGTATGGGGTGTCGAGGGGTATATCCACAGACACTAATGCGGGTGGAGTGTACGACCTGACACACAAAGAACTACCAATCTTAGTATAGTCGGGATTTACAAATACTTACCTTAAATATCCGGTAAAACACGAAGAGTCGACGGAGAGGAAACGAATGAGGTTCTGTCGATTCCAAAACGAACAACCAACCAACCTAACAGTAACCCTTTAGTACTCACGAACAACAAGTCCTAAACAGTGAGTGGATGAAGAGGAGAAGAACGAAAATGATGTATGTGACCACAAATACAACACGAATAGGTAAACCGAGTCTTCCAAGGTCGAGTCTGTGATACGAGAAACAAAACACCCCCTTTCACATCGGTTAGTTCCAGTACGGGGTCGGGACGGTCAGGTAGAACGGATCCTTTGGTTCTCTGATCTGGAGTAATAAACAAGGTTCTCACAAATGAACTTACTGATGTACCATGGTCCGGGACTCGGTCTGTAATCTCTCTGTCTCTACCTTTAACACACAGGAACGGGACGGAGATCGTGGAGTACACTCGGAAAAGATCCAGAGAAAGTAAACGGGTAGACTTTCATTTCGCCCCATCTCTGGACTAAACATTCGTCGGAATAGACAGTTGTAACCCTTGAGTAGATATGTCCAACGAGAGTGGAAGGGGTGTAAACACGAAAGGGGGTCTTCTCGGGTCGGGGCGTAACATGGAACGAGGGAGGAGGGGATGTTTAAGACTCGTCTACACGAGATTGTGTAGAGTGAGACATACACCGGTTCATAATTATCGGGGTTCTTCGTCGAACTTTTGGAGTCGATCTGTCTCTCCCTTTTTTCTTTCTCCTCCTCCCCATATCTCCCATGTAACCCCATGTACCGGTATCTCTCATGTAACCCTTTCCGGTCACGTAGGGTGTCACGTAGTTTCTGTAAGGGATTCGGGTTGAGACTTCTGACTATAATCAGTCAGATTAGTTCCTGGGGTTTGGTCTCACCCTATACCCCTTCCTCTGTGTCAAAGTGATTGGAAAGACCTGTTCCGATTCCTTAATTGTAAAAGAACGTGACTATCCTGTGAACTATGATAGAAACATAAACCATAAGGGTCATTGGAAAAATTAATGTATGTTTCTATAAAAACTCTCGGATGTAAGTTTCGGAGGACAACTCTTAATGACCGGAAAAGGTCATCCTGTGAATAGTGTTTAAGTTCACATATCTGTCAAAGTACTAAAAAATTACACAAAGGAGGTGATCTGACACTCAAGGTATTTCCGTCCTTACTACGGGTAGAAGAAGGTGTGACTTAGGAGTTGTGTATCTTGTCGTGGACCGATTGTTATTAGTGAATTCAATGGTTTTTTTTTTACTAGGTGCCTAGACCCTAGACCTCTGTTAGAAATTAAGATTGATTGAGAAAATCGGACTTTGTATTATCTATAAATTATCTGTAATTAAATTACTCTTATAATTATTGTCCTTTGTATTATCATGAATAGCACACGGTCCGGGACACGATTCACGAAATGTAAGTGAGTGAGTTAGGAGTCTTGTTGGACTACTTCATCCATGATAATAATAGGGGTAAAATGTCCATCCCTTTGGCTTCGTGCCTCCAAGCGGTTGAACATTCACCTTCTCGACTCTGGACTTGCGGTTGTTAGACCGAGATTTCAGGTACGGGAATTGACGACCCAACGGAAGGTTGTTGTCTCTCTACCGCACTAAGGGGGATCACAGAACCCTCCTTCAACCACCTTGGATCTGACCTTCGGTCCAGACGTAAGACACGTCACAAAGAGGGTGACTAACGGCCATGTCTCTGGGACCCTTGTCTCCGCGTTCCTCCTTAGACTCTTCAGATCTATAAGTGAGTCTTTTTCCGAGATCAGTTGATCCATCGAGAGTCGCCTTCGGTCCGTCTCAGTTTCGTGTAGGTGGTCCCGTCTTTGTTCACACTAGTGGTCCACGAAAAGGAATTCGTCCTTTTCATCGTCTGAGGAAAAGTCTCTAGGACAGACTCCGGATTCGGTAAGGGAAAGGGACGTGATTAAATAGCCCCTTGGGGAGGGTGTGTGTGTCTCGATCTTGGTGGGGTTCCGTTCCGTTAACTCATGGGCACCCCTTTCCTACGTATAATCCCTCTACTTACACACACATTCCTATAGTCCCACCCCGACTCTTGTCCCTTCTGACCTCTTTTCCAATCCAGTTCTGATTTTGGAGGTCGTCTATTTTCCTGAGTCATTACTCTAATTTCGTTTCGTGGACATTAGTCGAGTCGAAATCTCCGTGACCGGAAGACAAACCCGAAGGACGGTGTTGTCTTGTCGTGATACCGGTACCGGAAGGAGAGGGTCGACTTAGAAGTCCTTTAGGAGGTCTGGGAGAGACAAAACGTCACCCACGGTCAGATGTAGAAAAATCCACTCACTTGGGATCCCGGAACTCTCGTGTCTCTTGTCTACTTCTTTCTCTCGTCCTTGGAGGTCTACTAACTCTCCCAAGATTTCTCTAGTAAACCAGCCAGAGGAGAGAGACCCTTCCTGACACGGAGAGGTGGGTCTCTCTGCCGGTAACAACTCAAGTGATCCATAGAGAGGAGGGTTGGCTCCTTGTGCTTCCGGTCCTCACTTCGGCGTCAACAAGACCAAATTTCAGGTGGGGTCGGAAGAGAGTCCTGGCGGGGAGACACTTGATCGACTTTTCTCAGAACAAACCCCTGTCCCCGTCTTAACCATGACCCGTCTACATTCCACTAAAAGAAATAATGCTACTCTCTTAATACCTTTTCGACCCCCGACGGACTCACTGAGTAATCTACCTTAAAACTCTTCCCCGGTCAAGAAGTTGTCTGAGTTTTTTAGTGTCAGTAGTCACGACCCGTTTACCCGACTCTCAAGGTTCGGGAAGGGTCAGTCTTTGGTCCAGAAACGCCCGTCGGCTAATGCCCCGGTTCAAACCTTTGACCCGTACCTTTTTAAAGTAGGACTTCCTACCCTGTCCTATCCTCCGACTGGTCAGGTTAAATACCCTCCTATATACAGGAGCATCTCGTCTCCAAGAATTTATCTCTGGATGTCTGTGATCACGGAAGGTCCAGCGTGATCACCATTTCTTGGGTGGACGGTTACGTCCTCTCAATTCTCTGTGCCCAAGCTAGGGACCCAGTCCTTCTAGGGGACCTCTTCCTTTACCGTTGGTGAGGTCATAAGAACGGACCTCTTAGGATACCTGTCTCCTTGGACCGTCCGATGTCAGGTGCCCCAACGTTTCTCGGCCTGTGTCGACTTCGTTGAATCGTACGTGTATCTGTATCTTACTCTACCCCTCCCTGTTACAACTTAAACCTTCCTTTTTTAATGGAGAAATAAAAGTGATTGAAGTATAACTTATCTACTTACATCCGTCGTTTGGTGTTAAACAACCATTGTCTGTAGTATCTCTAAATTTAAAGTGTACGGTCAACAACGTCCGTAGAGTTTTCAAGTAAATACGAACAATGGTGAAGACTTAAGGTTATTAATAACCTTGATGGTAATCCACACCAATAGATGACGTGTTTAGTTCTTAAGTACAATGACATGGTGTAAAAAACGTTATAAAGCTATTGACACAAAATGATACTACTCAAAGGAAACACTCAGACACATAAAACAAAACACGTAAATTTTTATTATAAGTCTTTTCACTAGATATCCAAAGTGGTCTGATTGTTTCCTCAGGTACCGGTGGGTTTCTATTTCTGAATCACTCGGAATAACTTTAGTTTAGTGTGATTCGGGAATCGGATAGTTATCGAACTAAGATCAACGTAATTCTCTTCCTTCACTAAAAAGATATTTAAATACAAAGATCACAAAGTAAAAAATAACAACGACAGGAAACGTAGATACAAATTGAAGGAGTTTTTCTGGGGAATTGTTCAAGGTCGGGAATCAATCCTTTCACCCCCAGTGGCCTTACAGGATTCTCTGAACTGTAGCACCACCGTAGACAGTAAAGTTCAGACCTGGGGTTTTTTTCACCCGTTTCTACCCGTCTCTCTCGTTCCTTTTCTCCGGGTCTCTTCTCGACATACTCGACTCGGAAAATCCACACCCTAGTCAGGGTAGGACCTTTTGGAGACATACCATAAGCTTGTGTTCACGGATCTAACAAGACCGAGAAGACCTCTCTCGAAGAGTTATATTACAAGTAAAAAGAGGGTCTTTTAGTGTAAAGAACTCATAAAAAAGAGGAAGAAGGAAAAGGGGAGAGTTTCCTGTACTCGATCCTATTTCCCATACAAGTCGTGACTTATGTATTTCTAGGTGTTGCTATTCCTGATCGGAGGACCATTGTGGGCGAAGGAGGTTAGAGTGGTCGAAGGTCGGTAGGATCTTCTCGATACCGTGGATACACAGAACTTACTTTTTGAGAGACAGGGTAAAGTATACTCACCTTAGTACATGATAAACAGGAAATGTGTTACAAAAGTTCTAAGTAGGTACAACACTGTCTTAAAGGAGGGAAAAATTTCGACTTATTATAACATAATATACATATATGGTAAAAAAACAAATAAGTAATAGGTAATTACCTGAGACCAAAAAGGATGGAGGACCGATAACACTTATTACGAGATACTTGTACCCACAAGTTTATAGAGGAACTCTCGGACGAAAGTTAAGAAAACCGATATATGGGTCTTCATCTTAACGACCCAGTATACCATTAAGGTAAAAAATTTAACAACACCTTAACAGTATGACAAAAGGTATCGTCGATGTAGTAAAGTGTAAAGGTGGCTGTCACACGTACTCAAAGTTAAAAAGGTGTAGGAGTGGTTGTGATGAAATAACAGATAAAAAAAACCATCAGCAGGATTACTTTACTCTACTATAGAGTAACACCAAAACTAAACATAAAGGTATTACTGATCACTTGAAATCGTAGAAAAGTACATGAGTCACCGGTAAACAGAACTGAAGAAAATCTAGCTAATAGTAAGGTGAACAGAAGACAATCAAATCCAATGATATGTAGGAGAAAGGGAAGAAGATCACTAATACGATCTTTAATGTTGTGTTTAGGACCTAGAACCTCCAATAGTTCCATCGATTTTGTACATTGTCACATACTATGGGTGTCTCTACGGATTCTGTCAGTTTAGACAGGTTGTCAATGTCTCGTTAATGTTTCATATTCCAAAACCGACAGGAACACTGTGATGTTGTTACTCAGGTCATATCCGAGAAAGATAGATCATTGTTTCTCTTTTATTAGTAAGTAAGGTGGTAAGATGGTAAGGTCCACAGTCACGACTTATGTATTCACTTAGTAATGTGACATTCTAACACAATTCACTTTACTTGTCTGTGTTACTTCGGTGATCTCTTATAATGTGTTCCAATTGTCCTAGTCCCTTCCGTCCTTTCCCGTCGTTACAGTGTCATTTGTCCTGTACCCAAGACGTCAAACAGTTTGAACCAATTGTTGATCGACACACTTAAATCTGTCCATGACATTGGGAAGATTCGGAGGTATAGGGGTAGGAGAGTTCCGACCAAGTGTTATTTACGAGGTATGTTTTTTTCACAGGAAGGAAGGAGGGAGGGAAGAAGGAAGGATTAAGGGAAGACAGAAGAGGAAGAGTGAGAAAGGAAGTAAGAAAGACAGAACGAGTTTCAGCAGGAGTCGTGAAGAGGAAGGACTTACTACCAGTCTTAGCACTGACTACTGAACGTCACCCCACCCCCTCCTTCATCCCTTCTCTCTTGCTCTTTTCCGTCTCCCTGTTCTTCCTCCTTTCTTCACTCTTCTCTCCTTACTTTTCTACCAGACACAATCATATACCATAATATACCTTAAATCTTTCTACCATTACTACTGGGACATACGCTCTGTCGTTTTCTCTGTCGACATATCTTGCCTGAAAACCTGAGACACCCTCTCCCTCTCCCACCCTACTAAACCCTTTTACCGTAACTTCGTACATATGATAGTACATTCTTTGCTTAGCGGTCAGATACAAGCTATGTCCTATGTCCTACGAACCCCGACCACGTGCCCCTACTAGGTCTCTCTACTATACCCCACCCTCCACCCTCCCCCCAAGTCCTAACCCTTGAGTACATGTGGGCACCGACTAAGTACAGTTACATACCGTTTGGTTATGTCATAACATTTCGTTTTATTTCATTTTTATTTTTAATTTTTTTTTTTTCTACCAGACCCCCTTTTGTTTACAAGTACTGGAAACCTTGAGTCGTTACGAGGACTCTCGGAGAGACTCCGGGTCGAAGGTCAATTTCCTACCGAGAGGTAGACAGAGAGAAAAAGACCCGAACATAGTGGTCGATAGATTTGATAACGTTATAGGAGAAAGGACCGGGAGATGAGAGGTAGGAGAGGTTATATAAGGTGACGAATGTAGGTCTTCTCAGGAAGTTTACACAGAAACTAATGTCGGGAGATGACGAGTTTTTATCAGTGACTAAAAGGGAACGGATGAACTACTTCATTTTTACACAGTAGGCCCCGTAAACTCCTGGAGGAGGTGAGAGACCAAAATTGAGAAACGGTCGAGTAGGGGGATGAACTTCGAACATAAGGTCCATAGAAAAAGGGTCTTGTTCACCCTTCCTATGAATGAGAGGGTGAGGAAATGAAAACGAGATAAAGGAGGTGAATTTTTTAAAGGACTAGTGGGAAGGACTGATAGATACCTGTTAGGGAAGAAACTTTATAACGAGTTCAGTATGGAAGAGACGTTGGGAAAGGACCATTGGACTCTGATGTAACAGAGACTTTTAGAGACGTGAAACATTTTTAACCAACTCATCGTCGGAAGTGAAAGTACGTAACCTCTTCCTTTACCGTTGGGTGAGGTCACAAGAACGGACCTCTTAGGGTCCCTGTCTCCTTGGACCACCCGACGGCAGATACCCCAGTGTGTCTCAGCCTGTGCTGACTTCACTGAATCGTCGTCGTCGGAAATGTGGGAAACAGAGGAGATGGGTTATCCGGAGTACTTTTGTCCTCAGTACGGAACAGTTATAATATAAAGAACGTTCTGGTCCGAACTGTGTCAACTAAGAAGGTGTAAAGAAGAGGAGTCATTTCTGGAGAGGAGTCATTTTGTTCAGATGGAGAATAAGAAAAGAGGGAGAGGACCTTTAGGAAAAAAAGTACCTGGACGGAGGAAAGAGACCAACGACTATGATGTTTTTTATCTTGTATCAGAACCCTCAGTTTGTCTGATTCAGACGGAAAATGAATAATACACTGGAACACGTTCATTCAATAAGTGGGAGGTGGTGACATCTTGTCTCGAGGGTTCTGGTGAGACTATTAGTTTCTTTTGGGAGTTGTCCACAAGTAAAATAAAACCCCCCAATATCCTTAACTGTAATGAACCTCGGGTTGATGAGGTGGAGTATTCTGTAAAAAATTACAAAAATACACAAATAACCAGTAAAATTTTACATAAATAAAAATTATCTTCCTATTAACGAAATATTATAACATAACCAAAGACGGTACATAGTTAAACTAGTTGTCTTCTCACTGATGGTGAAGAGTCTGTTCGTGGGATCTGAGACTAAAGTAACGTGGAAGTTCTTCTTATTACTCATTGGTCTAGGATCTTTTACTCCGTTTATCTTTAAAACTATGGAAGGGTCGTAAATTTGTCCGGGGAAGTTCCGTAGTGAGGGATAATGGAGAAGAAGTGAGGGGACGTATGTTAGTTGACGGTTTGGGACTTTTAAGACGGAGGTATCATAGAAAGTTTAACTAAAGTGTTTATCATCGGATAAAGTCCAAGAGTGATAGAGAGTAGATTCTGTGACGTCGAGAATCGACTGGAGGGAGGGAGTCAAAGAGGACGAGGGTTTCAGTAAAGTTTGTTAGAAAGACTACCTGTTTATACTAGTACGAGAAAGAGAGTACTCTTAGACCCAAGAGTAAGGGAATTCGTAGTCTGGACTCGAGGAGACGAAGAAAGGGTCGTAGTAGACGATAAGGTACCAAAGGGTATGAGGGACATGAAAACGTTCAATACTACAATGAGTGTCTGGAACTTGAGAAGGGATAGATCCGGAAACAACCTCGAGAAGAAACGAACACCTTCCGGGAAAACGGTGATTAGGTAGACAGTTTTAGGATGAAAAGGAAGTTCTAAGTTAAATTCAGCATGGAAGACGTTCTTTGGAAAGATCTAACGGGTATTTGGAAAGATCCAACATCATTTCTTACCAAGAGCATATTACTGTAAACT
>SJYO01038709.1:8537577-8974486 GCA_006410555.1 Capra ibex | reverse complement strand
GAAGGTGTCAAATAACACTAGGTGTGTCAGTTTCCGAAACCGTATCAGTTATTTCGTCTTTATCTACAAAAAGACCTTGAGAGAACGAAAAAGGTACTAGGTCGTCTAAAACCGTTAAACTAGAGACCAAGGAGAAGGAAAAGATTTTGGTCGAACTTGTAGTCCTTCAAGTGCCAAGTGCATAACGACTTCGGACCGAACCTCTTAAAACTCGTAATGAAATGATCGTATACTCTACTCACGTTAACACGTCATCAAACTCGTATGAAACCGTAACGGAAAGAAACCCTTTTTCACCTTCATCACTGTCTAAAGGACAAACCCCCGAGGTTTTAGTACCACCTGTTACTGACGTCGGTACTTTAGTCTTCTGCTGACGAAGAACCGTCCTTTCGCTACTGTTTGGATCTGTAAGTTGGACACAACTTTTCGTCTCTGTAATGAGACGACTGTTTCCAGGTATATCAGTTCCGATACCAGAAGGGTCACCAGTGTATACCAACACTCTCGAACTGACATTTCTTTTGCCTTCCGGTTTCTTAACTGCGGAAGTTTGACACCACGATCTCTTCTGAGGACTTTCAGGGAACCTGTCGTTCCTCTAGTTTGGTCAGCTAGAATTCCCTCTAGTTGGGACTTATAAGTGACCTTCCTGACTACGACTTCGACTTCGAGGTCATAAAACCAGTAGGTCACGTTTGTTTGCCGAGTAACCTTTTCAGGCACTACGACCCTTTCTAACTCCCGTCCTCCTCTTCTCCCGTAGTCTCCTACTCTACCGACCTGTCGTAGTGGTTACGTTACTTGTACTTGAACCCGTTTGAGGTCCTCTACCACTCCCAGTCCCTCCGGATCATACGACTTCAGGTACCCCAACGTTACTCAGTCTGTCCTGACCTACTGACTTGTTGTTGTATCAACTAAACGTTACAACACAATCAAAGACCACATATCGTTTCACTTAAAAAAAAGAAAGAATGATCACGTATTTTGTTCTCTTATAGAATATCAGTTACTACAAAGTCTAATCTAATTTAGGTTTAAGATATAGAACTCTTCATGGATAATCTCATCTGAAGGGGTCACCGAGTCGTCATTTCTTAGATGGACGTTACGTCCTCTTTGTCTTTGTAACCAAACTGGGGACCCAACCCTTCTAGGGGGCCTCTGTCTTTACCGTTGGGTAAGGTCATAAGAACGGACCCTTCAGGGTACCTATCTCCCCGGACAACCCGATGTCATGTACCCCAGTGTTTCTCAGTCTGTGTTGACTCGTTAACTCGTGTATACGTGGATAATCTCACGTTATGATAATCTACGTTTTTTTTACGAATAAATAGCCCGTAATTTTTACATAATTAAGTAAGTAAGTTCTTTATCTATGACTCTCAAATAATGTACGGTCCGTTACCTGTGACTTATATCTTACCACTTATTCTGTCTATAACAGAAGTGAGAGTAACTCGAATCAACGATCTATTCTGTCGTCAAGGGTTTGACCATGGAGTTTTAATCGAGGAATTCTTCAGGTTCCTTTTTGTTATCGAGACACTAGTCTAATCAAACCCTTTACAACGTGTGATTTAAGTGAAGAAGTGTTACATGTAATAGTGTGATTTTCGAAAAATAAAAAAAAGTAAAAGAAAAAAATAATAAATAAAAAAATGAAATGTTATAACATAACCAAAACGATATGTAGTTGTACTTAGACGGTGCCCACATGTGTACAAGGGTTAGGACTTGGGGGAGGGTGGAGGGAGGGGTAGGACACCATTTCTTCGAAAACAAAGTGAGACGTGTGGGGTTTACATAATACATTTGGGTCTCAGTCTTAACACTACGTATTATATTTTTCTTGAGGGTGTTTAGCTGAACTTTTTCAGTTTGTTATACCCGTTTCCTGTAGTCGTCCGTTGAGTGTCTTCTTTGACCAATTACTTTTTATGTAGGTTTTTTACGAATTGGAGTGAGTACAAATTATTTGTGTTTAATTTTGTTACTCTCCTGTCTGAAGACGAGTAAACTTACCGTTTTACCTTTTTCTATTTACTATTTATTAAAAATTTATCACAGCACTTTCATCCTAGGAGATACTGAGTGGAGGGTTTTATGACCTTTATTTTCGTTTTTATTTGTTTACCCTGGATTAATTTTAATTTTCGAAAACGTGTTACTTCCTTTGATATTCGTTCCACTTTTCTGTCGGAAGTCTTACCCTCTTTTATTATCGTTTACTTCGTTGACTGTTTCTTAATTAGAGTTTTTATATGTTCGTCGAGGACGTCGAGTTAAGGTCTTTTTATTTACTGGGTTAATTTTTTACCCGGTTTTTGATTTGTCTGTAAATAGGTTTCTTCTGTACGTCTACCGATTGTTTGTGTACTTTTCTACGAGTTGTAGTGAGTAATAGTCTCTTTACGTTTAGTTTTGGTGTCACTCCATGGTAGAGTACGGCCAGTCTTGCCGACGATAGGTTTTCAGATGTTTCTTATTTACGACCTCTCCCACGTCTCTTTTTCCTTGGGAGAATGTGACAACCACCCTTACGTTTGATCATGTCGGTGATACCTCTTGTGACATTCACTTCACTTCAACGAGTCAACACAGGTTGAGAAACGCTGGGGTACCTGACATCGGATGGTTCGAGGAGACAGGGACCCTAAAAGGTCCGTTATCATGATCTCACCTAACGGTAAAGGAAGAGGTCCCCTAGGAGGGTTGGGTCCCTAGCTTGGGCCCAGAGGGCGTAACATCTGTCTGCGAAACCTCTTGTCACACCTCTAAGGAATTTTTTGACCTTTATCTTGACGGTTTACTGGGTGGTTAGGGTGACGACCCGTATGTGTGTCTCCTTTGGTCTTAAATTTCTCTGTGTACATGGGGTTACAAGTAGCGTCGTGACAAATATTGTGGGTCCTGTACCTTCGTTGGATCTACAGGTAGTCATCTGCTTACCTATTCTTTCGACACCATGTATATGTGTTACCTTATAACGATTCAGTAAAGTCAGCACAGGCTGAGACGCGTTGGGGTATCTGCCGTCGGGTCCTCCGAGGGGGCAGGGACCCTAAGAGGTCCGTTCTTGTCACCTCACCCAACGGTAAAAGAAGAGGTTACGTCCTTTCACTTTTCGTTCTCATTTCAGCGAGTCAGCACAGGTTGAGAATCGTTGGGGTACCTGACGTCGGATGGTCCGAGGAGGTAGGTACCCTAAAAGGTCCGTTCTCATGACCTCATCCAACGGTAACGGAAGAGTCGATAATTATTCCTGTGTAAACTTAGTCAAGATTACTCCACCTACTTTGACCTCGGATAATATGTCTCACTTCATTCAGTCTTTCTTTTTGTGGTTACGTCATATGATTACTTATATATACCTTAAATCTTTCTACCATTACTACTGGGACATACGTTCTGTCGCTTTCTCTGTGTCTATATTTCTTGTCAGAAAACCTGAGACACCCTCTTCCGCTCCCACCCTACTAAACTCTCCCATCGTAACTTTGTACACATAATAGTATACACTTCGTCTAGCGACCAGGTCCAAGTTACGTACTCTGTCCCACGAGTCCCGACCACGTGACCCTACTAGGACGTCCTACCCTACCCCTCCCTCCACCCTCCCCCTAAGACCTACCCTTGTGTACACACGGACACCCAACTAAGTACAGCTACAAACCGTTTTTGGTGACTTTTTAATTATTTATTACAACACTTCTACATACCCCTTTTATGAGAGTAAGTGACCATCAACCTCTCACTATACCCAGATACAAAATTCTCGTGTTAACCGTTATAGATGGTTTAAATGAAGACCGGTTCAGGGAAGTGACAAGTGAACTTTGATAGTGTTGTAACAATTAGTCGACATAAGGTTATATTTTACAAAAGTCACAAATTTTTCTTTTTTCATGAACGGGTTTCTACATGCGTGTTTCCTACAGATGATGTCGTAACAGACTTATCACCTTTTGACCTTTCTTGGGTTTACAGGTAGTTAACCTGTAAATTATTTGATATAATGTAGGTGTGTTTCCAGGTGGTACTTCGGTAATATTTCTATTCTCTCAAGATTAACTTCTACAGACTGATTTCTATACACGAATAGAGGAGGGAAAACTGTAAGTAATTTTACCATTATTTCCTTATTCGGGAATTGTCACCTTTTTTTACCCGAATTGTTTAAAGACCTTCTAACCTTTACACAGTTGACTACTTTGTCTTACCTTGTTCGGTTACCTGGACCGTCTTAGGGTTTTTCCGAGGGTAAAATCTCGACCGTTCATAAGTTCCAGTTTTCTTCTTCCCTCAGACTTTTGACACTTAACTTAATTTTCGGACAGATACTTTGTTTCCAGGGGTAACCGAGGGGCACTAGAGGAGTGGGTAGTAGGGGTTTAAGACGTATCAATTGGGTTAAGAATGGAGGGTCGAATTTTTTTTTTTTCCTTAACTTTCTTTCGTTTTTTTCTCTCTCCTTCTTTCTTTTCTCTTTTTGTTTTCCTTTTTTATTTTCTATTCCTGAGTCATCTTTATCTTATTTGTGTCTTTTGACTTCCCATCATGTCCACAACCACGGGTTCTTGTTTACTTTTGAGAAGAATTAGGTCGTAGACCCCAGGGGGTCGGATTTCAGTTGAAGGTTTGTGTTCAGATTTCTCTTTCAACAATACGTGTTCAGGACTGGTCGATGTGTCTGTAGATCAGGTTAGGGGATAAATCTCTTGATACTCTTTTACCTAGATGTATGTAGTTGATATAGTTAATGGATAGGAAAGTAAATATTTATACTTCTCTGTTGGTTTCTGGTAGTCTTTATTCTTCTTTTTATCGTACTACTTTTCTTTCCAGTTCTATTTGTTCGTCTTGATTGGAGTCTCCTTTGTATTAAGTTTATGTTAAAATTCCCAGATGATTCTAGTTTCCCCTTTTTTCTGGGTATGAATCCTGTGATATAGTAAAATATACAGTTTTTATTTCTTTCTACTATTATGAAGGTCTTTCTTTTTCGTCCGATGGATAGTTCTTTGTTTTTAGTCAAAAGAGTAATCGTTGTGATTTACGATCTTATTGTGAGTTTTTAAGACTCCCTTTTCATAATACGTGGATCTTAATTTTTAGATCGGTTTAGTGGTTAGTTCATACTTATGTTTTTTCTATAAAAGTCTTTACATTTCTGAGTTTCTTATGAAAGACGTCAGAAAGAATCAAACAATAAGATTTCATATGAAGTTGTTTTGGTCCCATTTAGGGTGTTTCTTTTTCTGTACTCTTTGTTCTTTATTTTCTGAATTGAGTAGTTAGGTAACTTTTTTGGGGAGGTCCTACTGTTGACACTTCGTCCGGACCTTGGTCTCCCTACCATACCCCTCCCTCCACCCTCTCCCCCAAGTCCTAACCCTTGTACACATGTTGGCACCGTCTAAGTACAACTACATACCGTTTTGGTTATGTTGTAACATTTCATTTTTTATTATTATTATTTATTAATTTCCTTTTTTTTTTCTTTGGTCGTACGATATCTTTCTTCCAGAAGTTTTTCTTCGTTGAACTAAGATTCACTACCTATCTTTTATAATTACTAATCTTCTTCACTATAGAAAGGAGTTTTACTTTTATATTTTCCGTTAATTTTTGAGGTTCTTTTTGTTTGTTTGTGATATGGTCTTTTATTACTATCTTTATACTTCGTTTAAAAGGTAAGGACCAATATACCATCTGATCCATAAACTTGGTTAGAAGGTTGTCTTTTGGTGAATTTCTCTGACCTATTTTGTCTTTCTTGAGATAATTTTCGTAGGTTTTTGACCATACTATTTTTCATAATTATTCTATTTTATTTTCCCTTGGGTATATCTGTACATTATCTGACTTCGACGAAACGGGACCCTCGTAGATGTTTTTGGGCCACTGGAAACACCTAAGGATCTAGGGAGGTTCCATCCCTTTTCGGAAGAAGGACACGGGGACCTTAAATCGACTTAGGATTTTCCCGGTGTTGGGATTCATTCCCGTTTAATCTTTCATTAGAGTGGTTTGGGATGTAGGAGTCGAGGTCCCTTGACTTTTTTTTTTTATTAACGGAACCAAGAGAGAATATCTTCCCTCTTAGTTCCTAAACTCTTTGACTTGTTTTTCGACCAGGAACGAGTTCAAATATCGACTTTATGTGCGGTAGACCACCATTGTGTGTGTGTGTGTGTATTTTGGAACTAAATCAAATGTCAGGGTCTATGACGAGGATTTACGGATCGTCTTCGTTTGTATCTTTGAAAGACTTTCTTACAAGAAAGTGGGATGATGAGTTTTATAAGGATGTTTATTAAAGGATTCCTTTTACTCGTCGAGTAACAATTTTTACTCATTTTGTATGAAAAGAGAGTGATCTTTCCATTAAAAAGAGTAAATAACTTTTATGGTTAAAACTGTTCTTACACCTCGTTAGACTTGTGACTATTAATGATTACCGTCACAATTTAACTATATTCGTTAAACCTTTTGATAAACCGTCATAGATTTCGTATGTAGATGAAATGTTGAGTCGTTAATATGGAGAATTCATTTTTAAGTTGTCTTTAATTACATGTATAGGTAGTCTTCTGTACATATTCTTATAGGTATCGTCGAAATAAGTATTTTCAGTTTGTAATATTTAGGTAGTTGTTCTCTTATTTACTTATTTGTCACCGTATAGGTATATTTCCTTTTATGAAACGTAATTTTTCTTTGTTTGAACTATGTCCGTTGTTGTACTGTCTTAAAGTAATATGACTCGCTTTCTTAGGTCTGTGTCTTTTGATGTATGACAACTATGGTAAATATACGGTAAGACTTTTTCGTTTAGATATCATTACCTTTCGTTTATTTACTAACAGACTACGGTACTCACTCTTCCTAACTGACCTTTCCTTGTGTTCTCTTGAAAGACCCTACTATTATTACAAAAGAGAACTTCCTCCACCATTCAATGTGTCCATATAAATAAACGGTTTTGAGTAGTTTGATATGTACATTTTATCCGTGTAACATAATATAGAATAATATATATTTACTACAAAGTCTTTCAACTAATTTTGAAAATTTTGTATTTTTACTCCCTATATTATTAACGGTAATTTTGAATTACATTACATGTGCCACTAAAGACCTTCAACTATTCCACCGTCAAAAAGTTAACGGGGTTCAAGGAGATATTTTTCTCTTTTATCCTATCGTTTGGGTTTTGGATGTCTGTTATAGACGTTGTTTTTATCCATTATTCTATGGGGACACTTGGGGCTTTATACTCCTTTCCCCTGTTTAATAGTCGTGGATATTCTGTATATACCCAAAGTCGTTTTCCTTCGTCTCCCTTCGTTACCCCGTAGGTTGTCTGGTCTCTTAGGGGTTTATCGATCAATGAGTCACCTTTCGAGTCTCTCGGTCAAATTCCTCTCGTCGATTTTGACTCTCCAAAACGTATACGAATATCTCCAGGGATTCTCAGTCTGTGCTGACTCGCTGAAGGGGAAGTGAAAAGTGAAAGTACGTAACCTCTTCCTTTACCGTTGGGTGAGGTCACAAGAACGGACCTCTTAGGGTCTCTGCCACCTCGGACTACCCGACGGCAGATACCCCAGCGTGTCTCAGCCTGTGCTGACTTCATTGAATCGTATCGTCCCGTCACCATTCTGGATTTCTTCGACCTTGTTAGACCCGGACCCCATCTCACTCGGAGCTTGATAGTTTTGGTTGGTCGATTTCGAGGTAAGATCCTGTTTCGGGTGGGACTCCTCTTTGAAGACCCTCATCTTAGGTTTGATCCGTCACGTCGTTCTCTTCCAGGTCTACTTTTATCCTCTCGTGGTATAGTAAACAAAATTACAATGTGTTTTCGCTGTCTTCTCCCGCGAGTTTTCGGTACTTTAATTTTTTTTTATGAGTTGGGTTTAAAGAAAATTTTAATTTTGGAAAAGTACGTTTTTACTCGTTGTCTTTTCCTAGTTCCAAATAATGTTACTTTTTTATTCCGATTATCGTAGGGAACTGTTGTTTTAGTACCATCTATTTATTGTGATGTTTTATATTTTTGATATTTAGTTGACAAAATTTCGTTCATTTTCCTGTAATTCCTTTAATATGTTCTACACTTTCTTGTTATGTTTAGTCTTAATCTTTTTGAGTTTTAAGTCCACTGTCTTCATTCCTTTCTTAACCTTTATTTTCTTTTTTTAGTCTTTACTTAAGATTTCATCTTCTTCGTGTTCTCGTTTATTTGAGTTGTGTGTTAAGGAATTCTCTTTTTCTTTTATTTTTCTTCTTTTTTTTAATTTGATTTTTGGTCTCTATCTAAGACTCTTTTTCACTATTTAAGTCTTCTGTCTCTTTTCAGTTGTATGTATCTTCTTTTGGTTTCGTTCCCCTTTTCCTACTTATTATTTCTGATATTCTTTCAAAAGGATTTTATTGAAAGTTGTCTGAACTTTTTTTGTAATTCTTCCCTTAAACACTTTGACTCTTTTAATTGGGTTCTACTAGTATAGTATCATTTTAATGACCTGAAATTTCTTTTTTTTAGAATACATAGGATCATTTCTCTTGCTCCCTTTCTTTTAGTCGGTCAATAGTCTACATAACTGTCGTTACCGAATACGGTCTTCTTTTATTTAAATGTACAAGTTCTATATGTTCCTTTCTTTTGTACCCGATTTCGAATAGAGATCGGTTTGACTGACCATACCCGACTTAGCACAGGAAGGGAGGGTTGAACATCACAAGAATACGACTTTGGGTCATAGAGTCTTACACTTGACATAAACCTCTGTCCTGAAAAGTTCTACTATTTCAATTTTACCCTGGTAAAAAATCCCACCCGACATTAAGTCAGGGTGACAGTAGTATTCTCCTTTAAACTTCTGGGTCTCTCTTTGGTCCTTACATATACGTGTGTCTTTTCTAATGCGTTCCTGCGTCATTCTTCGACCGGTGGACGTTCGACTCCTCTTTCCGGATTCTTTCTTAGTTTGAACGGTTGTGGATCTAAAACCTGAAGTTCGGATGTCTTGACACTCTTTTACTTAAAGACAACAAATTAAGTAGGTCAGACACTATAAAACAATGTCGTTGGGATCGATTGATTATATGACTGAAAGATCTAATCTCCGATGTTTGATGATAGTTGTCCATTAGTAAGTTCTTTCTAACCAAAACACTGGGGGATGTACTCCTTAGATGATTTCTTATTTGGAGTCTTTTGGTTTTATTGATCTTTCTGTAACGGTATTCCTGACGACACACGAAGCATCGAGTCAGTACAGGTTGAGAAACACTAGGGTACCTGGTCCGAGGAGACGACTCCTCCTAAGAGGTCCGTTCTCATGACCTCACCCAACGGTACGGGAGAAGGTCCCCTAGCAGGGTTGAGTCCCTAGTCCGAGTCCAGAGGGTGTAACGTCCGTCTAAGAAATGATAGACTCGGTGGTCTCTTCGAGTTCTTATGACCTGACCCATCGGATAGGGAAGAGGTCCCCTTAAAAGGTTAGGTCCTTAGTTTGGTCCCACAGGACGTAACGTCCGTCTAAGAAATGATCGACTCGATGGTCCCTTCGGGTATTCCTGTCTATCACTCGTAATTTATTTATTGTTTGTGTGTATGTGTGTGTACATCTTGATTCTAAGTCACTTCCAAGATTCATTTTCATATCATATATTAACGATGATTTCCCCCCTTTACCTCTCTACTGTACGTCTTTACAAATTAACAAAAGTAATAATGTATCCACCACCATCATAATTATGACGGTAAAACTCTATCAACACATACAATCATCCTATTTCGTTAACTCATTAATACACTATAAGATAATAAGGGACATAGATGCCCTTGGTATCACCCGGAATCCTTTGTAATGATCCTTGTTTCTATTACCTCCACTACCTTAAGGTCGACTCGATAAAGTTTAGGATTTTCTACTACGACACTTTCATGAAGTGAGTTATACGGTCGTTTAAGCCTTTTGAGTCGTCACCGGTGTCCTGACCTTTTCCAGTCAAAAGTAAGGTTAGGGTTTCTTTCCGTTACGGTTTCTTAAAAGTTTGGTGGTATGTTGACGTGAGTACAGTGTACGATCGTTCCATTACAAGTTTTAGGAAGTTCGGTCCGAAGTCGTCATACACTTAGTTTTTGAAGGTCTACATGTTCGACCTAAATCTTTTCCGTCGCTTTGGTCTCTAGTTTAACGGTTGTAAACAACCTAGTATCTCTTTCGTTCCCTTAAGGTCTCTTTGTAGTTGAAGACGAAGTAACTGATGTGATTTCGGAAACACACCTAGTGTTGTTTGACCTTTTAAGAATTTCTCTACCCTTATGGTCTGGTACAATGGACAGAGGACTTTTTGAACATCCGTCCAGTTTTTCGTTGTCAATCTTCGTCTGTACCTTGTTACTTGACCAAGTTTTCACCCTTTCCTCATGCAGTTCAGACACATAACGGTCGGACGAATAAATTGAATGTACGTCTCAACAACGGTAAGTCAACGAGTCAGCACAGGTTGAGAAACGCTGGGGTACTTGACCTCGTGGGGTCCGAAGGGACAGGTAGTGGTCGAGGGCCTCGAACGAGTTCGAGTACAGGTAACTCAACCACTACGGTAGGTTGGTAGAGTAGGAGACAGCAGGGGAAGAGGAGGACGGGAGTTAGAAAGGGTCGTAGTCCCATAAAAGATTACTTAACGAAAAGCGTAGTCCACCGCTTTCATAACCTCGAAGTCGAAGTCGTAGTCAGGAAGGTTTCTTATAAGTCCCAATAAAAGGAAATCTTAACTGACCAAACTAGAGGAACGACAGGTTCCCTGAAAATTCTCAGAACTCGTGGTGTCAAGTTTTCATAGTTAAGAAACCACGAGTCGGAAGAAATACCAGGTTGAGAGTGTAGTGAGAAGAGTCCGACCTACTTAGTGTTTGTCCTTAGTTTTAACGACCCTCTTTATAGTCGTTAGAGTCTATACGTCTACTGTGGTGGGAATACCGTCTTTCGTCTCTCCTTGATTTCTCGGAGAACTACTTTTACTTTCTCCTCTCCTCTTGTCACACCCTCTAAGGAAATTTTTTGACCTTTATCTTGACGGTATGCTGGGTCATTAGGATGAAGACCCGTATGTGTGACTCCTTTGGTCTTAACTTTCTCTGGACACATGGGGTTACAAGTAGCGTCGTGACAAATGTTATCGATCTTGTACCTTCGTTGGTTTACCTATTCTTTCGACACCATGTATATGTGTCACCTTATAATGAGTCGATAATTTTTCTTGTGTAAACTTAGTCAAGTACTCCACCTACTTTGACCTCGGATAATATGTCTCACTTTATTCAGTCTTTCTTTTTGTGGTTATGTTGTATAATTGCGTATATATACCTTAAATCTTTCCCATTGTTACTGGGATATACACTCTGTCGTTTTCTCTGTGTCTATATTCCTTGTCTGAAAACCTGAGGCACCCTCTTCCATTCCCACCCTACTAAACTCTCTTAACGTAACTTTGTACATATAATAGTATACACTTTATCTACCGGTCAGGTCCAAGCTACGTACTCTGTCCGACGAGTCCCGGTCACGTGACCCTACTGGGACTCCCTACTCTCCCTTCTCCCTCCCCCCAAGTCCTACCCCCTGTGTACATGTGGTACCGACTAAGTACAGTTACATACCGTTTTTGGTGGTGTTATAACGTTTCATTAATCGGAGGTTAATTTTATTTGTTTAATTAAAAAAAAAAATTCACTTTCTCCTCTCACTTTTTCAACCGAATTTTGAGTGGTAAGTTTTTTGATTCTAGTACCGTGGACCAGAGTAGTAAAGTACCGTTTATCTACCCCTTTTTCACCTTTGTCACTCTTTAAATTAAAAGAACCCGAGATTCTAGTGACTCCTACCACTGACGTCGGTACTTTAATTTTCTGCGAACGAAGAACCTTCTTTTCGATACTGTTTGGTTCTGTCGCATAATTTTTCGTCTCTGTAGTGAAACGGTTGTTTCCAGGTATATCAATTTCGATACTCGGTGGTCCGAGGAGACAGGTACTATAAAAGGTCCGTTCCTATGACCTCACCCAACGGTAAAGGAAGAGGTCCCCTATAAGGGTTGGGTCCCTAGCTTGAGCCCAGAGGACGTGACGTCCGTCTAAGAAATGGCTGACTGTACATGTCTACACTCTCAACCAGGTATTTCTTCCGACTCGTGGTTTCTTAACTACGAAAGTTTGACACCACGACCTCTTCTGAGAACTCTCAGGGAACCTGTCGTTACTTTAGTTTGGTCAGTTAGGATTTCCTTTAGTTGAGACTTATAAGTAACCTTCCTGACTACGACTCCGAGGTTATTAGACCGGTGGACTAAGCTTCTCGGCCGAGTAACCTTTTCTGAGACTACGACCCTTTCTAACTCCCGTGTTACTCTTCCCCACTGTCTCTTACTCTACCAACCTACCGTAGTGGCTGAGTTATCTGTACTCAAACTCGTTTGAAGTCCCCTATCACTTCCTGTCCCTTCGGACCCCACGACGTCTAGTAGCCTAGTGTTTCTCAGTCTGTGTTGAATCGTTGATTTGTTGTTGTTACCCTTGGTTCTAAGAGTTCAAACTTTCTTTCCTCTAAGTTTATGTTGTATCCTCAATTCATTTTAGGGTATCCGAACTGAAACTTAATTTCATAGACACCCTTGAGTACTCCGTAAAAAAGAATTTTCCGAAACTTTGTCACTGGTCGGGACATAGATACTCGTGACGATCGTAGATCTGACACTGGAATTTTATGGAAAAAGGTGATTTCTCTTTGTTCCCGAAAAACCTCTTCACCGACTAAGGTCTAAACCCTGTCCTTTACATGTACCACTCAGACTCTATAGTTTATATAAGTTTAGGTACTCAAGTTTTACTCACTTAAAAACAACTTTTTATTCACTTTAGTATGTACAGTCGTCATAGGTTTCCCGGGGACATTTTCATGTCGTTTATGTATCGAATAGAGAACCCTGATCCTAGTATCTCTTAAAAAGAAAGGTTCGGTGTTGTCAGACCAACAAACAAATTTTGAATTGCTCGTATGTAATAAAGACACTGATCGTTTTCGTCACTAATTTCTTTTTTTAAAATTTCTGACTATTAGTGTATCAAAGTTCTTAGTCAAATATTTTACTTTGTAAGGGTAACTGCATTAGTTTTAACTCGTTACTGATTGTGATCCGAAACCATTTTATTTCAAAGGATTTGAGTGAAAATCTTACAAAAATATAATAACAAGTTTTAAGTATCAAAACTTATCGATCTCCTGATAACAATAACTATCTTTAAGTATATACGAGTGTTTACCTAAAGACTAGTCCACCAAGTCATCAGACTTTTTTTTTCACCTTAGGACGAAATTCAAAAAAATTTGTAAAGAAAGGAAGACGAAACCACCTTATACTCCTAGTTTCCCTTTTCGAAGGGTGCCTGAAAGAATAGAGAGTGATAAATTGGATACACCGTACCTAGAGTTTTCACCAGAGATCTGGTCGTCCGTGGTTAAGAGTCCGGGGTAGGACTGGATGTCTTTGTTTTGGTAACCCTTCACTCCGGGTTCGACACAAAATTATTACGGAAACTCCTTTCAAATGGTCTATTTTATGTTTTACCAGGTCAATTAAAACTTAAAGTCTATTTGTTGTTTATTAAAAAACAATAACAAGGGACAACTCAACGAGTCAGTACAGGTTGAGAAACGCTGTGGTACCTGACATCGTACGGTCCGAAGGGACAGTAAGTGGTAGAGGACCTCGAACGAGTTTGAGTACAGGTAACTCAACCACTACAGTAGGTTCGTAGAGCAGGAGACAGTAGGGTAAGAGGAGGACGAAAGTAAGAAAGAGTCGTAGTCCCAGAAAAGATTACTCAGTCGAGAAGTATAGTCCACCGGTTTTATAACCTCGAAGTCGAATTCGTAGTCATGAAAGTTACTTATAAGTTCTAACTAAAGGAAATCCTGACTGACCAAACTAGAGGAACGTCAGGTTCCCTGAGAGTTCTCAGGAGAGGTTGTGGTGTCAAGTTTTCATAGTTAAGAAGTAGTGAGTCGGAAGAAATACCGGGTAGAGAGTGTAGGTATGTACTGATGACCTTTTTGGTATCGAAACAACCGTTTCATTGCAGAGACGAAAAATTATACGACAGATTCAACGAGTATTGAAAAGAAGGTTCCTCGTTCACAGTAGATTAAAGTACCGACGTCAATGGTAGACGTCACTAAAACCTCGGGTTCTTTTATTGCAGAGAGTGATAAAGGTAACAAAGGGGTAGAGTCAGTCAAGTCAAGTCAGCGAGTCAGCACAGGCTGAGAAACGCTGGGGTACTTAACGTCGTGTGGTCCGGAGTGACAGGTAGGGGTTGAGGGTCTCAAGTTGGTTTGAGTACAGGTAGTTCAGCCACTATGGTAGGTCGGTAGAGTAGGAGACAGCAGGGGAAGAGGAGGACGGGGGTTAGGGAGGGTCGTAGTGTCAGAAAAGGTTACTCAGTTGAGAAGCGTACTCTACCGGTTTCATAACCTCAATGTCGAAATCGTAGTAAGTAAGGTTTCTTGTGGGTCCTGACTAGAGGAAATCTTACCTGACCAACCTAGAGGAACGTCAGGTTCCCTGAGAGTTCTCAGAAGAGGTTGTGGTGTCAAGTTTTCGTAGTTAAGAAGCCGCGAGTCGGAAGAATTGTCAGGTTGAGAGTGTAGGTACGTACTGGTGACCTTTTTGGTATCGGAACTGATTTGTCTTGAAACAACCGTTTCATTACAGAGACGAAAACTTATACGATAGATCCAAACAGTATTGAAAGGAAGGTTCCTCATTCGCAGAAAATTAAAGTACCGACGTTAGTAGTAGACGTCACTAAACCCTCGGGTCTTTTTATTTCAGACTATGACAAAAGGAGACAAAGGGACAGATAAACGGTACTTCACTACCCTGGTCTACGGTACTAGAAGCAAAAGACTTACGACTCGAAATTCGGTTGAAAAAGTGAGAAGAGAAAGTGAAAGTAGTTCTCCGAAAAATCAAGGAGAAGTGAAAGACGGTATTCGTACCACAGTAGACGTATAGACTCCAATAACTATAAAGAGGGTCTTTAGAAATAAGGTCGAAAACGAAGTAGTTCGGACCGTAAAACGTACTACATGAGATGTATATTCCGTTTATTCGTCCCACTGTTATATGTCGAACTCTATAAGGAAAGGGTTAAACCTTGGTCATGCAGCAAGGTACGGGCCAAGATTGACAACGAAGAACTCGACGTATGTCCAAAGAGTCCTCCGTCCATTACACAAGAACACAAGGGTGGAGAAATTCTTAAAAGGTCTCAAATAACACTAGGTGTGTCAGTTTCCGAAATCGTATCAGTTACTTCGTCTTCATCTACAAAAAGATTGTGAGAACGAAAAAACTACTAGGTCGCCTACAACTGTTAAACTAGAGACCAAGGAGACGGAAAAGATTTAGGTCGAAATTGTAGACCTTCAAGTACCAAGTGTATGACAACATCGGACCGAATCTCTTAAAACTTGTAATGAAACGATCGGACACTTTACTTACGTTAACACACCATCAAACTTGTGAGAAACCGTAACGGGAAGAAACCCCAACCTTACTCTTAACTGAAAAAGTTTAGGATACTGGTGACGACTCAAAAGGTTTAAACGACCGTATAACTCACGTCGTGAAATCGTCGTAGTAGAGAATCCTAAACTTTATCGAGTTGACCTTAAGGTAGTGTAGGTGACCGAAACAAACATCACTACGAGGGATTCCGGGTGGACTGAAACGTGAGGTTCTACAGACCGAGATCCACTCACTAGTGTGGTAGCACCAATAGACTCAGTACTGCTAGAAAAAACATGTCAAGAAGACACATAAGAACAGTGGAGAAGAATTATAGAAGACGAAGACAATCCAGGTATGGTAAAGATAGGAAATAACACGGGTAGAAACGTGCTTTACAAGGGCAGAGATTAAAAGAACTTCTCTAGAGATCAGAAAGGGTAAGATAACAAAAGGAGATAAAGAGACTTAACTAGTGAATCCTTCTGAAAGAAGAGAGAGGAACGATAAGAAACCTTGAGACGTAAGTTTACCCACATAGACGAAGAGAAGAAAAGAGTCGATAAACATTCCGGAGGATTCTGTTGGTAAAACGGAAAAACGTAAAGAAAAAGAACCCCTACGAAAACTAGTGGTGGAGGACATGGTCCAATACTCGGAGGTGGGTATCAATAAGTCCGTGAGATAGTCTGGATTGGGGAACTTAGATAAACAGTGGAGGTGACATATTAGTATTCCCTAAACTAAAGAATTTTTGTTTATTAAAATTGATATTTATAAACGGTATAAACCATGTATTGATATAAGTTCAATTTTAAATTGACCTGTAAAACAAAAACAAACAAACCAAAAACAGAATCATAAAAAGTTTTAGACCGTTGAAATGACGGTTCCCTAAGACTAGATATGACTTCAAACTTTTGGTACCTCCCTTTCCATTCTTGGACCCGGAACCCAAGTCCATCTAGACTGAGGTAGTAAAACAATTATTAACCTACCTTTGAGTGTTTATACTGACCATAGAGGTACACTGTTTCCTTTTGTAGTCCCTCTCTCTGTTGTTCGGAGTCCCTGATCTCATTTCAGACTATCGTCTCTCCCGGACCTAAAATGGTCTTTCAAGTTTTTGTGGGACTCAACGGGTCCCCCATGACAAGAATGTGTTTCGTATTGAAGTCAGATTTACCCTCTTTCCCGACCCCCTAGGGTCCTTCCTTTTCTTTTTTGTCTATATGTTCTCTATCCTTCCTCTTATTTCCCGTGTCTTTTCCCGATTCTGAATCTTGGTCGGTACAATGGAACAAAAGTATCGTACAAGAGATGGTGACTGAAACATCCCTCTTTTCTGACCCCTTCTCAATGAGGGAAACCCATATTTCTCCGAGGACCCGTCGTGGACGACACAATACACTTGGAGATTTCGTTACTAAGAGTTAGTCCCTTCTAAAATTGGGAATCGTTACAGACCTCTGTAAAAGCTAACAGTGGTACATCATCCCGATTTCCTATACGATGTCGGTAGGTCACCCGTCTCCAGTCTCTATAATCATTTGTAGAGTAAGTACTCTGTCGGGGGTGTTGTTTCTTAATGGGTCGATGTTCATAGTTTAAAGTTCCGACTCTTTGGGACGAGATTTCGTTCAGTCACACCTCTTTCGTGATGGGAGAAACGGTGTCGGAGTGGGGAATAGGGTTTGGACACAAACGTAACGTGATTTCTGTAAAATATGTACGTGTAAGGGTATCCAGATTTAAACTCGTCCGATGATTTAAGAGATTCGGAAACATAGGATTAGATATGTCACACCCATTTTAATAAATGGAGTATCTCAATGACGTCCCTAATTTACTCCATAAAATTATGACATCTAAGTTTGTAAATAACTCGTGACTATGACACACGACCCACAATTCCCATGTATGTGTCAGGAATGACAATTACTAAATTCAGATCACTCAAAATTCAGGGTCTCATGTAACAATTTGTATCCGATTAAAGGAAGTGTGATTCGGGGATGGGTACAGGAAGAGAAAGTAATAATCTGTCCACAGATTAGGAGAGAGAAGGAACGGTCTCTTGATCTTTCTTCTTGTCTTAATTATAGATAATACTTCTCCTCGATATAGTGGTGAAACACGATAAAACAACTACGAAGAGTAGTGATATGACTCCTGTCACAACTTCGTTTACATAACAAGAATTATAGTTCTCTAAGTCAATTGATAAATTCTGATCGTGGACGAGATAAGAGTCTGAACTGATAGTGGAAACTTGTACCAGTCCTTTAAATTTTTTCGTTCAAGTGAGAGAAAGACTGGGACTGGATGTACCGAAGATGTAGGACGAGACTGTCCCGAAGTCACTCGGTCCATTCCAATAACCTTATAATCTTTTACATCCACGAAAGGGTCGTAAGGGTGAACAAGTAATTTACCTTACTCTCTTTCTCTCCTGAGTTCACAGTATAGGTTCAAACCCCTGACTCTTTGACTATCACCACGGTAAATGACTCTAACCTTTCAAACCCCTTCGTTCAAAACTTCCCTTTAGTCCTTACGGTGAAATCTGTAAAATCTTTTAGAGGGAAAACGGAGATTGGAAAGGAAGAGAGTCGAACATGTTTACTAGTTCAGAGAAAAAAGAATTTTGTTTACTTCGGGAGGTGTTTGGACTATTAGGGAGATTGATAACGGGAGAGAGGAAGGAAAATCCAGACTTGAAGAAATTTCCTAGTAGACGAAGAGTGATACAGATGAAGGGATGGAAACTCAGAGAAGAGCTGGGGGACATTAGACCGAAGCCCGGTAGTGGTATAATAACCTTGATGTAAGTGATTCCACCATTTATTACGGGATAAACGGTGTACATTACCTATAAAAAGTCAGGATTGGAATGACTTGGAGAGACGTCGGAAATTGTACCGACTAGTATAGAAGAAACGACTAGTATAGAAGAAACTTCTAGAGAGGAGGGAACAGAAGGGGCCGTCGTTGAAGAGGACGAAGAGAAAGAGGAACGCAAGAAGGACTGAGAAGGAGATAGACGACGAATTTATGACTTAAACGTCCCCAAAACGAGTCGAAAAAAAGGAGTGAAATATGACAAAAGTTCCTACTAGGGTAAATCTAGGGTAAATCTACTAAGACCGAGAGTAGATATTTGACAGTTGAGGGTTAAACGATAAATCGTTGAGATTAAGAGAAACCTTGATCTTCGAGTATAAAACTCAACGGATGATCTGTCCAGTAGATCTACGAGGATCTACTATTTGAGTTGTGTAAGTCTTAAGTCAAAATTTGTTCCGTTAAATGTCTTCTTTAAGTTCAACAGTTTTTGTTTACTCTTCTACGGGTTAGGGTGGATCATTAGTCCTTTTACGTTTAATTTCGTTATTTACGTTATATAGAGTGGTTCGGACCGTTTTTTAATTACTATGACTATTGTAGGTTGTGACCGTTACTAATCCCTTTTGTCCTTGAGAGTATGTGGAGACTCCTCTTCCTTTACCGTTGGGTGAGGTCATAAGAACGGATCTCTTAGGACACCTGTCTCCTCGGACCACCCGACGACAGGTGTCCCAACGTGTCTCAACCTGTACTGACTTCACTGAATCGTACGTACGTACGAAACCTCTTCCTTTACCGTTGGGTGAGGTCACAAGAACGGACCTCTTAGGGTCCCTGCCCCCTTGGACCACCCGACGACAGATACCCCAGCGTGTCTCAACCTGTACTGACTTTGCTGAATCGTCGTCGTCGTCGTCGTCGTCGTCGTCGTCGTCGTCGTATGTGGAGACTATCTTCTTTCTGAATAATATTGGAAAGACCTTTCATTAGACCGTTATAGACAGTTTTATATTTTATGTACGTACAGGAAATATACGGTTTCTTTAACGATGTGTCCAAGTATCCCACGTGCATGCTCATACGAGTAGTGTAACAACAAACACAATGGTCCTTCAACCTCTATTAGACGAACGAGTAGTAACCTCTTTGACTATCCCTTTTATACCATCTGTATATGGAACCTGATGATATATGGTCAGTCTCCCTTATGGAATCTACATACATACGTTAATTGTCCTTACCCTAAACAAAAGAAAAAAATTTTAAAATAACCTCAATGTATGTTACAACACAATTAAATTAAAGTCCACGTGTCGTTTCACGAAGTCAATGTGTATATGTATGAAAGTAAGAAGAATCTAACAAAAGAGTATATCGAATAGTGTCTTATAACTCATCTCAAGGGACACGATATATCTTTCAGGAACAAGCAATAGACAGAATATATATCATCACACTCACACAAGTGGGGCTCGAAGAATAATCTTACCGAAGATGTTGTCTCACGACTCACTTTTTTATTAACTTACAAATTGTGTTATACTAAATATATTTATATTTATTATGTGTATATTTTATTGATTAACGTAAAATGTAAGTTTGTTTTCGTATATGTAATTCCTTACCAACGTACACCCCACTTCTCCCGTACCCTCACCCCTTACCCCGATTTTCTTTTATATATTTGTTTATTTCTTCCTTAGAACGTACCCAGTTACTTCTGTTATACGGTATTTAACTCCTTATACTAAGTGAGTCGGGTGTCGTGACTCTTGGAGAGGAGTCAATTATTGTGTAAGAGAAACTAGGATATCAGATAAGGATAAAAACGGTCATTACTATTACAATGTTATTTATAAGAAATATATAAAAACATAGTCATTAAGATACAGACATTGTATATAAAATTAACACTATAGAAGTTTTTATCTTATGTTGCGTCAATAATCTTTCCTACTTAATGTTTCTTTAGGTACGATTCTGTGTAATATTAACTTGAAGACTTTGACTTTCTGTTCTTTAGGATTTCAGTCGGTTTCTTTTTTCTACGTGATGAATATTCCCTTGTAGTTGAACCTACTACTGTCTAAGGAGTGGACTTTGGTATGTCCAGTCTTCTATCACCGTGTTTTAAAAAGTTCGTGTCATTTCCTTATTGACAGTCTAATCCCGTTATGTATTCTACTCGGATCTTGTGGAATATCTCGGTCTCTCATTCTTTCACGACTCCTTTCACGTTTCCTTTTTTTTTTGGGTGTCACTACCTTCATACAGTTTCCCTGTCTCTTCGGTTTACTTTCTCGAGAGTTACCAGTTTCGGTCTTGTTAAACTCGTTATATTATTTCATTATAACCCAATATTGGGTTTCATATTTTATTTATAGGTACTCATATATAAATATGAGTATATTACTAACTAAACTACCTATTTATATATGTATATTCGTATAATTACGTAAATAAGTATTGTGGTGTATATACATATATGTATGTATATACCTCCTTTTCTCTGTTTAGAGGGTACGTTTTAAGATTTATTAAATAAAACTATCAAACGAGGGTTCCTCCATCATCTCGTTTTGAGATGAGTTCAAACCCATATGTATCACTGAAGATTCTCATGTTGTGTCCTTCCCCCTATCTTATCATTGAAATGAAACTCCTTTGGACTGTTTGTGGTTGATCGGTCCACAAGTTACACTTGTAGATTTCACTCTTTAGTAAGCAATCACACATGTGAACTATGCTACGTCACTTTTACCATGAAATGGAGACACCAGAAGGAAGGGTTTTGGATATTGAGGTCAAAATAGTACGTAACCTATTTAAGATCATTTCCTATAAGATATTTTGTCGACAGGTCACGAGGAGTTTTGGTAGTTCCAGTAGTTTTCCTTATGTTTAGACTCTTTGACAGTATCGGTTCTCCTCGGATTCTTCTGTACTACTGATCTACATTACACCATAGAACCCACCCAAGACTTTGTCTATTTCTTGTAGTCCAATTTTGTTTCCTTTAAACCTATTTCATATCTGAAATTATTATTACATAACGATAATGAAGTAATTGACATTGTTTATATGGTATGTTTATATGATTACATTCTACGATTGTCATCCCTTTTGTCACATCCCCTATACCTTTGACATGATAGAAGAGTTAAAAGACATTTGGATTTTGACAAGATTTTTTATTTCTAATCAGTTTTTATTTGTTGACAACCTGAAGGGACCACCGTCTCAACAATCCTTAGGTGGACGGTTACGTCCCCTGTGACCAAACTAGGGGCCAGACCCTTCTAAAGTGTACGGAGTCTCGTTGATTCGGGTACGTGGTGTTGATGACTCGGACACGAGATCTCGAACGCTCGACGTTGATGACTTCGGGTATAAGGACCTCGGGTACGAGGTGTTACTCTCTCATCTCCCCCGATAAGTCGAAGACGGGAGACGTTGATCTCTTTCGAACGTACGTCGTTGTTTCCGGGTCGTATCGGTTTTTATTTATTTATTTCGTCACACATGTACAGTTGTTTAAAAAAATTTATTTATTGTCAGTTGTTGTTTAAGATATAGACAGTTTTGATAGGAAGTAAGTTTCCTTTCGACTCTCTTACACAACGATCGTTTGGACGGGAATTTCTTGTCGATTTCCTTCAAGAGATTTACCTTTCCTTTGCTATTTTCCTCCAGACCTTTAAATCTTTTCTTTCCTGTAGTCTTACCCACTTTTAGCCCCTTATGATAGAAAAAGTACTCAAAGAATTTAGTATAAACTACCAATTTCGATTTTAATATTGTGGTAGACTACACCACCGAGTTATGTACATCTTCTTTATGAATTCTGTTAATATGTAAAAATTACACCCATAGTATTTCGCTAGATTTACTTTCATTCAAGAGAGATGACATCAACTTCATCATTTTATGATTATTCTCATCTGATAATATTCAGTGACAAAGACCCCAAGAGTTTGAACGAATTTTGAGTTGTAAGTTTTTTTATTCTAGTACCATAGGTGAGGGTAGTGAAGTACCTTTTATCTACCCCTTTGTTACCTTTGTCACTGTCTGAAATAAAAGAACCCGAGGTTTTAGTGACGTCTACCACTGACGTCGGTACTTTAATTTTGTACAAACGAGGAACCTTCTTTTTAATAGAGGTTGGATCTGTCTTATAATTTTTGGTCTTTGTAATGAAACGGCTGTTTCCAGGCATGTCAGTTTCGATACCAAAAAGGTCATCAGTACATATCTAGACTCTCAACCTTATATTTCTTTCGACTCGTGACTTCTTAACTACGAAAACTAGACACCACAATCTCTTCCGAGAACTCTCAGGGAACCTGACGTTCCTCTAGTTTGGTCAGTTAGGATTTCCTTTAGTTAAGACTTATAAGTAACCTTCCTGACTACGACTTCGACTTCGAGGTTATGAAACCGGTGGACTACACTTCTTGACTGAGTGACCTTTTCTGGGACTACGACCCTTTCTAACTTCCGTCCTCTTCCCCTGCCGTCTCCTACTCTATCAACCTACCGTAGTTGTTGAGTTACCTGTACTCAAACTCGTTCGAGACCCTCAACCACTAGCTGTCCCTTCGGACCTCACGACGTCAGGTACCCCAGTGTTTCTCAGCCTGTGTTGACTCGTTGACTTGACTTGACTTGACTAATATTCAATGTACAAATGTAACATTGTGAATATTGTTGTTGATTCTTTTGATATATCTCGTCACACGAGTTTTTATGATATTTATTTAGTTCTATCTTAGGAATTTTTACAAGTTCGTTCGTGTCCTCTCGTTTTCTTCTCTTTCTTCTTGTCTCCTTTGTTTGTCTTTTATTACTTTACCGTCTGAGTTCGGAATTGTATAGTTATTAATGATAAAAATAGTGATTAATGATAATATCCAACTTAACGATTCAGTGAAGTCAACACAGGCTGAGACACGCTGGGGTATCTGCCCTTTCTATATAACTTTGGGATTAGTTTCATGGACACTTACACCGGAATAGACCTTTGTCCCAACAGAATCAAGACCGAAGACACTGTTTCATGATATCTCTCCCATCGAATGTTTGTTGTCTTTAAACAAAGAGTGTCAAGATCACCGACCTTCAATCTATAGTCCCACGGTCGTACGAACCATCCGTTCAAGAAATGGGTGGGTCCCTTCTTGGACACAGAGGAAATAACCATCCTCTCAAGAAACGGTGACGCGGTGGATCCTTCGGTGACCTCACCCAACGGTAAAGGAAGAGGTTACGTACCTTCACTTTTCACTTTCACTTCAGCGAGTCAGCGTAGACTGAGAAGCGTTGGGGTACCTGACGTCGGATGGTCCGAGGAGGCGGGTACTCTAAAAGGTCCGTTCTCATGACCTCACCCCACGGTAACGGAAGAGACTCATATTATGTTGACCACAGGATTAGTCTTTTTCCCTTCGAGGGGCGTAACTCCTACCAATTCTTAGGTTATACCTTATTTAACCCCCTTTATCTATCCCGAGTCATTCCATGGGACATGGCGGAGTGTCCGTATTGAGGGGGTCGAGGGGGGTTCGGGAGTAACCAGACCGCCACCCCCCACCCCTCCAGGTCCTAACTCGGGGGGAGGTTGTCGACCGGGAGAGGAAGAGGGTCGTCAGGGGCGGAAAGTCGGCGTACCATCAAAAAGCTGGGTTTAGCAAAGGTAGAGGGGAGATGACTGAGGGTTCAGGGGACTCAGGAACGACCGGAGGTAGGAGAGTGGAGTACCCACGAGTAAGGGGCTAGGGGGGTGGTCTAACAGATACGTTGGGACGGGACCGTGAGGTCAGTGAGATCAACGATGGTAAGGGGGGGGGAGTTGATTTAGTCCGCTAGAGACTTCTATATTCATTCCCCTCCCATCGTCTGTCCTTCTACTTCCCTCTTTTCGACGGGTGGTAATGCCCTGTCCTTACATCCACTTGTCCTTTTATTAGCTTCTTAGTATGGACCCACTTCTGTCGATATAATACGTGCACCTCCGACATCAATACTGGACTCCACTGAAGTCGGCCAGCCCTACTAAGGGTGTTCTTCCTTCCGCCCTAGACGTTACGACACGTGCGCGCGCACACGCACGCGCGCGTGCACATACACACACACACTTAGCGAGTCAACACTACCGTTGCCTGCTTAGCCGAAAGAGTATTCTCTGTCTTTCTGTCTTTCACTTCCTGTCTTTCTGTTTGACCACCATAACCTTGAGAAAATTCTTTACTGAGCCAGATGTGGTTTCGGAAGGGACCACCGAGTCTACCATTTCGTAGACGGATATCACGCCCTCTGGGTCCAAGCTAGGGACCCAACCCTTCTAGGAGACCTCTTCCGTTACCGTTGGGTGAGGTCATGAGAACGGACCTTTTAGGGTGCCTGTCTCCTCGCAACATCCGATGTCAGGTACCCCAGCGTTTCTCAGTCTGTGCTGATTCGCTGAAGTGAAAGTGAAAATGTGGTTTCAGTTGGGTTGGAGAGTAGTAACCTTCCAACTGTTGTCAATCAAAACTGAATTAAAGGTTTCGGAACTCACTCCTTTCGTTAGTTTCTGGAATATTTTTCGAGTTGTAGTAGAAAACGACAGGTAATGCTTTGTTCGAAACGCTACTGTTGCAAAATAATTATGTTGTCGATTAAGTAGAGTCTTCCTCGTTGAACAAGTCTCCTAAAGGAGGGCGTGTAGGACAATCGTGGTCTCCTGAATGTCGGACCCAGTGGAGGGCCTGGGTATGGAGTGTCTGGCAATAGTAGAGTTTGTCGACTACCGTTCCGGGGTGACCGTCCACTCCTCTACCACTCGTAGTTAGGTCCCTCTTCTAGTCCCTGTTCGTGATTCTCCTAATGGTCACTCCCGTTTCCTGTTTATGGACCTGGGGAACCTCCTACGTCTGGGGCTGGTCACAAAGCGGTTCCCGTTCCAGAGATTCGTGTCGATGTCAATGGGGTACACCTGAGGAATCTGAAACCGAAGTCACACCCTGGTCACTCTAATTCTGTGTCAGTAGAGTCTCGTTCAGGGTCGTCCCCTTCCTCTTATAGTACGTGTATATGGTCTTACGTAAGTTGACACTCATTTTCCCTTACCCGACGACAGTTCTGAGTCACTCTTGAACCGAGGTTCGTCACTCGACATACACCCCTCCTGTCGTACGAGATAGTGACACACACCCTGGCTACCTCTGATATGTCTGGACACGAACACGATACTCTTCAAAACGGAGGTTACCTACCGAGATTGTCTCAAGACAAAGAACCGGGAGACAAGAATGACAGTGGAGGGTGAAACCCGGACGATGGTGACTCCTTACTACACGTCCACGATACCTTCCTTGGTGTTTCGCCGATACACTGAGTCAAAGTCTCTCCCCCCCCCCTCCTCCCTCCCTCTCCCTCCTTCTTATACTAAAGTAAAAATAATTTTTTTTTAGTAGACACACATATTTATGTATGTGTACTGCTTCTACACTTTCCGACGTGTTTAACCATGGGAGTTATAATGTACCCTTCCCCTTCCCCTATACTTTCCCCTCTAAAAAAAAATTAAAATTTTTAATTAAATAAAATTAACCTTCGATTAATGAAATGTTCTAACACCACCAAAAACGGTATGTAACTGTACTTAGTCGGTGCCCACTAAGTAGGGTAGGGGTAGGGTAGGGTGACCCAACAGGGTCTCGTCACCGAAATTCACGGGACGGAGTATGTAACTTGAAAGGGACCAGTAGATAAAATGTATACCATTATATGTACAAAGTTACGATGAGAGAGTAAAGTAGGGTGGACACGGAAGAGGGTGTCTCAGGTTTTCAGACAAGAGATGTAGACACAGAGGGGACGACAGGACGTATATCCCAGTAACAATGGTAACTTCCCCCTCTAAAATTGAAATAGAAGCAAAAAAATTTCTTATTTATTTATTTATTATGATTTTTTACTTATTTACTTAGGTAAACAACGACGTGCACCCGAAAGAGATCAACGTCTTATCTCCCGATGGGAGACCAACGTCACGTACCCGAAGAGTAACGTCATCGAAGAAAACAAACGTCTCGTCCCTTAGATTTCGTACGTCCGAAGTCTTCGACGTCGTACATCCGAGTCGTCAACACCGAGCGTCCGAGATCTCGTGTCTGAGTTATGAAAACCACGTGCCCGAATCAATGGAGTCCCCCACACGTTAGAAACGTCTCGTCCCTACTTTGGGCACAGGGGACGTAATTGTCCGTCTAACTAAGAATTGGTGACCCAGTGGTTCTTCAGGAAATAGAAGAACGTAAACAATAAAGTACAGGATGTTACTCTTGTATGCATAAACATTGAATTTTCTTTTACAGTTAATTTATTTAAAAACTCTCTTTAATAAAGGGAGTTTGGATTGAAATGAGAACAAGAGACGGGACCACCTGACCATAGTAGAAAGTGAAGGTTCTGTTCTCTGGATGTTCATTAAGTTCTAGGAAGGAAGAGACATTAGAAGGTGGGAAGGTGAATCAGTGATTTAGGTCTAAAATCAAGTATTTATAGGGCTGGAAGAAGATTAATTATTCAGGACAGATAAGATCAAGGACTTAGAGAAAATTTAGGGAAAGGGAGAAATGGTAGGAACGTTTATTCCGAACAAAAACAAAAAAAAATTAAGTCCTGAAGTAGTAGACAGTTATTAGTGGACAAAATAAGGGGGTAGGTAAGAGAGAGTATATTGTGAGAGTCTTGATAGAAAGATTTGTTATCACATGGTGACGACCTTTTGTTTACTTTTTATCAAAATAAAATTCTCCGTATGAAAATAAAATTATAAGTATCCTTTATATAATTTGAGTATTAAAGTTTTTATAATGACGGATTTAAATTTTGTAATTTTACCATTTCCATCTTATACTTATTCACTTGAACCTTTTGTAACCGAATATTCCTATTTCGGGTTTGAGGTACTTAGAAATACTGGATCAGGGTAGGATGGAAAGGTTAAAACAGTAGTATTTTCATGGTAAAGTTAATCCCTTTTGAAAGACTATCGGGGTTTATACGAAAGAAGAAAGTAGGGAGAGACGGGAAGGAGTACTATAAGAATGAGTAAGATGAATCATTAGAGGAGGAAAAGAAACTTATAAGTCGAGTTTATAAAGAAGACACTCCTAGAAAAAGCCCCCCGTACACTTACAAATGTCGTCAAAATAAATATTAATGATCTTCGTTGATTCACCATTCACTGATCTATTTGTCTTATACCATAAAGGTTTGTTACCCTATGATGACTTTCTATTTTCCCTTGTCTGATGGTTGGGTACGTTTTTGTACCTACTCAGTATTTGTATATACTAAATATACACTTTGTTCAGTCATACTTTTCTACTGGATGACATACTAAGGTAAATATACTGTAAGATTTTCCGTTTTGATTTTACTGTCATTTTTGTAGTGACCAAAGATCCGTAAACCTCTTCTCCTCCTCCAACTTCCTGTCCCCTTATAAAGTCCTGTCACTTGAAAAAGAGATACTATGACATTACCACCTACGAAGTAAAAAAAAAGGTTTGTGTATCTTGAAATCTCGTGTTTCATTTTATACTTTTTTTGAATTATATAAATTGATTTTGTTTTTTTTAGTGAATCCTCTAGTTCACTATGTTTCCAGTCTTACGTATTGTACTTTTTTCTTAAACGTTAAACCCAATGTTTACATGTTTTCTTGCAAGGACTTCACCCACGTTTGGATTCTTTGAAACATTTACTCACTACAAATTCTCATATCCGTTTTCCCTGACATGTATTCGTAAGATAAGATCAACTGTTTTAACAAAGGGGATTCCCATGTCCGATTATTAAGACTTTGGTGATATGTACATATGATCTTAACTTGTTAATTCATAGACTACCACCTGACATCCTCGGTCCAAAGAATCACAACTTCACCCTCCTATGTCTATTCGTTTCCCTTCTTCCATTTTACTGGTTGTCCCGTTATCTATACTTAACCTTTATAATCATACTTAAATACAAATGGAATTATGTCTATGTACATATTTATATATATATATACAATAATTTAATTAATTTATTCCTCCGGTAATCTGACTACACCGAGATTACGGTGCCACCGGATACGTTCGTTCGGTCTTAGATTCGGATATTTACGAAGTTCCAAAGTTTTAGTGTTGTTATTCCTGTCGGTTAGTGTTTGTCGGTTAATCCGAAATTCATTATCCGAAGTCGTCATGTACTTGGTTCTTTAAGGTGTACATTTTGGACACAAATCTTTTCTGTCTCTTTGGTCTCTAGTTTAACGGTTGTAACCGACCTAGTATCTCTTTCGTTCCTTTATGGTCTTTTTGTGGATGAAGACAAAGTAACTGATACGATTTCGGAAACTGACACATCTAGTGTTTTTGACACCTTTTAAGAAGTTCTCTGCCCTTATGGTCTGGTGTTTATAAAAGTGGTGGAATGAACGGAGGACTCTTTGGACATACGTCTAGTTCTTCGTTGTCAATCTTGACCTGTACCTTGTTACCTGACCAAGGTTCAACCCTTTCCTCATGCAGTTCCGACATATAATAGTGGAACGAATAAATTGAATATACGTTCCTGTAGTACGCTTTACGGCCCGACCTACTTAGTGTTCGACCTTAGTTCTAACGACCCTCTTTATAGTTGTCGGAGTCTATACGTCTACTATGGTGAGATTACCGTCTTTTACTTCTCCTTGATTTTCTCGGAGGATTACTCCCACTTTCTCCTCTCACTTTTTTGACCGAATTTTAAGTTGTAATTCTTTTGATTCTAGTATCGTAGGTCAGGGTAGTGAAGTACCGTTTATCTTCTCCTTTTTCACTTTATCACTGTCTCAAATAAAACAACCCAAGATTTTAGTGACGTCTGTTACTGACGTCGGTACTTTAATTTTCTGTGAACGAGAAACCTTCTTTTCGTTACTATTTGGGTCTCTCCCTCTCCCTCTCCCACCCTACTAAACCCTCTTACCGTAAGATTGTACATATGATAGTACATTCTTAACTTAGCGGTCAGATACAGACTGCGTCCTATGTCGTACGAATCCCGACCACGTACCCCTACTGGGTGTCTCTACAATACCCCTCCCTCCACCCTCCCCCCAAGTACAAACCCTTGCGTACATTCTTGATTTCTAAAATTTTAATTTTTTTATTTTTTTATTTTTTATTTTTATTTTTTCTAAGGTATATATTCTCTGAAGTGTGTGTGTGTTTTTTCCGTTTCTGTAGTCAAACGGTTGTTTCCAGGTAGATCAGTTTCGATACCAAAAACGTCATCAGTACATACCTACACTCTCGACCTGATACTTCTTCCGACTCGTGGTTTAACTACGAAAACTTAACACCACGACCCCTTCTGAGAACTCTCAGGGAATCTGTCGTTCCTCTAGTTTGGTCAGTTAGGATTTCTTTTAGCTAGGACTTATAAGTGACCTTCCTGACTACGACTTCGACTTCGAGGTTATGAAACCGGTGGACTACACTTCTCGACTGAGTAACCTTTTCTGGGACTATGACTCTTTCTAACTCCCGTCCTCCTCTACCCCCACTGTCTCCTACTCTACCAACCTACCGTAGTGACTGAGTTACTTGGACTCAAACTCGTCTGAGACCCTCTATCAACCCTGTCGTCGGACCGTACGACGTCAAGTACCCCAGTGTTTTTCAGTCTGTGTTGAATCACTGACTTGTTGTTGTTGTTTACAAAAAACGTCTTAATAAGTGTTTTCGGTTCTATACCTTCGTAGGATCCACAGGTAACTGTCTACTTACCTATTTTTTCAACACCCTATGTGTATGTGTGTGTGTATATACGTGTATGTATGTTACGTTATAAGTCGGTGTTCTTTCTTCCTTTAAGACGGTAAACGTCGTTGTATCTACTTGAAATTCCCGTAATAAGATTCACTTTATTCAGTCTGTTTCTGTTTATATCATACGACAGTGAATATACACCTTAGATTTTTTGACTTGAGTATCTTTGTCTCTCGTCTTACCATCAAAGACCCACGACCCCTCATCTCCTCTTCCTCTTTACAAGTTTCCCATGTATTAAAGTCAATATTTTATTTGCTACTCATAGATTACATGTCCTAACACTGACATTAATTTTTATAACATAAAATATGAACTTGCAACGATTCTCTCCTAGAATTTATAAGAGTGGTGTTCTTTCTTTACCATTAATCCACCGACCACCATTAGTAAAATATTATATATGTACATATTTTAGTTACGTAACATATGGAACTTGAATGTGTCATAATATACAGTTAATATCGAGTTATTTCAACCTTTTTTATTAATAGTCTGTCTACCAAACAAATTCTTATTAACTCGACTGTGTTATTGTCTTCGGTGGTGTTACTTTTCGAGTACACGACGATGATCTCTTTCGGGAGTGTACCGTTTCTGCTGGGACGATGACGACGATTCAGCGAAGTCAGTACGGGTTGAGACACGCTGGGGTATCTGCCGTCGGGTGGTCCGAGGCGGCAGGGACCCTAAGAGGTCCTTTCTTGTGACCTCACCCAACGGTAAAGGAAGAGGTTACGTACTTTCACCTTTCACCTTTCACCTTTCACTTTCACTGCAGTGAGTCAGCACAGACTGAGAATCGTTGGGGTACCTGACGTCGGGTACTACTTATTTTTAAGTTTGTGTTGTATGGTTTTGAATATCTTACGGTGATCTCGTCATGAATGTTCTTGACATATCTGTATTTACAGTTGTAATTTTTTTCTAACGTTTAGTCGTTGGATTGGAAGGTGAACTTCTGTTACCCCTTTTTTCTCATTTTATTTGGGTTTCCTTTACTTTCCTTTCTTATGTCTAATCTTACCTTTGTTTATTTTATCTCTGATCTTTTGTAATATCTTTCAGCTACTTTAGTTTTCCAATTTAGAGACTTTTCTACTTGTTTGGATGATTTCGAAGTCAATCTGACTACTCCTTTTTCTCTGAGTTTAATGATTTTAGTATTTACTCTCCTAAAGAGACCACCAGGTCCCCGATTCTGAGACGCAGGGGTTACGTCCCACGGACTCAAGTTAGGGACCAGTCCCTTGATCTAGGGTGTACGATGTTGATTCTCAAGTGTACGGTGTTGATTTATAATGTGTACGACGTTGATTTTATAGGACGTACGACATTGTTTCTAGTTTCTAGGATTCTCGACGTTGATTCTGTACCATGTCAGTTTAATTAAAAATTTTTTCTTTCACCTCCGAAGTGATGAGTCTAATCTTTATGTTTTTACTAATGATCCCTTACGATACTTTTTGACGTACCGTTGTTTAATCTATTGGATCCACTTTATCTGTTTAAGGATCTTTCTGTGTTTCATTGATTTTAATGAGTTCTTCTTTATCTAAAAAATAAGATTATAAAATCAAATAAAAAACTACAAATGACAACGACGACGACGACGATTCAGCGAAGTCAGGACAGGCTGAGACACGCTGGGGTATCTACCGTCGGGTGGTCCGAGACGGTAGGGACCCTAAGAGGTCCGTTCTTGTGACCTCACCCAACGGTAAAGGAAGAGGTTACGTACTTTCACTTTTCACTTTCACTTCAGCGAGTCAGCACAGACTGAGAGGCGCTGGGGTACCTGACGTCGGGTGATCCGAGGAGGTAGGTACCCTAAAAGGTCCGTTCTCATGACCTCACCCGATGGTAACGGAAGAGGAAACTACAAATATAAGAAATTTTTTAAAAACAAATTAACTTCCTATTAACGAAATGTCTTAAAACACCAAAAGACAGTGTGTAGTTGTTCTTGGTCGGTATGCATGTGGGTACAGGGGAGGGAGAGTTTGGAGGGAGGGTTTGAAGGGAGGGTAGAGGGAGGAGTAGGGTGGGAAGATCCAACAGTGTCTCGGGGACAAACACAAGGGACTCAGTGTGTCGTTTAAGGGTAACCGATAGATAAAATGTATACCATAACATTTAAAGGTACAATGAGAGAGGTATGTAGAGTGGAAGAGGGAGCAGGGGAGGGGAGTACAGGTATCCAGGCAAGAGATACAGTCAAAGAGGTAACGACGGGACTTTTATTTAAGTAGTCACGGTGGAAAAATCTAGGGTATTATACATAGTCATATACTATAAATATAAAGAGAAAGACTGAATGAAGTGAGACATATTATCCAAGATCCAAACAGGTGGAGTAATCTTGACTGAGTTTATACAAAGAAAAATACCACTTCATGATAAGGTAACATATATACATGGTGTCGAAGAAATAAGTGAGTAGGCAGTCACCTGTTGATCCAACGAAGGTGTATGATCTGGGACTTATCGGATTCGTTAGAACTCTTTCTTCTTGCCTCGACCTCCTTAGTTGGAAGGACTGAAGTCTGATATGATTTTTTGATGTCAGTAGTTCTGTTATACTATGACCGTGTTTTTGTCTTTATCTCTGTTTGTCTTGTTCTATCTCTTGGGTCTCTGTTTGAGTACGTCTCTATTTGATGAAAAACTGTTTCATCCGTTCTTATATGTTACCCCGTTTCTGTCGGAGAAGTCATTCACCACGACCCTTTTGACCTGTCGATACACGTTTTCTTACTTTAGTCTTGTGAAGGATTACGGTATATGTTTTTATTTGAGTTTTACCTAATTTCTGGATTTACATTCTGGTCTTTGATATTCTGAGAATCTCCTTTTGTATCCTTCTGGTGAGCTACTGTATTTAGTTTCCTTCTAGAAGACACTGGGTAACGGGACTCGTTACCTTTATTTTTGTTTTTATTTATTCACCCTGGATTAATTTGAATTTTCGAAAACGTGTCGTTTCCTTTGATTTTTGTTCCTCTTTTCTGTTGGGAGTCTTACCCTCTTTTATTATCGTTTCCTTTGTTGACTGTTTCTTAATTAAAGGTTTTATATGTTCGTCGAGTATATTGAATTATGGTCTCTTTGTTTGTTGGGTTGGTTTCTCACCCCTTTTCTGGATTTGTCTGTAAAGAGGTTTTTTCTGTTTGTCTACCGATTGTTCGTATACTTTTCTATGAGTTGTAGTGAGTAATAATCTCTTTACGTTTAGTTTTGATGTTACTCTATGGTGGAGTGTGGTCAGTCTTACCGGTAGTAGTTTTTCAGATGTTTATTATTTACGACCTCTCCCATACCTCTTTTCCCTTGTGAGAACGTAACGACCACCCTTACATTTGACTATGTCGGTGATACCTTCTAAGGAATTTTAAATTCTAAGGAATTTTTCCATCCTTATTTTGGTGGTATACTGGGTTGTTAGAGTGAGGATTCGCATAGAGGACTCCTTTGGTTTTAACTTTTTCTACGTATTTGGGGTCACAAGTAACGTCGTGATAAATGTTATCGATCTTGTACCTTTATCTCCTAAACTTATCTAGATTTCTTCATTTTTCCAACTTTACCATTAATTTCGGGAAGGGTGTTCCTTTTCGGGTCTGTGTCTACTGAAGTGATCACTTCAGATGGTTTATAAATTCCTTCTCAATTATTATTAAAAAGTATTTAATAGGGGGGCTTTTACTATCCCCTTGTGAAGGGTCGAGTAAGATACTCCAGTCATAATGGGACTATAGTTTTGGTCCTTATAATGATATTTCTTTTAATACCTGAGAGAATACTGACATCTGTGTGTGTACGTGTGTATGTGTGTTTGTGGGTGTAAGTATACGTTGTAATTAGGTCGTTATACATTCTTCTTTATATTTGGTACGTGTTCATCCTAAATAGGGTTATTACATTCCAACCAAATTTTAGGTTTTTAGTTAATCACAATTTATGGTATAGTTATTTCCTGTTTTTTGTATAATAGTAGAGTTATCTGTGTCTGACTTTTTGGCATTTTTGATAAGTACTATTTGTTTTAAAAAAAAAATTTTTCCCTTTTCCATTGGAGGAGTTGGACCATTTCCCGTACATACTTATGATAAATTACCACTTTCTGACCTACCAAAAGGGATTCAAGTATTCGTTCTGGTCATACAGATGAGAGTGATGAACATAAGTTGTGACATAACCTCCTATATTGGTCCCGTTAATCCCCCTTTTTTCTTTCCTTCTTTTTTCCCTTTTCTTTTGTTTCGTAGGTCTGATCTTTTTTTCAATTTGATTGATATAAACATCTACTGAATCAGAATATATATCTTTTAGAATTCCTTTTGTGATCTTTTATTAATCTTATTTACTTAAGTCGTCTTAACGTTTTATGTTCTATTTATATATTTTGAACTACTATAAAGATATCTGAACGTCTTTTTTACTACAAGTTGTAGCAAGTAATAATCTCTTGACATTTAGTTTTGATGTTACTCTATAGTAGAGTGTGACCAGTCTTACCGGTAGTAGTTTTTCAGATGTTTGTTATTTACGACCTCTCCTACACTTCTTTTCTCTTGAGAGGACGTGACAACTACCCTTACATTTAACTATATCGGTGATACCTCTTGTCATACCTCTAAGGAATTTTATAATCCTTATTTTGATGGTATACTGGGTCGTTAGGGGTTTGACCCGTATATGGGACGACGACGACGACGACGACGACGACTCAGCGAAGTCAGCACAGGGTGAGACACACTGGGGTATCTGCCGTCGGATGATCCGAGGGGGCAGGGACCCTAAGAGGTCCGTTCTTGTGACCTCACCCAACGGTAAAGGAAGAGGTTACGTACTTTCACTTTACGCTTTCACTTCAGCGAGTCAGCACGGACTGAGAATCGCTGGGGTACCTGACGTCGGATGGTCCGAGGAGGCAGGTACCCTAAAAGGTCCGTTCTCACGACCTCATCCCACGGTGTATGGGACTCTTTTGGTATTAAGTTTTTCTTTGTACATGGGGTTATAAGTGACGTCGTAATAAATTTTATCGGTCCTGTACCTTCGTTGGATTTACAGGTAACTGTCTCCTTACATATTTCTTCAACACCGTGTATATATGTCACCCTATAAGTAGTCGGTATTTTTTCTTGTTTACACTTAGTCAACTTGACTGTATCTACTTTGAACTCAAACAATGTGTCTCACTTCATTCAGTCTTCCTCTTTTTGTTTATAGTATACAATTGAGTATATATACCTTAGATCTTTTTACCATGACTACTTGAATAAACGTTCCGTCCTTATCTCTCCGTCTGTGTATCTTTTACCTGAGTACCTGTGTCACTCCCTTCCTCTCCCACCCTGCTTAACTCTTTCAATCGTGATTGTATATGTGATGGTACACATTTTATCTATCGATCACCTTTCGACGACATATTGTGTCCTTTGGGTCGGAACGTGAGACTGTTGGATCTCCCCACCCTACCCCACCACCCTCCCTTCAAGTTCTCTCCCCTATATGTATATCAGCTACTTTCACTTTCTCCTCTCACTTTTTCAACCGAATTTCGAGTTGTAAGTCTTTTGATTCTAGTACCGTAGACCAGGGTAGTGAAGTACCGTTTATCTACCCCTTTGTCACCTTTGTCACTGTCTGAAATAAGAAAACCCGAGGTTTTAGTGACGTCTACCACTAACGTCGGTACTTTAATTCTCTGCGAATGAGGAACCTTCCTTGCAATACTGGTTGGATCTGTCGTATAACTTTTCGTCTCTGTAATGAAACAGTTGTTTCCAGGTAGATCAGTTCCGATACCAAAAAGGTCATCAGTACATACCTACACTCTCAACCTGATATTTCTTTCGACTCGGGACTTCTTGACTACGAAAACTTGACACTACAACCTCTTCTGAGAACTCTCAGGGAACCTGACGTTCCTCTAGGTTGGTCAGGTAGGATTTCCTCTAGTCAGGACCCACAAGTAACCTTCCTGACTACAACTTCGACTTTGAGGTTATGAAACCGGTGGACACTTCTCGACTGAGTAAACTTTTCTGGGACTACGACCCTTTCTAACTCCCGTCCTCCTCTTCCCTTGCTGTCTCCTACTCTACCAACCTACCGTAGTGGCTGAGTTACCTGTACCCAAACCCACTTGAGGCCCTCAACCACTACCTGTCCCTCCGGACCGTACGACGCTAAGTACCCCAGCGTTTCTCAACCTGTGTTGACTCGCCGACTTAACTTGACTACTAACTATACGTCACAACATGTCGTCTTTAATTACTTTGTGACATTTCGTTAATGGGAGGTTAATTTTTTTATTTAATATTTATATTTTTTCTTTGTTATAGTAAATATTATCGTAATTTTTCTTAACACTTATTTGTATAGTTTTCTTCATGTTTTACATATACGACTTTTGATATTTTATAACAATTTTATTGAACTTATTGAATTATCCTTGAAGGGACAGTCATGTCATAAAATTCAGAGGTGCGAAGGTGACGTGTCCCGCCCAAGTTAAGGACCAGTCCCTTGATTCTAGGACGTACCGTGTCGATTTATTTATTTATTTTACCTTTTCTGGAGTAATTTTTTTTTTTTGATTCATTCATCTTTCCGTATGGTGAAGTACCTACTGTAAAATTGTCATAATCTGTATTACAGATTACAGATTGTATTACAGATCATAACAATTTTACAGTTATGAGGGGTTTAACTACACACCTAAGTTTCATTAGAGGTAGTTTAAAGGTCGAAAGAGGAAATGTCTATGAATATTCGACTTGGATTTTAAGTACACCTTTAAGTTCTCTGTGTCTTACTGGTTTGTTAGAACTTTTTATTTTTGTTCCGATCTCACTAGTGTAAAGGTTTAAAGTTTTGAATAATTTGTGTCGATGTTATTAGTTCTGTCACGTCAAGACCTTAATCTTATCTGTGCACACATACACAGAAGTCAGTGACACAGTACAGGTTGAGGAACGTTGGAATACCTGACATCGGGTGGTCTGAGGAGACAGGTACCCTAAAAGGACCGTTCTTATGACCTCACCCAACGGTAAAGGAGGAAGTCCTCTAGAAGGGCTGGGTCCCTACCTTGGGTACAAAGGACACAGGGGACGTAACGTCCGTCTAAGAAAATGGTTACTCGGTAACTTCTTCGGGTCCTATCTGTGTGTCTAGTTACCTTATCTTAATTCTCATGTCTTTATTTGGGTACTTAGACACCAGTTAACTAAAAACTTTTCCCACGGTTCCTGTAAGTTACCCCTTTCTCAACACAAAAGTTGTTTCCCATGACCCTTGTGACCTATCGGTATAAGTTTTCTACTTCAACCTGGGAATAGAGTGTAGTATATGTTTTAATTGAGTTTACCTAGTTTCCGGATTTACATTGTATTTACATTTATAAGTAATACAACTTAACCCGTTACCTAAGAATACATACTGTGGTTTCTGTACTCATTAATTTCTTTTTTATCTATATGAACTGATTGGTTTTAAAATTAGAAACCATAAAGTTTCCTATATAGTTTTTTCACTTTCTGAGGTAGTTATTTTCCTGGGTACCGTTCTGTCAGGTACAGTCTATGGTCCTCTTATTCTTTGCTCTAGAGGTTTATATTCGTCCCCGACTTCTTGAACCTGTTCCTCTTATTTCTCCAGTAACGACAATTGACGTGGATTTTAATTAAAAGAATGTCCAAATTTCATGTTCTATAAGTCTTAATACTTCTAGAGAAGTTTACGTTAGTTAGATAGATTGAAATAAGAACTTCCATTAGAGTGTATGGGTTTAATTTTTACAAGTCTCTATTACATTTTGTGTAGATTCTGTAGTGAGATGAATACTCTTATTGACGAATCTCCTTCGTCTACGTGTCCATGGACTCTACGTGTCCTATGAATATTTCTGTGTTAAGTCGTCTTTTTGATAAAAATTTCGTATTTTTAAATGAACCCCTCTTAAGTCTGTTACTAAATGAATCTGTTATTAAACACAAAATAAGAGAGACGACATTTTGTAGTTTTTTACTTTCCATAATCTGGAAGAGGTAAGATTTAGTCACCGGTGTACTTACACAGGTCTTACATCCGAGATATCGGTTCCTGGAAGAATTATTGTCAAGATACTGTCTTGAAGTTTATTCTTCAACTGTTTGTGTACTTTCTGCTTATAGGGGGTCACGGACGGTAGTCTAGAACAAACTCTCTACCGTCGAATATTTTTCCATAACCATATCCGTCACCGAATTTATAGACTCCCCTTTTTATTACCCTTTCAAACTCGAAGAGGTCCTGTTGTTCCCTTTCTTCCATGATCTGAAGGTCCCTTATTACTCTTTTCTTTTTCTTTCTTTCACTTTTCTGTTGTGTGTCTTACTCTCTTTTTATAAAAGTTTAGTATATATACAATTCCCTGATTTGTATGTATTTATGTATTTAAGAACGTTGAATTATGATTTTACTTATTAGGTTAATTTTTTAACTGTTTCCTCTGAAGGTTAAAGATCAGACCGTGTATTCTTCAGTAGTGAGGTAGGATTATTCATTTTTCGACTTGTTTGATTTTTTAATTGTTGAGAAGATCTAGACAGTCACTTCATTATTCCGTTTGTGACGGGGGGTTCAACCCCTTGTTCGTCCGTCTAAGTCTCTTAATGTTGAACCGTCTTGTCTTTGGGTACTCGTCTTTGAAGGTATCCTTGGTCATAACCCCATCTTTTAAGACTTGATAACTACTTTACGACCTCATAGTCTCACCTGTTCGGACTCTCTAAAATTTTTTAGGTCCTTCTGGGTCAGTACCTCTATTGCGTGAGAGTCCTAAGGTCAGCCTCCTCTTTCATTAGAAAAACCTTATACGATCCGGTAAGACAAGATGGGAATTCTCTTTGACAAAATGTTCTCGGATTAGATAACCCCAGAATAATCTTGGACGAGTTGGATCTCCTTCCCTTTATCAGTTGAGAACGGGGGGAGATTTGTGAGACATGGTGGATTCACCCCTCTTATTTTTAGACTCTCTGTGTATTTAAAGTGTCGGGTCCCTGTGTCCCAGTGACTTTCTAATTCCGAATTAGTCTCCTAAATATTTTGTGAAGAGGAGGGTGGTATGAAATGGTCATGTAATGTTGTCAGGACAAATGGTTTCAAGGAAAATGGAGTATGTGGTACAGACCAAAGGTCACTTTTTGTTGTTCCGTACGGTTTTCCGTTTTATGTCAAAATTCACTGTCTCGTTTGTAGTCTTGGTCTAGGTCTGTATGGTCTACGATCTTAGTCGGTGCTTAAATTTCGTTGATACTATTTATACGATCCCCGAGATTACCTTTTCCGTCTATTGTACATTCTTGTCTACTCATTAAATTCGTCTCTCTACTTTTAAGATTCTTAGTTTTTCTAAAAGATGTCTAGTTTTCGTGGCATTTGTCTTTACCTCTTACGGATACTGTCTGAGTAATCATCTGACCTGTACCGACTCTTTTCTTAGTGACTCGAATTCTTATAGTTATCTTAGGAGGTCTTTATTTTTCGTTTGACTTTTCCTGAAAAGATTTTTTCCTTTTCTTATAGATTCTTGACACCCAGTTGTTTTTATTTTCACATTATATACGTTTTACCCTTATGGTCCTCTTCCTTAACTTTTTTCTTCTTTAAAAAAGAATAAGATTTAACTAGATTATGTACGGTCAAACGAGTTTATCGTTGTCACGGAAGTTAATACATATGCACACACACACACAAATATTACTTCACTTTACTCATTGTCGTTACTATTCTTTCTTGTTCTCCCTCCTTAATCCTAATAAAACAGTAGTATTCCGTGAACACGATGGACACTTTGTCACATGTCAACAGGGATCCATAGGTGTCCCCTAACAAAGGTCCTCAGGAGTTAGGTACCTACGAGTTCAGGGAATATCTTTTACCGTATCATGTCAACGGGGAGGTATAGACATCCAAAGTGTTGACACCTAAGTTGGTTGGTGTTTACCTTTAAAGTGATACGTCAACAACTTGGGTGTCTACGTTTTGGATACTTATGTCTCCCGATTGATATATAAATAACCTTTTTTAGACGTATATTTACCTGGACACGTACAACAAGTTTCCAGTTGACATCACAATAAACTTTTCACCTGAACCTAATCGATGTTTACATATAACTTTTGAGATCCCGTTGGTGATTTTTCCCCCTTTTTCATATCAACGATAAGATTCTTTCCTTTGTTTTACCTTGATATATTTTACAAGTCAATTTTGGTGTCTTCCATGTTTTTCTTATTTTCTATTTTTGTCCTTGTTTCTTGTTCCCGTCGTTTATCTTTTGTGATTACTTATACTATTTATAATAGTGAAACTTACAATTACCAGTTTTACATGGTAACTTTTCTATCTCTAATATTTTTACTTAATTCTTTTATTCTGGGTCCATATACAATAGATATTCTTCGGGTAAAATTTATATTTCTGTGTATATCTAATTTTCATTTACCTACCCCTTAAGGGACCACCAGGTCACCAATACTTAGACGAAACATTACGATCCCCGTACCCAAGTTAAGGGTCAATCCCTCGACTCTAGGGTGTTCGACGTTTCGTTGATTCGGACGTACGGTACACGATGTTGATTCTGGACTACGTCGGTTTATTTATTTTTAAAAAAATAATTTTTCATTTACCTACCTTATTTTATATGGTACGATTATGATTGTTTTTTTCTTCTCATCGATATAATTAAAGTGTGTCTCACTTTAAATTCGTTCTTTTCAATAGTCCCTATTTCTTCTCGTAATGTATTACTATTTTCCCGATTAAGAGGTCCTTCTGTATTGTCAGGAATTACATATATTTTGGATTGTTGTCTCGTAATTGAATACACTCCGTTTTTGATTATCGTAACGTTTCTCTTGATCTATTTAGGTTATAGAACAAATCTATGAAGTTGTACGGAGGCATTTTATCTTGACAGTATTTACTTGTCAAGATCGTCTGTCACTCCTAGATCGACTTGAATTGTTGTGGTAGTTAGTTGACCTATATTAACTGTAGATATCTGATTAAGTAAGTTATTATCATCCTGTGTGTAAAAAAGAGTTCGAGTGTACCTTGTACATGGTCCTATCTAGTGTCAGATCCGGTATTTTGTGTGAAATTGTTACACTTCTTGTCTTAAATTTTCTTATCTTTAGTTTGTTAAAAGTGACAGTCCGGTGTCACCTTAATTTGGTCTTTAGTATTGTCTTTCTACTGACCTTTTTAAGGTTTTATATACCTCTAATTTGTTGTGAGAAGATTTATTGTGTACCAGTACCTCTTTAGAGTTCTCTTTAAATTTTTATAAAACTGATCTACTTTTACTTTTATATTGAATAGTTTTATACACCCTATGGTGTTTTTGTCACGAATCTCTCTTCAGTATCATAACTTACGTGCTTTCTTCTTTCTAGATTTTAGTCATTAGAGTCTAAAGTGGAATCCTTCGATCTTTTTCTTCTCGTTTAGATTCATTCGTCTTCTTTTCTGTTATTATTCTTAACCTCGTCTTTAGTTACTCGGACTTTTATCTTTAGTTATCTTTTTTTAGTTACTTTGATTTTCGACCAGGAAATTTTTCCAGTTATATGATTTAATATGTGACCTAACATGTGAAATTTACTCACTCAACACACCACACACTTGATATAGAGTTATTTCGATAAAAATTTTTAGTCTAGTTTTGATATTTTTGTCATTTTTCCGGTCACCAATGGTCCCCAATCCCTCCTCTCGCCCTATTTATTCTTGTGTCTTCTAAAAGTTCCCCCACTTTGATAGGACATACTATGATATTCACCGATATGCAGTAGTGTGTTAACAGTTTTGGGTGACTTACATGTCATGGTTCATACTTGATACCTGAAACCCACTATTACTACACAGTAATATCCAAGTAATTAAAATTCTTTACGTGGTGAAACCATGTCTTACAACTAACACCCCCTCCGACACGAAAACACCCCAGTCTCCCATATATCCTTGAAAGTCAAATTAAAACTACACTTGTAGTCAAGTCAAGTCAAGTAAAGTGAGTCAGTACAGGTTGACAAACGCTGGGGTACTTAACGTCGTGCGGTCCGGAGGGACAGGTAGTGGTTGAGGGCCTCAGATGGGTTTGGGTACAGGTAACTCAGCCACTACGGTAGGTTGGTAGAGTAGGAGACAACAGGGGAAAAGGAGGACGGGAGTTAGAAAGGGTAGAAGTCCCAGAAAAGTTTACTCGGTCGAAAGGTGTAGTCCACCGGTTTCATACCCTCAAAGTATTTTGACGAGATTTTTATTTCAGATAATTTTAACAAATTTAGTCTCTGAGAAGTTTATCTTACACTTTATTGTTATTTTTTTTTTATGATACGGAAATATGAAAGAGAGGGTACCGACAAAAAATCCGGATCGTTTTAATCCAGGTATTTTTCATGTCAGGTACAGGAGGAAACGATAAATCTGACTCTTCGGATGAAGAAGGAGGAATTGAACTTATCCGACTAGTCTCTTGGAGTAATCCTGGAGACAAAATCTGAGGGACACCGTGAAGTTGAGGTCCGTAAGACAAAGTGAGATGGGTCTGTTCACTGAATTACTTCATTTAGCTTTTCCACTAGATGTGATTGATACCTCTTTAGACATGGAAAATATGAGAATTGTGAATGGTAGCAGAGACAAAAATTGATCGTACCAGACAGATGAACTAGACAACTACCAAAATGGTAGAATGGGTCTTAAGTTCTAGGTGTATTTTGTTTGTTTTTATAATTTTTGTGATTTCTATTTAGATCGATTTTACGATTACAATTTACATGACAAGACCTTCCCTTCACATCTTCTGAATTAAACAATGTTTGAGTTCTTTGTTTCCTTCGATGGGAGGAAATTTGACTGGACTAATCGTGGGTAACATCGGGACTAGAGGTTCTATAAGACTGCAACTTTGAAGAACGACGTTTGATAGAACTGTTCTTTATTGATTAACGTACGGATGGACACTTCTTAGTAAGTAGTGTAATGACGCGAGGGTAGAGTAAATGAGAAGGAAGGTTTCGGACTATTATCACTGACATATAACTCGAGATTCATACACGATCCGTAGTACAATATGTGAAATATATAAAAAAGTAAATTAAACATGCTATTGGTATATTCATATGGATTAGATAAACTATCCATTTCTTTGACTTCAAACTCTTCCATTGATTAAAAGGGTACCAGTGTGTTGATCATTCAATTTCTCGACCCTAAGTAAGAGGATTTATATTTTTTTTAGAAATTTTACAATAATAGTAGAGATATCTCAATTATAACGAAATCTTTTTCTATGAAGTATTGACTTAGTGGAATGACATATGGACTTTAATTGTACTGTAACATTTGGTTGATATATCAGGTTATATTTTATTTTTAATTTTTTGTTTTCTATTTTATAACGATCAAAAGATTTTTTCTTTCTTTTTCCATGAAGTAATTTTAATTCGAAGATAGGTAAAATTGAAGTTCCGTATGAAGAAAGGATAAATTGAAACGGAAGTATCCATGAAAATAACGTCAAGTTGGAGTCAAAGAAGTACGAACTTCAGTTCGGTCCAGAGTTTTGTCTCCAATAAGAGGGTCATAAAAAAAGTACTTAAGGTGAGATCACTTGAACATATATTGGGGGTCCCAGTAGAAGTGGACAAAACGACGAATACCGGGTTCGGAATTAAAGAGGAGATCCCGGATTCTAAGTGTAGATCTAAAAAAGTATGAGGGGATGAAACCAAAAAAGAAAGAACAAGAAAAGTCTCTTGTTCTTTAATCAGGTATCCCTGATGAGTGGACCGATCTGGTCTTACTGTATCTAACGGAGTACTTGACCTTAAGACTGTCGGGTTCTTGAGTTATAGGATCCGGTGTTTGCTACTTCTCCTGACATGTCTGTTAACCAAAGAACACCAGAGAAAAGACTACCGACGGCCTTACTGTTTTTTTTTTTCCTTTTTTTTAATGTAGAATATTCTCATTGGTAATTTGAGAAAGTATAGTAATGTTTCATCTTAGTTATATTGTTCAGGAGTCGTATGAGTATTTATTAAAAGGACGACAATAGTTGGTTACGGTTTATATGTCATAATTGTATTTTTGTCGACATTCAGAAGAACGATCGATTGGTTGAGGGGAGGAGGTAGGGTGACGGTCGTTAATACGTCGAGTCATAGGTTAATAAAGTTACAAGAAAGTCAATTATTGTTTACTATCGATCTTAACTTTTGCACGGTCTAATGGTAGTGTCGTCAATTAGAATTTCAAAAGTATCGACCTCGAGATGTAGATGTTAAGTCTGATTAAAAACGAAATGTCAAAGAGAAGAGGATGTGCGGATACAAAGAATATGTATCTGTGTTAGTATGGTTTATCTTAGTCAGTCCCGTTGACTCTAGTTTTGGGGGTATGGTTTCGTCTAAGATGTATCAGAAGATATATATCACCTAATGTCTACCAAGATCTTTTATCTTCTAATAAGATTTTTCAGTTATGTAAAAATTTCCAGGTTAAAAGATTAATGTTTTCCGGTTTTGAGTAGTCAGAGGACCTATATAAGGATAGTTTTAATACTAAATATCAGTGGAAGTTAAGGTCACCACCGTAATTATTGAATAGTTTGTATGTGGTTATACGGTAAACAGTGTTTTATAAGATTTCAACAGTTTAACGAAGGATCGATGGTTATAGTCAAGGTTTTAAAGGGATTCTGGATTTATGTTATTAAAGTTTTTCAAAGGAATCATATAGTAGATTATTATAAAAATTGTTATTGTAATAAATATCAGACGACGACAACGACGATTCAACGAAGTCATCACAGGTTGAGACACGCTGGGGTATCTGCCGTCGGACGGTCCGAGGGGACAGGGACCCTAAGAGGTCCGTTCTTATGACCTCACCCAACGGTAAAGGAAGAGGTTATGTACTTTCACTTTGCACTTTCCCTTTAGCGAGTCAGCACAGGTTGAGAATCGCTGGGGTACCTGACGTCGGATGGTCCGAGGAGGTAGGTACCCTAAAAGGTCCGTTCTCATGACCTCACCCCACGGTAACGGAAGAGGATAAGTATCAGATCTAAGTTTGATTAAACTTAACAAACTTAAGTCTGTTATAATAGAAGATTATATAAGGTTTAATACCCGAAGAGACCACCGAGTCACCATTTCTTAGGTGGACGTTACGTCCTTTGTGTCATCTGTACCAAGTTAGGGACCCAGTCCTTCCAGGGGACCTCCTCCCGTACCGTTGGGTGAGGTCACAAGAACGGACCTCTTAGGGTGCCTGTCTCCTCCGACTGCCCGATGTCAGGTATCCCAGCGTTTCTCAACCTGTGTTGACTTCGCTGACTCGTACGTGTATGTGTATGAGACTTAGTGTGGATACGAATTCGTTTTTTTTTTTTTTTTCTTGATAGGTGGTAAAGGATTTTGGAAGAACGAGAACGAGTAGGTAAGTTCCTCAGAGATAGAGGAGAGGAATTGAGACCCACAGGGTTAAAACAAAGGGAACGTTTCAAGAATTAACCTTCGATAAGTAAAAGGAAATAAGTAGGGAAGGGTATTTAGTTCTGGTTCAATCGTGACAGAGTACAGAACAAGTGACCTAGGGGTTTCATAATAAAATGAGTTATCGGGAAGAAAGAAGTCTCAAATATGACGAATTAAAATAGTAGGACAATTACAATTTACAGTTGAAAGTCTAGAGGGGGACTGTAAGTGACTCCTGAAACCATGGTTGACAAAAGAAAGGGGAAAAGCAATACTTTCGGAAGTGATAAGGGGAACTACTAGATTGTGGGTTTGAAGTGTCGAGGTACTGTATAGGATAAAATTAAAGAAGTCGAGTCGGTAGGTAAAGACATCACTGTGGACCTTACCGAGATGGAGGTTTTGGTCTCAGACGTGAGTCTTGATGGACAAACAGACGAACAGGATGTGAAATGTCAGAAGCTTAAATGGGAAGTTGAAAAGTTTCCGGAAGCTAAGTAGTTGGGAGAATTGAGAAGAGTTTCCGGAGTTACAGGGAAACCTGAAGTGAAGGAAGAGATGGATCCTTTCTAAGGTACCTGTCACCCTGAAGTCACTGTCATTGGTCGTGTGAGTTAAGAGGATAGGGGAACTAAAGGGTGATATAAATAGGACGGTTAGGGATGAGTGTTTAGTTGGGTTGCTAAAGAAAAAAGATAAGGACAAATGTTTAATGTTTCATGATAATTCCTTTTAGGATATGAGGACTGGTGTTCACAGAGGAGGTGGGTTAACTAGAAGATAACGATAGTCTCACTAGAAAATAAAAACCGTCCCCTCCCCCGACGTGACTCAGAAGAAACGTGGTGTGTCTGAGAGATCAACGTCACGCGCCCGAATCAACGGGAGTCATACACCCTAGAATCAAGGGACTAGTCCCTAGTTTGAGTACAGGAGGTGTAACCTTCCATCTAAGAATTGGTGACCTGGTGGTCCCTTCACGGTCTTACTAGAAAATTTTGTATCTAATTCGTTCTAAGTACTTACCGTCTTACTCCCCGAGTCGATTAAAAGAGGGGTACTTTTGTTACTATATTGACATGTCTAAACAGTTTTTGTTGGCAAAGTTCTAAGACCTTTGTCTGGTTTTAATTTTTTATTTAAATTTTCATAAATTCTTTTAGATAATTTACAACCGATTCTTGTCACCCTTAGATACCACAAAATCGGACTCCGAACAAGTATAAGGATGGAGGGAGGGATCGAGATGACCTCGACTATAATATTCCAATCCCGTTCAGTTCGGTATTTTTGGTTGTTGAACCGACGACCTCCCCTTAATGAATATACCCTTACTCGTGTGTGTGTTCTTAAAGATACGGGTCCCCACAACTATTGTCGTTTGAGGAATCTAGTCTCTTTTACTAGTAGTGTCAATGGACTCTAATGTCGTAACCAACCCCGTTCGTTGTCTTGTCGTCCGGACGACTCTCAAATCGTCTCTCTACGTCTCTCTTTCTGTTGGGATCATCCCGAATTATTCGAGTGAGTATGGGGGCACCCAGACGTTACGATACGCATACATGTTCCAACGTGAGTTCGAGGTCCATGATCTCTCCTAGGATGAATAATTGATGTAAAGGGACGAACTTACACTTCGGAATGTTTCCATGTCTCCTCTGTGTTCTTCCGGATCGTCTTTCATTTTTAGTTCCTTTTTAAAATTTGAGAGGACTTGAAGCTGATATGAAGGTTTGGATATGTGTTAAGGCAGCTGTTTCTCATCCGCTGTTATGACCGGGTTCCATAAATCTCTGTTAGAGATTATTTTGTTAAACGACTTGTGATTCGACAGGACTGGACATACTGTGGTTCCTTCGGTTCGAATGTTTATTTTCTCATCTTTGTAATTATCCGATGTGTGACTTCTCTCTCTTAAGTGTCTTAGCTAGGTCCGTTCGGTGGTGACGTTGGAGTCTCTGTCTTGTCCATCCTTAGTTTTGGACTTTAATTGGAAAACTACTTGACGGTTGACAAAAGGTTTCACCGATGTGGGTGACAAAAGGTTTCACCGATGTATGGTGTTGGTCTCTCAGACACACCATGTTTCTTCTGAGTCACGTCGGGGGAGGGGTCGGTTTTCATTTTCTAGTGAGACTATCGTTATCTTCTAGTTAACCCACCTCCTCTTTGATCACCAGTCCTCATATCCTAAAAGGAATTATCATGAAACATTAAACATTTGTCCTTATCTTTTTTCTTTAGCAACCCAACTAAACACTCATCCTTAACCGTCCTATTTATATCACCTTTTAGTTATCCTACCGATACCAGTTTTTCTACCTGTTATTTGTTCGAAACCGTTCCTACACCTTTTTTGACATTGAGAGTATGTGACAACGACCCTTACATTTTGACACATTGACGAAACCTTTTGTCACATGGCGATAAATGTTATCGATCTTGTACCTTCGTTGGATCTACAGGTAACTGTCTACTTAGCTATTGCTTCGACACCATGTATATATGTTACCTTATTTTCGGTATTTTTCCTTGTGTAAATTCATCAAGATTACTCTACTTGTTTGGATCTCGGATAATATGTCTCACTTCATTCAGTCTTTCTCTTTATATTTATAACATAAGACTACGTATATTTACCTTAGATCTTTCTACCATGACTAATTGAATAAAAGTCCCGTCGTTACCACTTTGTCTGGATTTCTTGTCTGAATACCTGTACCATCCTTCCTTCCTCCTTCTTCCACTCTACATACCTCTCTCATTGTACCTTTGAATGTTACGGTATACATTTTATCTATCGGTTATCCTTAAACGACATACTGAGTCCCTTGAGTTTATCCCCGAGACACTGTTAGATCTACCCACCCTACCCCTTCCTTTATCCTCCCTCCCTCCCTTGTACCCACATAGATACCGACTAAGAACAACTACAAACTGTTTTTTGGGTGTTTTGACACATTTCTTTAATAGGAAGTTAATTTTTTTCGTTTCACCGTTTTTTTTTTTTCACGACGGTCAAAGAGTTTTCCAATTTGAATCTCATTGGATGGTATACAGAGTTTGTTGGGTTTTATAGGTAGTTAACTACTGACCTATTTGTTTTATACCATATAAGTATGTTACCTTATGATAAACCTGTATTTTTCCTTATTTCCTTCAAGACAGTGTTTGTACCTACTTGGAACTTTTGTGATACGATTCATTTTTTCAGTCTGGTTTTCCTCTATATACCATACTAAAGTAAATATATTTTACGAGTCAAGTCAAGTCAAGTCAATAAGTCAGTACAGGCTGAGACGTTGGGGTACCTGGTGTCGTGCGGTCCGAAGGGACAGGTAGTGGTTAAAGACCTCGAAAGAGTTTGAGTACAGGTAACTGAGTCACTACGGTAGGTTGTTAGAGTAGGAGACAGTAGGGGAAGAGGAGGACGGAAGTTAGAAAGGGTCGTAGTACTAGAAAAGGTCACTCAGTCAAGAAGTGTAGTCCACCGGTTTCATAACCTCAAAGTCGAAGTCGTAGTCAGAAAGGTTACTTATAAGTCCTGATTAAAGGAAATCCTAACTGACCAAACTAGAGGACCGTCAGGTTCCCTGAGAGTTCGCAGAAGAGGTTGTGGTGTCAAGTTTTCGTAGTTAAGAAGCCGTGAGTCGAAAGAAATATCAGGTAGAGAGTGTGGGTATGTACTGATGACCTTTTTTGTATCGAGTCTGATCTACCTGGAAACAACCGTATCATTACAGACGAAAAATTATACGACAGATCCAAACAGTATCGAAAAGAAGGTACCTCGTTCGTAGAAATTTAAAGTACTAAAACGAAAAAAAAAAAAAAACCGACATAAAACGAATTTAAAGTACGTCACTGGTAGACGTCACTAAAACCTCGGGTTCTTTTATTTCAGACGGTGACAAAGGTAACAAAGGGGTAGATAAACGGTACTTCACTACCCTGGCCTATGGTACTAGAATCAAAAAACTTACAACTCAAAATTCGGTCGAAAAAATGAGAGAGGAAAGTGGAAGTAGTTCTTCGAGAATCAAGGAGAAACGAAAGACGCTATTCCCAACACAGTAGGCGTATAGACTCCAATAACTACAAAGAGGGTCGTTAGAACTAATGTCGAACACGAAGTAGGTCGGACCGTAAAGCGTACTACATGAGACGTATATTCAATTTATTCGTTCCACTGTTATATATGGGAACTGCATGAGGAAAGGGTTAAACTTTGGTCAAGTAACAAGGTACAGGTCAAGATTGACAACGAAGAACTGGATGTATGTCCAAAGAGTCCTCCGTCCATTCCACCAGACCATAAGGGTAGAGAAAGTCTTAAAAGGTGTCAAACAACACTAGGTGTGTCAGCTTCCGAAACCGTATCAGTTATTTCGTCTTCATCAACAAAAAGACCTTGAGAGAACGAAAAAGCTACTAGGTTGTCTACAACCGTCAAACTAGAAACCAAGGAGACGGAAAAGATTTAGGTCGAACTTGTAGACCTTCAAGAGTCAAGTGTATGACAATTTCGGAGCGAACTTCTTAAAACTCGTAATGAAACCATCGCACACTGTACTCACGTTAACACGCTATCAAACTTGTAAGAAACCGTAACGGAAAGAAACCCTAACCTTACTTTTGACTGGAAAAGGTCAAGACACCGGTTACGACTCAAAAGATTTAAACGACCGTATAACTCACGTCGTGAAATCGTCGTCGTAGAAAATCCTAAACTTTGTCGAGTTGACCTTAAGATAGTGGAGGTGATCGAATCAAGTATCACTACGAAGGATTCCGGGTGAAATGGAGCGTGAGGTCCTACAGACCGAGATCCACTCACTAGTGTGGTGACACTAATAGACCTAGTAATTCCAGAAAAAACATATCAAGAAGACATATAAGAACGGTGGAAAAGAATTATGGAAGACGAAGATAATCCAGACATGGTAAAGACAGGAAATAACACGGGTAGAAACGTACTTTACAAGGGAACCATAGAGACTAAAAGAATTTCTCTAGAGATCAGAAAGGGTAAGATAACAAAAGGAGATAAAGAAACGTGACTAGTGACTCCTTCAGAAAGAATAGAGAGGAACGATAAGAAACCTTGTGACGTAAGTTTACCCATATAGAAAGGAAAAGAGGAAACGGAAATCGAAAGAAAAGAGTCGATAAACATTCCGGAGAAGTCCGTTGGTAAAACAGAAAAGATAAAGAAAAAGAACTCCTACCAGAACTAGTAACGGAGGACATGTTACAGTACTTGGAGACAGGTATCAAGGAGTCCGTGAGACAGATAGTCTAGATTAGGGAACTTAGATAAGCAGTGAAGGTGACATATTAGAATTCCCTAAACTAAATCCAGTATGGACTTACCAGATCACCAAAAGGGATCAAAGAAGTAAAATTCAGACTTAAAACGTTAGACCTCAAGTACTGGATTCGGTGTCAGTCGAGGGGCAGAACAAAAAACGACTGGCATATCTCGAAGAGGTAGAAGTCGACGTTATTTTATAAGTCTCACCTGTTTAAGTATCTCTGTCTTTCATCTAACAACTAACGGTCCCTGATTCCCTACCACTTTTATCCTTCACTGACGATTGGCCATGTCAAAGAAAAACCACACTACTTTTATAAGACCTTAATCTACCACCATTACTAACGTGTTGGAACACTTATATGATTTTTGGTGACTCAATATATGAAATTTTACTACATAAAATACCATACACTTAATGTAGAGTAAAATTTTTTTCGTTACAAATTGACTTTCGTCGGTCTACGGTTTCCAATATATCACACACTAACGTAAGTATACTTTAAAGATTTTTTCCGTATAGATATCTCTGTCTTTCATCTAATCACCAACGGATCCCTATCCCTGCTCATTCCTCTGACTGTTTTCCATGTTTTCTAGAACACCAGACTACCTTTATAAGATTTCAGTCTAACACCAGTGTCAACATGTTGATATATTAAATGATTTTTAACAACTTAACATATGAAGTTTATCCACTTAAAATACCATACATTCAACATGGAGTCATTTCTATAACAATTTTTTCTTTTATATTTATTTGATTCCGAGGAATCTCTTTACCGTCCAAAGTCCGTCCTTTATATGTTCCATTAGAGATATGGTTTTTAGTTCGTTCGATACTTTTGAATTACTGATCACAACTTCCCTATGTCCTCCATTGTAAAACCGTTCTATATCCTGTTAAACTCACAATTTTTCCTATTACTTACGTTAGTTAACTTTGGGTGACTTATATAAAAATTTTTGTGCCCAAGTATTACTATTTCACTCTTGTCTGTGTATGTTGAGTGACCTATAGTAACTTTCATTCATTTGTCCCGTGTTTCCCAAATAAAATTTTGGACCGTTAGTTCAGGTTCTATTTCTTAATTCATAGAGAGGACAGGAGAGACGTGTTCATTGAGTTATCGACATTAACTACTCTCTTTCAAATAAAAGTCTTCTTAAGGTTGATTAATTACATCTTCTATTTTAACCTTTTAGTGGTGGAACTTTAAGGATCATTTTATTAATTAAGACGATTACTAGTAGTTACTTAATTTAGTTACCTACTTTCCAACTACCCTTTGTAGTATTTCTTCCTTAGTCTGACAGTGGACGAGTAATTTTCATCTTATCTGTACTCCGAGGTCTACGTTGTGGTTGGGAACACTTTATAAGAACTGTTTTTTTTTTATCAACTTGGACTTAGTTCGGAGATTTCGATTGAAGGTAATATCTTTTTATACCTCACATATCTCCTTATTTCATTTACTATCGTATTCTTTCCATTGTCTGTTTAGGTTTTACACCCTAAAAGACATCCTGTTGACTGGGTGAAAAACATTGTTCAGTTACCGAACTTTTTCATTTCACGTCTGACGAGATCTAATTCTCTCGGAATTCTTTATTATACCTGGTGTCGGAACAGATTGAGTTACTTTGATTCGGTACGGTACACCCCGGTGGGTTCTGCCCTCCCAGTACCATCTCTCCAGACTGTCTTACACCAGGTGACCTCTTCCCTTACCGTTTGGTGAAGGCATAAGAACGGAACTCTTGGGGTACTTGTCATACTTTTCCGTTTTACTATCCTATGACTTTCTCCTTAAGGGGCCCAGCCATCCACGGGTTATACGATGACCTCTAGTCACCTCTTTATCGAGGTCTTTCTTACTTCCCTACCTCGGTTTCGTTTTTGTTATTACGACTTCTACTTTGAGGTTATGAAACCGGTGTAGTACTCTTCTCGACTGAGTAACCTTTCCTGGGACTACGACCCTCCCTAACCCCCGTCCTCCTCTTCCCCTGTTGTCACCTACTCTACCGACCTACCGTAGTGACTGAGCTACCTGTATTCAAACTCACTTGAGGCCCTCAACCACTACCTGTCCCTCCGGACCGCACGACACTAAGTACCCCAGCGTTTCTCAGCCTGTACTGACTCGCTGACTTGACTTGACTTGACTTCTTTATTATTGGTAGACACATTGACTTTGAAACATATGGAACCGGTTGTAAAAAGGGAAATTGGGGATAGGAGGGACCAGTATGATTTATAAGGGACATAGTTTAGTATTTCAACATTTGGAATTTATATATGTTCAGAAAACCTGAGACACCCTCTCCCTCTCCCACCCTACTAAACCCTCTTACAGTAATTTTGTACATATTATAGTATATACTTTACTTAGCGGTCAGGTCCAAGCTACGTACTATGACCTACGAACCCCGACCATGTGACCCTTCTGGGTCTCCCTACCATGCCCCTCCCTCCACCCTTCCCCTAAGTCCTACCCCTTGTGCACATATAGACACCGTCTAAGTACAACTACATACTGTTTTGGTTATGTTATAACATTTCATTAATTGGAGGTTAATTTTTTATTTATTTAAATATAAACTTTTTTTATTTTTATTTATTTATATACTAAAAAAAAGAAAAACCATCTCGAAACATCCGAGAATCAAGGGACTGGTCCCTAGTTTGAACTAGAGGACGTAATCTTCGTACCTCAGGATTGGTGACCTGACGGTCTATTAAGGAATTTATATATGATGAAAATAAACAGTTAATGTGGAACAGAACCAGACAAGCAAGTCCGACGATATTGTTTTATGGTATATGAACACGCACACACACACAAGTCAACCAGTCAGTACAGGTTGAGAAACGTTGGGCGGTCCGAGGAGACAGGTATCCTAAGAGGTCCGTTCTTATGACCTTACCCAACGGTAAAGGATGAGGTTAATATGGAGTAGAATCAGACAAACAGGTCCAATGATATTGTTTTATGGTATTGAATGTTCATTGTATTTAAATAAAGAATATCAAGATCTCTGTCCCTCCCTTCAGGTTCTAGTTTCACGACCGTCTAATTCTCAGACCATTCTAGGGGAGAAATGTCTGTTGAGAAGAGACACAGGAGTGTACCACCTTACTCATTCCCTAAAGAGACTTCAGAAAGAATATTTCCGTGATTAGGATAAGTACTCCCGAGACAGGAGTGCTGCATTAGTAGAAGATTTACGGGATGGAGGATTGTGGTAGTGCTACCCCCAATCCGAAGTTGTATGTTTGAACCCCTTCCCCTACCTTGTGTTTGTAAATAAGATATCGTTACAGTCATTCGTCCATTTTTACTACTATTGGTTTACATTATACTCTTGTAACAAACCTAGAAATATACTTGTTTGGTTGACAGCCTGTTAGAAAACTCTATTAGACTCTTTAAAATATTACTTGACCCATGATCTATGATGATTTCTTAATAATTAAAACATTCTATCGTATTCCTCTTCCGTTACCGTTGGGTGAGGTCATGAGAACGGACCCTTTAGGGTACCTGTCTCCTCGGACCATCCGATGTCAGGTACCCCAGTACTCCTCAGTCTGTGCTGACTCGTTGAAGTGAAAGTGCAAAGTGAAAGTACGTGACCTCTTCCTTTACCGTTGGGTGAGGTCACAAGAACGGACCTCTTAGGGTCCCTGTCCCCTCGGACCGCCCGGTGGTAAATACCCCAGCGTGTCTCAACCTGTGTTGACTTCACTGAATCGTCGTCGTCAATGACCCATGTACTTCCAAGTAATATATTAAGAGAAATAAATACTCATGTAAACTTCTGTAAATAAATTTCAGTGTTTAGACTGGTACATTGAAGGCTCATATTTTTTTCGAAGTCATCAAGAGGTTCCAGGTGTCTCTATTTCGAGTTTAGATATCGTACCAGATATTTCGGGAGGTATTACGTCAGGGGTCAGAGTAGAGGATGGTGAGGGATTTAATGTTAGGAATTTGGATAAAGTGTAGGGGTACTGAAACGAGGACAAAGGAGACAAAAAACAATAGTGTGAAGGAGGATTTTGAAAGACCGAACTCCTCTCGAAAGACTGCGGTCGTGTTCAGAGGTACTTCGGAAAGAACTGGAGGTTATAAGTTAGATGAAACCAAACTTGGAAAAAGAGGATAGTGTATTATAGACACAAGAATAGACATCGGAATCTCAGAAACGAGTCCAAGCTTGACATGGATCCTTGACGACATGGTTCAGGAAGGTGCCTAGAGTGACCTGACAAAGGGTGACTCTCTCGAGTTTTCAGTGATAAGATGTCGTGTTGTAAATTCCTCCGTGAGTGAGAGTCCCAGTTCTTTCACATCGTAGCCGTGATGTCCGTAGAGTAAAACGAAGTGGAATCTAGACCAGGGAGGAGTGTGGATTCAGGTTTGTAATTTTAAGAAGATAGAAAATAGTGAGACCAGAGTCCAAGTGAGTGTATATGGAGAAATTAAGGGAAGACTGTCAACTGTATACTCTTTTACACGGAGAGAGGTAAACATTCAACTTTTAAAGGGGACTGACACCCGGGACCAACGACTCATATTCCCTTCACAACCACAATGTGGTCAGTGTCTTTACCTTTATCGAATTTAGGAATCACTTTAATTTGTATTCTTGGTCGAAAAGTCGGTCTTGGTGGTAGAAGGTCATTAAGCGGCTTTACTGGTTGTGTTTCCCTTTCTTCTCCCCGTGGGCGATGTATAAGAGATCCGGAAAATCTTTTGTACCTCAACAAGGAAACCGGTGTATGTACTCTTAGATGTTCTTCCCACTATAACATCTATAGTTCCCTTACCCATGACAAGTTTTTCCTTACGGGGTGTTTACAACGGTACCGTTTTGACCCTCTCAGATGTTACAATGGGTCGTACGACAACAGTAGTAACATTTGTTTGTTCAATTCCCGTTCTAAGAACGGTTCTCTTGATTACACGCATAGGTCGTATAATTCGTGAGATTCTCGGCTCTGTCGAAGGACTTTACACACTTCCTTTTACTAGTCTTTTTCTTCCTTCGGTTTCTCTTTCCCTGAACCCAAGTCGACTTCGTGGTCGGACGAGGTGGGTCCCTTCGTGTGAAGTCCTCCTAGTTACCTTTCCTTGGGTTTGACAATCTCGGGTAAGGGATCCTTAAATACCGGACTACCCATATTTTTATTTCTGGACCTGACATGTTTACAAAGAGAATTAATTCCTCTCCACAACACAGGTTTGAGTCATCCACTACAGAAAAGTTTAAATCACAAGAAAGAAGGACTTTTTACTTTCTATAAAACAACAAGTCATACGAGGTAAAAAATTATTTGACGGTCTATAATAAATAATTTTTTTTATCATTTATTTATTTATGTGTATTCTTGGTCACGGTAGTTTAAGATTTTTGAGAACTTTTATGAGGTGTCTAGGGAAGTTTCGTGACATTCATAGATGGATGTAGAAGAAGGAGATTCACATACGTACGATTCAGTGAAGTCAGTAAAGACTGAGAAACTCTGGGATACCTGACATCGGGTGGTCCGAGGAGACAGGTACCCTAAGAGGTTTGTTCTTATGACCTCACCCAACGACACGGGAGGAGGTCCTTTAGAAGGGGTGGGTCCCTAGTTTAGGTGCTGAGAATTCAGAGGACGTAACCGTCCACCCAAGAAGTGATGATCGTGACGGAAAGAGAGTTTATGAGTTCAATTTGAATTTTTTAAGTAGGTTAAAAGTAAATTATTGATTATAATGTTTTTATAAAAGATAAAAAGTAACGAATACACATTACGAATTAAATGGGACATCCGAAAAATAGACGATGAGACTTTTGTGTTGGTGATGAGAATTTATCAAAGAGACTATTTTGACAGGTTTTGAAGTTCAGTGATTAAAATTTTTACAAATTTTTATATTGGTATTTTCTTAATTTATAAGTAGGACGGTTAGTACAAATTTGATACAAAGTCATGTGGTTTATCTGGATCGGTCAGTCTCTTTTAAGAAATGTTTTCTAAAGGTCTACATATTTCTTACTATCTTGATCTTTTTAGTGGTCAAACTTCGGAGAATATTTTATTGACTAAATCTGTTACTAGTAACACGTATGTAAGTACGAATCAGCGAGTCAGTACAGGCTAAGAAACACTAAGGTACCTGACATCGGGTGGTCCGAGGAGACAGGTACCTTAAAAGGTTCGTTCTTATGACCTTACCCAACTGTAAACGATGAGGTCTATTACTAATAGTGACCTACGATTTTGATTATCTTCTGTTTATCCCTTGAAATGTCAACCCCCTAGTTTACCAGTGATTAAACGTTGGTCTATGATCTTATCGTACACACTTCCAAAGTTAAGTTCTCTTTCTCCGTACCTTAAGAGCTATTACCTTTTACCCTAAATCTTACTGGCTATATTTCTCAAACTCTATCTTTCAAAACTATTTTCTTCGACTATGTCCTCGTTCTACATCCTAGAACCTTCGATGAGTTTCTTAACACCTGAAAGAGAATGTCCCTGATCCTTCGGTGACTTCCCAATACAAAATCTTTCACAAGAGACCGACATCACACCTCTTACGAAACCCTCATCCTTTCACCCCCGTCCATCTACTTAATTCTCTATCAACGTTATCACCTCCACTTTACACTACCACCGGACCTGGTCTTATCCTTATCCGTTATCCTTATATCTTCATGTACCTAAGTTGTCTATAAATCGTTCATCTGGATTTTCCTAAACCACCATTTTATGGATCTCCCTCCTGTCATACTTCCAAAGTCCGAACCCGGTGACTTGATTGTCACCACGGTAAGAGACTCTATTCCTTGTCTTCTCCTCCTTGTTCAAAACTGTCTTTTCCCTTCTTGTTCGAGTTATACCCTTTACCACTTAAACTCTACGGATAGGTGTATCCGTCTACCTATGTGACCCAGATTTTGAACCTTTTCTTCAGACTCAACTTGTATGTGAATACATTTCACTTACATATCATTCGTTGACTTCGGTACCCTTGTCTATTCTCTTGGGGTTAAATTTTTTTTTTTCTTTCTTTCTTTTGTCGTCTTCAAGGGACTACCAGATCACCAATCCTAAGACCCGAAAGTGAGTCAACCCCTTGACTCTATGGTTTTCGGTACGTCGGACCGGTTTTTTGTTTTGTCTTGTCGTTTTATATTGTGTAAGGGACATCAGGGTATAGAAATTGGAATAATAGATACATCAAATTTCGTTTATTTAGAGTCTTTTCCGATTTCTTTGTTTTATAGTAAGAAGAGGAAAGATCCGAGGAACGGTTTTGGTGGGAAGGTGAAGATACGTGCCAAAAGATAGAGTCTCCCGGTTCAATATTCCGTCGACTCATTTAATCCTAAAAAACGTAATAATGTAAAGTAAGAGAAGAAACTACCTTTGAACTTTCTATGGGATCAGAGTAATTTTCTTTTGAATCTTCGAGACAGAATTCCATCCAATTAAGAGAATCTTCGTACGAAAGTCTATCGATGAAAATAGGTGATATAAATTAAAATTCTGTTACTGGAAAGAGGTAGGAATAAACGTTAAGACTCTCGTGGAATGTCTTATTCCGTATGAAGGAGGAAAAATTATTCCACACATTTATGAACAACAGTTTAAATCGTCTAATTTTATCTTCCCATGTAATAATCCTCCAAAACTGTCAGTCTAAAAACTTCGAACTTGATCTACTAGGAATTTCAAGAATCTAAGTTATTTCTAAGATACTAATTTCATCTTATTAGAACCGAGGGACTTTGTAAAAGGGAACTGAGACAGTGGTTCCTACTGTGTCTTGCTCGGTCTGGTCCAGTCAAAAGTACGTTTTTACAAACCTGATACACTTTCCGGAGATAAAATATTCTTTATTCGGAAGAATACTGGAACTTCGTGACTGGGATACTTTTGTGAATCTTTAACCTGGATAAAACACATAACACTGTCCAGACAATCGAGTCTAGGATATATGTTGTCATTGACTTCTATCTACTTGTGGTGATTGGGAATAAACTGTACCCTCTTTTCAGAGGTCAGTCCGACTTTTCTCAACTCGACGTTTAACGGGAAGAACTATAAAAATTTATCAATCAACATACTTGTGTGGTTGTCGTATGATTCGTTTAGACGTCTACTGTCTACCTTTCTTTCGATCATGTTGGTCTGTCTGTAAATCCTAAGTTTTATTCGAACTGTTCGTCCTTATTACCCGATTTAAATTGTTCCACTTCTCTTTCTCTAGTTGAATTTCTCACGTAAGACTCAGGATTTTGTGTTGACACGTTCATGGTTTACCTACTTGTGTCGTCGTCTCAGTCTCAGTCAGAATCCTTGAAACTGATGTCCCTCCTGACCGCACGACACTAAGTACCCCAGCGTTTCTCAGCCTGTGCTGACTCACTGACTTGACTTGACTTGACTTGTTGTATTCAGTTGTCTCACTAACTGCACTAACAGTTTTTCTTTTTCTTTTTTTTTTCCGTTTTCGATTTATTTAGAACCAGACGTACTCATCATCGTATCCTAGATTTTGTTTTTCAGTAACTGAGGAGGGAGACGTCACTTGTCTTGTAACGAACTTTATCATGTAAAGTAAGATCTACGGTTAGAAATTTCTCTCTATAATCACTTGACTTCATTCTCGTCTTGTCTTATTGGTCTTACTACTCACCTAGAATTTTGACAGTACTCTTATCACCGTCATTTCCTTAACGTCTGCAAATCGTGTTTCTGTTCTGAATCATCTCCTTTGGTTATTGGTGACAAAAGTTTACATTTACAATAGTTCATGGTTTCGACGTGTTGTTATCTTTTCTGATAGAGACCTCGTATAGGAGTTTATTACTTCATAAGTTCGTGTCTGGATCTGTTAGTGAAATACCCTTATATCTCTCTCTAAGTTTTCGGACCCTATTAAGCATCCAGAGAGACGATTTTTTCGGTTTTCGGTACTATGAGGTCATCATTATTTATATGGATCATGTTCTAGAACCAAAGATTTATAGTAAGGAGTAAATTCTCTCGGTTTCGAGGAACCTCTTTATCGACCAGGGTCCCGCTATCGTCCATATACTATTCGTTCATATACTATTCGAACATTACATATTCTACCTCTCCGAGATATGTCAATCGTTTTTGTTTCTGGCCTCGACTGACACCGAGTCTAGTACTTGAGGAATAATGGTTTAAGTCTGAATTTAACTTCTTTCATCCCTTTTGACGATCTGGTAAGTACATACTGGATTTAGTTTAGGGAATACTAACCACTCTTTATCTAAATTCCCGGATCTAGACTATCTATCTCACGGACTACTTGATACCTTACTCCAAGTACTGTAACATGTCCTCTGTCCCTAGTTCTGGTAGGGGTACCTTTTCTTTACGTTTTTTCGTTGTACCGACAGACCCCTCCGGAATGTTTATCGACACTTTTCTTCTCTCAACTTTTCGTTTCCTCTTTTCCTTTCTATATTCGTAGACTTACGTCTCAAGGTTTCTTATCGTTCTTCTCTATTCTTTCGGAAGAAGTCGCTAGTCACGTTTCTTTATCTCCTTTTCTTGTCTTACCCTTTCTGATCTCTAGAGAAGTTCTTTTAATCTCTATGGTTCCCTTGTAAAGTACGTTTCTACCCGAGCTATTTCCTGTCTTTACCATACCTGGATTGTCTTCGTCTTCTATAATCCTTCTCTACCGTTCTTATGTGTCTTCTTGACATGTTTTTTCTAGAAATGTTGGGTCTATTAGTACTACCACACTAGTGAGTAGATCTCGGTCTGTAGGACCTTACACTTCAGTTCACCCGGAGTCTTTCGTAGTGATACTTGTTTCGATCACCTCCACTATCTTAAGGTCAACTCGACAAAGTTTAGGACTTTCTACTACGACACTTTCACGATGTGAGTCATACGGTCGTTTAGACCTTTTGAGTCGTCACCGGTATCCTGACCTTTTCCAGTCAAAAGTAAGGTTAGGGATTCTTTCCGTTACGGTTTTTTACGAGTTTGATAGTGTGTTAACGTGAGTAGAAGTGTGCGATGGTTTCATTACGAGTTTTAAGAAGTTCGGTCCGAAGTCGTTATACACTTGATACTTGAAGGACTACAAGTTCGACCAAAATCTTTTCCTTCTCCTTCGTCTCTAGTTTAACGGTTGTAGACGACCTAGTACCTTTTCCGTTCTCTCAAGGTCTTTTTGTAGATAAAGACGAAATAACTGATACGGTTTCGGAAACTGACACACCTAGTGTTGTTTGACACCTTTTAAGACTTTCTTTACCCTTATGGTCTGGTGGACTGGACGGAGAACTCTTTAGACATACGTCTAGTCCTTCGTTGTCAATCTTGACCTGTACCTTGTTGTCTGACCAAAGTTTATCCTTTTCCTCATGCAGTTCCGACATATAACAGTGGGACGAATAAATTGAAGATACGTCTCATGTAGTACTCTTTGCGACCTGACCTTCTTCGTGTTCGACCTTAGTTCTAACGCCCCTCTTTATAGTTATTGGAGTCTATACGTCTACTGTGGTGGGAATACCGTCTTTCACTTCTCCTTGATTTTTTGGAGAACTACTTTCACTTTCACCTCTCACTTTTTCAACCGAATTTCGAGTCGTAAGTCTTTTGCTTCTAGTACCGTAGGTCAGGGTAATGAAGTACCGTTTATCTACCCCTTTGTCACCTTTGTCACCGTCTGAAATATAAAACCCCGAAGTCTTAGTGACGTCTACCACTGACGTCAGTACTTTAATTTTCTACGAATGAGGAACCTTCTTTTCAATACTGGTTGGATCTATCGTATAAGTTTTCGTCTCTGTAATGAAACGGCTGATTCCAGGCAGATCAGTTCCGATACCAAAAAGGACTCCAGTACATACTTACATTCTCAACCTGACACTTCTTCCGACTCGTATCTTCTTAACTACGAAAACTTGACACCACAACCTCTTCTGAGAACTCTCAGGGAACCTGACGTTCCTCTAGGTTGGTCAGGTAAGACTTCCTCTAGTCGGGACCCTAAAGAAACCTTCCTGACTACGATTTCGACTTTGAGGTCATGAAACCGGTGGAGTACGCTTCTCAACTGAGTAACCTTTGCTGAGACTACGACCCTCCCTAACCCCCGTCCTCCTCTTCCCCTACTGTCTCCTACTCTACGGACCTACCGTAGTGACTGAGCTACCTGTACTCAGACTCACTTGAGACCCTCTACCACTACCTATCCCTCCGGACCGCACGATGCTAAGTACCCCAGCGTTTCTCAGCCTGTGCTGACTCGCTGACTTGAATGACTTGACTTGACTTACATATATATAGTATATCGTTCATATACTATTCGAACTTTATCAGAATAACAGGGTCTTTCATTCCTTCACGATTTATTACTACCCCTATACATTTACCAATGTCTATAGTCGAACTTTCCCGAGGATGACGGGTTCAGACCCGGTTAAATTGATATTTTGACTTATTAATGTCATTTTGTACTGACAATAACAAGTCAGTGATTCAACACAGACTGAGAAACGTTGGGGTTCCGGAGGGACAAGGAATGTAATATTGGGTGCAATATTTTATAATATCTCGATAGAAAGGACCCCCGAATCTGTCATTTCGTAGACGGATGTTACGTCCTCTAGACCCAAGTTAGGGACCCAGTCCTTCTAGAGGACCTCTTCCTTTACCGTTGGGTGTGGTCATAAGAACGGACCTTTTAGGGTACCTACCTCCTCGGACCATCCGATGTCAGGTACCCCAGTGTTTCTCAGACTGTGTTGACTCGATAAAGTGAAAGTGATATTTTATAATATTGAGTACGTTTTTTATTCTTGGATACATAGGTATGACTATTAGTTAGATAGTTATGTACCCCATTTTTCCTTTCGAGAAACAAAGTCGTCTTGCGGTTGATTACATCTTTATTTCTATATAAATCTTTTGGTGATAAAAGGTTTGATGTATCATTACTCATTAAGTCCATTCTTAATAGTCACTTGCAATTTTTGATAATCCACTTTTAAACTACTCCTTGTTCTGTAAATATGTCAGAGTTTAATAGGGGAGTGTTTAACATATAACTAATGTTTTCTTTTTTATCATTTAAATGTCACCTCTTTGGACCGTCTGAAGTGAAATGGTTTATCGGTTTGAATCGTAGTCACTAGCACCCTTTCCGTTTGTAGTACACGAAGGACAACATTACGTAACTCTCGTTTAGTGAAGACGTTATAAGGATAATTTTCACGTATTGTACTTCAATTAGTAATCCTTCGTAGTCTGTTTGGGTTTGATTCCCTGTAAGATGTTTTATTGACCGGACTTGAGAAGTTTTTACCGTTGTGATACTTTCTTTTTTTCTGTCCTTGGTAAAGTCTAATTTCCTATTATTTCACCGTACTGTTTACTTAAGTTATTTATTATGACCGAACATTAGACCTGACCCTCTTTTAACGATAACTCCTGTAATGACTCTGTTCTTCATCTATCTATCACTATCATGACATAATTATAGTTACAATCAAAAAGACTAAAACTAGTAATACGACACTAAAACATTCTCTTACAGAGACGAGAATTCTTTCTGTACGAATTCCTAAATCCTCTTATCCTTTAAATACAGACTTTTAATGAGTTCACTAAGTTTTTTAATGTCTCTCTACTACTATCTTATTCTTTCGTTTATACCGTTGTACAGTTTTTAAATACTTAGACCCATCTGTCATATACCTTTACGAAACACGATAAGAAGGTTGAAAATTCAAACTTTAATGAAGTTTCACTACAAACAAAAATTCGAAATTTACTATAAAATTTTCCCCTTTTGATATGGTTTACAAATGATTTCAAGATAGTTCTGATTCGTCCTCGGTTTAAGGTTTTGGTTTCGAAAATCGATTTCTCTATTATTGGAAAAAATATTTACCTTTATATCAAGTAAATGTTATAACCTAAATTACAAATGTGTATCGTTAAGTTTTAAAAATGTCTAATACGAGGTAAATATCACTTATATTTTAACCAATATAAGAGACACGATATGTTATACGGGCATACCGAACAAATAAAATATATATCATCAAACATAGAAATTAAGACATCGGGAGAGAAAGGGAAGGGGGAAGAGAGAGGGGTGACCATTGATCTAGAGATATAGACACTCAGATAAAGACAAAGTAATACAAGTAATTAAACAAAATAAAAATTCCAAAGTGTATATTGACTATTACAATATATGTCATAAACAGAAAGATAGAGACTAAATGACTCGTATCATCGGAAGAAAATGTACATCGACAGGTCAAAAGTGTCGTGGTAAATGACTTCTCTAACGAAAAAACGGGGTCACGTTAGAGTTTTTACTATCTGACTAGAGTCAAACAAAGGTTCCGTTTTATAATATATAGTGTTATTAGGTTCAGATACGGGGTTGGTGATTACGACTTCTTAGACTTCAACTTACCGAGATACTTCTGGATTTTTTGGAAAATCTTGATTGTGGTTTTTTACTACAGGAAAAGTAGTGTCCCCTGACCTTACGTTTTCATCCTTCAGTTCTCTATTGACCTCATTGTCCGTTCAAACCGGAAACTCATGTTTTACTTCGTCCCGTTTCCGATTGTCCTAAAACGGTTTTCTTGTGTGACCAGTATCGTTTGTAGGAGAAAGTCGTTGTGTTCTCTACTGAGATGTATACCTGTAGTGGGCTACCAGTTGTATTTAAGTCTGACTAATATAAGAAACGTAGGTTTCTACCTCTTCGAGATATGTCAGTCGTTATTGTTCTGGTCCTCGACTGACACCGAGTCTAATAGTCGAGGAATAACTTTTTAAGTCTGAATTTAACTTCTTTCCTCACTTTTGGTGATACAATAAGTCTATACTGGATTTAGTTTAGGAAATGCTAATATGTCACCTTCACTGCTTATCTAAGTTCCCTAATCTAGACTATTTGTCTCACGGACTTCTTGATACCTACCTCCAAGTATTGTGACATATCGTTCATCACTAGTTTTGGTACGGGTTCTTTTTCTTTGCGTTTTTCTGTTTTACTAACAGACTCCGGCAGAATGTTTATCGACTCTTTTCTTCTCTTCGATTTCCGTTTCCTCTTTTCCTTTCTATATGGGTAGACTTATGTCTCAAGATTTCTTATCGTTCCTCTCTATTCTTTGCGAAGGATACACTTATTACGTTTCTTTATCTCCTTTTGTTATCTTGCCCTTTCTGATCTCTAGGGAAGTTCTTTTAACCTCTATGGTTCCCTTGTAAAGTACGTTTCTACCCGTGTTATTTCCTTTCTTTGCTATCCCTGGATTGTCTTCGTCTTCTATAATTCTTCTCGACCGTTCTTATGTGTCTACTTGATATGTTTTTTTCTAGAATTACTGGGTCTATTGGTACTAACACAATAGTGAGTGGTCTGTAGGACCTTACACTCCAGTTCACCCTGAATCCTTCGTAGTGATACTTGTTGATCACTACAACAAGTATCACCTCCACTACCTTAAGGTCTGCTCGATAAAGTTTAGGATTTTCTACGACGACACTTTCACGACGTGAGTTATACGGTCGTTTAAACCTTTTAAGTCGTCCCTGGAACCTCATGTTTTACTTCTGCCGTTTCCGATTGTTTCGGGTCACTAAACCCCCCGAGGTTTTAGTGACGTCTACCACTGATGTCGGTACTTTAATTTTTTACGAACGAGGAATCTTCTTTTCGATATTGTTTGGATCTGTCGTATAATTTTTCGTCTCTGTAATGAAACGACTGTTTGCAAGTAGATCAGTTTCGATACCAAAAAGGTCATCAGTACATACCTACACTCTCAACCTGATTTCTTTCCACTCGTGGCTTCTTAACTACGAAAACTTCACACCACAACCTCTTCCGAGAACTCTCAGGGAACCTGACGTCTCTCTAGTTTGGTCAGTTAGGATTTCCTTTAGTCAGTACTTATAAGTAACCTTCCTGACTACGAATTCGACTCACTTTGAGATCATGAAACCGGTGGATTACACTTCTTCACTGAGTAATCTTTTCTAGTACTACGACCCTTTCTAACTTCCGTCCTCCTCTTCCCCTGTTGTCTCCTATTCTACCAACTTACCGTAGTAACTGATTTACCTGTACTCAAACTCGTTCGAGATCCTCAACCATTACCTGTCCCTCCGGACCGTACAACGTCAGGTACCCCAACGTTTCTCAGTCTGTACTGACTCGTTGATTTGACTTGTCGTCACCGGTGTCCTGACCTTTTTCACAAAAGTAAGGTTAGGGTTTCTTCCCGTTACGGTTTCTTACAAGATTGATGACGTGTTAACTTGAGTAAAGTGTACGATTGTTGCATTAAGAGTTTTAAGAAGTTCAATCCGAAGTTGTCATACACTTGGTTCTTGTAGGTCTACATGCAAAAGACTTAAATCTTTTCCGTCTCCTTGGTCTCTAGTTTAACGGTTATAGGTAACCTAGTATCTTTTTCGATCTCTTAAGGTCCTTTTGTATGTGAAGACGAAGTAACCGATGCAATTTCGGAAACTGACACACCTAGTGTTGTTTGACACCTTTTAAGAATTTCTCTACCCTGATGGGTTGGTCGAATGGACTGAGGACTCTTTGGACATACGTTCAGTTCTTCGTTGTCAATCTTGGTCTGTACCTTGTTGGCTGACCAAAGTTTAACCCTTTCCTCATGTAGTTCCAACATATAACAGTGGGACAAATAAATTGAATATATGTCCCATGTAGTACGTTTTACGACCCAACCTACTTCGTGTTCGACCTTAGTTCTAACGACCCTCTTTATAGTTATTGGAGTCTATACATCTACTATGGTGGGAATCCCGTCCTTGGTTTCTCCTTGATTTTTCGGGGAATACTTCCACTTCCTCCTCTCACTTTTTCGACCGAATTTTGAGTTGTTGTTTTTTTGATACTAGTACCGTAGGTCAAGGTAGTGCTGTACCGTTTATCTACCCCTTTATTACCTTTGTCACTGATTGAAATAAAAGAACCCGAGGTTTTAGTGACACCTACCACTGACGTCGGTACTTTAATTCTACGAACGAGGAACCTTCTTTTCGATACTGTTTGGATCTGTCGTATAATTTTTCATCTCTGTAATGAAACGATTGTTTTCAGGTATATCAGTTTCAATACTAAAAGGGTTATCAGTACATACCTACACTCCCAACCTGATATTTCTTCCGACTCGTGGTTTCTTAACTACGAAAACTTGACACTCCAACCTTTTCTGAGAACTCTCAGGGAACCTGACGTTCCTCTAGGTTGGTCAGTTAGGATTCCCTTTAGTTGGGACTTATAAGTAACTATCCTGACTACGACTTCGACTTCGAGGTTATGAAACTGTGGACTACGTTTCTTGACTGAGTAACCTTTTCTGGGACTACCACTCTTTCTGACTTCCGTCCTCCTCTTCCCCTGTTGTCTCCTATTCTACCAATCTACCGTAGTGGCTGAGTTACCTGTACTCAAACTCGTTCGAGGTCCTCTATCACTTCCTGTCCCTTCGGACCACACGACGTCAAGTACCTCGACGTTTCTCAGTCTGTACTGACTCGCTGACTTGTTCTTGTTATAAAAACGAATGGAACAACATCTAATTAACTGGTATTTACATACTCAAATAAAGACCCGACGAGAGATAAGACAAGGTAACTAGATTGACAGATAAAAACACCGTTCTTTAGTCACTCGTATGAAGACCGAGACAAGAAAATGAGTTCTAGTGAAATCGAAAACCCCTAGAAAAGACTAAAGGTAGATTCAAAATCCTAATAAACAAAATCGAAACACGTTTTACAGTACCCATAAGATTATCGTTAACGTAATTTAGACATCTAACGGAACCCGTCATACTAGTAAAATTTTTATAAAAATAAATAAATAAGATAAAAACCGACACGACCGAGAAGCAATGACACGTCCGAAAAGAGATCCACGTCACTAGTCCCCGATGAGAGATCAACACACTCCCGACGAGTAACGCTGCGGAAGAGAACAACGTCTCGTCCCAGAGAACCCACGTGTCCGAAGTCATCAACGTCGTACACCCGAGTCATCAACACCGAGGGTTCGAGATCTCATGAGTTATCAAAACCGAGTATCCGAATCACCGAGGTGTCGTATACCCTAGAAGGACCTGGTCCCAAGTTTGGGTACAGAGGACGTAACAGTTCTCCTAAGAAATAGTGACTCGGTCTCTTCGGGTCATACTGGTAAAATTGTTACAATTATGAAGGTCTGGTACTTCTGCCCTATAGAAAGGTAAAGAAACGTAGTAAAAGTTAAGGAAAGTAGTCGTAAAATAGCAAAAGTCTCATATCCAGAAAGTGGAGGAGATTCAAATGAGGATCTACAAAATAAGAAAAACTACGTTAAAATTCATCCTGACAAAAGAACGAAAGAGAACGACTATCAAGTGATGTTTACATATATTTTCGTTGTCTAAAGACAGATGATTAGAACATAGGACGTTGAAATGACTTAAGTAACTAATCAAGATCGTCAAAAGACTACCTCTGAAATCCCAGAAGATATAAATCATAGTACAGTAGACATTTATCACTCAAAATGAAGAAGGGAAGGTTAAATCTAAGTAAAATAGAGAAACAGAACAGACTAACGACACCGATCCCGAAGATTATGATACCATTTATATACGTCATTCTCATCCGTAGGAATAGAACAAGGATTAAATTCTCTTTTACGAAAATCGAAAAGTGATAACTCATACCACGATCGACACCCAAACAGTATATACCGGAAATAATACAACTCTAAACAAGGGAGATATAGGTGAAACTACTCTCAAAAATAATACTTACTTACAACTTAAAACAGTTTACGAAAAAGACATAGATTACTCTACTCGTACATTAAAAATAGGAAGGAAAACAATTACTCCACATAATGTGACTAAACACTTACAACTTGGTAGGAACGTAGGGATCTTATCTAGGGTAAACAAGTACGACATACTAGGAAAAGTATATAACAACTTAAGTCAGACGATAATAAAACGACTATTAAAAATATAGATTTAAGTAGTCTCTATGACCGTACATTAGAGAAGATAACATCACAAAGACAGATCAAAACCATAGTCCCATTACTACCGGAACATCTTACTTAAACCCTCACAAGGGAGGAAAAGTTAAAAAACCTTAGTAACCTCTTCCTATCATAAGAAATATACAAACCATCTTTAGGGGACACTTCGAGAGGTCATAACCTGAATACAAAAGACCCTCAATAAATTTAATGATTAACGTGAAGGTCTACAAGTTCGACCAAAATCTTTACCGTCTCCTTGGTCTCCAGTTTAACGGTTGTAGGTGGCTCAAGGTCTTTTTGTAGATAAAAACGAAACAACTGATACGGTTTCGGAAACTGACACACCTAGTGTTATTTGACACCTTCTAAGACTTTCTCTACCCTTATGGTCTGGTAGACTGGACGGAAAACTCTTTGGACATACGTCCAGTCCTTCGTTGTCAATCTTGACCTATACCTTGTTGTTTGACCAAGGTTTATCTTTTTCTTCATACAGTTCCGACATATAACAGTGGGACGAATAAATTGAAGATACGTCTCATGTAGTACTCTTTGTGTTCGACCTTAGTTCTAACGGTCCTCTTTATAGTTATTGGAGTCTATACGTCTACTGTAGTGGGAATACTGTCTTTCATTTTTCCTTGATTTCTCGAAGAACTACTTTCACTTTCTCCTCTCACTTTTTCAACCGAATTTCGAGTTGTAAGTCTTTTGATTCTAGTACCGTAGGTCAGGGTAGTGAAGTACCGTTTATCTACCCTTTTGTCACCTTTGTCACAGTCTGAAATAAAAAGACCCTAGGTTTTAGTGATGTCTACCACTAACGTCGGTACTTTAATTTTCTACGAATCAGGAACCTTCCTTTCAATACTGGTTGGATCTGTCGTATAACTTTTCGTCTCTGTAATGAAACAGTTGTTTCCAGGCAGATAAGTGCCGTTACCAAAAAGGTCACCAGTACATACCTACACTCTCAACCTGATATTTCTTTTGACTCGTGACTTCTTAACTACGAAAACTTGACACTACAACCTCTTCTGAGAACTCTCAGGGAACCTGAGGTTTCTCTAGGTTGGTCAGGTAGGATTTCCTCTAGTCAGGACCCACAAGTAACCATCCTGACTACAACTTCGACTTTGAGATCATGAAACCGGTGGACTACGTTTCTCGACTGAGTAACCTTTTCTGGGACTATGACCCTTTCTAACTCCCGTCCTCCTCTTCCCCTACTGTCTCCTACTCTACCAACCTACCGTAGAGACTGAGTTACCTGTACCCAAACCCACTTGAGGCCCTCAACCACTACCCGTCCCTCCGGACCGCACGAAGTCAAGTACCCCAGCGTTTCTCAGCCTGTGCTGACTCGCTGACTTGACTTGACTTAAGTCAATCATGTGACATATGAGAGGAGTCGTTGTTATCGGGAACAGGATCGCCTCTCGACACGACCTCGTTCTCTCCGGTATTACCCAAGAACCACACCCGGTCCCGTGTGTAGCACTATGACCAGTCTCAGGGTCCGTCAAAGATAGTCGAAGGAGACGGTACAAAACTCTCATGCGTTCACAAACGGACGAGAAGTCCCCGTGTCAGTACCAAAGAATATTGGGATAATCACGGTAATCAAAAGTTTGGTCGATTCTCCTAAACAGAAGGGTCATAACCTGGGGTTATACACGAAACTCGACAAGTGAGGGATCCTTCCCAGAGGTTCAAACCACACGTCCAAGACTAGTCTAACGACGAAGAGGGAGAGATGGTTTAAGTAAACCTAGAAAGAAATGTCGAAACCAACGTCTTCTCAGAAAGACAGAAAGAGATCAAACAAAAGCCACTCTTAACGAGGTGGGTATATATAAAAAAACTACATAAATATCCCCATCCACTCTAGTTGTAGGAGTTTGAAGTGGTAAAACTAGAGAAGGGGGTTTTCTGTTATTAGAATCTCTTCAAAAGGTTTAGAATCCTGAAGGGACCGTCATGTCACCTATTCTTAGACGGAGGGTTACGTCCCCGACGACGACGACGACGACGATTCAGCGAAGTCAACACAGGCTGAGACACGCTGGGGTCTCTGCCGTCGGGTGGTCCGTGGTGGCAGGGACCCTAAGAGGTCCGTTCTTGTGACCTCACCCAACGGTAACCTGTGTCCAAGTTAGGGACCAGGTCCTTCTAAGGTGTACGGTGTCTCGTTGATTCGGACATGAAGTGTCGATGACTCAGGTACGAGATCTCGGGTACTCGGTAAATGACGACTCGGGGACACAGTGTTGATGACTTCGGACTAGTGAGATCCCGGGTACTCGGTGTTGATGACTTCAGGTACGAGGGATCTCGGACCTTCAGTGTTAATGGCTCGGACTCTCGTTGATGGTTTCGGGTACGTGGATCTCGGACAGAAGTTGTTGTTCTCTTCGGTGTTGTCACTCTTCGGGTATGTGACGTTGATCTCTCATCGGGGGTGAGAGGAGTTGATCTCTTTCGGGTACTCGTCGTTACTTCTAGGTCACGTTGGTTTTGATATTTATTTATTTATTAAAAATTTTCTTAAAAATATTTAGAACTTTTCAATAATTCTCTGATTTTTATTAGAAAAAGATTTTCTTCCTTGTATCATAAAACACAGTGTGTCCGGTCCTAAGTTTAGGAACGAGACAGTGAATAAACGTACTAGGGGACCTCTTCCCTATCCGATGGGTGAGGTCATAAGAACCCGGAGGGAACACCGAGTCGACCATTTCTTAGACGGACGTTACGTTTTCTGGACCCAAGTTAGGGACCCACCCCTTCTAGGGGACCTCTTCCCTTTCCGATGGGTGAGGTCATAAGACCGGACCTCTAAAGGTGCTTGACATGTCAGGTACCCCAGCGTTTGTCAGTCTGTGCTGACTCTCTGAGAGGGAAAGTGAAAGTCCGTTCACCGAATCGAAAAGAGTCGAAGTTAAAGAAGTACAACATTTCTATTATGATGAATCAAGAGATCAATATGTGTGTGTGAGTGGGGAGGGATTGAATGTTTCTCGAAAATGTTTAGTAATGTTTAGTTGTCCTTTCACTACTTGTGGGGTTCTCTTTTTACCCGTTTTATATTCTTAAATAATTTTTAATATATCTATTATTTATATCAAACACCTTTTTACAAGTTAGAGTGGTGATCAGTTTCTGTACGGTTATTTTGACTTTATATTAAAAATTAGATACTCTCTGACTGTTCCTTATTTTTGTAACTATTTTAGGTCACAACTACTTTCATACCCTTTTACATGATAACCACTATTACGTTTGACCATATTGTAAAGATATTTCGTAAGCTATTATAGGTAATTTTGACTGGATCTTTCAAGATGTGACTTTTGATATTTTGTATTCTTTTAAAATTTCCGGATTTATTTACCTGTACGGTACAAGAATCTAACTTTCTACGTTATAACAATTCCACAGTTTGGAGAGATTTAAGTAGATATCTGAGTTATTTTAACAGTAGTATTGGGGTAGTGCAAAATTTTATCTTTAACCGTTCAACTAAAAATCTACATGTACCTTTACGTTTCCTGGATGTTATAGGTTTCCTTAAAGTTTTTTTCTAATTGTTTCAACCATCTAGATATAAGGACTGAAATTCTGAATGATGTTTCTTTCAGTGTCATAAACTATCTGTTTATCCAGTTACCTTGTCTTATCTCTCAAGATATGTACGTTTCATTAAACTAAAAACTGTTTCGTTATAACTGAACTTCTTTCCTTTTCAGAAAGTTGTTTACCACGACCTTTTTGACCGATAGTTATGTCTCTTTTATTTGGAGTTGGGGTTAGGATGTAGTAAGTATTTTTGATTGACTTACAGTTAATATGGAGTTATTTCGACTTTGAAAATCTTTTGGTTAACTTCTATCTAACACCTTGGTCAGTATTTTATATTAAAAATTTTGATATTTCAAAGATCTTCTTTTGAGTCCTTTCCTAGAAACTCTGAACTCCTATCTGTTTCGAAAGAATCTTTCTTGTGTTTCGTTATAAGTATATTTTCTTTTTAATATTTAATCTAAAGTGGTTTAATTTTTTTTTTCTTTGGACAAGTAGTTTTTAGTGGTGATTCTTTTACTTATCCGTTCACTGTCTGATCCTCTTTTATAAACATTTTATATATGGACTGTTTCTTGAACATTGGTCTCATAATTGTTTGAGGATAGAATCTTCTGATACAGTTTTCTATATCTTACACAACGTTCAGTGTTAGATCCTCCTTCTATTTACGGTACCAACAAATGACCTACCAGACACCAGTGTCGTTGGTCTGGACATACATCTTGTTCTCCTTCACGGAAGGGGTGTCAGAATTGTCCTCGATTTCCTTGGTGAAGGTGTCCGAACCGTACTCATATGAGCAAAAGGATGGAGGGACGGTCGTTATCGATATTTTTGAAGTAAACATACGTATCTATGTACCCTTTAGAGACGGGGAAGGGGAGTTAAAACAACATTTGGATTTTTAAAGGGGGGTTTTTTCAGAAATAATTTTTTATGTCTTTTTTTCTTGAGTACGAATCAGCGGTTCAGAACGGGTTGAGAAACATTGGGGTACCTGATATCGGGTGGTCCGAGGAGACAGGTACCCTAAGAAGTCCGTTCTTATAATCTCACCTAACGGGTTAAGTTATTAAAATTTTCCGTTTGTTAGATCAAACTTTTTACCTCTTTTATAAACTTATCTGTGAAGTGTTTCTTTTTACATATCAGTTATTCGTTCACTTTTTCACGAACTGTAATGATCAATAGTCTCTTTAGGTATAATTTTGATGTTACCTACGATGATGTGTCGTTTTACGGATTTTAAATTTTCTGGTTGGTATAGTTTACAACCTCTTCTATATCTTGTTCACCTTAAGAATATGTAATAATTATACTTATATTTTACTATGTTGGTAAATGTTCTTGACAAAACTTCACAGAATATTTAAATTTATATATAGGTAGGATGTCAGATCTTTACGGTGAAGATAGATCTATGAAAGGTTTTTTTTGGGAGGTTTTCTGTTTCATTGTTTTCATATACAAATACTTTTATGAAATCAGTATTATCGATTTTTTTTGTATTTGTTAGGTTTACAAGTAGTTATTATCTTTCCTGTCTGACCATATAAGTGTGTGACCCTATAGTGAGTTATTACTTTTCCTCTTTTGAACTGTACGTGTTAATTGTACCCTTTTAGAGTCTTTGTAATACGACTCGTTTTCTTCGTAATGTATATTTGACAAGGAATGTTCGATATCTAAAACTTCGTTTACAACCAATTATTTACGTAATTGTTCATTATGTAAAATGATTCCTCTCTTGGTCTGTTAATGTGTTTCTAAGTACCGATTCTCACAAGTAGTGTCCACGAATATTATCGTTCTTTTGGACTTTTGTTGGATTTACAGGTAATTCTCTTTTAATTTATTTTAATATAATATAGGTGTTTAATCTTATGATGTGTCGGTAAATTTTAATACCATATTGCATATAAGTAACTGTGTCTTTTTTTAAGTCTTGTACGATGACTCACGTTTGTTTTACCTAATGTTTGTTGAGAGGAACCTTTCCTATATTTTACTAACTATTATGGGTTATAACTGTTCATACACCCTTTTTGTATGGAAGTATAAGAGAACCATTTCCCACATTTTACCATCTGAGACTGATCTTAATTTTAAGATTCACACGTATGGAAAAGTGTATCGTTATGTAAAGATTTTGAAGTAGGATATATGAGTGTACCCGTGTATTTATGTACATGTTTCATACAAACATTATCAGTTTGTAATATTGTTGGGTTTGTAGATAGTCACCTAAACCGATTTATTTTACTATCAGGTATATGTGTTACCCTGTGATATGTCGATAATTTTAATTAATCAACCGTAACTTGAGTCTTTCATATTACCATCAATGGTGTCCGACCCCCACCTCCCTTTTCTTTTTTATAAAAAAAAACATAGTTTCCCATGTTTGAAAGTCAATATTCTATTTATTCAAGACCTTTGGATTATGTACGTACCACTGATATCAATTTTTGTTACATAATATATCGATTCTCTCATCTGGAGATCACAAGTGTGATGTGTGTGGTTTTTTACCATTGATACCCTCAATACAATTAATCAATCCAACACCATTAGAATAGTGTTACACATGTATATACTTTCGTAGTGTAAAATGTGGAAGTCAAGTCAAGTCAACGAGTCAGCACAGGTTGAGAAACGCTGGGGTACTTAGTATCGTGCGGTCCGGAGGGACAGGTAGTGGTAGAGGGTCTCAAGTGAGTTTGAGTGTAGGTAACTCAGTCACTACGGTAGGTCGATGGAGTAGGAGACAGCAGGGGAGAAGGAGGACGGGGGTTAGGGGGGGTCGTAGTCTCAGAAAAGGTTACTCAGTTGAGAAGCGTACTCCAGTGGTTTCATGACCTCAAAGTCGAAATCGTAGTAAGGAAGGTTTCTTGTGGGTCCTGACTAGAGGAAATCTTACCTGACCAACCTAGAGGAACGTCAGGTTCCCTGAGAGTTCTCAGAAGAGGTTGTGGTGTCAAGTTTTCGTAGTTAAGAAGTTGCGAGTCGAAAGAAGTGTCAGGTTGAGAGTGTAAGTATGTACTGATGACCTTTTTGGTATCGGAACTGATCTGCCTGGAAACAACCGTTTCATTACAGAGACGAAAAGTTATGTGACAGATCCAACCAGTATTGAAAAGAAGGTTCCTCATTCACAGAAAATTAAAGTACCGACGTTAGTGGTAGACGTCACTAAAACCTCGGGGGTTTTTATTTCAGTCGGTGACAAAGGTGACAAAGGGGTAGATAAACGGTACTTCACTATCCTGGTCTACGGTACTAGAATCAAAAGACTTACAACTCGAAATGTGGAATTTATATATATTTTAGAAATTTATATATATGTATATATATTAAGAATCAATATATTTATTTATTTATTTTTATAAAATTTACTTACTCGATTCTGAGGTTTATCCGTTTTATTAGAACTCTTTCTTCTTGTGTCATAGTGTGAGGGGTTAATGTTTGATATGATGTTTCGATGTCAGTAGTCTTGTCACAATGACCGTATTTTCGTGTATATATCTAGTTGTCTTGTCTCACGTCTCTAGGTTTTATTTGGGTACGAGAATGCCAGTTAACTGGTATACTGGTTAGACACTGTTTCCTCTGTTCTTATGTGTTACCTCTTTCCCGTCAGAGAAGATATGTATCACGATCCCTTCGACGTGTCGATGTACATTTTCTTATTTTAATCTTGTAAGAGCCTGAAGAGACCACCATGTCACCTATCCTTAGGTGGACGGTTACGTCCCCTTTACCCAAACGAGGGACCAGATCCTTCTAAGATGTACGGTGTCTCGTTGATTCGATGACACTCGGTATGGATGACTTCGGACGTACGAAATCTCGAACGTTCGACGTTGATGACTCGGATAGACAACGTTGATGACTTCGGGCACACGGACCTCGGACACGACTCGTTGTCTCTTCGGTGACGTTATTCTTCGGACGTATGAAGTTACTTCTCGTACGGGTGAGTGGTGTTGATCTCTTTCGGGTACACGTCGTTACTTCTGAGTCACGTTCGTTTTTTATTTTTTATTTTCCTTGTAGGAGGTTGTGGTATATGTTTTTATTTGAGGTTTACCTAATTTCGGGATGTAAATTCTAATCTATTATATTTATGAGGATCTCCTTTTGATTCAAGGAAGTGTACCCAGAATCACTACCAAAAAACCTAAACTGTAGTTTTGGTTTCCGTTATTTTCGTTTTTATTTGTACACCCTAATGTATTTGATTTTTCGAAGACGTGTCGTTTCCTTTGGTAGTTATTTTAATTCTGTTGGATTACTTATCCTCTTGTATACACTTTGAGTATATAAACGATTCTCCAATTATAAGTTTTATATATTTCTTAAGTATGTGAGTTATCCATGTGAGTTATCACACATGTGAGTCAGTACGGGTCGAAAAACGTTGAGGTACTTGACATCGGGTGGTCCTAGGAGACAGGTACTCTAAAGGGTCCATTCTTATGACCTCACCCGACGATAAAGAAAGAGGTCCCCTAGAAGGGTTGGGTCCCTAACTTGGACGTAGATAACGTAGAGGACCTAACCGTCCGTCTAAAAAATGGTTGTCACGGTGGACCCTTCGGGTGTGAGTTATCATTGTTTGTTTTTAGACTAAATTTTTACTCGTCTTCTCGACTTATCTGCAAAAAGGTTTTTGTAAGTTTACCGGTTGTCCATGGACTTTTTACTTTGTAGTTATTAGTAGTCCCTTTACGTTTAGTTTTAGTGTGTTACAGTGGTGTGTGGACAATCTTACGTACGATTCAGTGAAGTCAGTACAGGCTTTGAAACGTTGGGGTACCTGACATCGGACGGTCCAAGGAGACAGGTACCTTAAGAAGTCCCACTCTTATGATCTCACCCAATGGTAAAGGAGGAGGTCCCCTAGAAGGGTTGAGTCCCTACCTCGGTCCACAGAATACCGAGGACGTGACCGTCCGTCCAAGAAATCGTGATCGTGATGGACCCTTCGGGGGACAATCTTACCGATAATAGTTTTTCTGTTCTTTATTGTTTACAACCATTCCTACACCTCTTGTCCCTTGGGAACACACGTAGTGACCACCCTTACATTTAAGCACGTCGGTCATCCCTTTTATCAAGTCTCTAAGGAGTTTTTTAATTTTTACCTTGATGGTATACTAGGTCGTTAAGGTGACAAACATAAATAGACTTCTATTACTTTTGTGATTGAGTTTTTCCATATACGTGGGGGTATAAGTCACCTCGTAATAAATGTTATCAGTTCTATACCTTTGTTGGATTTACAGGTACTTACTACACCTTGTTCGGACAGACATATAGACTATCAAGAGAGAACAAAACAAAAAGGAATGGTCATAGGATGGAGTGCAAACGGGGACACTACCGATATAACGATCGTTCGTGTGGACACCAACATTTTTATCATCTCGTTTTCTCTTTTTTTGAACCAATAACTATATGTTCTAAACACATACAGAAAATTTGTATGTATTAAAGATGGAATGTACCTTATTAGTCCTTTTCACATTTTTGAGTTTTCAATTTATTTTTTAAATACTCAATTTTTTTATTTACAAGTAGTTACCTATTTATTTCTACTACACCATTTATACGTGTTATCTTATAATAAGTCGGTGTTTTTTACTTTAAAATGGTAGACACTGTTGTACCTACCTGGGACTTCCGTAATACGATTCCCTTTATTCAGTCTTTTTTTTATGGTATACTAGAGTGAACATACATTTTAGATTTTTGTTTGTTTGTTTTTTTGTTCTGTTTAGTTCGAGTATCTATACTCTCTTGTTTAATCACCAACGGTCTCCACCCTCCGTTATACCCTCTTCCCTAGTACCCCTATATTATATTTCGTACCACTGACATTAATTATTATGACATAATATATAAACTTTTAACGACTCTCATTTAAAAAATTGTATTAGTTGTTTCTGTGTGACATAGTGTGTTCCTTGATATGAGTTATGAGATGTTATTGGAAATACCCTTTCCTTAGACTTTTTCTTATTTACTTATATATATTGATTTAGTGAAACAACATGTGTTCTTTGATTATGTTATAATATTTAGTTGATATGAGGTTATTTTTGATGAAAAATTTTTTCCTTTCATTTAGAATCAAGAGTTGTGTTCTTTTTCTTCAAGTATTGATAGATATCACTACCTACAATTGATCTGAATAAAACCACTAGTAAAGTGTTATACTTTAAGTTATTGACTATAACTTAGTAATATAACATATGGACTTTGATATACAAGTAAATGTGGAGTTATCTTTTAACAAACTTAAAATTTTTTACTTACGTAACTACGACATACACATTTTACTGGCTTTACAGGTTTTATCTAATACGTTTTTCCTTTGTGTCTTACCGTATATTTTATATTGTACACGGGTAATAATATTTTTATATTTTCATACACATATCTACTTTGAGACCTTCTGGATGTGATTTAAGAATTGTCTCCAATAGAGTCTCACTATCTTGATGGTCTATCTTGAGAGATCTGACATCCAAATACAATAATTCGGTAAGAAAATATTATGTATAATAAAATTTTATTATTCTTGTGGAAAACTTTTTATTTCACTTCCTACCTGAAGGGACCACCGAGTCACCTACCCTTAAGAGGACGGTTATGTCCCTTGTGTCCAAACTAGGGACCAGACCCTTCTAAGGTGTACAACGTCTCGTTGATTCAGACACACGACGTTGATGACTCGAGTACGTGGATCTCGGACACGAGGTGTTTTTCTCTTCGGTGGTGTTACTTTTCGGTCATATAGCGTTACCCTTCGGGTATATAGTGTTACTTCTTATCGGGGACGAACGGTGTTGATCTCTTTCGGGCTCGGTCGTTCTTTAGGTCACGCTGGTTTTTAATTAATTAAGTTTTTTTCTTTCACTTCCCCAATACCTAAACTTCCCTTTACTGTTTTCCTAATTCCATCACTCTTTGGTTTCATCTCCTGTTTCTGACGTTATTACCTTAAAATGTAAAAGTCATCTCATTAAGACCCTTTACCGGTTTAGGTCCTCATCCGTCTCTCTAAAAACAGTGTCTTCACCTGCGTCATAGTCCCAGAAAAGATTACTCAACCACGAAGCGTAGTCCTCCGGTTTTCTAACCTCGAAATCGAAGTGTCGTAGTCAGGAAGGTTACTTATAAATTCCAACTAAGGAAATCCTAACTGACCAAACTAGAGGCACGACAGGTTCCCTGAGAGTTCTCAGAAGTCGTGGTGTCAAACTTCCGAAGTTAAGAAACCGTGAATAGGAAAAAATGACAGGTCAAGACTGTAGGTGTGTACTGATGACCTTTTTGGTATCGAAACTGATATGTTGGAAACATCCGTTTCACTACAGAGACGAAAAATTATGTGACAGATCCAAGCAGTATCGGAAAGAAGGTTCCTCGTTTGTAGAAAATTAAAGTACCGACGTCAACGGTAGACGTCACTAAAACCTTGGGTTCTTTTATTTCAGAGAATGGTAAAGGTAACAAAGAGATAGATGAACGGTACTTCACTACCCTGGTCTACGGTACTAGAATCAAAAAAACTTACAACACAAAATTCGGTCGAAAAAGTAAGAGAAGAAAGTAGAAGTAGTTTTCCGAGAAATCAAGGAGAAGTGAAGGACGGCATCCCACCACAGTGGACGTATGACTCCAATAACTACAAAGAGGGTCGTTAGAACTAAGGTCGAACACGAAGTAGGTCGGACCGTCAAACGTACTACATGAGCCGTATATTCAATTTATTCGTCCTACTGTTATATGTCGGAGCTACATGAGGAAAGGGTTAAACCTTGGTCAGGAACAAGGAACAGACCAAGATTGATAACGAAGAACTATACGTACGTCTAAAGAGTCCTCCGTCCATTCCACCAGACCAAAATGGTAGAGAACTCAGAGGAAGTAACCGTCTATACAAGAAATGGTGATCGTAGTGGACCCTTCGGAACGATCGTACACTTTACTCACGTCAACACACCATCAAACTTGTAAGAAACCGTAACGGGAAGAAACCCTGACCTTACTTTTGGTTGGAAAAGATCACTAGGGTATTCTCTGACTCGGTCTGAAGGGACAAACACAACTGTTCAGAAGTCGTCTCTGTTTATCAGGTGTCAAACAACACTAGGTGTGTTACCGAAATCGTATCAGTTACTTCGTCTTCATCTATCTACAAAAAGACCTTAAGACGAAAAAGATACTAGGTTACCTACAACCGCTAAACTAGAGACCAAGGAGACGGAAAAGATTTAGGTCGAACTTGTAGACCCTCAAGAGTCAAGTACATGACAACTTCGGATCGAACCTCTTAAAACTCGTAATGAAACGATCGTACACTTTACTCACTGACACTTTGAAAGTTAACTATATGACTTGAAGTAGTTTTAATACTTGAAGACGAGAAGTTTTCTATGACCATTCTCTTTCTTTACTGTTCGATGTCTGACTCTCCTTTACAGACGTATAGACTATTTCCTGAACATGAGTTTTATATTCTTGAGAGTTTTGAGTTATTACTCTTTTATTTATTAGGTTAAAAAATTACCCGTTTTATAAACTTGTCTGTAATATGGTTTCTACCAGTTATGTAATGCAGTTTATGTTTAATTTATATTTAATTTTGGTGGTGAATAATCTTGATTTTTTTTCTAACTGTGATGGTTCACGATTCCTTGATCTTGATTGACCTTGAGAGTATGTAATAACTTTCCTTATGTTTTAACATATTGGTTAAACCTTTTGTCAAACCGTCAAGAATATTTCAATTTGTATGTAACTGATGTGTTGGATCGTCAGGGTAAGGATACGTAAGTGAGTTCGTTTTACTTTTATACACAAATGTGATTTTGGACTACGATTACAATTGTCACTGACGTAAACATTAGTGTTTTGTGGTCTTTGTTGGGTTTACAGGGAGTTGACCCCTTACCTTTTTGTTTGACACCGTGTAGGTATGTGACTTTAGATAAATCGTTTTATTCTTCCTTGTTTCATGACCATGTTCGTTGCTGTACCTTTGTAAAATTTCCAACACGTACCTAACCTTTTTCGGTTAAAGTTTTCCGATATACGACATATTAAAATATATATATATATATATATATATATATATATATTTAAAAATTCGGTAGGACATGTCGTACGTCCTAAAATCAAGGGGGGTTGGACACGGAGGACCTTCTAGTCAGAATTGGTAACTTGGTGGTCCCTTCACGGACAAACTAAATTAAATATACTGTCAAAACTTTTGTGTTTTGATGTTACTGTCTTTTATCCATCACTCATGATCCTTCATCCCTCCTCAACTGGTATTACCTCTTGACCCCTTAAAAAACTTCACTACCCAGATAAGACATAGAACTAATAATACCAACAATGTGTTGATATTACGTAAACAGTTTTGTACATCTTTACATGTGATTTTCCTCACTTAAAATGATATGTATTAATATGGAATTAATTTTTTACTTTTGTATTAGGATCGTGTGTGTACGTATGTGTGTGTATGTGTGAACCTTTACATACTCTTGTTTCCTAGTTCCTCTAAACCCCCCACTACCTGTACAAGTAACATCACTATCAAATTACCCGTACATGTATACAGTTTTGAGTAGTTTGATGTAAAAAATACATGTCAAATGACATGTAACTAGTATGGAGTTATTTCGAAAATATTTTTCCTCCTTCTTTGTACTCCCCTGAAGGAACCACCAGGTCACCGACCCTGAGATACGAGGGTTACTTCCCCCAGACCCAAGTTAGGGACCAGTCCCTTGAACTAGGACGTACGGGGTTGATTTCTAGGGCGTACGACATCGCTTTGACTCCCAGGGTACACGGTGTCGATTCTGAGTTGTGTCGGTTTAATTAATTAATTAAATTTTTTTATTTCTGTACTCTTCTTTTATATTCACTCATATAAATTTTGGAACCTCATCCCTGTCGGAAGAATTTGTCTACTTTTTATTTTTCGGTATTACCTTTTCTTACTACGTAAACTGATGTAGTTTTAAATTTCAAAGATAAAATTTCTCTATTTTTTATTTATGTTTTCTTCCCATCTAACCCCTTCACAAACATTATATATCTTCTGTCTATTAATTATAGATTTTTTATCTCTTGATATTTAGTTACTCTTTTTTGTTGGGTTATCTTTGTATTCGTTTTCTATATTATTCGTTTATTCTTCTCTCCTTTACGTTTATTATTTGTATACTTTCCTTATATATATTGAACCGATTATTAGTCTCTTGATGTTTAGTTTTGTAGTGGAAAACGGAATGTCTAAATTTTTTTAATAAAATTAAGAAACCGACACGACCCGGAAGTGACGACGTACACCCGAAAGAGATCAACTCTGCTCGTCTCCAATAAGAAGTAACTCCACACGTCCGAAGAGTAACTCCTCCGGAGAGAACACCCCATAGTGTCCGAGATCCGTGTGTCCGAAGTCATAAACACCACGTCCCCGAATCACCGAGACGTCGTACACCTTAGAAGGGTCTGGTCCCTAACTTAAGTACAGGGGACGTGACCGTTCGTCTAAGAATAGGTGACATGGTGGTCCCTTAAGGGACAGAATGTCTAAAAATTCAAATTTTTCTGACTATAGTTAACAACCGTCTCCATGCCCCTTTATACACGAAAGTGTGTAACAACAACCTTTATAAGTCAGAAAACCACTCGTTATGACATGATAGATAATTTTACATTTTACACGTATGGGAAGTTGAGTCATTAAGATAAGTAATGGATAGTACATCTTCGTGAACGTATATAGGTGTTTTTTTTTTCCATTACTCCCCCCTATTTAGTCCTTAACCTTAATTGTATATATGTGATGGTATATGTTTTATTTGTTTCTGGGTGATATATCGTGTCCCTTGAGATGACTTATAGAACATTATTGGATATTACCTTTTCTTAGATTTTTTCTTATGTGTGTGTGTGTGTATACACATATATTGACTTAGTAAAACGACATATGAACTTTGATTGTATTATAATATCTAGTTGATATAAAGTTATTTTTATAAAATTCGGACTTTTTATATTATACAAAAAATTTTTACGTTATACGAAACTTGGTTATCGTCAAGATCCTTTATCAATATTTTTTATTAGTCTTTACTTTTTTTTTCTGGTTGTATGGTCCATAAATAATGTCATAATAAATATTATTGTTTTTTAAGGTCACATATAATTATCCTCTTGTACTCTATTTAAAATCTGTAACGAATCTTTTCTGACTGTAGGTGTATTACTGTACAATTAACATAACGATACTAAATAATGAACATAAAAGAGTAAAAGATGTTATTACAATATGAAAGTATTATTCTTTTGTTAATTTTTTAAAAGTATCATTTTGAAAAAATTTTCTCAATTATCCTTTTTTGGTTTTGGATCTTTGATAGAGTCACTAGGAGTTTGATATCACAATGTATAACCATGCATTGTGAACATTAAAGACATTATAATATGTAGTTAATATAAAGTTAAATTTTTTACTTTTGTTAACAATTTACCATTTAAAATACAATACGAATAAAATAGTGTCAATTTTTTCCCTTCACCCTTTACCATATACGTATGATATCTTATACTATGTCGTACAGAATACATTCTTTGTGACTAAATTGGAGTAAGAGAATGCATATAACGGTTTATTTTTTCGTTCGACACCTTGTTACATCTCATATAGTGAATATATCCCTTTTTATTTGTTTTATATATATAACCATAAAAATTTATGTGTCTTCTACTAGACCTTCTTGTTTGTGGTTTAACCATTGTGGTCAAAGGAGACCCTGTCCCTGGATGTAACCTCTCCGACTTTTTTTGATAGGTATTAGAAACTGAGTTTGTTGTTTTTATATAAGTGCTTAACGAACTTCTTAGTTTCGAAGTTTTCATACACTTGATATTTGAAGGTCTATAAGTTCGACCTAAATCTTTTCCGTCTCCTTGGTCTCCAGTTTAACGGTTGCCTACAACCGAGTAGTTTTTTCGTTGTCTCAAGGTCTTTTTGTAGATGAAGACGAAATAACTGATGCGGTTTCAGAAACTGACACACCTAGTGTTGTTTGACACTTTTTAAGAAGTTCTCTACTCTTATGGTCTGGTAGAATGGACGGAGGACTCTTTGGACATACGTCCAGTTCTTCGTTGTCAATCTTGGTCTGTTCCTTGTTACCTGACCAAGGTTTAACCCTTTCCTCATGCAATTCCGAGGACGAATAACAGTGGGACGGATAAATTGAAGATACGTCTCATGTAGTACTCTTTACGGTCCGACCTACTTCGTCTTCGACCTTAGTTCTAACGGCCCTCTTTATAGTTATTGGAGTCTATAAGTCTACTGTGGTGGGAATACCGTCTTTCGTTTCTTGATTTCTCGGAGAACTACTTTCACTTTCTCCTCTCACTTTTTCGACCGAATTTTAAGTTGTAAGTTTTTTTGATTCTAGTACCGTAGACCAAGGTAATGAAGTTCCGTTTATCTACCCCTTTGTTACCTTTGTCATTCTCTGAAATAAAAGAACCCGAGGTTTTAGTAACGTCTAACACTGACGTCAGTACTTTAATTTTCTACGAACGAGGAACCTTCTTTTCGATACTGGTTGGATCTGTCGTATAATTTTTCGTCTCTGTAGTGAAACGGTTGTTTCCAGACAGATCAGTTTCGATACCAAAAAGGTCATCAGTATGTACCTATACTCTCAACCTGGTATTTCTTCCGACTCGTTACTTCTTAACTACAAAAACTTGACGCCACAATCTCTTCTGAGAACTCTCAGGGAACCTGACGTTCCTCTAGGTTGGTCAGTTAGGATTTCCTTTACTCAGGATTTATAAGTAACCCTCCTGATTACGACTTCGAATTAGAGGTTATGAAACCGGTGGACTACACTTCTTGACTGAGTGACCTTTTCTGGGACTACGACTCTTTCTAACTTCCGTCCTTTTCCCCTACTGTCCCCTATTCTACCAACCTACCATAGTGACTGAGCTACCTGTACTCAAACTAGTTCGAGACCGTCAACCACTACCTGTCCCTCCGGACCGTACGACGTCTGGTACCCTAGTGTTTCTTCGCCTGCACTGACTCCCTGACTTGACTTGACTTTGAAAAGGTGTTAAATGACTAATTTTTTCTCAAAATTTCTCCTAAAATTGACCGTCCTACTTCCTTTTACGTACTACGGTTCAAGTAAAATATTGTTGATATGTTACAACGGAGATATACAGTTTATAGAGGATCCAAATAAATACACGTACCTGTTACACCCCTCCCTCCTGTCCTTCACGAGCCCTTCAAAAATCTGAGTATTATAAGGATTTTCTTAAAAATTTTTATTGTAAATGTATAAATAATGATGAGTATTTATTGGTACCTTTTCATGATAACAAGTAGTTCAATAAAATTTTTTTTCTCATAGTTTTTGTCATAGTCTAATCTCTTTATTTATGTATTCTGTGGTGAAAGAAGTTATAATAATTATCCTATAACCAGTTTTTCTTCTTAAATATCATTTAACTTCCTCGCTTTATTCTTTCACTGAATTCTCTTTGTTTTAACTAAACATTTAACTTTTCTTTTCATATTCAGTTACTCAAGAACAACCGTCTTCTTGTCCCTCTTCAACCGTCTTGACGACTTACCAAATGGAGAAAGGACGCTTTTGACTCCCACATTTTTCGTACCGATTCCAGATGCGTTTGTCTCAACTGTAAAGTTGTTTTGTTAAGTTTAAAGATCTGACTGTGACTACATATAGGGGAACACAAGTCTATTATCCTGAGGACTACTATAATTTCACTCTTTCCCGTACACGATTACTTCATGTTACAATTTAGGATCGAAGTAGAATCCTTTTCTAGACGACTCTTTAAGTCCTCTTGACAATATGAATTTTACCTACTCTGACACTCCTTTGTCTATATTTAATATGTATTTTCGAATTTTATTTTAAAGGACCGAGTTTTCAAACGCTCAAGATACATAAAAAGTTTATGAGTTTATATATTTACACTAGGTGTACACTGACTATTACCTATCTGTGTGAAGAATATATGTTTCTTAAAAGAGAACAGTAATCTTTTGTTATGTCCGTAATGTATCACCATGGTCACTAAAATACCACCATCGACACAAAAGAACTAAATTACAGTCTAAATTTACGTCCCGTTATCACGTATTTATCATTTTCTTCTATTTACTTCGGTCTTTATTCATTTGTTTGTTCTTTGTTTTTTAATTATATACCTTGAGTTGTTAATCTTATAGACGTACATGTTCGGTATGTTTTGTATGTCAATAATTCATAATTGAAGTTTAACATACCCACTTTACCGGATTTTCTTATACCGTGTTGTAGTATAACACACAAGTTAAAGAATATTACTATTTTTTTACCTCTGTATTTGATATTGTAAATTGTTGGTTGTTCCTGGATGATATGTTGTGTATAAGTTGTAATACGTTATTGGATATTTCTTTTCCTTAGACTTTTTCTTATATAAACATATATGCATACACCTCGATAAGGTGCAAGTTCCAGTCCTCCCCACCGTCACTCCTCTATGGGGAGCTGGTCCCATTCCTCGTCACCGACACGAAACGACCTCGTCGGCACTTCTCTATGAGGTACAGGTTCCATTCTCTTTGGGTTCATTCTACCGTCCACAACGTTCTCCCGTAGTCTCCCGTCTGTGTGACTTTGGTATTAGTGGTTTTTGATCAGTTAGATTAGTGTAATCCTGGTGTCGGAATAGATTGAGTTACCTTGATTCGGTATGGGACACCCCTTTGGGTTCTTCCCGCCCAGTACCACCTCTCCAGACTGTCTTACACCAGGTGACCTCTTCCCTTACCGTTTGGTGAAGTCATAAGAACGGAACTCTTGGGGTACTTGTCATACTTTTCCGTTTTACTATCCTATGACTTTCTCCTTGAGGGGTCCAGTCATCCATGGGTCATACGATGATCTCTAGTCACCTCTTTATTGAGGTCTTTCTTACTTCCCTACCTCGGTTTCGTTTTTGTTATGGGACGACACCTACACTGACCACTATCTTCATTCTAGACTACGACATTTCTCGTTATAACGTATCCTTGGACGTTACAGTCCAGGTACTTAGTTCCGTTTGACCTTCACCAGTTTGTCCTCTACCGTTCTCACTTGTAGCTGTAAGATCCTTAGTCGCTTGATTTTACCTGACCTTACCCACTTAAATTGAGTCTACTGGTAATATAGATGATGACGCCTGTCCTTAGGGAATCTTCTTTACCTCATCGGTAGTACCAGTTGTTTTCTCAGGCTTTACGTCATGAACCTACGTTAGAGTTTTTGCTGTCTTACTAGAGACAAGCAAAGGTTCCGTTCAGTAAGTTATAGTGTCTTTAGGTTCAGATACGGGGTTGGTCATTACGACTTCTTCGACTTTTCAACTTGTCAAGATACTTCTGGATGTTCTGGAAAATCTTACTTGTGGGTATTTTCTACAGGAAAAGTAATATCCCCTGACCTTACGTTTTCATCCTTCAGTTCTTTGTGGACCTCATTGTCCGTTTAAACCGGAACCTCATGCCTTACTTCGTCCCGTTTCCGATTATCTCAAAACGATTCTCTTACGTGACCAGTATCGTGTGTGGGAGAAGGTTGTTGTGTTCTCTTCTGAGATGTGTACCTGTAGTGGTCTTCCAGTTGTGGCTTTAGTCTGACTAATATAAGAAACGTCGGTTCCTGCCTCTTCGAGATATGTCAGTTGTTTTTGTTCTAGCCTCGACTGACACCGAGTCTAGTACTTGAGGAATAACGGTTTAAGTCTGAATTTAACTTCTTTCATCCCCTTTGGTGATCTGGTAAGTCCATACTGGATTTAGTTTAGGGAATACTAATGTGTCACCTTCACTCTTTATCTAAATTCCCTGATCTAGACTATCTATGTCATGGACTACTTGATACCTGCCTACAAACACTGTGACATGTCCTCTGTCCCTAGTTCTGGTAGGGGTACCTTTTCTTTACGTTTTTTCGTTTTACCGACAGACCCCTCCGGAATATTTATCGACACTTTTCTTCTCTCCACTTTTTGTTTCCTCTTTTCCTTTCTTTGTTCGTAGACTTACGTCTCAAGGTTCCTTATCGTTCCTCTTTATTCTTTCGGAAGGAGTCCTTAGTCACGTTTCTTTGTCTCCTTTTCTTGTGTTGCCCTTTCTGATCTCTAGAGAAATTCTTTTAATCTCTATGGTTCCCTTATAAAGTACGTTTCTACCCGAGCTATTTCCTGTCTTTACAATACCTGGAATGTCTTCGTCTTCTATAATTCTTCTTCACCGTTCTTATGTGTCTTCTTGACATGTTTTTTCTAGAAGTGCTGGGTCTATTAGTGCTACCATACTAGTGAGTGGATATCGGTCTGTACGACCTTACACTTCAGTTCACCCGAATCTTTCGTAGTGATGCTTGTTTCGATCACCTCCACTACCTTAAGGTCAACTCGATAAAGTTTAGGACTTTCTACTACGACACTTTCACGACGTGAGTTATACTGTCCTTTAAACCTTTTGAGTCGTCACCGGTATCCTGACCTTTTCCAGTCAAAAGTAAGGTTAGGGTTTCTTTCGAGTTTGATGACGTGTTAACGTGAGTAGAGTGTGTGATCATTTCATTACGAGTTTTAAGAGGTTCGGTCCGAAGTCGTTATACACTTGGCACTTGAAGGTCTACAAGTTCGACCAAAATCTTTTCCTTCTCCTTGGTCTCTAGTTTAACGGTTGTAGACGACCTAGTAGTTTTTTCGTTCTCTCAAGGTCTTTTTATAGATAAAGACGAAATAACTGATACGGTTTCGGAAACACACCTAGTGTTATTTGACACCTTTTAAGACTTTCTCTATCCTTATGGTCTGGTAGACTGGACGGAGNAACCGAATTTCGAGTTGTAGGTCTTTTACTTCTAGTACCGTAGACCAGGGTAGTGAAGTACCCTTTATCTACCCCTTTGTCACCTTTGTCACCGACAGAAATAAAAAAACCCGAGGTTTTAGTGACGTCTACTACTGACGACGGTACTTTAATTTTCTGCGAATGAGGGACCTCCCTTTCAATACTGGTTGGATCTATCGTATAACTTTTCGTCTCTGTAATGAAACGGTTGTTTCCAGGCAGATCAGTTCCGATACCAAAAAGGACACCAGTACATACCTACGCTCTCAACCTGACACTTCTTTCGACTCGCGGATTCTTAACTACGAAAACTTGACACCACTACCTTTTTTGAGAACTCTCAGCGAACCTGACGTTCCTCTAGGTTGGTCAGGTAAGATTTCCTCTAGTCAGGACCCACAAGAAACCTTCCTTACTACGATTTCGACTTTGAGGTCATGAAACCGGTGGAGTACGCTTCTCAACTGAGTAACCTTTTCTGAGACTACGACCCTCCCTAACCCCCTTCCTCTTCCCCTACTGTCTCCTACCCTAACGACCTACCGTAGTGGCTGAGCTACCTGCACTCAAACTCACTTGAGCCCCTCTACCACTACCTGTCCCTCCGGACCGCACGACGCTAAGTACCCCAACGTTCCTCAACCTGTACTGACTTACTGACTTGACTTGACTTGACTACAGAAGAGATCACCGAGTCTACCATTTCTCAAACGGACGTTACGTTCTCTGGACGCAAGTTAGGGACCCAGTCTTTCTAGGGGACCTCTTCCCGTATCATTGGGTGAGGTCATAAGAACGGACCTTTTAGGGTACCTGACTCCTCGGACCGCCCGGGGTCAGGTACCCCAGCATTTCTCAGTCTGTACTGACTCGTTGATTGTGTGTGTATATGCATATTGACTCACCGACACGATATATGGTCTTTGATTGTACTATAACATTTAGTTGACATGAGATTATTTTTTAAAATATTTTATTTTTTTAACTTTTAGGAAAAAATATATTAAAAATTTTGAAATAATTAAAATTACTTTAAAACCGGTATGGTACACCGTACGTACTAGAATTCAAAGGACTGGTCCCTACCTTGGGTACAGTGAACGTCACTTCCTCACCTCAGAATTGGTGACCTGTTCAGGGATTTTTAAGAATTTACTCAATACATGAGTTACAAGAAGGGTGAAGGGTAGTGAGGTGTCTTTAACGGTAACGTTTCCAGTGATTTAGAGTGTCTACGGAAAGTCAGGAGTAGAATGAAACCAGAGAGTCGTCGTAAATTATGTCATAATTTACATGAGGAAGGAAAGAAGGTTGTTATGAGACAAGGGAACCAAAAGTACTGTGGAGTGGGAGGTCCAAAAGGAGGATACAGAGAAGGGTAAGGAATCGAAGAAAATACTCGAAGAGGGAAGATGGAGGATAAGGGAGATATTAGGTTGGTTTCCGTCTATCCTATACTAACCCCTTAATAATACCTTTCCAATAGTTTGACGGTTGTAGACAACTCAGTATCTTTTTCAATCTCTTAAGGTCTTTTCGTAGATGAAGACGAAGTAATTGATACGATTTCAGAAACTGACACATCTAGTGTTGTTTGATACCTGTTAAGAATTTTCTACCTTTATGGTCTAGGGGAATGGTCGGAAGACTCTTTGTACATAGTCCAGTTCTTCGTTGTCAATTTTGGTCTGTACCTTGTTGTCTGACCAAGTTTTAACCCTTTCCTCATACAATTTCGACATATAACAGTGGGACAAATAAATTTAAGGTACATCTCATATAGTAAGCTTTACGGTCCGACCTACTTCGTCTACTTTAGTTCGACCTTAGTTTTTAAAAACCCCCCCTTCCATTTGGAAATAAACCTTTTCTCTTAAGTTTACTGGGGTAAATTTAGGGGGAAAGTAAAGGTTTTGTCTTCGTTTATTCTTTTGTTCCTTTTCTAATATAGATAGTTCGAGGACGGGAGACAGTAGAAATCGGTAAAAATTTGATGTAAAGGACTGTCTTCTCTTGTCGACTACTCCCCGAGATCAAGATCCAAGATCCTTGGTTCCTTCTCTGTTTGTCTCACCTACCACCCCACACCTGTCTACCGGGACCCCGAGTCTGTCCGTGTACGGGTCATGGGTTCTTTGTTACAAATTTTTATATGTACGTATCTATTTAAGGGGTTTTGGATCCGTACCTTTCGAATATTGGTACTTATGTCGTCGTCTTAAGTTCGACAGAAACCGAGAGTTTTTTCTTTCCTCTTTTGCACTTGGAGTCGATTGACAGGGATTGAAATCGGAGAGTCAATATAGGAGGTCAGGGTAAGACCCCCGGTGTAGACGTCCCGGTTGTCGATGAGACTTACTACCCTCCATACTCCTCGGTCGGTCCTTGTAGGGTGCGGTTTAGGTCGTTACTTTCTAATTTCGGACGTCCACTGAGTACTCCCGTTCCCTCGCGGGACTTACCCGGTCTCACAGGGCGACATGGTCCGCTCCCTTTCGTCTCCGTTACTCGTCGGCTCCGGAACGGTCGACCTCGTTTGGGAGTTCGTGACGGTGGAGGTCCAGAGTCCGGTGAAAACGGGTTCCGACAGAAAGATGACTCTTCCATACCGGACTCGATTTATAGTCCGAAAAGATCCCCGTTTTTTTCCCTTCCCTTACCCCCTACATCGTTTTTCATTTTTCGTCATCCTCCTCTCCTCGTCTCTCAACGTCGACTCCCCACACTCCTTTCCCTCGTTCAGGGACTCCAGAACTCAGGATCGACTCCGGCGACGGACGAGAGGGGCGACGACCCTGAGAGTGGGAGTGGAGTCAGGAGGTCACTCTGGTCTCAAAGGACTATCAGAATTTCTCGAAACTTGGAACTTGGTGATAGAGACGGGTGACTAGGGGGGTGTCAAGTCGGACCCCTTTCCCTGTTCGGGATCCCCTTTGTGCGTCCGGACACCCCTCGAGACCCGTCCTCCGAGTCTCCGACTATTCTGTCGTTTATTTACATGAGGAATCAGACGACGAGGTCCAACACCGTTGGTGAACAAGGTCTCGGACCTACTTCTCTTAGGGGACCAACCGGTCTACTTGCGGATTACTTTGTGTCTCCTATTTTCCTGGACCAATACGGGAGGTGACCGGGGTTCCCGTTGTCGGGGTCACACCTTTCGTCCGATCAGTCTCTGTCCGTACTGGCGTGTATCGTCAAGGTGGGACTCTCCTACGTCTGTACTGTGTCTAAAATTCGGTGAACAGACGACTACTCATTCCGACACAAGGGTGACAAACCAACCCGATTACCGTTGAAGATCTTCCCGAGTGTGGTCATCAAGTCAAGTCAGCGAGTCAGTAAAGGCTGAGAAACGCTGGGGTACTTGGCGTCGTGCGGTAGTGGACAGGTAGTGGTTGAGGGTCTCAGGTGGGTTTGGGTACAGGTAACTCAGCCACTACGGTAGGTTGGTAGAGTAGGAGACAGTAGGGGAAGAGGAGGACGGGAGTTAAAAGGGGACGTAGTCCCAGAAAAGTTTATTCAGTCGAGAAGCGTAGTCCACCGGTTTCATACTGTTATAGATGATTCTAATATTTACGTATATCAAATACTGTGGTGAGGATCCGTGTACAGGATCTCATCTACGAGTCTACAAGAGTTTTCCACCAGATGTCTAGGGATCTTTGGGGGTTCTAACAGAACCTCCCAGACACTCTAAGTTTTGAAAAGTATTTTCATAATTCTGTCGAAGGAACCACCAGGTCACCAATTCTTAGACGGACGGCTACGTCCCCTGTGTCCAAGTTAGAGACCAGGTCCTTCTAAGGTGTACGACATTTCGTTGATTCATACACGGTGGTGTTGATTGACTTTGATGAATTCGGTTACGTGAGATTTCGGACACGAGGTGTTGTTTTCTTCAGTAACGTTACTCTTCGGGTACTTGGTGTTGATCTCTCATCGAGGGTGAGTGACGTTGTTCTCATCGGGGACGATCGACGTTGATCTCTTTCAAACACGTGTCGTTACTTCTGGGTCACGTCGATATTTATTTATTTCATAATTCTACACAAACGGAAAAAATGACACGACTGTAAACGTGACTACTACGTTTTCGTTTACACCCTCTTTTTCTTTTTCGTTTCCACCTATTTTCCGTCACCCTGGTTCGACATGATCATCAGTGATAAAAAATTGGTGGTGTGTGAATTCTTACAGGAACCCTTCGTCATTTTCAATAATGTAGAGGTAACAACTCATGTACCAAATTATAAAACATATTGTTTTGTCCTTCATGTCTATTTTCATAAAGACAACGTATGAGTTCAAGTCGACACGGTTCCTTTTCGTGAACACTTTGGCTCAACACTCGACTTGATCAGTGAAAAGTTTACTTTGTGGTAAAAAGAACTTTATTGTTGACTGTCTAAATTGGTACCTATAAGTCTGAACCCAAGAACCGTCCACAAAAGAACTTTACCTGTTTTACTCGGACAACGAATTTTTTTTGGACTGTCTTAGACTCGAAAGCTCGTTTTTTATCTTAAAAACTTTTGAATGTGGAGGTGGTATGTATCCAAACCGTCCAAAAGTTATGAATTTCTGAAGACTACTCTCGTTACCACTATAATTACTTACACTGAAAAAACTGTGACATATTACTTGACACAGTTGTAAACTTTCTAGACACATTGTCACTTTTGTTGTGAAAGGTTTGAAGGTTATGTACAATATTTTAGTACGTGGGTCATTTTCTAGATAATTTCATGTTCCATCTGATTACCTAAAATTATATTGTTTTATACTTTTCAACTGATTATCTCAAAGTTTTAGGTGTAATTTTCATTAAAAAATTTTTCATTAGAAATTCTTTGATGGTGAACAATTCCTAACTACATTATAATTTGTTATATGTGTTAATAAACTTTTCCGATAATTTTATGACGAGTAAAAAGATTAATGTGGACACACTATATGAAATTGGTTTTGTAGTATCATCTAGTTTATGTCTTCGTCTATAATCTTAGGTCTACAAAGGATAATTAGGATAAATTCTCTGAACGTTTTTTACAACGTGTTAAAATGACAAGAAAAAACCGAAACGTTTTCATTAAAAAGTAGATGTTTATAGTAAATTGTACATTAATCAAATAACTACAGTAAAAATTACTGATAAAAATTTAATAGTGAAACATTAAAGATTATGTAACTTATCACTATCTATATTTGGGTGTATTTGCTTAAGAGAATCCTCACATCTCCCAGGACTGTAATTTTCAAACTTTTGGTGAAAGGATCTCTTTAAGACTGTTTTTACAGTTCAGTCCTTTACAAGTATCGTCCCGAGGAACATTTTCGGTATAGTTATTCCTTACCAATTTATTTGGTAAATTATAGGTAAGATACCGTACAAAGACATACCAGTCAACGAGTCAGGACAGGTTGAGACGTTGGGGTACCTGACGTCGGGTGGTTCGAGGAGACAGGTACCTTAAAAGGTTCGTTTTTATGGCCTCATCCAACGGTAAAGGAAGAGGTTAAAATACCGGAAAAATTTTTTTACTTCATTTAGAACTATCATCACTTTAATTTTACAAAGGTTTTGTAACTTACTTTTTGAAAGTCCTATGCATGTCATACCATATGAAAAACATGTTTGTCTGTGTTGTGTAACAGAAAATTTTTCTCAACCTTCTGATGTTCCTATATATGTTTTGTCAACTATCACCGATGGAAACCCTTCCCATTACCCTGATCCCAACACCCATTACCGGTTGCACATGAAATCGTGGTAAAAACACACTATAAAACTCCCGAAGGGGGCGGGGGTGGTTCCTCTTACATGATCACATTAATTTTTGTTAACTCCCTTTCCTTATTTCGTTGCTCCAGTCCAGGTGACTGTGACTCTTTCTTTCCCGTGACCGAGACTTAGGTCCGACTCTACCGGCTACATAAACGACGTCAGCAAGCCCTCGACTACTCAGATCCTTTTTCGCTCGCCACTTTAGTCCGCTACCTCCCCTACCAACCGAGTCAAAACTGGTGGACCTACCTCTTTAAAGACTCAGTCCGTGGGGGACGAAGGAAGAACCATAAATTAAGTTTCCTCCAGCAGTGTCGGCGTCTCGGGTCGGAGAGGGCGAAGGACGAAGTGGAGAGAGAGACCGGAGGCAGGCCCAGGGCTGGGGGTGAGGGGACCGGTGTAGTCTCCTTCCCGAGCCCTGGTCGCCACCACCTTCCTCGGGACGTCCAATTCCGTGCCGGGGAGATTCACGATCCGTTCCTCTGATATCGTCACAGCACCGCCGTGTAGGCCTCTGTGACACTCTGCGGTTTCGCACCTGGACCCCACTGCCCCAACCCCCAACCAATCTCCCATCGATCCAACGCCCTATGTCCTTCAATGGCTTGTTCGGTTTGCTCGAGGCTCCATAGGGCGGCTGAGAAGGTCCACGGGACTCCGTCCAATACGAAAGCTTTGGTCACGGTGTCCCAGGGGTAACCAGAAGGTGGGGTCGGTTGGTCGACCTTGGGGATACCGGGTGGGGGAGCTAATTCTTCGGTTAGTCTCCTCTCGTACACGAAGGGCAACGTATCCTGGTTAATTCAAACGAGTAAGGACTGTACACCTATCGGTTGGTCTTCTCGCCTCCGGACCGCTCAGCCGGAGAAAAATAAAGTCAGGGGTTGAGAATGGATGCAGTGACAGGAACAGGGCAGGGATGGACATTAGATTTATTGGCTTTTCCTCTAGGTTCGACCTCCCTAGCACCAGGTTTTCCGTTTCACTATAAAGGGACTCAAAGATTCCTCTAATCGGGACTCCAGTCTACTCGGACACCAACTCGATAGTCAGGACAAGACCCTAACCGGAGTTCATCACGGTTTGACTCTTTTCATAACCAGCTGTACTCTCGCGGAGTCTATACAACGAAACGGTGATCCGATCATCAAAGTAAAAGGAGGTTTAACTCCACCCTTCTTCCGATTCTTGTAGGACCTGGAAATTCACTATACCCAAAAAGATATTATTCTTCATATCCCTACGAGTTAATCGTCGTTATCTATGACGAATATCTTGTTGATTTTACTTTTCATACCCCTTTAAAATTTTTTGGACTGTCACGATAGTAATGTTTATTTACACGGTCCTTTACGTTTAATTTTGATTCTTTGTGTTGAAAGTGGTTTATCATACCTATTAAAACTTAACAAATTATAAAAAGGTGAAAACCGTTTCTTTGCAAAACCTCCCTTTGTCCTAAAGAGGTGAAAACATTTCAATGTCTTTAAAAGTAAAAGACATTCACCCTTTGATTTGACTTGAGAAATTCTTCCATGGAATCATCATGGATTGTTTTACATTTTACGTGTGTAGGAAAGTGGGTCCTTAAGGAAGAGAGTTTTAGATAGGATGTCTTTGTGAATTTTGTGTGTTCCAATATACGTCGTAATCAATATTATCATCTACTAAAGGTGGTTATTCACTTAGTAATTTACAACTATGTTGATGTGACATTTTACAATACAGTGGTAAAAATTTTTTACTCCATTTAAAGGTACATGATTACTCTCCTTCAAGTGTGTTATAATGTTTTATTTCAACGTTTTATGAAGTATTTTATAAGGTAAAACAAAAGTTTTTTAATATATGTTAACACACTCATAACTACTACAAATACACACATAATTATATGCATACATAAGTATATGTACGTAAACACGTATCTTTTTACGGATCTTCTGGGTATGGTTTAATCCAATAAGGACTCCTTACCTTTATCCCAATCCCATATTCCTCTTTAGAGTGAAAGATGTATAAATAAATAAAAAAATTAAAACAGTTGATCGTAATTAATGAAAACTTGAAAGTAGTGTTATTTTGTAAAATTGTTTTAACCGTGAAAACATTAGTTTCGATATTAACCATATAAAATTTATTCTTATTGATGTATGTCAATACTCCACTAATAAAGTAAATTTTTAAAACCGATCCCAGAAGGACCACCAGGTCACCAATTCCAAGGTGGGAAGATGACGTTCCCTACGTCAAACTAGGGACCAGTCCCTTGATTCTAGGGAGTACAGTGAACCGTTTTTTTTTTTAATAATTTATTATTTTTAAAACCGATCTTCTGGATACTTTTTTCAATACCGTTCACATTTAGTTTAGTGGTGACTCTAAGTTACCCCATGAGTACTGTGTTGTCTTATACACGTTTCTTTTAGATTAGTCCCATTGACTTCTCAGTAAGTAAAGACCCTCTCTTTTGGATTGACGTGGTATCGTTTGGTGTAGTGTCTCCCTTTTGACACGAAAGTGGAAAAAACTATCGTAGTGGAGGTCCCAAAGAGTTGAGGAACACTTTGTTCCCAACTTTTAGTATTTGTAGTCTCTAAATTCTATTGAGTATATAGTAAATCAATTTGGGGGAGTGAAATATCGACTCTTTTGTCCGGGTCTCACCACTACGTTAAACGAATTCCTTTGTCCGGGTCCCACCACTACGTTAAACGAATTCCTCGATATCGGCTGATTATCGTATCGGTCGAGACTTGGGTCCGAAGAGAAGGTCCAAATCATGAGAAAGATGATGAAAAGTCTAGAAGGACACAGAAATAAGACTACTGTATAATCCCTTATAAAATTCAGAATACTTATAATTATAGATTATAAGATTATAGGATTAACTTATAATCTGTAGAGACATAAATTTAAAATCCTGTTTTTACGTATTGTTTTATAAATTATTAGAGAGAGGTGATCGTGTCTACTAGTTTCAACTAACATAAACCTGTTTCTTCAATGACCTATTCTTTATTGTAATTTTTTTGTTGTAAAAGAACTTTTCATTACGTATTTAAAGACACTTAGATTGACATAAAATGATAAGTGAATTCTTGATGGTAAAATAGGTTAAACTAACAAGAAGATAACCGTCACGGAGAATTAGGAAATGGAAGTCAAATAGATATAATTCATCAACAACTAGATATATGTTTGTAAATTTTGGTGGTGTCTTCATGTATAAATTTTCTGCGGACGACGCTAAAATTTTGAGGAAATAAGACATATAACAATTATTAATGGACAAACAGAGAAAACATTCCTTACTGAAAAGACAAGAGTCTTCTCAACTGTCTGTCCTCCCTCTCTCTTTTATTTTCATTTTATCCCTTGTTAAGAAAACATATTGCATTTTTTCTATTCTTACTCCCCACCACCCACCAGCCCTTCCGTCTCTTGGTGTTCGACTTAATCAGTGTTTCACAAACATAAAAATTTCATTTGAACTTATGACACTATATATCTACCTGATTGTTGGTGGATTTGAAGTCCGATATTAATTTCACCATAGGTCAAAATCTGAGATACTGAACCCCTGTATACTCCTGGAACCTCTCTGAAGTCTTATTATTTCTATTTTCCCAATTTCTACTCACTTCACTCCTTTTGAGTTTTGACAATAACACAGACTCTTCTGGTGTCTACTGAGTTGTTAGGAGTTTCTATCCTTCTTTATAGATAAAGTCAGTCGTCAATCAGACGTAAAGGTTTCGTTTTCTCATTAAAATGAATTTAATAATGTCGTACATAAACTTCTACCTTTACGGAATGGTTCCTGTGGAGTAGTTTATTTTTGAGGTTTCTTCGGACTTACGACAAGTAGAGAGGGTGGGATATGATCGAGTTGAGTAGAGTTTCTTTCCAAGTTTCCCATCGATTCGGTAGAAACCTTACACTTCTAAATCTGAAGGGAACCCATGTCGATGATATAAGTTTTTAAAAACAATCGGAGACAACGGGTCGAAGGTCACTTTTCAACTCAACGAAGACACGATACCTTTTTCTCCTAATTAATCATCATTTATGGATCTACGTACGTATTTGAACTTAGAGAATATTTTTCATACGAAGAGGAAGAGTAACAAGTACCTGAACCTAAACCCCAAGAAAGTCTTGGGCCAATGTAAACTTAGGTTTCTTTATTAAATGGACTGACTGTAATTTTTCTTTTTTTCAATTCTGTTGATTGATCTATATAAACCTGGAGAATTAAACAGAGACCGTAAAAAACAGAATGACTCTATAGAGGACTTGATTTCATATTTTTCATATTTCAGATACTTCTTTCTCTTACATTAGTAAAATAAACATGGAACTCGTGGGTGGGGTAGTGTCGGGTTGAAACTCGTATTCCGACCCACATGTCCGTCGATAACTAATCATGAACATTGTATACAATAGACAGTTTTAAAACAATTATAAAAATATCGACGAAAAAGACCAATAAGATATAAGTAAGAGGTTGTGACGACGGATACTTCCGATGTAAAGAGAATAATAAGAAGGAAAAAGAGTAGAGTGTCTTTGTCGATAAGAAGGGATAAGGGAGTCTATAGAAATCCATAGCCTAAGGGTTTAGAGAAATTGAAGAAGTTAAGTCAGGGGTGAAAAGATGGACCTGATTTTATAGTGACAATTCAGTAGAATTAAGTAGTACAAAATTACTGTAGTGAAAGATATGGAAGAAAAGTACGAGTTGATGTACTAATTTTCATCGAGACTGAAGGATTTACGGTTCTAAGGATTGATTGGAGAGTAAGGTTTGGAAAGGGTTTTGGGTGAAACACGTACTTCGGTAAACTCTTTGGTTACCAGTTCACTTTGATAGGTAGGTAGTTTTTAAGAGTCTCAAGTGAGTGGAAAGACGGATGTAGTTTAAATAAACTTTCCTTTTGTAGAGTTAACTCCATTTTTCGGATACTTTTTTTCACAAACATCCCGTACACACCCACACAACCTCCTACTCACATACGTGTGCAAATACATGTGTATATCGTAAACGTATATGTATATGTGTGTATGATATTTATACAAAACGGGTTTAATCGTGTTTGGATGTTCGAATTTTTGGTTTAAACGATTTAGACTGGGTTTGGTGTCAATGACTCGGGATACCGATGAAGGAGGTTCGTCTACGTAATGGAGACACTGTTGCAGTTAACCTTCAACGTTTTTGCTGTCCATTTATGACGATGTCCATCGAACCTAAGACGAAAAATTTTTAAATTTGCATTTTTAATGAATAGTGAAATTCTGTAACTGGCACAATTATATTAAGACGTGTTATGGGTCTTATAAGATCTTTGATTTTTCATGATTTAAATGTTGAATTTGTCCTTTTGTCTCCGAACGAAGTGTCACCAAATTATACTTGTCTCAACTGATACTGTAACAGACTGTCTTCTTACTTGTAAAACGACTTACTTTCGGGGCTCAGTCCTATATATGTGTCGTATTTACCCTGGAGTCCGAGAGTCGTGAACACGTGTTACTTTCTTCCTTAGAAATTTTTGTTTATCATTGTCTCCTATGTCTACTTTTTCCGTCGTTGTTATGGTTGTGACCTTTCCACCCTTTCCCTCGTCTCGCAGAGAGATCCCCGACGAGTCCGGGTCATCGACCTCTCGACCAGACAGAGTCCCTTGAAGTTGTATATCTACCTGAATTTGGGGTACAATTTTAGGTTAGGAATTGGAGAGACAAGTCCCAGAACAGTCTTAGTCATTAGGAAAAGGGGTTCTGGGATATATTTCTTGAGGTTGGGAAGGTACTGTCTTTCAGATTCGTTTCCCGGGGGTGAAAACTGGACTGTGGTCTCAATTGGACGAAGATAGGGTGGTGAACCCTATCTGTAACCCGAGGTCGTTTGTTTGGTGGTGGAGGGTCTATCTTCGGGTCCTTTCGACGGTCGGAGTTCTTCGACGAAGTCTGAGATTCTAAATCCTTTAGATATGGGTCGACGATTGGGATCGAGTCGAAGACCCCTCTTACGACCCCAAGGTACCCTTTGTTTACGTCCGTTAAGTTATTGGGACACTGGTTCGACCCCTCCCGACACTGTTGAGAACGGGGATTCGGGGTAAGTTGTCGAGTTTCACGAATCCTCTTCAGTCTGACATACCAAACAAGTACACAAAGATGGAACACCGTCGTGATTTATCCTACCCCCCCCCCCTCCTCTTACCTTCCTTCTCTCACCACTACAGGAAGGGATGGTGACCCTCCATGGATCTTTTACTAGATGAGGGTGGGAAGTCCCTCAATGGACCGTCACCACTCAAGGGGGTTCGGGAGTTCGGTGGTTTGGACGTTTCGATTGGGTATTTTCATCGCTCCTGAACCCCTCTCTCTTGACGACCGGGTCGGGTATGACTGAGTGGACGACCACTCGTTCTTTGTCCATCGGTCTCACCCCTCGGTGTTTCCTCCCCGATCCGTTGTCCTAGAGGGACTGACAGGATACCGAAAGAAGACTGAGACTTCGTCGGTACTACTACCCGGGTTTTTTGGGTGTGTGGAACGAGGTATTTGTCTGACGAATCTGGGATCTTAATGACGGTACTTTTCGTTGTTCCTTCTTTCATATTGTTTTCTTTGAGAACTCTTTTGACCCTTTTCCGGATCTCTTTTACTCTCGAAACCCCAGAGAGGGTTTCTTTTTTCAAGTACGTCCATCCTTTCCGTCCCAGAAAGGGACGAGTTGCAAGGACCAATTTGGATTCTCATTCTTTTTAGGGGACCTGAACGTCGTAGTCATACATAGGTTCACGGGGTGGTTATGTTCTGGGTGCGGGGGTTCCAACCGGAAGACCATACCCATTTACGGGTTCTTTAACGGAAGGTCAGGTTATGGGGGNTTTCCCGTAGACGGACACCAAAGGGTGGAGAGGAGTCTCTTCTCCTAGGATCATCTCACGGGTACCATATCAGTCCATGGTTCCTTGTGTTACGGTCTGTCAGATAGTCCGGTCCCCTACCTGTCTGTTGAAGTCTAGTCTCTCTCTCTCTCCGAATCACATTTTTGGTTACAGTAAAGTCGTCCTTTCATCTCCCGTTCACCACTCTCCCCGAGGATAACCGCGTGGAAGGGTCCCTGCATCAAGGACAGTTAACGGAGGAGGACGTCCTTGTACACATCCGTCGCAAGCAAGACTCGGTCACCCACGGGTCGTTAAGATATTTCTCTGGTTCTACCAATAGTCATCAAAAACCCTGATCTCTCTTAAATGTCTCCCCGTCCCGACACCTACACCTGTCCCCTTCTTCCCGTTTCAGTCGGGACTCCAAGTTCGTTCATTTCCTGTCGACGTCCCGTGGTAAAGTTGGTGTTATGACTTCTCTCCTTCCCCTGTCTCTCCATTCCATCCCCGTTTAAGGATCTGTGTAGGTTGTACGTTACGAAGGAGTCCGGGACCCCATGTCCTAGTCTTAAGACGAGTTTCCTTACCTCAAAATGACAGGTCACTGGGGTCGTGTGTTAGACGTGGTGTAGTATAATGGGTAATGTTTTCTCGTCTCTTTACTTTGTATGTCTTTCTGATTCTACCGTTTTCATCGTTTTCCTTGGGGGTCCTTGAACCGAATGAACAATTATTTGACAAGGTCCGGGACGGAGGAAAGAAGTTATTTCCTGAGGAGTTTCTAGGGAAGCAGAGGAGCCTTTCCCTCGACGGCGAAGTTCCGAAAGGGTCCCTCACCACCATGATGTTAGACATCCGTCTACGTTTTATAGGTACCATTACGTAACATGTAAATTAAAGGATAATCCTTATCCCAGGTAGGATACGGTATCAAGTCGTTGAACGTTCTTGACTCTAGTATTCTTGTCAGTCCCCACACCTTTTTTCCCTTGGAAGAATGTGACAAACACCCTTACGTTTGATCATGTCGGTGACACCTCTTGTCATACCTCTAAGGAATTTTTTGACCTTTATTCTTGACGGTATACTGGGTCGTTAGGGTGACGACCCGTATGTGTGACTCCTTTGGTGTTGACTTTCTCTGTGCACATAGGGTTACAAGTAGCGTCACGACAAATGTTGTCGATCCTGTACCTTTGTCGGATCTGCAGGTAGCCGTCTGCTTGCCTATTCTTTCAACACCATGTATATGTGTTACGTTATAATGAGTCGATAATTTTTCTTGTGTAAACGTAGTCAAGATTACTCCACTTACTTTGACCTCGGATAAAAGGTCTCACTTTATTCAGTGTTTCTTTTTGTGGTTATGTCATATAATTACATATATATACCTTAAATCTTTCTACCATTGTTTCTGGGATATACGCTCTGTTGTTTTCTCTGTGTCTATATTTCTTGTCTGAAAACTTGAGACACCCTGAGACTAAACTCTCTTATCGTAACTTTGTACATATGATGGTATACACTTTATCTACTAGTCAGGTTCAAGCTACGTACTTTGTCCCGTGAGTTTCGACCACGTGACCCTGTTGGGTTTCTCTACCCTACCCCTCCCTCCACCCTCCCCCAAACCCTACCCCCTGTGTATATGTGGACGTCGACTAAGTACAGTTACATACCGTTTTTGGTGGTGTTATAACATCTCATTAATCGGAGGTTAATTTATTTAATTAAATTTTTTTTCTTGTCAGTCCTACCGAGTTCAGTTTTTAATTAGGTTGAGACAAAGACATCCTGTCCAAATGGTAGAGTTTTCTTTCCTTTATTTGAAGTTTATAAGAAGTGAAATAAATCGTCAGGAAATGGTAGGTTCTTAAATCGAGTTGAAAGGTAAAAATCGTGGATATCCTTAATTCAACATACTAAAAAGATAGGCGACTCAGTTCATTATTAAAAAGAAATGTTAAAGAGGACTTGAAGGGTGAAAGTCCAGAGTTTCCCATAGTGAGTCTAGATTGTATAACCCTAAACCATCTATCTCATACAAGTGGGAGGGATAACGGAAGTTCTAAAATATTTGGATACCTCTAGAGGAGAGGGTTCCCAGTGTGTCCCTTGTCCCGGTATGGAATGATAGAGCGAGGTCGAGTAAAAAATCGGTGAGTTTCAGTGACATCGCGGCAGCATGTGTCCTGAGGAAATCAAACTTCTATCCATCCAAACAGATGTTCCTCTTTCTTACTCTCTTCTCTCCACCATTCATTGTGAGTCGGACACTGCCGGTGGACAGTGTTGGTGAACTTGTGCAGAATTCTTTTCTTTGTCGAGGATTCCTGGTACGAGGCTATTGGGAAAACTTTGTGATGACCCACTTATGGTTAAGAGTGGTGTAGGTCGGAACAGTCTCCACCACTAGTCTTCAGAGTACGACGAATCTTAAATAGGGTGTTTATCTGAACTTCAATATGTATTTATACACATATGTTCCCAAAAGTGACTTAAAAGAGTAAACATTATTATTATTTACAGGTAGCTATCTATTAACCAATTTATTTAATACCATGTGAACGTCTCACATTATGTTGATACTTTTCTTACTCTTTCTATATATACAGGGTTATGCCTTTCTATAATTCGTAATTTTAGTTCCGTCTCTTGTCATATATCAGGCACAAAAATTTTCCCCATACATATGTACATATATAAATATAAATACTTAATTTTGTAAATACTTTTCTGTGACTATTATCACTGACTGAAACCTCTTATTTTGATCTGTTGACTTTACCCATCCAGTGTAAAAAGTGACATGTTGACCTCAAATAGTACACGTACATAATGTAAAAGTTAACTTTTCACTTAAATGCCAGGGACATTTTTTTGTTCTCTATTCGTGGAGGTTTCATACGAAAGGAAACGAAAAGGACAGGTTTAGGGAAGGCAAGATTTTCAGGGTCGAGTTCAGGGTGAAGTAGGTCCGTTAGACAGGACTGTTATGACCGAATTAAATAACCAGAGGAGGAGACTTGAGAATCCTGTGCATTCTGAAACCATAAAGGACTGTGTGATGACAAAGTACGTAATACAATCAGAACGATGGTTTCATTTAATATTAAAGTAACTTTAGTCCTCGGTACTGATGACGACGTAGAGGGATTTACGTCTAATACGTTCAATGAGTTAACCAATTGTCACTTGATACATAGACAAATGGGAGGGGAATAGGTCTTTCACGTCGTCTTTATCGTTAATGTAATTCAACCAAAAGGTATCAAACGAGGGACTATACGTAGTCGACTAAGGGTGTAAAATTAGTGACTCTTAAAAGGGTTCCGAGGTAACCGTTGTACTTGGAGGTTGTTTGTTTTTCGGGACTAGGAGTGAGGATAGATATCCAAGATTTGTCTTTATCGGTTTGTTTACATAATTATGACTGATATGAAGGATGGTCAGTTAAGTCTAGTCATCTACCTTTATTATCCTCGATCAAAAAGATGAAAGAGGTGTTGATTGAGTCTCGTCCTTTTCCCGTAACCGTGATACGACCTCGAAGTGTGTAAGGAACGATACAATGCAAGACATCAGGAGCAGACCTATGACTGAAAAGTCCTAGATCCATATATCGTAGTGTGTTATTTCGGTTTATTGACCGGTTGAATGTAATCAATGTTGAGATGAGTCCTAGTACTAGGGTCCTTACCGTCACCTAACTTCACCTTACTCTTTACACATTTCGTCATAGAATAATTACCTTCGTCATCAAAGAAGTCTTTCTCCTTGGAGGTCTTACGTCCTCTCCCTCTGGAGTAACAATGTCATGTCGACTGCGAACTTGTTGTATCAAAATTTAGTGTGCCCAGGTGTACCCATGTGTCTAAAAAAAGTCATATATATCATATAGTAAAAACATGGAAAGCTAAAACATGGTGCACGTACATAATTGATAAGTTTTGTTCGGTAATATTTCTTGTAAGAGTCTTAGGACGTGTGTTTATACATATACATAGTTTAGTAGTGTAAGATATGAAATTTGGATGTGTTACAATAGTGACTGAGTTACCTGTCTTAAACTCGTTCGAGACCCTCTACCACTTCCTGTCCTTTCGGACCGTACGACATCAGGTACCCCAGCGTCTCTCAGTCTGTACTGACTCGTTGACTTGTGGTGGTGGTGTGTTGCGATAGACAGTTAATATAGAGTTATTTCGACCCTCATTTTTATTAGTAAGTTCTTTTTTTCGGTAAGTCATAGAACTCTAAGATCCAAAGGTGGTCTTAAGTAATGTTTATGACACTAGGGTTTGTCATCTTGGAATTGATCATCCGGTTGTCTTTCTACATTCCTTTTTTCACGACTCATCTAAGAAGGTTCTGTGTCATTTTGGTGGCAGTAAAACACCTGAAGGAGGAAACTGAATGTTTTTATAAGAAGGGATGGAGTACCACTGTTATTACTGGAAAGTAGAGTCGTGGATCAGTTGATTCCTTCCCCGATGGTACATGATCCTATGAGAGAGTCGAGGTTGGATGTTTGACATACTCTCTCTGTCCTAACACATCATGTCCTATGTGTCAGGAGGAAACCGAGACTAGTTTTGTTTTAGTTCCCTTTCCTTTCTTTCTTCGTTTCAAGTTCAGGTTTCCTATTGACTGTAAACTTTTCAGGGTATGTATAGTACACTTCAGTGGTCTTGTTGAGAGGTCTGAGTAAAGAATACCCCCACTCCCCCTATCTATAAGGAAGGGACTCGAAATTAATATGTTTACTTTTTTCAGTCACGGTAGACGAAGATGGTATGTGTTACAGGTTGAGGGTTTCGGGTAAGAGACTCGGAGTATGAGGGATATTATGGATGGTACTAGTCAGTGAATTTAATCGTTAAATTTTGATTTACTAAAGTAGTTAAAGGGGAGTCTCGAGTTGTTTTATAATTCAGATATATCGGTATGTTTAATTGTTTTTATGTTTAATTGAGTTTGGGTGTCTTAATCCTTGACGGTAGTCAGGATAGTAATGGTATGTTAATCATTAACACCTTTCCGGACTACTTTTCGAATCACCCTTTTTTTAGGAACGTGTGATTTTAAAACGTTGATTCGTGACGGTTTCTGTGATGTTACATCACCTTTCTCATACTACCCGAAGCCTCAGTCTGTCTAGACCCAAGTTTAGGGTTGTGACGGTGAATAATCGATACACATGAACCCATTTAATGAATATAACGTAAGGAGGAATCAAAGGATAGACATTTTGCCACAAAAACATTCCTAAATCTTTAATTTAGGATCAAGTCACGGACTGTGTGCTGTCCGTGATCTACTTGTCGAGAACAATAATTTTCATCGTATCGTTTGTTAAGGTAAGTATTAGGGATGTCGAGAACCCATTATGTAGTTCTGTTCCAGAGGTTTTGGGGTGTCGTCTTCTCAAGAGTGTGACTTGTTCAATACAGGTCCGGAGAAATCCATTAATTCAAGAGATGGTAATTGTCAAGGGTCGAAAATAGTATAAAACTCCCTAGATTATAGGTAAGAAGGGGTTTCTCTACTGAAGTATATTAAGAATATATCTACTCAAAAAGAGTAAAAGACGATAAGCACAAAGAAAGAAGTCAAACCTGAAACGGTTTGAACCTTAAACCTCTAGTGAAGAGTCAATCTAAAGTTTCAACTCAACCCTGTCGTATGAGAGAGTAAGTCAAGTAAGTAAGTTTTTATTTTCGTGTATGTGAGAAGATCCAGAAGTTTACGACAAACTCGTCGTACGACAGGTATCTCTTATAAGACCGGGAGATCAGACTCTTTTTTTTATTCCTTTTAATCCTTTACCGAGAGTTGGAAAAACGGACATTGGTGAAGTCACCCCCGTTTCTTGGACGTTTGGTACATGAGACGTGTAAGGTAGAAACGTACCACCTGATTCTTGATCTCTTATTTCAGGAGACATCACGTGTGACCTTCTTCGGTGAGGATCTCGTCGTGAATTTACAGTATATAATTTCAATTGATGTCTGGTTCCTGATTATATTACTTAGGTTTTCCAATTAAATCCCGTCTTACTCATTTACCGGTAAGTATATGTCTTTTGGGTTTACTCTCGGTCATTTATGACTTTATTTGTAAGACCTATGAAGTCTAGCTTTCCCAGTCGTGTTCTACTCCCGTCGCTGATTGTTAGGTGGTTAGGCTCAACGTTCCAGTCCAAAAGGTCACTCGTACATCATGGACTCTTTTGTTCGTGACTTGTGAAGTGAGAAAGTCTACAATTAAGATGTGTTCAGACCCTTCGTGAGTTCCTCGGAGGGCAAGAATATAGACGAGGTGGTTCAGGTGACAGAGGGAAAGGACATCAGAGAGAAGGGAAATTGGGTCCGAAACGAGTTGGGGTAGTAGGTGCTGTCTCCTACTCTAACAACCTACCGTAGTGCCTGAGCTGCACTCAAACTCGTTCGAGGCCCTTAACCACTACCTGTCCCTTCGGACTACACGACGTCAGGTACCCCAGCGTTTCTCAGTCTGTGTGACTCGTCTTGACTAGTAGGTGCCTCCGGAGTAATCCTTCTTCAACCCGGAAGGACTAGGGGAAGGAGTCTGACTGAAGAGTGTTGGAGCAAAACCCTGGGGCGTCGTATAGCGAGACCGAAAGGTAGGGGGTCGGGAGAAGGTGAGAAGGAAGGGAGGAAGACAACGATGTCGAGACTAAGGATGAAGGACCTTAAGGAGTGAGATTAGGAGAGGTGGGTGGCAGAGGTCGGGACGAAGGAAGAACGAGGACCCATGGACAAAAGGGAGTCCGACCAGTAGTCCGGTCCTCAGGGGGGAGTCCTCAAAAGACGTAGGAGTCCGGTGTTGGAACACACGTCTGGAGAGTCGTTTGGATGATTCGGGGATTGGGGGTTTACTGGGGAGTTCACAAAGGAGGTGGCAATCGGAAGGGATAACGTCAAAAAGGGGGAGGGGCGGGGGCGGGAAGGGCGGGTCGGCGGGCCAGGAGGGAGTCGACAGAGGGAGTGGGGCACTGAGTGGGCGTACGCTTGGAGTATCCACCACTTCGCGCGCGCCGGGTGCGGGTGGCAGACACCTAATTTCTACAGCTAGAGGTCCTTCAATGAGCCTCCGGGCATTCGCAGCCAGTCCAGGACGCCGAAGCTCAATTCCGCGGCTCACAGTCGATGACGGCACAGGCTGTAGAAAGGCTTCCTCTCTGGGTCTGGCCCCTTTCCCCCCCACCCCCCCTGTCTCTGGTTTCTGTCTCTCGCGCGTGCCGGGGAGGGCGAACGTTTTATTGGTCGGTTGGGTGTCTGCCGCCGCGGCGCGTGCGCGCGGGTGCGTGCGTGCGTGCGTGCGTGCGTGCGCGTGCGGCGGTGCCGGTTCCCGGGTCTTGGGACTTATCGCCGATGCGACTGCCGGACGTGAGGACATGCTTCTTCCGTAGTAAGTCTGAAGGCCCGCCCACACACGACGGGGCCTTGGACGTAGAGGTTGTACATAAGGGGGGTCATAGGATCCTTCGTGATGTCCCCTCTAGGCGGTTAGCGACGAGGAGCTGGGTTCTTTAACAAAAATATAATACGTAGGTAGTCGTCACTCGTGACGGGGCGTTCGACCCTAGGATGTCACTATCCGGTTCCGGGGCCCTGGACTTATTCAGGACCAAAACGCGCTTTTATCTTCCCACCAGAGGGCTCCCACCCCAAGGTTGTTATCATTTTTGCATCTTGCGTCGGACCGGTGAACACGGTGACTATCAAAGTTAAGTAAAGTGTACGTCAACTCGTGCGTCACTCGCGATGAATACTACGGTCCTTTCGTTGTTTTTAATCCATTTCTTTCTACTAAAGAGTAGGAGTCAAAAGTCCTTTTACACCTGTATAGAAGTAGGAGGTGAACAACGGTGTATTTTCGATTAAAGTCCATATGAGTCTACAATGTAAAGAGTCGTTTGACTCTCATAAATAAAGTTTTAGAAGATAGAGATTAGACGTTTTAAGGTATGAACCGTGACGAGACTCCAACGAATGTCGGGTAATACCTCTATCTGATATACAGATGTACTCTTATAGATTTCTTTATAATTATGAATATACTGATTAAACGTGTACTGGGTGGACTTCTCCCATCACGGGTGTCATTTCCAAAATCCAGTAAGAAAGAGGAGGAAAGAGATCGGGAGAAGATGAATTTTTTTTTTTAGGGTATAGTAACTACGGACTTTAAGAAAGTTGTCTCATGTACCGGGATATTGAAGTGTCAAATCGAAAAATTAAGTTAAATTGACTATAGACGATTCGTTGACGAATACACAGTCACGTACCCACGAGTCAATGAGTCAGTACAGGATGAGAAACACTGGGGTATCTGACATCGGTTGGTCCGAGGAGACAGGTACCTTAAAAGGTCTGTTCTTATGACCTCGTCCAACGGCAAAGGATGAGGTCCCCTAGAAGGACTGGGTCCCTAGCTTGACCGTAGAGGACAAAACCGTCCGCCTAAGGAATGGTGGTCCGTTGAACCCTCTAGATGAATACGATTTGATCTCTGGATCTCAAGTTATTCTCTCAGGGACGGGAGTTCCTCAATTGTAATATCTTTTCCTCTACTCATTTATTTTGATTCTTATTACACTGTTTATCCTTTATTCACTTACAAGTGTCGTCGTACATCCTGTACTCATTGACCTCCTTAATTCCTTCCGAAGGACCTCCTCCTTTGTAGACTCAAACTGTCTGTACTTTTGTGTTGTCCTTACCTTTACCCCTTTCCACTAAAGTACGTCTTCCTTATCGTATACGTTTCAGTAGGTCTATTCTTCGTCGTGTTATAAAAATCTGTCAATAGTGGTTAAGTCCAACACAATACCTTCACAAATTTCTCCATCGGACCGACCCCTACCAGTCTACTCCTACTAAGAAGATATAATTCGTTTCCTAGAAACCGAAATACTACATCCGTTATTCTTTGGTGACTTCCTAGAAGTTGTCTTTCTTTTTTTTCTGTGTTAGTCTAAACATAAAATCTTCCTAATAAAACGTCCGTTGCACCTTCTTCTACATAGCCTCAACTTACACTGGTTAATACTCATAGACGTTATCATGAGCCCTAGTCCACCACCACCACCCTCACCTCTTTCCCCTTCTGTCTTCCGACTCTGACTCCTTTATTTTATCTATCCTCAACATAGACTAATCTATACCACCAACATCCGAGGGACCCAAATCTAGTAACGAAGGATCGATATATCGGAACTGTACAATAGGTTGTTCAAAAGGAGGAGACACTTTACCTTTATTCTGATTTTTTTGATGGAGAACCTGAAACCACTCTTAATTTACTTTATTTTATACACGTTTATCATTCACAAGTCATTGATAATCGATAATAATGATAAACTCCCTCTCTTTTTATTATTATTTTACTGAGGATCCAAAGACTCTATCCATTGATCCATCTAACGACCACTTTCACTTCATTTCACTTCACTTTCAACGGGTCGGTGCAGGCTGAGAAACACTAGGGTTTGTGTTCGGAACACACGAAAAATTCAAATAGGTCACTAACGAGTAAAGAACGATAAGTCACTTACACTTTCACAATCATTGAGTCAGTCAGTACAGGCTGAGAAACACTGGTATACCTGATATCGGGTGGTCCGAGGAGACAGGTACCCTAGGAGGTCCGTTCTTATGACCTCACTCAACGGTAAGGGAAGAGGTCCTCTAGAAGGGCTGGGTCCCTAGCTTGGGTCCAGAGGACGTAATGTCCATTCAAGAAATGACAGACTCGGTGGTCCCTTCGGGTCTAACGACCATGGTGGTTAGTTTTGACCGTAATGTCTTTCTTCTCACTCGAACCCTCCCTTCTGTCACTCAAGTTAAATCTACTTAGACCCCATAGATATCCTGGAGGTTTACAAGTCCTTCACCGACCTTTATGACCGGACCTCGAGTTCCTACACTAATCCCGATCTCTAAACCCTTGATAGTAGTATATCACATCTTTCTTTTTACACTTCTCCGTTCCTATCTTATAAAAATTTAACCACTTCCGTACGTTACAACTACTCTCACATTTAGGTATGTTAGAAAGACCCTCCGATTGACCGTCATATATAATTTTTTTTCTTTTTCGGAAACTGGAGTTCTTTGAACATTATGACGAACAGAGACCTTTTGTCTTGACCTTTTGTCCTCAGTTCCTGTCGTCTCTCTCAACAAAAAGTAAAAGTAAAGTAAATACAAATTCAGGAAAACATAATTTTTTTAAAAATTACCCTTAAGGGAACATCAGGTTACCAATTCTGAACCGAGAAAGTGACGGTCCCGGGTTCAAGTCAGGGATCAGTCCTTTGATTCTAGGACGTTCGGAACCCCGTACCGGTTTTTTTAACTACAATAAATAGTTTTGAAGACCGAGTTTTAAAAGTGGAGTTATAATTTTGAGTGACAGAACACATTTACTGGTTTAAGTCTCAAGAGGATACATAGGTAAATTTTATTACAAGAATATAAGTAACTATACCCTATTACGGGTGTTTTTTTCACCCCCTTTCGACCAATTTTTTTTATGGGAGCTAGTACTAGTAACTGTTCTTGTTCGTGGAATACTTTCCGTCGTTTTTCCTTCGGTTTTTCTTTCATGGTACTAACTTCGATTGTAACTACAGTTCTGATGACTACTAATAAACGAAGTAGAGAAGACACACCCAAAATGATTTTTACGTTGTTAGTTTAAACATTCTGAAGAATACGGGTCGTGGTCATCTAGGCGGTTTAAACCTTCTTCTACTTCCTTTAACACTGGGTTCTCCACGTCTGTTTACTGAACTTTTTATTTAACTAAGGTCTGTCGTAACCTTCTCTGTATCGTTGTTAGATAAATAGACGAAGTACTTCAGAAACAATCTTTTCATTTTTACGACTTCTTCGGGTTCAAACTTAACCCTTTTGAGTACCTCGTTGTACCACTTCCATCATCAAGACCTTTTCGATAACCCCTACTCTGTCCACGACTTCAACTTGTTCGACTACCTATACTCGGTAGTCAGGTTCTTAGACAAATTTTACGTCTGAAAATTACCACTGTTTTCTGGAATAAACACTTTTTTCTATGACATTATACTATGGTGAACATAATGACATACAACAACAAGTCAACGGGTCAACACAGACTGAGAAACACTGGGGTACCTGACGTCGTGCGGTCCGGAGGGACAGCGAGTGGTATTGGCCTTAAGACGAGTTCAAGTACAGGTAACGTAGTCACTATGATAGGTAATTTCACGGTACATAATGACATATACTATATATATTATTAAAAATTTCTGGTCTTCCAATATTTAGTTTTACAATCACCATCAATGGAGACACATCACCATCTCACAGTGAAAATACAAAAATCAATATTAAAAGATGTCCTAGATTAAAAATTGTTATCCACTTCACTTTCACTTTCAGTGAGTCAGCACAGGTTGAGAGACACTGGGGTACCTATCAGGTACCTTAAAGGGTTGGGTCCCTAGCTTGAGTCCAGAGGGCGCAACATCCACCTAAGAAATGGTACTCGGTGGTCCCTTCGGGAAATTGTTATTTATACATAGAAAAAAGTAGTCTTTTCATTTTGACAAATATCAACCCTTTTTTAATTTTCTGTCCGTGTCCTTCTCTTCGAACACTTCCTTTGGATCTTTCCTCAACAGTCTCTCGATCTTTCTCTTGGTCGTCTGTGATCACTAGACTTCCCTCTCTTTATTTTTTACAAAGGTTTTCCTTGTCCATCCACCAATTGTCACAAATTATGTTATCTTACCAGTTTATTCTGGACCTTCTACAGGTGAGTCAAATTGTTAATAGGTTTCCACTTTCCAAACCGTCTCGTGATCTTCATCTTGGGTCTAACGTCTTCTAATTCTTGACTTAGTCTCCACTTCACTTTTGTAAATCATCTCTGATAAGAAAACTCTTCGAACGGGTTCTTAGGTCCTTACACCATCTATCTTTCGTTGCGTAACTGTTTCTTTCTAAACAAACAAATTTCTCTTTCCTCTAAACTTATACAAATTGTCGACACCTCCTCCCATCTTCAAATATCTTTCTCTCTTCAACTAATATGTCCATTTATTTTACTTTTGTAAATTTTAGTTTATCGGGATCCCCTTAACACTTTTAATTTAAGTGTTACTCAGCATTTAAGTGACAGAAAACAAAAAATTTAAAAATACACCTGTTAAAAAATTTAGAAATAACTTAAACAATGTTATAACTAAAACAGAATACAAAACCAGAATACCGGGGTTCCGTACACTCTAGAATTGAGGGACTGTCCCTAGTCTGAACGTGGGGGACGTAACCATCCCCTCCAGAATTGATGATCTGGCGGTCCCTTCAGGGTTGTGTCAGTAAAAAATTCTCCTTCTAAACTATTCTACCTCTCCTCTCATCGTCCCATGACCCGATTAATTTAGGAAACGTCATTATTACGTTAACTGTCGACAATAGTAGACCGAGGGTACGTGTGTGTGTGGGTGTGTGTGTGTGTACGTCTTATCTTATCGGTTCAGTCTAGAGAACCGTTTGTCCACTGTAGTCTCACACTACACTCTCATTACGGATAAAAGAAAAGATAACCCAGAGAAACTGACACAAGTAAGAAACAGTTTTCCTTAGGTCTCTACCCCCCTCCCATTCTCTCTTAAATCCTAGGAGTTAACCTTCCTTAGAGTCATCAAGTAGGAGGACGGGTGTCCTTTATGATTTGGAATTAGTTTGTATGTAAATAGGTAGAAAGACGGGAATTTGAAAAGAGTTTCCTCTAACATGTTAGAGACTTAGTCAGTAAACGTTGTTATCACTGTTCTTGAAGAAAAATCAAAGAGAAGTCGGAGAGGACTCCTTAACCGTGTAGTTCTTGGGGATATTAAACCTCACAAAAACAAGAACCCTCGTCCCCGGATTTTGACGTCCCTCCCTCATCCCCTTTCCAGACTCACGCTTTCTCTATCACCTCTCTTCTTTAGGTCTTTCACCCTGAGTACTGTCTGTCAGATGAGGTCCCTTACAACCGGGTCTCAAATGGACGGAAGAATACTACGGGGTGAGAGAGAGACGTGTGTAAGTAGGTCGACGGATGATGGTCATCACTAAAGAGGGGAACTTCAAGTAAATTGGGATCAAAGTGGACCGTGGAAGGATCCCTAGTAGAGATGACATTGATTTAGGGAAGATTTTCAACAGTCAAGGGAGTGTTACAACAACTTTTCAAGAAATTTATGAGTCGAACAGATGAACTCAACCATTAACATAAATAAAATGATTTCATAGAGACCTAACGGATCCCCACTCCCGATAGACCCCTTTTCACCACGCCGGATTCGCACACACACAGATACGTACAAATAGTCCACAATGATTTCTGGATTGGAAATCGACTGTTCTCCGACCGGAGGTTGAAGGTATGTCCACAAACAATTAATAAATTGTTTAATAGACCGTTGTTATTCTGGACCTTTCTATTATTACAACATCAATCGGTCGGAAGAAAGGAATTATTTTCGATTGTAAATAACTTGTGTATGATATACGGTCCGTGAGAAAATTCGTGAAATATATAAAATTGAGTCAATCAATTAGGAGTTTTGTTAGGATACGGTATCCACGATAAAAATATCGACGTAAAATGACTACTCCGTGTCTGTCTAATTCGTCAAACGGATTTTAGTGTGTGGATTACTTACCATTTCGGTCCTAAACTTGGTGTGTCAGACCAAAGACTCGGGTCCAAAAGTTGGACGGAGTGTTTCTAAGAAAATCGAGATATATAGTGGTATTTCCCTCATTCTACCTTTTTTTTCTTAATCCTTTACTTTTTCCCCTCTTTCTGGTTTTTTTACCTTATTCCCCATCTTAAAGTGATTGTTGTCCAATCATTGTAAGACCACATTTAACGGACGAGGACGGATCTACAAGAAGTAGACTGGAAATTAGACTTTGAAAAACATAACTTAAGATAGAAGAATTACGGATACCATTGAAGTTCTAATAAATTAAAGACAGGTAAGAAGTTTCGGGTCACGTCCAGGGTGGAGGACGTATTTTGGAGGCATAAATAGGTCAGATATCATTAGACATGAAAACTTTAAAAGATGTTTGAATAGGAGACATCACAAGTAAACCGAGACTGAGTGTAAAAATTAATCAAAACATGAATAAATACAGAGTAGAATGGTTGGTATGACATTTGAGGAATTCACTTCTCTGATATTGAAAATAAAGAGAACGTAGTACATAGGGGGTATTACGGATCGTACCACACAACGTTTATTATCCGTGAGTCGTTTATAAACAACCAACTGACTAACTAACCCTTTCCAGTCCCTGATGTAGTTTAGAGCCAATTGGAGACGTAGTAAATCACTTCTTGATACGTGAGTTGCACATGAGTTATTTGTAATTACTACTAATGTTTTAGTAAGTTTTACAGAAATATCTCAAAGATGTCACACATCTCTTACCCACGACACTCCTATCTTTAATTTATCTCCTATGTCGAAGATGGAAACTTATCGAATTAGAAGAGAATGATGAAGTTACGTATGATAGAGGAAAGAGACTTAAGGACGAAAGTAAACTTCAGTCTTCACGTCACTTCACTTCAGCGAGTCAACACAGGTTGAGTAACGCTGGGGTACCTGACATCGGATGGCCCGAGGAGGCAGGTACCCTAAGAGGTCCGTTCTCATGACCTCACCCGACGGTAAAGGAAGAGGTCCCCTCGAAGGGCTGGGTTCCTAGCTTGGGCCCAGAGGGCGTAACATCCGTCTGTGAAATGGTAGACTCGGTGTTCCCTTCGGGAAACTTCAGTCTTGATAGTGAGTTAACAAAAGAGGGAGTCAAGCTAAGGGTCGAGGAACTTCCTTTACCTATTGTGACACGACCTTGGTATTACCTTAGTGTCTTAATCCTCCCTGAAATCTCGAAAGACATAACAGTTTGAAGGGTGGGTTGCACTCTTAGGGAAAACGTTGCCGGGACTAAGTCGGGAATAAATTAATTTGTGAATATCATAGTTCTTAATTGGTTTTATTTTTCGTGTCCTCCTTCTCATCCAAGTCCTCGATCTATTACTCAACCTAAAACAGATACACGTTAAATTACATTAACAATCCGTTGGTTCACCTCTGTTTGTCGACTTTTAGTTCAAAGTTAGAATTCTCTCTATACTCCTGACTTCTATCTCTGAACCTCAGACCTCGTATCTTCACCATCAACTTTTTGATTCCAACTCATTGTGACAGTTCCTGTTCTCTTCTTTCCTCGGTTCCTGTTCAGGAAACTCTTAAGGAGATGAACCTTTTAATTTTCTCTTTAGTTACTCCACTCTCTTGACTCTCTATTTCTTCTCAAAATTCCTCTCTGACCAATGGTCTCAGTTATCTCCTACCTAGTTACTTCAATCTTTCCTACTCTGATTCTATTCCAATAAACTAGACCACTAATTCTTCGGTCTGGAAACTAGTGGAACTTCTCTCGTCAGAGTCACTTCATTCCAGATAAACTGAACGAGAATAATAATTATAGATATTACGGATCAAGTCACGGACTGAGTTATGTATAAACAACTTATTGACTTATTTATTTTACCAACCTTATTGATATCAAGGACGATTTTTGTCCTCCACTACCCTTTTTCGTTTGTTCAATCGGAAAAGAAAAGGAGACTTCGTTCTTCTCCTATACCCATTATTATGTCTCTTTACAATTCCACTTTTTCTCTCTTCAACTAAGAAGGAGGGTTTTATATTTCATTCGAGTAGGCTCTTAAAGAGTGTCCAAACCACCTTATTCGGGAGTTGTTGTTGATATTGTCTCTTCCGCTACCGTGGGGTGAGTCATGAGAACGGACCTTTTAGGGTACCTGCCTCCTCGGACCTTCCGATATCAGGTACCCCAGCGCTTCTCAGTCTGTGCTGACTCGCTGAATTGAAAGTGAAAAGTGAAAGTACGTAACCTCTTCCTTTACCGTTGGGTGAGGTCACAAGAACGGACCTCTTAGGGTCCCTACCCCCTCGGACCGTCCGACGGTAGATACCCCAGCGTGTCTCAGCTTGTGCTGACTTCCCTGAATCGTCGTCGTCGTCGTCGTTGTTGATATTTGAGACCTGTTTTATGTGTGTGCGTGTGTGAGTGTGTGAGTGTGTGTGTGTGAGTGTGTGTGTGTGTGTGTGTGTGTGTGTATGGACTTTCGAGGTCTCTCTTTTGTTTTCATCCGTCTGTGACCTGTCTCCAACCTTGAACCTTCTTTCCCTGTCGTACCTTGTTCCAAGGATGAAAAATACCTAAATTAGACTGTCGTCCGACGTCAGTGGTTGGTGTACCGATTTTCATGTTATCTTTTGGGAGGATAAAGATCGAACTTCTCGGTCTCCTGTCCTAGACCCCTTTGGTGTCAGAGATCTTTCACTCCCTTATCTAGTCTTTCTCTAGGACTCTTTTCTTCGGGATTTAATAGACATATTTAAGGAGAGTTCTGAATAGGATTTGGTACGTACGTGTCCCGTCTGACTTTCGTTGAAAGTAGACTCTATTTTCTTACGTTGACTCTAAACTTGACGGTGGGTAGTGTCCGTTCCGTCCCAAAAATAAAAATTAAATTGGTTCAATTAACGGACGACTTTGTTTACGTAGGAGTGAGAATTCTCTTTATATTGTCATAAGTCTCTGAGGTGTCGTATTGTAAGTGTTACAGATCCTTTGTGAGACTTTAGTGAGTTATATACTTCTTAGTTCTTTTACACTGTGTAAAAGTTCCCCTTTTGTTACCTACGGTTGGGACTCTACTACTACGTGACCATTACTTACTTTTCTATCCTTTGAAGTCGTCTCTTTATCTTTTATAAAAAATTTTTTCCTTCATTTACCTCTAAGATTTTGATTTTTTGTGTTATAGACTTTAAATTTTTTTAATTGATCTACGTAAATTATCGTCTTTCTTTGTTGTCTCCTTTTTCATTCACTTAAACTACCATATCGTTATTTTTCATAGACTAACCTTCTTCTTTTTCCAACTTTTTTTAATTGTCTCGGAATGTCGGGACACTCTCTTGTAGTCACCAGATTTTATACACACTAATCGTAACGTCTTCTCTTTTCTCTCTTATTCCGGTCTTTGTAATACCCTTCTCTATTACCAACTTGTGAAGGTTTAAACCACTTCCTGTATGTAAATGTCTAAGTTCGAGCCGTTTCGGGTGTGCCCTATTAATGCCTCTTTTGACGTGAATACACATAGTATCAGTTTGACGATTCTTGGTTTCTAGTTCTCTTTTAGAACTTTCGTCGGTCTTTTTTTATTATGTACTGCACATTACTAAGTTTTTGTTAACTGAAGAGTCTTTGATACCTACGATCTTCTGTCATCTTTTTGTAGAAATTTAATGACCCCTTTTTTTGGTGAAACCTGGGTCTTAAGATAATTATACAAGTCATTTTTTACAATAAATTATTACTACCGTTTTATTTCTGGCGAAGTCTACTTCTCTCAGAGACAGTACGAACATTCGGAAATAGGAACGACAAGGGAGACAGACCTTGTGTGTCAGAGAGGAGGTCAGGGGAAGGATAGAAATCGGACGACTGAGGATGAGTAGAGAGTGTTGATTCGAATCTATGGTGAAGAAGGTCCTTCGGAAGGACTGGGTGTTCAAGTTCAATCCACAGGGAGTGATTATGTAGTTATCGGGGGGTATAAAAAGGGTAGAATCATAAATAGTACGACATACATTAATTGATACAACTAACAGACACTGTAGGTGATCTGATTTACAAGGTAATCCCGTTCGTGATACAAAAGGAATAACCACATAGATGTCACGTACATTATCCGTGAGCCAATTATAAATAACTTATTTCTTTTCTTATAGACTAAAGTTTCATAAAAAAGAAAGAGGATGCGGTCCGACAGTAGAACCTTTCCCTCTAAGATTGTGATGATATTCTAACTTTTGTTAATGTAAGAGAATTTGAAATACCTCTTTAGATGACACGAAACTTTTTGACTTAGAAAATAACTTGATAGTAAAAGGACACTAAAGTACCCGTTAATGACAAACCTCTGATAGTATACACGAATTGCATCTAGGAACCATTAGTTACGAACACCTTTAGGAGTAAGTCATGGTGAAGTTCTATTTACAGATCATTATTTCTTTAGTAATTTGATACTATGTAGGTTGACTATCTTATAATACATCCGTGATTTTAACATAAATATTTAGACACATTAGTAAAATTTTGTATAAATATACAACTCACTCTCTTTCTGTTTTGGTTTTTATGTCTTAACATACATATCACACTTATGTTGTAACAAATTTTTAAATACACCTTCCCTTTTTATTACGACCTTTCTTTATGTTGGTTTAAGAATTGACACAAAAAGCAACCCACTACCTTGGTGTCAATGAAATTCGTTAAGAAAAGACATAAAGTGTTAAAAAGAAATTACTTGTTTAATAAAATCGTCGTAATAAAGATAAGACTGACATCCCCCTGAAAGAATAAATTTTTCGAACTTTATCTTTCAGATTTCCATCCATCTTCAGGAGACTATAAGGCCTGATTTCGTACTCATTTTGTCCTGACACAATTTGGAGGAAAAAGAAATTGAACATGGAATTACCGGACTATGGTTAGTGTCTAATTGGCTCACGTACTGGAACAACTTCCTACGACATTCTGACTAGTGTCCTTTTCTTCTTTCACTTAGGCGTCACCTTTGACGGTCTCCGTCTTCCTCTTTCTCTAGTCTCTTTCATTTGTATTTTCTTGTCCTTTCCCCTCACCCCTCTCTTTCTGTTCCCCTATTCATATACATATATGTAACTATATAGTCGTGGACGCACTTTTTCTCCTCGACCAGTACCTAAAAATAATGTCCGTATCGATCGTATAAAAAACACAATAAAATAATAATAGACATAATTCTCATGCACACAAACACGGAGTACGAAGTGATAAGGGGTCCCCGTCTGACACATAAAGAAGTCGGGTGTACACGACAGTATAGACGGACTACAACGGTCCCTTCTAGTTGACCTGTGATCCAGACCTGTAAGACCTCGGATGAGACTTTCGTTTAACGTATTGGTGCACGAATTGATACACTCGATATCTAAATCGTCTGATACACCCTACCAACCCTTGTAAGACCCACTATTTTCTCTAGACCTATTCCTAAACCCTTCAGGGTCTCCGTAAATATCTTTTGTTCATCTAATCAAGAGCGACCTAGATTTGGGTAAATACTGTTTGTTGAGCTGTTTGACATGTTGCGAACGAGTATCGGTTCTGACAAAAACATTCTACAAGTATAATAAGACAACTGAAACGTATGACGAGACAATAGTGACTTCGAAAGCGACCCGATCACCCTACCAACCACCCCCCTAAGTTAATAGTTTACAGTTCACTCCCACGACCTTAATCTTTAATTAAAGATGTACCAAACTAAACTCATGTCAGTAAAGGGTTTTTTGAAAAGATTGTTAGGACAGAAAAGGTATACTATTAGGTAGAAAATTGTGTAAACCTTTAGTCTTTGTTCCTCTGACTTGGAATTTCCATCCTATACATTTCCCTGGTTGTGTTCTAGAATCGTAGTAAGTAACTGGAAATCTCTCACCCTGTGTTAACAACATCTTGAGGAATACTATATTAAACATCATATCTTTTAACACCGAAGGTAATGACATACGGTCTCAGAAGGTGGTAGGTTGTGTCATCGGTGATCGGTAAACTGGTTTAAATTTAATTTAATTTTGAAGTTGAGGAGTTATTGGACCGGTGTAAAGTTCACGAGTTATCCGTATACACCGATTACCAATGACATAGTTTGTCTTGTCTATATCTTGTAAATGTAGTTGTGTCTTCAAAGATAACCTATCGTGACAATTAGATCTGAGTGTCCTACCACTAGATTCCTGGTTCGTAGAGACATAGACGTATATTTCACTGAAATTTTAAAAGAAAATACTTTCATATCAACTAAATGTTACAACACAATCAAAGTCCACATATCGTTTCACTTAGCCAATATGTATATGTATATAGGTGAGCAAAATCTAAGAAAAGGGTATATCAGGTAATGTCTCATAACTTATCTCAAGACACACGATATGTCAATTCAGGAATAATCAATAGATAAAATATATCCGAAGGGAGTATCGAGTCAGCCATTTCTTAGACGGGCATTACGCCCTCTGGGACCAAGTTAAGGACCCAGTCCTTCTAGGGCACCTCTTCTCTTTCCAATAAAATATATCTCACCACACATACACATTAAAGTTAGAAGGTTAAATAGGGAGAGGAGGGATTAGGGGACCATTGGTATTTAAACAAAAGATGTAGACATTGAAATAAAACAAAACATCTATTCAAGTAAACATCGGAAAAAAATCTTAGGTGTTTGTTCGCTAGTCAAGTCAAGTCAAGTCAGCGAGTCAGCACAGGTTGAGAAACGCTGGGGTACTTGGCGTCGTCCGGTCCGGAGGGACAGGTAGTGGTTGAGGGCTTCAAGTGAGTCTGAGTACAGGTAGCTCAGCCACTACGGTAGGTCGGTAGAGTAGGAGACAGCAGGGGAAGAGGAAGGGGGTTAGGGAGGGTCGTAGTCTCAGAAAAGGTTACTCGCTATAGTATATAAACGGGAAGAGACGGACTGAATGAAATGAGTCATACTGTTAGAGATCCAGGTAGGTAAAACGACTTTTACCGTAATAAAGTAAGAAAAAATACCGTCTCATTCGACGCACTGATTCGTGTCGTGTTGTGTGGTAAGATAACATATATAAACGGTGCAGAAGAAATAGGTAAGAAGACAACTACTTGTAAATCCAATGAAGTTACAGGACCGATGACATTTATTACGACGTCATTTGTAACCCCTCTTATATAAAAATAGTTTGATACCAAAAGAGGTCTATATACGGGTCCTCACCCTAACGACTTAGTAGACCATCAAGATAAAAGTCAAAAATTTCTTTAGAGGTATAACAAGAGGTATCACTGACATAGTCAAATGTAAGGGTGGGTGTTACATCATCACAAGGATTTCACTGAATAAAAAAAAAATTTAAAGTCCAACAGAGAAACGTAATTATACGAGTCGAGTCTCACTGTGACCCCTTCGACTCCGTCAAATCGTTTTAATAATTGGGAGAATGGTGTGTGTGTGTGTCTCTCTATTTTTAAGAGGGAATACCTTACCAATTTACTTTACACCGTATAAGTAATTTACCTTATGTTATGTCGTCAATTTCCCTTACTTGATCTCTATAGTTATTCCTATCTAGAGTTTTAACGACTTGCATTAGTAAACAACGTGTGTTTTGTTATAATGTAAGAAGGATACATTCTCGTAAAAAGTTTTCCAGACCTTCTCATGCATAGTTTGGGTACTGTCACAATTGAAGTTCCTCCCTCCTTTCCACTCACTCTATTCCCTGGTTTCCTTAAAAATCTAAAAAGACATTGCAAGATTTAAAAATTTCTTTTTCCATGAGTACATAATGAACACGTTGACGTTTATAATTTTGTCCTGTGTCCCTGAAGGAACCACCGGTCACCAATTCTTATACAGAACGTCACGTCTCCTGCACCCAAGTTAGGAACCAGTTCCTTTGATTTCAGGGTGTACGATACCCCCTGGATTCTAAAATGTATGGAGTCCCGTTGATCCGGTCATGTGGCGTTGATTCTAGGTCTGGGCTACGTCGGTTTATTTATTTATACAAAATTTTCCTGTGTTTAAATATATATATTGTACTTATATTTATACATTTTTATACTACAATTTTTTTATTCCCTTCATGTGTTTTAAGATTACTGTCAACACAATTCTACCACTCAAACACCCTTTAATAAAAGAAGATAAAGAGATAATTTTAAAAAAAAAGAACACCGGCATTACAATTATGTTATTTTTTAAATTTATTTTCTTCTTAGGTGGAAGTACGACGACTGTATTATAATGATGTCTAGTCTACATCGAGAATTCTCCGTTACCCGACACCATGTGTTAATCAGGGTCATTATTGTCGAGTTGTACTAAATACATTTTTTAGAGTCAACAGGAACCACTGTCAGAGGTTCTAAGTTAACCAGTTATATTTTGGGGTAAGATGTCGATTAAGTATGACCGTCTGTGTACCCTAGGGTGTCAAGGATTTTCGTCTCCCAGGTAACCTTATAGATGCTCTGAAAGGAAGAATTCGAGTCCGGTGGACTGACCAATACCCAAAACCTTTAACAAGTCTAGTTTTTATGGAGGAGACACCACACCTTGAGTCAAGGTTTTCGACAAAGGACTCTTTTTAGACTGAAGTGGACGTGGGATGGAGGTACCACTATACTCCATTTGAAGGTACGTCCTTTGTTTCAACCAGTTTGAAGGGTTGAAGGTTCGGTCTTGCAATTGCACAGTGGGTTGGTGAACAAGTAAACTGAAGGTTTTGTATACCTAGGACAGAGTCAGTTGTTGTCTCGTATGGTTGTGAAGATCGGAAGTAGTCTCTTATTCATATCAGTCGAAGACTCCAGGACAGTTTTCGGACTGACACTTTTCTCTATAAATACCTTATATAACATTTCCTGTAAGATAGGTAGGTGAGGAAATCCACCGTAAAATTCAACACAGGAGTCTAGTTCAATCTCGTGGTCTTCCAATGTACGGACTTGGTATAATCGAGCCGGGGACGTCTTTACGAAATTACAATATGGGAACCGAAAATCGGTCCTGTCAATGTTCTTTCATTATACTTTTAGAGAAGACACACGTAATGTTTTGACAATGACTCCTGTAATAGGGAATACCATTTAGGGTATACTCTTTAAAGAATACGTTAAATCACGGTCACCACTTGGTAATACATCGACAATTTTTAACATCAAGACCTTCTGATTTATACTTTTGCACAAATTCTATACAAGTAACTTTTTTCGTTGTTGTGTTTTACCATGTATCTTAGATTAACGTCGGTACATTTTAATAAACACAGACACCTGTTCCTACCCTTTGAACTTTTTTCAAAAGTATTTTAAAATTTTCCGTTTCGACTTTTAATATACTCCCGTTATCCTAATGTTTAAAAAAAATAAAAAAAGTTTTTTAAAACAAACGACTTCGCGACAGAAAAGTTCACTTCCTATTTTCTTAAATCACTGCTTTCAGAGATAGAGAGAATTCCTTACCGGTGCACAGAAAGTAAGACTATCGTTCTTAACACATTAAATGACACAAAAGGGACAAGGGGATCCGTCGAGTCCTCTAATTAAATTACAAGTCAGTAGCGTGTGATCGACGAAGTAGGAGATGTACGGAGACTACTAGATCAAGATATTAGACTACTGTAAACATGACAAAAAGAAGACCATTTCACGGAGTTTAAGGAATATCTTTCTCGTTTTGTTCTTCGTCAAGGAAATCAAATTCTCAATATGTGTTTCTTTTAACCTTTTTATATTCCTTCGTTTTTCTTTTTTTTTGTGACAATTGTGAAAATTTGTAAAGAAGGATAAAAAAGAGTTGTATAAAATTTGTTTTAATATTCGTGTATCGTATATTTCATAGTGTAGATCGAGAGAAGTATTTTAAAATTTTACGTTTGTAGAACCCCGAAGGGACCGACAGGTCACCAATTCTGAGATGTGAAGGTGACGTCTCTCGAGTCCAACACTAGGGACCAACCCCTTCAAGGTGTACGACACTCCACACCGGTTTCTTTTTTTTTATTTATTTTTTCAATTTTAAATTTTTTTATATTTTATGTTCGTAGAAAAACACAAAACTTGTGAGAAGACTATTATTCGGATCATTTATAGTACGGTAAACTTCCAACCTTGGTATCTCCGGATGTCCTGACCAATTACTCTTTCGAGTTTCTAGTCAAGTTTCTCGGTCTTATGACTATCTACTTCGAAACACCTGGAATAAGGACGTCCTTCGGTCCTGTCTTAAACATACCCACACTTCGCATTCGAGTCCCGTCAGATTTCGGTTTTCAAGTTAGACCTCAGAACATGGGTAGAATTCGTGGTGTCTTTTATCCTAAAATCTGGATCCTCTCTAAAATCTCTAGTGGGTTATGTTTTAAGGGTAAAACGTTTTCTTTTTTTGTTTCGGTTTCTCCACTTAACTAAACACGTCCGAGACTTCAGTCTACCGGGCCTAAACATAGAGACGAGAGAGTGAATCATTGAGACCTAGAATTCATCCAGGGAAATGGGAGAGATTCAGAGTAAAAGGAGACACTTTAATTCTATCATTACCATAAATTAAATGTACGAATAAGACACCTAATTTGGTCTATTAGGAACATTTCGTGAATCGTGACACGGATTATGTATTATTTTTGAGTTATCCCTGAAGGGACCACCAGGTCACTAATTCTTAGACGGAAAGTCACGTCCCCCACTTCCAAGCTAGGGACCAGTCCCTTGATTCTAAAGGGTACGGAGTCCCGTTGATTCGGGAGAACGGTGTTGATTCTCGGTCACGTCGGTTTATTTATGTACTTTTTTTTAATTTTGAGTCATTTACAATAAATAATTATCATCACGTTAATAATAGTAATAAGTTGATCAAACACTGTCTTGATGTTACTCCTGAGTTAGAGGGTTGAGTTAGATCTCGAGAAGAGTGATGTAGTCTGACTGAAGATCCCAAACCTTTCCTGACTTTCGACGGAGTTAGAATCATCATCACGGTTGAGTTTAGATGAACCCCGATTTAGAATCCTAAAATCAGACCCCACATGAAATACGTTTTCGTGCATCGGATCACAGACCTTTACATCCGAGAATGCTTTACAAATAATTGATTTTTCTAAAAATTTTTTGTTGCTGTCCCAACCCTCCCACAACGACCGAAGATTCTCTTCTTGTACTTTAGAAAGTGTCTTTGTGTATTTCTTCCTGAATCCCTTCTCCCAATGTTTTTGTACATACAAGGTATGAACAGGCACTTCTGGTCCCTGTTCGACTCTAAGAAACTCGAAAGAGCAACAACAAAAACAATTGGGGACGTAGAAAGAGATATCAATTATCGTTTTCAGGACACGTTTGGAATCTATCCTCCCCGAAAAAGGTTTTGACCCAGACCATTCTTCTTCACTCCTTTAGAAATAGAGTTAAGTCTACTTATTTCGACCAAACCGTCGTCCGAACCCCCCCACCGTAGGTCCATCTTCTCAACCACCATCGTCACTTTCTCCGTTCGCTCGGTTGGGGAACCTGTCAGTTCTCCCTTTTTTTAGATAGATAAAAAAAGTATAAGAAAAGGTAATACCAAATAGTTTCCTATAATTTATACCAAGGGACACGATACGTCATCCAGGAACAACAAATAGATAGAACATATATCATCGAACGTAGACACAACCAGAAGATAGGACTTCCTACAGAGAAGATAAAAGGTTCCAATGGAACAATTGAAAGAAAGAACTGATGACACATAAGGTTGTGTCGTTGTCATTATTTCACGTATTGAGACTGAAGAGATCTACGTACGAAATTGCAGAGTCGCGTGAATGGTAAGGTAACTAGGAAGTCGAGTGAGAGGATTTCGTAGACCAGGCTACCAAATACCAGTAAAAATAGACAGGTCTCAGAGTTCCATATGGGAGTAGAATTGTCAGTTATTTGTAAACACCTAACTAACATCTTAAACATGAGATCGACCCCTCTCTTATGCGGGAGTACTTTACTTCTCGGTATATTGGTGATCGTGTTTTACTTTCTTATGTTTGTCAAGTATCTCCGAACCCTCCACATCTCAACAATTCACTAGACAACCCAACCCAATCAACCCCTTTCAAAGGTTCCGTACATTCAAAACTCTAAACTTAAACTTTAAATTCCACTACCTGTGCTCAACCACCTTTCTACCTGTAAAAGTTTGTTTACGTGTTTCCCTCTATTACGTTCTATATTGAGTTCGGTCCTGTTCACGGACGGGGTGGAACGGTAAAGGGACAGAGTCGTCGAGACATACCAGACGGTTGTGTGGACAAAGTCCATTTTCTCTCGAGGAACACTGGATCACGGGTTTTCCGAGGGGGGAGATGGTTTAAGTGATAATCACGTCGGGAATGGTTTATGGGGTCCGTATCTGTCCTTTACAGATGTCAGTAACACTCGTTGACAGAGGATAGAGAGATCAGACCTGGAGTCCACACTTATGTGACAGAAGACAAATGGGAAATGTACTGTTTACGTACAACCTCATTTTCTTCCACCTTTATACATCTTGGTTTACCAATACAATGGTACTCGTCTGTGAAACTTCACAGGTTACACGACACCGGAGACTTTTTAAGACCCAGCATACCGAGATGTTGGAACTACCCTCCCTCCTGATTAGTAGTGTCACGTACATAGTTCGGTGTGACGGCTACCACATTACGATCCGTGATATGTCTTTTCAATGTAATGTCAGGGATAGGGATCCTTGAAAGACAGATTCCTTTTTACCCTGTACCGGTTTACCATTTATTTATACTATCTAAATAATTTTGCAAGAGTTTACATGCTCACGTTACACTAAACTAAGGAATAGAGTAAGTAAGCTGGTTGTAAATAACTTACAGATGATACACCCCAGTGTCTCTATGTATTTTGAACAGAGACGGAAGTTCCTCAAGTGTCAAATCACCTTCTCTATGGATTTTCGTTCCTTAATGTCATACTATGCCAAATACGACATATTGTATTCGGACGTGTTTTACGAACCCTTACGAAGGTCTTTTCCCGCTTGATTGACATGGACTCCCTCTGATCCTTCCGACTTATCCTCAAAAGGTCGTATTCTCTGAACCCCTTTCCGATTACTCTTCCTTTTGTAGGGTCCTGCTCCTCCCTTTCGATATTTTCCCATACGTACTATAAAGGTCCTTTGTCACGTTTTGAGCCTGACTAACCTTGAATTACACGGGTCACTTTCTCTTTCGTCCTTTCCATCGGACTTAGACTTCTCGGGACATACGGAACGATTCCTCAAACTTGAAATAGTGTATCCCTTATCCCTTTTAGTTTCCTTCAAAATTCGTCCCTTTACGATTCTAGTACATATTCACTATGGAGTCAAGAGGACGGACGATTGACACACTGACACCCGTTCAGTGATTTAGAGACTCGTAATCACAGGAACAGACATTTTACCCATATTGTCCCCATAGATGGAGTCCCTACTAAACTCCTCATTTCCTCGATTACATGTATTTCGTTAGTCGTGTCACGGACCGTGTATTATTCACGAGGTATTTAAAATCAACAATAATGGTCCTCACAAAGAACCTTTTCAATAAAACAACTGTCGTTTCTTGTATTTGTCGTCAACCCTTTTTGAAGTACCATCCTCCAGCCGAATTCCGCTATGACGTTAAATTAGGTGACTATTTATTCTTAGAACTTGACCCTAAACCTACACCCTCCAATCCCTCTACTTTTCTGCTTCCCATTCAGATCGAATCCTCTGGCCCATGTAATCCTGTTGGTAATTGGTTTAAGTCTCTATTCTCATAGGTCTCCTATCCCCACACCCGCGTCCTTGTCTATTACTCAAGACAAACCTTGGACAACTTACTCTTCACTTCGGCGGCTCCTACCCTTGGACCTCTTATAGTTATAAACTCCTCTCCGGTCTTCTCAGTCACCTCTTTTGACTAACCAGTCGTTGGCGTGATAGCCACCCTTGACGCATACGGCTCACCTCCCGCCACCCCCTCTGTGATGCTAGTCGATTGGTGAGCAAATACAAGGGGTTCGGAAGACTGGTTGAGGAGTTGTGATTTTGTTGAGATAAAGGAGCAATCAAGAAACGAAGAACGAAAAGCCAAAAGACGAAGAACGTCTCTGGAGTTAAAAAAAAAGGAAAACGGGAGAAGACTGCCTTCTCCCTTGGCAGATCGTAGAGAGGTGTGCGAGTAGATCGCTAGGACTTAGTGATCCCTCCTCCCTCCTTCTCCCCTTCCTCCTTTTACTAAAAATTGCTTTTCTTTTTCAGGCTCTGGTGGAGATTATTATTATTAAATACAAGGGGGAGATATATAGGACGGTGCGGCGAGAGGACGGTGGGACTAGCCCGACTGGCGCTTCATCCTGCCCTCTACATCAGGGGTACGGCCTGGTCCCACCGTGCTGATCTCTTGAGCCAAAGGGTTGGGCGAGAAGTCCGCGCACGCGTCTACCGACGGGACCGCTCACCATTTGTCTCTGCAGTCCGCCCCCGGCGACGAACCTCGTTTTGTTTTCCCTTTGGGCCCCCCGCCCCCCACCCCCCAAACTATCCCCCTAACCACGCCCTTAAGCTCTCCGACCCCGGCGTCTCTGGACCTGGGCTATTTCTCCCCCCCTCCCCTTTCCGCCCCCCTCTCCCTCAGTCCCCTCCCCGTTCACTGCGCTCCCTCGCCCCGCACCCCCTCCCGTCACTAGGCCCACCTCCTTTAAGTCCTCCTCACAGGCCCCCCGTCGTTGAATTTTCCCCCTCCCTTGACGCGATTTCTCCGCAAGACACTACCCTCTTTCTAAACACTCCCCTATGCCTCGGAGTCCAAATTTTCTCGTCCTTCGACTCTCCAATCCTCTTTTCACGGAAGCGATCCGCCTCCAATGTCCACCACAGAGTCTTTCTCGAGGCTCCGACGTCGGACATCGTCTCTTCTTTGCCTCTTGACACACGTTCCCTGTCGAATCCTAGTTCGTAGGTCCCCACTCCCCTTCAAGCTCTGAAAGACTCCTGACCGTCCTTACACGGGGGACCGGGAGCAACGAAGGGGGGACTCCCCTCCGTAGCGATCCCTGACACCGTCCGAGGAGACTTGCGACTCGCCGCCTCCAGGTTGAAGTGCATACCTAGGTCATTTACTCTTAAGTCGGTCTCTCCGACGGCGCTAGCATCTGGAGCTAGGGCTGAAGCTTGGGGTCTCGGCAGGGGCGAGGACGTGGACCGGGGAAGGGGCTGGTCTCGAGCGAGGGCTCGGCAGGCTCGGCAGGCTCCACCTCAGTCCAGACCCTCTCTTCCATGTGGGCCTCCCCGCGAGCCTGCCCGCGTGGGTCGGCTGGGACAACGGGCGGTCCGAGGGTCTGAGCCGTCCCCCAGGGGTCGGGCCCTAGGACCCCCGACATTGTCCAGGAGCCTTCCCTCCGAGGGCGGCCTTACGGACCCCTTTAGTCAGTATACGTCTTGAGTAGTCGGTCCGGTAACTTTCGCGGGGGCTCTTCGCTGACTGTGACCGGGTCTAGATACTCACCTACCAGGCGTGCCACGGGATGAAGTTCCTGTTCCCACTGTCGTTGTCGAGTCGTCCTACCTTCCATTGATACTAGGGGGAGTTATGGATAGAGGAGGACCAAGGGTGGCCAGAGGAATGAAGATGAGACGGAGGGAAAACTATGGGGATGGGGTCTCTAGGTGGAAGGCGCCAGTTAATCTGTTCGGTAAATGAATCCTGTATCATATACGAAGATCCACGAACTACGACTTCCTAGTGTTACTTATTCTGTAACAGGAACGGGACCTCTTTTGACTTAAGAGACGAGTGACGAGTTGTGAGGGTCGTGAAACCGAACCCGACGGGTTTTGTGAATAGGGGTGTCTCTTCAGAAATAGGATACACGTCGCCCTTGACACACCTAAGGGACGTCCTTGGATCGGAAGGGAGGAGGGGGTGGAGGGTGGGGTTGTGGAAAAGAGGGTAAGGACACCCTAATGAACCTAAGGGACGAACGGAGGGTCATGGAGTCCCATCTTCATGACAAGATCCTAAGACGATGGGTTCTTCTACCTTACTTCACCGTTTTCCATTTCTCACTATGGGGGCACCCTTCCTTCACCTAGACTATGTGATTCTCCTTTTTTTTTTCCTCCCCGACGGAGTCAAATGGGATATATTACGACTCTTTGAGAGGGATCAGTCCCCGATAGGTTCAACACCCCCCTTCAAAAGTAAACGACAACTCCTTATAAGTACCTCTTTTTATCCCGAGACTGAAATTTTGTGTTCCAACCCCCAAGGGAACCGAAGGGTACTCCATTGACGCCCCTCCCTAACGTGATCTACGAGGCTTTCGAACAGGACTCTTTATACCCTGAGTGTTTCAATCCCTCGAAGTTGAGGATGACTGCGGAACATGAGGTCATCCATCACTCTGGTCGCACGTTCCTTTATGCCTTCCGATTCACTCGTCTCTCAGAAGAAGATCCATATTCTCTAGCTCCCTAACTCAGACGTCATGGGGAACCCCAACCCGTCTTTTCTTTCGTTCTGTCGACTGACTCTGGGAACCGTGATAAAGACCCATCTGACGGTACGGTGTCAGCGTCGAGTATTTCTCAAGGGGAGGAACCTGGGTCGGACGTGTCGACAAAAAAGAAAAGGGAATCCAAGTAAAAGGTCCCATCTTCTTTATTAGTACTCAACAATCAATACGACACCCTCACATCAGGGAGGAATCTTAAATGTGAATATAACCCAAAAGAAGCAAATGTTTCATCAATTTTTAAAATTAGAAGTGTCGTCAAGACTCTAAGGTGTACAATACATAATCCTTTGATTCCATATCTTACCAACCCTTTGAACGGTTTTAGCTATCTTACTCCTGAACTTGAGTCCAGATTGATATTTAATATACGAGACAGACGATTAGGTGCGACTGTACCTTACTACCGTTTCGGTTTAGTCCGACTCAGACCTCGGACGTTCCGAGAGGGGGGAGTGAGAGATGGGGGTTCGGACTCGACCGAAGGGACCACTATACGGTTCCAATGGTGGTGGGGTGGTCCCCCGCCGTGAGTGAATCTTGTTCTTCCGAATTAAATCCACCGAACCCCTCGTTGGTCGTCTACGGGAGGAAGGTTCTCCATTTTTGCCATCCGAAGATCCCTCGGTTGGAGAGGTTCATCCTCCGACATCCTCCATCATCAAGGTTCCCGATTTCTTCTCCCCTACTCGTTTACCGTGAGTACCCATGACTCGGAAGAGTCATCTGGGTCTCAATCTTCAACCTTTTCTTCCCCCCTCACCCCTCCCCCATCTTTAGTATCACGGTCTTCATTGACACCGAGAATCAATGATTTTCGAGTCCGACCTACCTGTTCACACTAAGGGACTTCCTTGGGTTTTGTCACGCCGGTCTCATCAATCTCACGACAATGACGTCCCAGGGTCCCTCTGTTCCTCAAGAAGCGATCTCTCGGGACCTCGTTCTCCGGTGAATTCTTATAAAAGGGTCCGTTTCCGAGAGGAATAGATCTCGTAGACCGACTTTGTGTACTTCACTAAAGACTGACAGGTATCGGAGTCGGAGGATCAACGAGGTTCCGGAGACCCGAGAAGGGTTCAAAGATTTGTGATTTCTCGAAGTACACCCTCCAGTTTACGGGGATTCAAATCTCAAGGATACGTCTTTAAGGACTGCTCTTCACCCCTTTTCCTCCATTCTTTCTCTTCTCTCCAAGGACTCCCCACCCCCACCCCACCCCCACCNCCCACCCCCTACCCCACCCCCTCCGGGACGCCTATGTTTCCCTACCGCGTTGATCGGACCTCGTCGGTTATCTTTATTTGACGAGATCCCCAAGTTCTTCGACGGTTAGAGTCGAAGGACCCGGGGACCCTTTTTTTTGAATAGAGATCGTCTTATAGTCGTCGCTCCCTCCTTCCTTTTTGTCTCGAAGATCATGGGTTCCGTGAGTTCTCGACTGCCTCGAAGTTCCCCTCTAAGTGGTAAGAAGTGGGTTCCCGGTGGACAGTTAGTCCGTTGTTTATAACTAATGAATGACCCTCGAACCGTGAGACTCCCCCGGTGACGTCCTCCCGACGGATGGACCTGTTGTACAGGACCGTAAATGTTAACTATTATGTTTAATGAACTTTGATATTTGTTGTATTATATCTAAACCCCTTTAAAACACACCTTGTCTACTTTTTATGACTTGTTCTTTAGACCGACGTCTTCGGTTCGTTGGTGAAATCCTTTCGCTCTCCTGACTTCTAACTAGAACTGTTCGATCATCTTAACTCTCTCCCCTCGAGGAAGAGGCCTGTTCCTCCCTCCCTCCCACCCCGGAGCACATAAACTCCGTGTCCCTCTTCGGACCGGACTTACATCAACTTCCACACACAGTTCCTTAGACTCCTCCCGCCGCCCCCTCCCTTAAAATTTTTTTTTCCTTAGACGTTTAGCACATCTCACGGTCCCGGGTTTACGGGACACGCCTCACCTCGTGATCGGTCCGACTCCAAGGTCGGGGAGTCGGACAAGCCTTCTGACTGAGTCCTGTCCCACCCAGACAGGACCCGACGACGACATGGTGACAGGACATTTGAGGTGGGTTCGAACATGAGTTCCTTTCCCCACCTCGACACCTTACGAGAAAGGGTGACCTCGGATCAAGAACTACTTGATCCTCACGCAGAAAGGTTACGAATGTTCGGGGTCCGTCGGGGGTCTCTGAACCCAGTCTATCTCCCGACACTCGAAAAGTCCCCCTTCTCCCACGTCGTGGGACACTTATCCAGAACCGAGACCAACAGAGGGACGGGAGACACGTCTCTCCAGACCGGTTCTTCGAACAGAAGTCCACCCTTAACACACACCAGAGGAGTGGACGGCGATGGAGGGGGGGGGATGACAACGGACAAAAGGGGAGATTAAACTGATCGAAACGTAGAGGTCCTAGCGGGGGGGGTGGGGGTCGGCGCGGGGTCACAGGAAAAACTGACCTAACGACTGGTGACTGGAGGGAAAGAACAACGGAGACGGGGGAGGTCTTAAGCTAGGCGGTGTTGGATAGGGACGTATCGTTCAAGTAGTTCCAAGTGTTGCTCCGATGACCGTTCTCAAGGACCACCTACGACTTAGGCCTCCCTCCGTTCTCGCCGTTCCGTGGGGCGGCGGCCCGTCGGAGGTACCTATCGTCGTCGTCCGACGAAGCCCCGGCGTCGTTTGGGGGGTTCTTCTTTGGTCGACACGACGGTCGAGGTGCACTTCCACGGTGAGGTTCCTCGGGACGACCGGTGAAACGGTTCACCAGTCCGTCGGGAACGAGAGCTTTGGCTCTCCTTCGGCTACGTACCTCGTGGAAGGCAGGTGCTTCGTCAAGCTTACGGTCGTGACAGTCGTGGGCCGGGAGGGGGTCCCTCGGCCTCGGACTCCACGACCACCTTCTCCTTTACGGTCGGAGTCGGTCACCGATACGTCCCCCACAGGGAGGGTGGGACTTTCTTCTAGACCTCGACAATCTACCCGAGTTAGAGTGTAGAGGGGTGAGCGACGACAGAGCCTCGTCGGAGAGACCGAAGAGAAACGTCGTAGGACCCCAAGGCCCGGGGAATGTGTGGATGTCGTGGAGAGAGAAGTCGGGTCGTCTCCCCGGGGACAGTCGTCCTCTTCCCACGAAGAGTTCGAGGGTCAGAAACCTCCGAGACGAGTGGAGACTATGCGGTGGTGGAGGACGGCTACAGGAGTACTGGGTCCATCTAGGGTAAGACAGGGTCCGAGGTTGTGAAGACGACGACCCCCCCTATGGAAGGAGGTCATTCGATCCGTGCCCCCCACCGGACACAGGATTTGGGGATCTCCGACGTCCGGGGTCGCCAGACCAAGGGTGGGAGGGCTACTATCGTGGTCGTGGTGGAGGTCAGTACCGCCCCCGAGGCCAGGGGTTCGGGGACCCCCCAGGACACGAGTGTGGAGGATGACTTCGAGGTTCGGTTCTGGCTTACGGAGTCCTAGAACTAGAGCTGTATATGTACCTCTTGGACCTCACACTGTACCTATTGTAGTAGTTACTGGAGTACCTACCCCTGCTTCCTGACCTGAAGTTAAAACTCGGTCCATACCGGGTAGAATCAGTACCGTCGTAGAGTGTTGGATAAGAACGAGGATCCACAGGTCGATCAGGACACTAGATCGTTCCCCCTCTAACTCCTGTTCCCCATCGACCTCCAGGGTCCCTTAATCTCCCTCCTACAGGGTAATCTCACCGTATCAAAGGTCTACCCTGGAGGTTCCGGGGAGTCGTCGCGAGTGGTGATCCTCCTTCGCGTCCTCTCCACCCCCTCCCCGACAAAGACAAAAGGAATTACACCAAGAACGACTATCTTTCAACAGTACGGGGGTCTACTCGGAGACTGGAACAGGAGGCAAAAAAGAAGGGTGTCTAGGGACTCGGTGCCGACCTTCGAAGTAAGGGATGAAGTCTCTGTCTTGGTCCGCACGGGTATAGGTGAGAAATGGGAACTGGGGAGGGTCCCTTAAACCCTGGGACGAAATCTCGATCTCATCCCAGACGATTGGACCCATGACTCTTTTAATATTTCTATATCGACCCCCCACCCCTCCCTCTCCCCTCCCCTTCCCCTCTCCCAAATAAGAGTGACACGGTTAATCCCTCGGTAGGAGTCGAGGGGGGTGGTGCGTAAGGGTGGGGTATCTAAAACATCGTACCCGCCCGTTATGACAACCTTTACACTTCAGTGGTCACCGGAATGGGGACGGAAACCCTCGTCCTAAAAAACATCTCAGAATAGACTCGACCAGGTCCGACCTAACTCGAACTCTAAAAATAAGTCACCGGGGGAACCCGGTCACCACACCCTAACCCCCACATTGTCCCTAGACCTTCCCGGTTCCATACTTCGGACCTCACCGACACCGAGTGGTTCGGTTTAGTGAGAACCTTCTGATGTCTATTGTCTTTCCGAAAAACATTTGGAAATTTCTTTATATTGTCACCGTTCCACAATCACTACCCCTCTTACGAAAAAAGAAAAGCCTTCCGAAACGGTATCAGTGGACTACGTTTGTGATGTCTATAATAAAGACCTTTGTGCCCCCTCTGTCCCCTCTCTTAGAATCCGGACGTCTCTCGTCCCCCGTTCCCCTGCTCGAGGGTACTCCTGGTCCAGATCTTGTACCAGACGTGACTTGATCGAACCTCAAAGGGACTCCTTTTCGATTCGGTCCACGGAAGTAGGACAGTGGAACACGGACCCTCACACACCACAACCCCACGTCGGTGTGAGAGAGTACTGGGGGAAATCCAATCACGATACCACCCTGTCACGTCAACTCCCGGACCTTACTCAGACACCGGACCCTTCCCCTACCCTCCCCCCTCTTCTCCTCCCTTCCTAAATCCCACCATTTCAATCCGTGTCTCTGGAGGGACAAGGTCCGGGGTCTGTCGACAGGGACGGGAAGAAGGGGAACGGACTGACGTCCCCAATACCCCTTCACACACCACCGTCCGTCCCCCTCCCCGCCTTGTCCCTTCCCCCTCGACCCCTCGAACCGACTCCCAGACCCTTTACTCGTCCCTACCTCCTCTTACATCTAGTCCAAATGATCGTGGACGATCCCTTCCGGTAGACCCCGAGTAAGAGGTGGGATCGGGGGTTTCGTCAGGGAGGGGGTCAGGAGAAACGTAACAGGGGAGGGGGCGGGGACGACACCCAAGGGTAGTAAAGGACACAGTCGCGGACCGGATGGGTCTAACAAAGCACACGATCTAACCTCACCCCTTCACACAGTTTAGTTATTTACTTAATTAAGTTATTTACGGATATTGGTCGAGACCAAAGACGACGGAGAGACAAGGGGACGCCTATTCCTTCCTCGTCCCTATCCCTGACGGGTCTCCGTCTGACCAACCCCCGTCCCCCTAAAGTCGGCCCCTGAACCACCTCATACCACCCCCTCCCTTCTACGGGTAGGGTAGTGGATTGGGGTCGTCCTCATCCGCCCGACACTATCCGGAGGGTTCCCCTCCAACAGACCAACCTTTTCTGGGGTGGGGGATGAGACAGGGAGTTTCCGAATAACATGATGTGAAGCGACGGAAAGGAGTGGGGGGTGGGTACACGAACGGGGACGGGAGAGGACGAGGATACCTAGGACTCTCAGAGGTGTTACGGGCCCCGTCTAAATTCGGAACCACAGCTATAATCCTCTTCAGAAAGAACTTTTTTCCTTGGAGTGTAATTTTACGGTCACTAAAGTAACGTCGAGAGTGAACCAGTGAAATAAAATAATCGCTACAAATAGGAAGGATGACTGTTTCAGGCGAAACCAGAAGTTCTGCCCTCGGGACGCTCACCAGGGGAGTAGTAGACTAGCGGGACTACTAAACCTGACCTTTTCCTTTCCCAGTCATTCATTTTTCCGGGGACGTCTCTTCAAAAGATGTCTGATCCCGGTTTCCCTCCTGGTTTCTCCACTCTCCGTCCAGAACCCGTACTTACAACCTAAACCCTTCCTTTAAGTGGGGTCTCTCGACCCCGTCTCCTCGGAAGTCATCTGTCCACCCCTTTCCTCCGACGACCCTGTCTGGTACAAACCATTCCGAATGACACTCCAAGTGTCTCCTAAGTTAACCTTACTGAAAGAACCGAAGAACCTAAGATTCGTAAAAGTGAGCTGAGGAGAGGTCCTCCAGTGTAACACATGCGTTCCGTAGATCCTTGGTCTCTTTCAGTGGGGGGGGGGTGACGGTCTGTGTGTGTGTGGAGACTCATGATCTCTGGAAGGGATGGGTAGGGCCGGGAAGGTAGTAAGTGTCCTAGTGAACCTCATTGGCCCGGATTTCGATCCGACTCTTCGTTGCGTTTCCACGGATTCGAAATGAGAAAAGTCACCCTTAGCCCTGTGGTTCTAAGGTTTTCGTCTTCTACTTCCCTTTCTACCCTTACTCCACCACCCCTATCCCTCTACATGACTCTTCTACCGACTCTTTACCGCTCCTCACTCACTCTGTGTGTGTGAGGACTTCACCTGGATCTGAGATCTGGGGAAATGGATCCTAGGACACTAGGATGGACTGTCTGATATGGTAGGGGCCGGGTATAAGAGGTAGTGGGTCGACTCAGGTCATGGGAGGTGGAAGGAGGAAGGAGGTAGGACGACGAATGGTTATTCGAGCCCAAGACCCAAGAAGTCCTCCCCTTGTTTACGAAACATCCGTGAGAGTTGAGATCAAGGACACTTATGTCATCACGTTATGTGGGTCGGGGTAGTGGGTCGGAGAGGGAAGGTTTCGGGGTTTAAAGTCCTGGGATTATGAGTTATAATGGAACCCGACCACATTGAATAAAGGAGGGGAGCCCAGGTAGGGAGTCGGTCCAGCCCCACCCCCAACCCCCGTGTCTTACACGATTGAATTGGTGACAGTGTCTTCGTTACGAGGATCCGAACTGATCTCCGTCAGTTAAACCTAGACCAGGTTCCCCGGGATAAACTTCCCAGTCTGAGTACCAGGTCGAAACCCCGGAACGAGATAGAGACCCCTTACGAGGGTTCAGAGATGGACCACGGGGTGCGAGGTGGAATGTTTGCATCATCCACAAAGCTCGACATTCCTTAAACGACCGTATCAGAGGTCCTCAGAAGTAGTCTTTTTTGTTGAAGTAACAGGGGCAAAGTAGTGTATTTAGCTACCAGAGACCTCCCTCCCGGTGTCCCATTAGTTCCTTCGATTCCTTCCCCTCGTCCTCGCTCTCCCCGGTCACTAGGATAGGTCTTGCCCGACTCCTTCGAAGCCCCTAAGTTCCTCAAGAGAAGAACGGTCGTCCTCTTGAGCCCCCGAGCTTCATCATCCGAACTACTGGGATGATGAAGTCTGGGAACCGACACTCAGGGGAGGGGTGTGAGGAGTGGACAAAATCCGTTGGGGTGAAATGCCGCCCGCATTACGTCGTCGTCGTCCTGTCTTGTCAATCGTAACCGGTCTTTGACGACTAATAGACTCTTCTCTGTCCTACCCCGTACACCGGGAAGGGGTCAATATGGTAGGGACACGGGAGGTGACGGGGAGGTTATGGGAGTGGGGATGTGTATCTGAGGTCGAGACACTATGGGGAGTGGAGGTACAAACTATTTCTACTTGTACAAGAGTTCTAGAAGAGTGAGAAGTTTCTCTCAGAACTATGCAGTACCGTCTTCCTTCCACAGGATCTCCGGAACCCCCCGGTTCACCCGGGTATTCTAGTCCCCCGACCTCTCCGTCTACCTAATGTAACTGACTCCGCCGGGTCTGACCCGTCTGTCCTCTCTCGATACCCGTCGACACCTATTGGTCGTAGGGATCCCCACCCCGGACTCCGACGTCGACTCCCTAATACTCCAGTCTTCGCGATACACACCGTCTTCCACCTCCTTCCGATTCCCCTCTTCGTGGACCCACCCCAGATATTTTTACACAACTTTTACCCCCGTTACGGTTATTGGTTTCTTTTAGTCCCGTCGTACCATTTAGAATGAGATTTTACCCGGGGCCTTCCTCACATCTTGTGGATCTCACTCCAGACAAAGACCTCGTCGTGAGAAAGGATCCCTTAAACATCTCGTAGCGATGACACCGCCCTCGGGTACCGAGGACAAAACACGGGAGTCATGACACGGAGGGTGGGACTAACCTAGGGTGCAAAGGGAACAAGGGGTGGGGTTGTTATCTGTATGAACTACTAATAGTTGTCTTTAAAATAAAGAGTAATCAAAGACCTTGTTAACTTCCCATCTACCTTTCCCCTCCCTCCCTACCGTCTTCGTTATGACACTCTTCCTTCCCGACCTGACCCCCTCTACTCTTTGTACCTACCCCGGTTCCCCGTTAAGAGTTCATCCTCTATAACTTACTCCCCCGTCACTACCCCCTTGTTTTAAGTTTTAGTCGGTGTCCGCCGCTCCACTCGTAACCTGGGTTCAACCAACCTGTTCCCGTTCAATCGTGTCAAATCCCGAGGTCCTGGGACCCAAGAACAGTCCCGGAGTCCCGAGTCCAAAGTCCCATATTGTACCTCCTCGGGTCATCCCCGATACGACCGACGTCCCCCTCGGGGGTCCGGGAAGGGGAGGAAACCCCCCTTAGAGTGACTGCACCGTCTCGGCAAGTGACATCAGACCGACGTCCGAGAGCCGGTCAGGGAATCTATGTGGTGAGGTCCGGATTTCTGTTTATAGAGGTCCAGTCCCCAGACACGGTTCCCTTGAGAGGACTAGACGTTGGTGACACTAATGTCTTCCCTGTGTGTGTGAGGACCGGGGGGTTATGGTGACAAAGGTAGACGGAGTTGGTTAGATCCTAGTCAAGACCCACAGAGAGACACAGCTCGGGTAGGGGGTTTACCAGTCGGTGTAGGACTGACAATCACGTCCGGGGAGAGGGGAGGGGAGGAAGGGGGTACGAGAGAGATCGACCGTCCGTCAACCACCGTCAACTGTGTGACTTCAGACGCATACTGTCACAAGAGTGGCTCTTCAAAGGTACCATAAGTCATTGGTCTAGGAGATCCAAGAACTCCCATCCTTAAGCCCCGTAACAGGACTCGTCCCTCTTTCTTCCTCATCCTCGTGTAGTCAGTGTGAGAAAATAACAGGAAGAGGGGGAAGAGGGTGTACCTTACTTTACTAAGACACAACGGACACGGACGTAGAAGGAAAGTAGGAGTACGGGAGAACCCACTAGGAGAACCCACTAAGGAATGACAGGCGGGAGATGAAGACCTCTGGGACACTATTGGTAGGAGATGATAAGGGTCGTGGTGGTGGGGGTGGAGTAAAAGGACCCTAAGTCTTAAGAGTGGCAAGGTCGGTCGTCATGTGTGTCTACTCCGAGTGTTAGTTAGGGTACCTCGGATCTCCCTAGTCGTGTCGAAGGTTACGTTTGTTGCTTCCTAAAAGACCTAAGAGTTCTAAGAGACAACCTTTCTCCTTTCCTTTTCTCTGGATTGTAAACATCATGGGGATGATACACGGTTGTAAATGTCACGGTTGAACCACGGTCTGTGACACGATTTGTGAATAGACACACACATAAGTCAGGAGTGTTGAGGACTCCCTGGTCCCTCGTTAATAATACAGGTAAAATGTTTGTTTCCTTGTCTTAGTTTTTCCAGTCACTACACGGGTTCCAGTTTCTCCATCCTTCACCGTCTCCGTCCAAATTTGGAATCTAAACGGACCAAGGTTTTCGGTAGAAATAGTACGTCCGAAAGACCCTTACGACGTCCCTTTAGAATGTGTAAGACATAGGGGAAACTTATGGGGGAGTCGGAGGAAGAGTTAGGTGAGGGGGACGAGATTGTTGTGTGACTAGGTTGTGATGTGTCTTTTTAGGACGAAGGACCCTCAACCTCAACTTGTCACTCCCCTCTACCCGGTGGTTCAAACCCCAGAATCACCATCCCTCCGTCCCGTTTTCTGTTACCACGATCTTTCCAACCCCATGAGCCGAGTACCCAGTCCCACTACACAATCCAGGTAAAATGGAAAACTTCATAACGACGGGGTCACTTAACCCATCGAGGTCAGTGAGGTTACGACTCGTGAAGGTGTTTCACCCAATATTGCCGAGGCTTGTGCCTTGCACATCTCAAAGACACGTAGGTGCGACCCGTCTCTCTTCGATACAGACACCAGGTGCCTAACAAGGAACTCCTCTTTCTCTCACTCCCTTTCTACCCACAAATATCTTCTTCCGTCTTACTTTTGACGACGGGGGTGAGGGTAGAGTGTAGTAGAAGACCAAGAAGAGTCAAAGAGGGAGGAGAGAACTGATAAGTTCAGTGTGACGATGGAAGTGACTGGTCTTGACTTACGAAAACAAATGAACGGAAAGACCATAACCCTTCACATACCCATCCCTTTGGAATTCCTTTTGAGTTTCTACTCCTCTCTTTCCTCAGTCTCCTCCTCCCACCTTCCACCCGTCCCCTTGACTCTCCGTCTCTCGTCCTCGACCCCTCGTCGTAAGGACAACCGACTAACTTAGGAAATTGGGATGAACGAGCCGGTCCCGACGATAGGGGTGAGTGAGTGGCAGGTCGAAGCCAGGGCCAGCGAGGCCATGACGTGGTCCACGAGGTCTGTCACCAGGTTCATAGACAACGAGGTCGAGTCAAGATGGACCTTAAGTGAGTCCAACGCTTCGCAGTCCAAGAGGCCTCGGGTCCCCTAGTGACCTCTATACACACGTACACACCAGTAAGGGGACCGGATCTATTCAGTCCTAGGACTTCCATCACGGGGACTCGAGAGGAGTGAAGGGGTAAGACAGGGAGTGGAGGAGAAAAGACGGTGTATGTGAATGCCACTTTCTTGTGGTGAAATTTATGAGGTCATGGGGTGTTATAGGAAGCTGGAAGGAAAGGTTGAATGGGTCTAGGACGTCAAAATCGTAGACAAACCCGACGAAGGACACAAGGGCACCCAGGACCTCGACCTGTTGTTTACAAAGCATCTCTGCCTAGAGGAAAAAAGGTTTGGTTGTCGGTCTTCACTAAGGAAGTCTCTTATCTATCACCGGTGTGAGGACCTCAAATAGTAGTGGTTTCAAGGACATGGATCTCTTCCAAAAGTTCCCTCTTATTGTTACTCCATTTATTTGAACCCATGAGGTCTAAAGGTGTCGGGTCGAAGCCGAGGAGATTTGACTAAATACTGAATGGGGTACTCTTTTATCACCTCTCGAATCCCAAGACCGATGAGAGAAAGAACCAGGGGTGTGTCAGAAAAGTGTAGATCAGAAAGTGTAGTGGAGGAGGAGGAGGGAGAGGGAGGGGTGGGGGCAGGACCGATGGGCAGAGTATGGGTATTACGTCTCAGTCCAACAACCCGACCCCGAGTCTCGACGACAAGGTTCACGTTAAGTATATGAGGTGTAACTTGTGTTTTGTAACTTGGAAACCCTCACCGTCTCACCTTTGTAGCTCCCAGGGTCGCCCAAAGCTTCAGTCCTTCTTCAGATCCAACCTCTCTTTTACTTCACCCCCTCCCCTTCTCTTCTGTTCTACCAGTCTGCGTCTTCGTCTCACTCCGTTCCTTGGGAAGGGAACGGGAGGGATGTCATGAAAATTTAAGACGGGCGTAGGAAGATTACGGCCCACCGTCCAAAGTCCTAAGACACGCTGGGGAAGAGTGTCGAAGGGAAGAGTGGTTGGAGGAGGTCAGGGTCCAAAGGGTGGTTACAGAAGTAAGGGTGACCCGCACTCCTTGAAACCCAAGTCGGGGTGGGGGTCGTCTCCATCGACCTCTTTATTCTCCCTAGACTCACCGTTGCCACCGAAGTTGTACCGCGAATGAGAAGCAAGGGACCCACAGCTGACACAGTCCTTGGACCCGGGGAATGTCTGATGAGGAGGGGTGGGTGTGTAAAGGAAGACAGTATTGAAGGCCACCTTTCTTGGAAACTTTGGTCCCGAAATGCCTCCCACACCAGTTTGATGGCGTGTTGACGTGAGTAGAGTGTACGATCATTTCATTACGTGTTTTAAGAGGTTCGGTCCGAAGTCGTTATACACTTGGCACTTGAGGGACTGCAAGTTCGACCAAAATCTTTTCCGTCTCCTTGGTCTCTAGTTTAACGGTTGTAGGCGACCTAGTACCTTTTTCGTTCTCTCAAGGTCTTTTTGTAGATAAAGACGAAATAACTGATACGGTTTCGGAAACTGACACACCTAGTGTTATTTGACACCTTTTAAGACTTTCTCTANGTTGTCAATCTTGACCTGTACCTTGTTGTCTGACCAAGGTCTATCCTTTTCCTCATGTAGTTCCGACATATGACAGTGGAACGAATAAATTGAATATACGTCTCATGTAGTACTCTTGGCGACCTGACCTTCTTTGTGTTCGACCTTAGTTCTAACGGTCCTCTTTATAGTTATTGGAGTCTATACGTTTACTGTGGTGGGAATACCGTCTTTCACTTCTCCTCGATTTTTCGGAGAACTACTTTCACTTTCTCCTCTCACTTTTTCAACCGAATTTCGAGTTGTAGGTCTTTTACTTCTAGTACCGTAGGTCAGGGTAGTGAAGTACCCTTTATCTACCCCTTTGTCACCTTTGTCACCGTCTGAAATAAAACCCCCCGAAGTCTTAGTGACGTCTACCACTGACGTCGGTACTTTAATTTTCTGCGAATAAGGAACCTTCTTTTCGATACTGATTGGATCTGTCGTATAACTTTTCGTCTCTGTAATGAAACGGTTGTTTCCAGACAGATCAGTTCCGATACCAAAAAGGACACCAGTACATACCTACACTCTCAACCTGACACTTCTTCCGACTCGCGACTTCTTACCTACGAAAACTTGACACCACAACCTCTTCTGAGAACTCTCAGGGAACCTGACGTTCCTCTAGGTTGGTCAGGTAAGACTTCCTCTAGTCAGGACCCACAAGTAACCTTCCTGACTACGATTTCGACTTTGAGGTTATGAAACCGGTGGAGTACGCTTCTCAACTGAGTAACCTTTTCTGAAACTACGACCCTCCCTGACCCCCGTCCTCCTCTTCCCCTGTTGGTTCCTACTCTACCGACCTACCGTAGTACCTGAGCTACCTGTACTCAGACTCACTTGAGGCCCTCTACCACTACTTGTCCCTCCGGACCGCACGACACTAAGTACCCCAGCGTTTCTCAGCCTGTACTGACTCGTTGACTTGACTTGACTTGACACCACTTGCAGACGATACTGTGTCCGATTTAGGAGGTCCTCTAATCCACAATTAGATTAGACATACATATTGTGGTGGTGACATTACACCACATTCATCTCTGATTTCGACCCATAGGTTATAACAGTGTCTGAGTTCTTAGGAGTCTGATGGATCTAGGACCCTTCCTAGACAAGTGATGGTGGTGGTAAGGGTTAGTGGAAGAGTAGATTTAACAAAGTAGGGTATCTCACCTCCCAGGCTTGGAGGGCAGTAAACTACGATTCGAAGAAGGAACTGAGTCAATGGGACTTTGACGATAGTTTCGAGATGACAGAACCCGACCTGTCTTTTACGTCAGAACCGAGGGTACTCGTGTAGATATCGATAGAAAGGAGACTGGATTAGGTTTAGTCTTATAGGTAGGAATATCAACAAAGATCTCGACCCAGGGACACTTCTGACCGTTCCTCCAGACTGAATGTTCTAAAGCCTTTACTTTCTTGTTGTTACGATGGAAGTTTGAGGAGTAGAACGGGACTTAGACGAAGAGAAGGACACAGACATAGAGTAAATTACCATAGTAGTGGGAAAGTCAGTAGGTTTGAACTTTAGAGCTTCAGTAATAGTCAAAGAGGTAGAGGGAGTAGGACTCTTAGGTTAGTCGAGAGGACAACACACAGAGGATCCATACAGGAGGAAAGACACTAAGGGAGATCAGTGGTAATCATGATCTTGGGTACTTGACCGGAGGGAAAGACTTCCGGGGGACGAGAGTTTAGGTAAGAAGTAAGACAACGGTCTACATGGAAGGGGGTTTGTGTCTAGACTGACCTCTGAGATAAATGTATTTAACTAATAAATCATTTGTAAATAACTCCGAAAGTATACACGGTTCGTGACACGAATAAAAGATTTGGTACAATTAAAAGACACCCAATTTTAAGGAGTCCCAATCGAGTTTACAATGGAAGAGGTTATACAGAGGTAGAGGGGTTGGTCTTAATCAGAAGGGTAACTAAGTTGTCGTAAAACAATAACAATGAAAACAATAAACGATCAAAATAATAAAAGTTAAATAACAACTGACTGACTCTAGTTTAGTCAGTTAGGATTTCCTTTAGTCAGGACTTATAAGTAACCTTCCTGAATCCGACTTCGACTTTGAGGTTATGAAACCGGTGGACTACCCTTCTTCACTGAGTAACCTTTTCGGAGGGTACGACCTTTTCTAACTTCCGTCCTCTTCCCCTACTGTCTCCTACTCTACCAACCTACTGTAGTGACTGAGCTACCTGTACTCAAACTCGTTCGAAACCCTCGACCACTACCTGTCCCTTCGGACCGCACGACGTCAGGTATTCCAACGTTTCTCAACCTGTGGTGACTCACTGACTTGGCTTGACTAAATAACAGTAGACAATGAAAATAATGTAGTGAGATAGAAAAGAGATTTTCCGTTATAATAATATCTTTCTTACAGTTCTCAGTTCTTTTCATGTTATAGTAAATATACACTTTAGATTTTTTTATGTTATCTTTTAAGGGACCGTCAGGTGACCAATCCCGAGGCCTGAAGACGTCCCCCGTGTCCAAACTAGGGACCAGACCAGCCCCTTGATTCTAGGACGTTCGACGAACCATGCCAGTTTTTTCTTTCTTTCGTTTTTTATGTTGGTTGATCACTTAACAACCAAGTTAAATAAATAAATTTTTTGTTTAATTTAAATAAATTTTCTCTTCGTCTAAGTATCTATGTCTCTTGTTTGATCCCCAATGGTCAACCCTCTCCCTTTCTTCTTTCTTTCTTTTTTTCTTTCTTTCACTTCAGTGAGTCAACACATGACTGAGAAACGTTAGGGTACCTGACATCGGGTGGTCCAAGGAGACAGGTACCCTAAAAGGTCCGTTCTTATGACCTCACCCAACGGTAAAGGAAGAGGTCCTCGAGAAGGGTTGGGTCCCTAACTTGGACCCAGAGGGCGTAATATCCGTCCGTGAAATGGTGGACTTGGTGGTCCCTTCAGGACCCTTTCCCTTTCCCTTTATATCCCATTCCCTCATTCTCTGTGTTTGAATACATATTTTACTCGATGTTCCTATATAATATGTTATACCCCTTATATCGGTCATAAAATATTATTGATTTGAAATTTTAACAGTTAGTGATATAACATGTCGACATTGAATATATTATAACATGTAGTTTACGTCCAGTTGAAATATTTCGTCCTTTTTTTCTTATCGTTACTCTACTATGTGATGAAATTTTTTCTCTCTTCTCTCTCAACTCTTTTTTTTTTTAGGATTAGAGTTTACAATGAGTCATCGGATCAGAGTTAACAATGAGTCATCGGATCAGAGTTAACAATGAGTCATCGGTATATTGTGTCCCGTTCACTTGAAGGTGAGACTTTTAGTCGAAGGAGTCGGTGTTTTACCTATGTTATTATAGGGATTGAGTAACCAAAAAACCCCCCCCGCACTCCCCCCAACCTAATCTCTGTTGCAGACTTTTCGTAGACTGTGAATCATCCACGGAGAGCTATCTCGTTCCTAAGAATTGGACTTCAAGTACCTGGGAATCTCCTATACACTTATTTCAAGTCCTCTCCCGGATTCTTAGAGGGATGTTTCATAGATTAGACATAGTCAAGTCAAGGGAAGTCGAGGGTCAGACCTGAGAACCGCTTGGGTACTTGGCGTCGTACGGTCCGGAGTGACAGGTAGTGGTTGAGGGCCTCAAATGGGTTTGAGTACAGGTAACTCAGCCACTACGGTAGGTTGGTAGAGTAGGAGACAGTAGGGGAAGATGAGGATGGGAGTTGGGAAGGGTCGTAGTCCCAGAAAAGTTTACTCAGTCAAGAAGGGTAGTCCACCGGTTTCATAACCTCAAAGTCGAAGTTGTAGTCAGGAAGGCTACTTGTGGGTCCTGACTAGAGGAAATCCTACCTGACCAACCTAGAGGAACGTCAGGTTCCCTGAGAGTTCTCCGAAGAGGTTGTGGTGTCAAGTTTTCGTAGTTAAGAAGTCCCGAGTCGAACATCAAGTTGAGAGTGTAGGTATGTACTGATGACCTTTTTAGTATCGGAACTGATCTGGGAACAACTGTTTCATTACAGAGACGAAAAATTATACGACAGATCCAACCAGTATTGAAAGGAAGGTTCCTCATTCGCAGAGAATTAAAGTACCGACGTCAGTGGTAGACGTCACTAAAACTTCGGGGGGTTTTTATCAGTCGGTGACGAAGGTGACAAAGAGGTAGATAAACGGTACTTCACTACCCTGGTCTACGGTACTAGAAGCAAAAGACTTACAACTCGAAATTCGGTTGAAAAAGTGAGAAGAGAAAGTGAAAGTAGTTCTTCGAGAAATCAAGAAGTGAAAGACGGTATTCCCACCACAGTAGACGTATAGACTTCAATGACCATAAAGAGGGCCGTTAGAACTGAGGTCGAACACGAAGAAGGTCGGGTCGCAAAGAGTACTACATGAGACGTATATTCAATTTATTCGTCCCACTGTTATATGTCGGAACTGTATGAGGAAAAGAATCTTTCATAGATAAAACATATAGAGATACGTGTAGAAAAAGACCCTTCTTCCCGGAATCGAAGGTAGTCGTATAATTTCCCTAACACTTTGTGTTCGCCAATTCTTGGAGTCACTACATGGTATTTCTGGAACTCCCTAATCTCGGCTGGAAAGTCCTAAATTGTGCACGAAAGAGTACGTATACATCAAAGATTAGAAGCGTTGTCAGGGAATTTCCTCCACAATCATCATATGGATAAAAAGTCTACGTTTTTGCTTCTTCGCCAACTTTTTCCGTTCTCAAGGATGTCTGCTAGATCGGGAATAAGCTCCGGCTCTTGACTCTCTCCGAGTCTCTTGGGTCAAGGTCATCCTCGAGTAGCGGAGCCGGCGGAGGGTGGAGCGTCCAAGCATAGGGGTCGCGTCGTGTGCTGACCGCCAGCGACGTCCTTAGAACTGACTCACTTTAGGTGGAGGGCACCGCCCGCGGCTTTTCGAGGCCCCCGCGCCTCGAGGCGGGGTGCGGCCCGACCCGGGCGGGGACGGCGCCAGCCATAACAGTCTGCCAAGGGCCGCAGGGAGCCAAAGGGAGCCATCAAAGGCCGTTTCTAGCCCTCAAAGATTGCACGGGGAACATCAGAGAGCCGACGGCAGGAGCGGTGGCGGCGGGGAGAAAAGCCGAGGGAGAGGGTATGGGTGGGGNGCTAGCCGGGCCGACCGCGGAGACAGCAATGCCCGACTCGTTCTACCGCCGGAAGCCCTAGAACTCGATGCTTGTGGCCGGGGACTTCGCCGGCGCCGACCCCGGAGGACTACACATGGGAGTTCTAGGGTTTGTCTTCCTCCACTCAAGTCTTTAAGCCCGAGGGTCCCCCGGTCCCCGGTCGCTAGCCGTCTCCTCCTTCGCGACTACCGACCCCCTTCGCCCCCGCCCCGCCGAGACACCCTCACGTTCAGGGCTTTCCCCCTTCTCATTTCACCTGACCACAGCCTCTCATTCTGGACCCCCTCCACCCCCGACCAAAGACCCGATCTTGGCCCTCACTACAACCCCGGTGCGACCTCCGCGGGGGAGATGTGTGTGTGTGGAGTCTTTCAACAGACTCCGCCGACCTACTTGATTCCGACGAACATTTGAGCGTCCCCTTCTCACGACAACTCCCTCGAGACCCCTAACCCTTAGAATCATGACACCCCCACTCCCCCAGGTTTAATTATATTCTCTAATAAAATTTTATTATTACACGATAGATGAGGGGTTAGTAAAAGGATAAAAAAAGGTGGGAACAAGGGAAGAGAAGACGGGAGAAGGTGGTGGTGGTGGTAGAGGGGGTTCCTTCCTTTTTCGATTTTACAACAAAAGGACGGAGTCCTACTTAATTGCCGGAACTTACATTTTGTTCCAAAGTTATTGGTCGGGCGACAGAGACCCCTACTTGTACCGTGACGGTTCTTACAGTTGAAATTAGGACGGTTCCACTCTGTTGGGGTAGTCCGACTTCCTTTTCCGACCTTCTTAGACTCTCCCTCGTTTCTGGGACCCGACCCTTCTGCATTTCCCTACTGGATTGACCGCCACAAAAGGAAACATTGGATTACGACGGTGTGACCGTAAACGGGTAGTTTCCGTGTCGGTGGAAAGACGAGACAGAAGGGTGGGACTCCACATCGAAAGAAGGGAGTCTAGTCAAGGTTGAAGTCGTCGTAGTAACGTCTCTTCAATGCAACATTGTGGGAGGGACTGTAACCATCTTCCTTCGGGGTTCACTTGGTCTTCCTGTTGAAGACCGACCACTGACGTGCTAGGGTCTCACGGTAATTATGAACCAAATGACTAGACCGACCGTGGTTCGGTGAGTGTGTTGATCGGTTTTTCCACTCCATGACAAAGGACAAGAAATCCGGTTTCCCCCCTTGCACTCATGGTTCATGGGAGACTAAAAGTCTAACTTCATGTGCCCACAGTCGAGTGACCCCACTCTCTCCAGAGTGACAAACGTTACAGGTAAGTCCAGGGGTAAAAGTCATTCTTCCTTCTTCACAAACCCATAAATCGGTTTATGTGTCACGGACACTACGCCCGACGGACCGAGTAATTCTACTGGACACGGATGATACGTCGTTAGAGTCTCTGGTTCCAATTCTTCTCTGTATAACTGGGGAAGTGTCCACTCATTGAGGATTATGGTCTCCTGGATGGTGACTAGTGAAGTTTCTCACCACCTCTTTGGAACTTTAATGAGAGGAAGGAGTAGATATAAGGAACGAAGACGAACACAGAATGTAAGTGAGTCAATCATTTGTAGTTCACAGAACTCATAGATGACATACACACGACGACGACGACGATTCAGCGAAGTCAACACAGGCTGAGACACGCTGGGGTATCTGCCATCGGGTGATCCGAGGCGGTAGGGACCCTAAGAGGTCCGTTCTTGTGACCTCACCCATGACCCGATATTTCTATTAGTGATGGATTAGGGACGAGAATCCTACGAATATCAGATCATCCCTACGATTCCGGTGACATGTTTAGGGTATTAATTTATATCTTTGTATCACAGTTTTCACCTCCGTCCCCGAAGGAACCACCGAGTCACCATTTCTTAGGTGGACGGTCACGTCCTCTGTACTCAAACTAGGGACTAGACCTTTCTAGGGTGTACGGAGTCTCGTCGATTCAGACACTCGGTGTTGATAACTCGGACCCGAGACCTCGGGTACACGGGGTTGATGACTTCGGATGTGTGGGATCTCGGGCACGAGATGTTCTCTTCGGTGACGTCACTCTTCGGACATGAGGTGTTGATCTCTGATCGGGGTGAATGGTGTTGATCTCTCGAACGCACGTCGTTACTTCTGGGTCTCGTCGGTTTTTATTTATTTATTATAATACATTATATTTTTTCACCTCCGTCTTCAAAGAAACTCTGAAGTCACTTGTCTTTCCAATAAAAGAAAACCCCTGTGGACCTTTCCGAAATCCTTCCACTGTAAACAAAAACAAAACAAAACAAAATAAAACAACTTCATATCAACTAAATATGACAACACAATCAAAGAGCACATGTGGTTTCACTAAGTCAATATGTATACACACAAATAGATATAAGAAAAAAAGTAAGAAAAGGCAATATCGAATAATATCTTATAGCTTACATCAAGGGACACGATACGTCATCCTGGAACAACAACTTCCACCGTAAACTGATCTCGGATATGCCCCTACTTATCCTAAATCTTTGTACCACTAACCCTCACCCCCACCCCCTGTCTTCCACAAGATTCGTCTCCCTGTGACATTTTATCGGTAGAAGGGTAGAAAAAAGATCTTACCTGAGTCTAGTAGTGGTTCACGAATACCCTCGTCGAAGTTTTCTACCGACTTATGATGGCTGGTCCCGGACGACCTTCACCCCCGACACCGAGGTGATATCCCGGGAATGGGGTACTACAACTCTACCGTTAGGCCGTCACCCTGATGTTGCTCTTCGACCGGTACAAGTACAAAGTCCATCCTTCCTCTCACACAGCACACCGTACCTTTACTCGGACTGGAGTATGAGACGGTTGTACCTCGTCTCAGGTGGACGGTGGAACGGGGTGACCACCAAAAGGAGTAGGAAAGTAAATGAAAGAGACGGAGTAGAGATTATCAGGGACAAGCTTTGAGTAGGGGAAGGGTGGGGACCACAGGTATCCTGCCTTACGACCTGTCTGTACTCAAGGACTGGACCCATGAACTCACAAAACTCTTTTAGGCAGGACCTCTCCTACTTGACGAATTTGACGACGACGGGGACGACGAAGCTCATTCCGGATCCTAAACCCCCCCCCCCCAGAGTCCTCCTAAACTCCTCTATATTCCGTGTTCTCGACACAGGGAACCTCTCTTGACCCCGCCCCAAACTAGCAGTACAGAGGTGTCATGAGGCCTCTCAAACAAGTCAGACGTATGGAGAGGGCGGCGGAACGGATGAAGACATGTGCCTCTGACCGGGACGTCGACCTACCACACTCGTCAGTGAGTAGAGTACACTACAGACGAGTCAGCTGTTCGTGTGACGGGTGGTGGGGACGAGGAGTCGGGGGTTGATCGTCGTGTGGGAGATGTGGGAAATCACTGGACGAATACACGGGAGTCGTGGCCGGGGATCAAAAACCGGAGTCGACATAGGAAGTCCATCCATGACCCACCAGGGTACTTTCATAATTGTAATTCTTCGTAGAACTCTTCTCAGTCCACGAACAGGACCTTTTACCCTCACTAAGATTGAACCCCCGTTTTCACCCGTGACTCTTAAACGAACCTTTAACAGTCGAAGACTAAGTACCCCACAATCAAGGAAAAGTCAATTATGGGTAGGTCCGGATTTATCGTCTGGGTTTTGGAAATCCTCCCATCTACTCCTCTCCCCGAGTCTCTACCTCACCACGGTGGGGTCCCTGAATCTTACTGAAACCTAGTCTTCGGTTTCCCACTCCAGAATATCACCCGAAGATCTGTCCATCGGTACCTTTGGCTCAAACTGAATCGACAAAGACAGACCGTCTGGTAGGACGACACAACAGGATCACGGGACCAAACCGTGATAAGTGACTGACTATCAGCTTAGTTCTGACCGAGTGGTGAACTGGTGGACGGATAACGGGGGAGGTTGGACGGGTACGGTCTCCCGTTGTCACGGAAGTGAGTCGTCCATTCAGACTGGTTATCGGAGCATGGGGGTCCCCTGACCCTACACTCTTCAATGGGCAAGTCTTTATCACTGGATCGTAGACGATGAGAAGAAAATCGGATCTCGGGACCGGAAAAAGAAATACGAAATGATGTAGGAATTTCGGGAGGAAAAACGTCCAGGCACGTTTCAACGCCCTCTAGCTCGTTGTCTAGTTCCTCGCTCCTGTCCGGCAACTCCAAGCGACCAGAAAACTATTCACGGTCCTTCGATGACGTCCACCCACGGTCTTCTGTCTGACATTCTTACAAACTCCTTTCCTAGTCCTACCATTCCTGTATGTCTAGACTCTCGACCGTATCTGGTCCGGAGATCAATTCAGGGGAAATGGTGAAAAGGAGGAATCCGAAGTGGTAACCTGCTCATGAGGTATGAAACCTTCACAACCTGTCGGTATCAAAACTTGCGAGACTGAAGTCGTTGAGAGAACTAAGGGAGACATTAGCTTAGAAACCTAACCCCGGATCGTTCCTACCCGTACTCCATTATTCGTTCTTCCCCTTCTCTCCACTTTTTGTCTCGTTTGCGTTGTCATATATACTCCCCTTTCGCACCACTCCGTAACTTCGGTCTCCTACAGACTTCTCTGTTGGGTAGAATGACTCGGATCCTATAAAATTCTACCTCAGACGACGTCGACGATTCACCGAAGTCAGCACAGGCTGAGACACACTGGGGTACCTGACGTCGGGTGGTCCGAGGAGGCAGGTACCCTAAAAGGTCCGTTCTCATGACCTCACCCCACGGTAACGGAAGAGGTTTTTACCTTAGATCAACGACCCTTCAACCTTGAACCAAGAAACAGGAGTTGAGATGGATGAATGGGATAGAAGGAAACCAGAGGTCTAGAGGAGTCTACTACTACGTCACCATAGTAATGACACACTTACCCGACAGTCGACGTTCGCAAGACCAGCCGTAGCACGCTACCACCATCGGTTCGACGACCTCTTCTCTGTCCGTCTCTAACTCCGACTCCAATCCCTGTCGGGTACCCCGTCACCGTCAACCCTAACCTCGGTCTAACTCGACCATCACCCTGTTTTCAACTTTGACACTCTCACTTCTTCACCATCTTTTACATGTCCCTTTCAACTCCTGTATTCCGTTTTCATCTTTCCTCGCCTTGGTACAGTCTCAATTCTCTTCACTGGTTCCACGTTAACCCTCTACCATTTCTTTTACCCTCAGTCCCCTCCCCTCACCTTCATTTTTGGAACCCCTACCTCCGTCTTGTCAGTCATCAAGTTCCTAATGTGTACCCGCTCACTTCTTTATCAACTTTGGGTTAGAATGTCAGACAAGAAAGTAGAATGTCGCAACACCTCTTAGCCTTCGACGTCTACTCTTCCCAAGGTAACGGAGACCGAGGGAAAGACGAGGGTCACGAGGGTAAAAGGTTCTACAGGAGAATGTCAAAGACCTATGTGTCCGAGGGTACGACTCATACCTGGACGGTGAGAGACCAAGGGAGACGGATCTGAGTCGGTAGGACAGTAGTCTTTCGTATCACTTCCCGGAAGACCCTATATAAAGTCAGAACTCGAGATTCGTAAGACTGAAAACCTGTATTAAGATCAGAAACTAGTAGAATGTCAAGTTGTCCCAGCTTTTTATTTCTGTTCTTATTCTTACTCTCGTACGTCAACTGCGTAAAAGTGCATATTTATCGTCTCTACGACATAAGGAAATCCTCTACCACACACCCCGTCTTCAACCCCATCCTATTGGTTGGTGTAAAGCAGGGAGTTATCGAAACCAAAACAAGCAAAAAACACAAAAAAAAAAAACTCAGTAAGGATAAGAACAGATGAAGTCCATGGATCCTCGTGGTACGGAAACCACATAAAGGAAGAAAGACGGACAGAGAAAACACGAGGAGATTGAGTAGAAAAGAGGAAGGGAGAGAGGTCGCCTGGGGGCTTCACTCTCACTCGCTCACCTTAAGAAATTGAACCATGACGACAAGACACTTGACTAAGCTGTACTACAAAAGAGGGTGTTGTACATGTGAACGTGGGAGTAGAGGGCTCCCCTGGAACGGAAGCCTCGGGGACCAGGGGCCGGAGGGAGAGGGAAACTACTGGGCCGACTACTGGGTCTCGCGTTCCTCCGACTCCCGTCGTCGTCGTCGTTCGACCTCCACTCGCTCGAAAAGGAACAGGATCTCACAAAGAAGAACTGTCGGCGTAGAAGGACCGAGGTCCTCAGGAGACTCTTAGGAAATGCTTCATTCCTCCTATCCTAAACGAATCACGAAACGTCAAATGGTTCGTGAGAGTTCAATAATAAAAAAAAGTAAACTAAGAGTGTTGTCTGGACACTCCATAACAAAAAGAAAAAACCCCGCCGTCCACCCCCTGACACAGTGTATCGAACGTCCTAGAATCTACGGGTTGGTTCCTGGTGCCGTCATTTACACGGCTCAGAAACGGTGACCTGGTGGTCCCTTAAGGGGCGGCGGGGGACTGGGGTGGGCGGCACTCCATAGGAATAGGAGTAAAATTTCGACTCTCTTTGGTTCCGGACGTCTCCAATTCCCTGGTCAGTTCCGAACCTAGACCTTGGTCACGAAAAGGGTCATACCCGAGGAGAGAAGTTGAGGTTAGTTGAAAAGCTCTACCACCCCTCGTCGAGGGGTCCCGATTTCGTCGAAGCGAAGACAAGAGATGTGAGTCCTAGGTCCTGAGAGTCTCAGATACCTGTAACTGGGATCGAGGTCACACGAGAAACTCCTGTACCTCTTCGGACTAAAGAGTCATTCAATGACCACACCTTCGTAGGTCGAGGACTCCAGGAAGGCAATACGGTGAAACCCCTCAAAGGAATACGTGGGGGGAGTTAGGGAAACAGAAGGAGATTTGTAAGACGGGAAAGCGGAAAGAGAATCAACAAGAGGGGATGATACGGGACACTCCCCTTCCCGTCAGGTAGGGGACTCTTTGGTCTACAACTCTTCCTCCACTTCGGGGGTGGGTTCCTCTTCGATCTTCCTTGGGAACCCCAAGAAATACTGGTCGGCGCCGTACACGTCATACGGTGTGTGAAAGGGTAGGGGGTCCATGACAAGTGGTTGTGGAAGGCTGGGAGACAAGACTCGGGTCCAAAGACAGGTTCCTGAAACGGCTCCCCAACCTCGACAAGAACTCCCACACCATACGACCCTTCCCAACCTCACGACCCCACGACTCCCCGTACCTCGTACGAAAACTCTCCTCCCTCTCACTACGGACGACCTCAGACTACCACGGCGACCCTACGTCCTCCTCAGTACGTCGGTACTCACGTTGGTCGCCAACCAGCATGACAAACCCCACCCTTTCGTCGCTCTACTACGGGCGGTACGGTAGTTCTTTTAATGGTTCCTATAGGACTTCCAAGACTTGGCGTTCCCCTGTCGTCTTTGACCACCCAAACTCCGTGGACTTTACCTAGAGGGGGTTTCTCGCGGAATCAGTCAGAAGGGAAGGGGTCGTATCCCTTGAGGGTCAGTACAGGGTTACAGGACAGAGAACCTCAGAGGACTCTCGAGATCAGGAAAACTTTGAAGGGGGGAGTAAGGGGGGGAGACGTCTGGTCGAACGAGGATAACACGGAGACTTAGGACCTCTGGACTGTAAGAATCCATGGAGTGTCATTCGGGGTATGATGGGCGGGAGGGAGAGGGAAGGGAGGGAGTTGGATCGTGAAGGGACATGTATGAGGAGATTCCAGGTGTATCATACACCAGGAGGTTTGGAAACGAAGTGACAAGGGAAGGGAAGTAGGGAGGGGGTCGGGAAGGAACTGGGAGGGCAGGGCAGAAGGGAGAAGGAAGGAAGGGAAGGAGGGAGGGAGGGAAGGAAGGGGAAAGGGAGGGGTGGTATCGGAAGAGAGGTATAGGGGGGGGGGTGGGGGTCAACGGACCAATAGAAGGGACAGGACTGAACAGGGAAAGTTGACAGGGGAGTCCACCCCTCCTACCTGTCTTCGCCGCTGCTTTGGCTGGACTTCGAAAAGGGTGACGGCTCCTATAGAAACGATTCAAGGTCGTGGAAAGCGTAATACTGGTTGTGGTCCAGTGCCGAGTCCACACCCGGATTCAGGTCGGGGGAAGGGTGTAAGACCGGAGGGACAGGACAAAAGGAAGAAAGGAATAGAAAAAAGAGAGGGTCCGTCCGATTCGGAGGACAAGAGTGGGGAAAAGGGGTAGTAGGAAAGGACGATGGGACCAAGAAGAGTGGAGAGAGGTGAGGGTAGAGAGTGAGGGTGACGGGAATAGTCCAGAGGGCCTTACAAGACCTCGTCTAGTGCTCGAAACGGGAACCGTACAGCATGGTGAACGGAGACCACGTCGTACACGTCAAATAGAAGCTGGAGTACCTTATAAGTGAGTCGTAGTCACCGGAGTAGCTGAAACGATAAGTCCACCCCCTCAACCCCTCTACTCCCTCTCCCGCAAACACGTCATGTCCCAGTGTTCCTGTTCTCGTCTCCGAGTTCGGTCACAGGGTACAATAAACCTCCCTGGTTTTCCGATCACAGCCCTCTCACCGGGCACTCGATTCGGTCGTCCTTATCTCTGAGTTCACGAGGGACCCCTCCGGCCTCTCTACCTAATCTCGTGACCCGTGTCTGACAGGAAGGTGACACCTGAAGTATCCTAACATAGGACCTGTGACCCATCTAGTAACTACACCGAACAACAATTATCTTATTTCCTGTCACCGTATACGGTAACCCCGGGAAGGTCCGACTCCGTAGAGATCGTCCTTTCCCGAGGTCAAAAGAGTGTCCTTCCCCTTACTACATATTGTAAGCTCCGGAGAAGAACAAAGAGTTGGGGGTGAGTGAGACGATCGACGACTTACTTGACTCACATCAGCTCCGGCTTGACGAAGAGTTTAGGAGTCTAGACCACCCGTCGATGTGGTGGTCGGACACGGACACGTAGCACCGACAGGACGCGGTGATAGTACGGACGGAGTAGGAGTTGGTCCTGGTCTACCGTGTCCAGAAACTCCCCATTCACCTCGAAGTCTTATTGGTTTTAGGTACCCCGGGACCACTTCCGGTAACCTTTACTGGACGTCTCTTGTGTATCCCGAGAACGTTACGTCTTAACGTACGGAAGGACCATCCCTCCCCTCTCTTGTAACGCCTCCCTGTCCTTAGAACCGCGGGTCTGGGCGGTAACGAGGTCCGCACTGGAACAGGGAAGAGCTGTCCGACACACCGCATCAATTCGTACCCTACTTGGCCAGGCTACCAAGGAGACGTCTTGCGACATAGGAACGTATAGAGATACTAGACATGTGGAGGACATCGGTAAATTTCTCGTTTAAACCCCTTGAGAAGTCCATTCTCTCCACCTTCCATTCCCCATCTCTCATCCTGGAGTAGGGTAGAGGAACGATGACGGGTTGGATCCTCGTCTCGTGTCGAATGGTGGGACGACACAGACGTCTCAGTAAACCCCTGTCACAGGAGATTCACAAGAACCAGGGGTCTCACCCGGAGGAAGGAGTAGTCGGAACGAAGACCGGGTGCGGACGTCCCGGGTGCGAGGAGGAGGGACGGAGGACCCCGGGGACACGGAATGGGAGTGAACCAAAGAAAGGACGGGTCAACCAGCCGAAACAGGGTAAAGGGGAGAAGAACGGAATTCCGGGAACCAGGGAGTAAAAGAGGAAAAACAAGAAAAGAGGAGAAAGGACTGGTAGGGAGACCGAGTGATCGTGAAGGAGTTATCACGAGAGAGGAGAGGGGAGGACGTCACTGAAGACGAGGTTCCACTTCTTGTGGTAGATGACGTTACACCTCGGCAGTCTCAGGTTGTACGCGACCCGTGGACTCAAGTACTAGCTGTGAAATCTCTTGGGGCGACGAGTGTGGAAGTGGATGTGCCCCGATCCGTTCTCAGAATCACTCTTGGGACGATTGGCGATGTCGAAACAGACGTTACGGGAATACGTGCAGACACACCCCGTGGTACTAAGCCTATCCATACCCCGCATGACTCACTCCGTACCCGTGGTGCGAGGGCGGACTACAACCCTCCCTACTGAACGGGCCCTCCATGGTGTTGGAACCAATATCGGCCCCACCTCTACTTTTCAATTACTCAGACTCCAAAACGGTCTTGTCCCAAAAACGACTCCCGTAAACATGAAAAGGGGTCCCACTTACTGTAGCGGTAGGACACACGTCTCGACTGGCCGATAACGTTCAGTGACTCACGTCTCACCGACCCTCACGAATTCCGGAACACGACGAGGAGATTGTTACCGTGAACGCCAAAGTTGCTGGAGGAGACGTTACATCTACACTCTGACCCCCACCCCCGCGTGGCCCGTCAGGGGTCCCGTCCTCAGACGAGGGTCACTGACACTCTTGCCTCCCTGTCGAAATACGTCTTACCTCCGGGTCGTGAGTCTCATCCTCTTGAGAAAGGTGTGACTCAGGACCACACACAGACGAAAAAAGGAGGTCCAGTCACTGGACAGAAAAGTGCTGAGGGACCGGTGAAAACAACGGTAGGAGTAGCGAGCCGTCACAAACGAGGACCTCCTAGACTAAGCGACACGCCGGTAGGGAAGTGAGGAATTACGACCATTTGATGGTTAAACACTGGGCATCTTTCAGATCTGGGGGTTACAGTTATGTGTGAGTTACCGGTATGAGAGGAACAAGTGACACCCCGAGGACCACCGTGGTCTTCGGTTAAGACAACACACAGAGTCCGACCCTCCCCGGAGAAAGACTGGGACGTGGACATAGGGGTCAGAAAGGACAAGGACTGGGAAGGTCCAAGAGGGGAGATGTGATATCTTGTCAACCGAGGGAGGAGGTTACACAATAGAGGAAAACGGACTGGAGTCGGTGGAAAAATCACGGAGTCGTGGGTGTTTGGGTGTATATCGGGTGGAAGTAGGAAAGGGGCGGAGACACAGAAGAGACATCGAACGTCACTTGTCCTGAGACTCGGTCCCCGGGCCGAATGGACGGCGTAGGAGGAGGTGGAAAAGTTCTGTGGAGTCGAGTTAGGAACGGTTAGCCTACCTTCATTCACTGAGGTAGGTTCGGTCGGACGGTTCCTATCACACCGATGGGATGGGGGTGGCAAAGATGAAACCGAAGGGGACTGAAGTCGAGAGAGGTGGTCTGTTCGGATGACATCCTTAGGCGAGGAGGACACTGGCGGTGGACGACCGACGGAGGGTCTTGGCGTAGCACCTACCTCGACACAAACGACAAGAGTTCCGACACAAACATGAACCATACCCCCATCCTTCTCGCCACGGTTTTCACACATATCCCACCTCTCGGTCGATTTGATGTTTCCCGTCAGAAAGAGAGAGGATTTCCACCAGAGAGACTGGAAAGACCTCCTATCCTTCCTCCCTTCATACAAAGACAGGGTATCCCGTCCTAAACCCCTCACGACGAAGACACCGAGACCCTGTCCAGAGGTGTGTCGTAACCCTAGAGTGAAACGTGAGGCATAGAGGGTGGACACTTGGCGTCCCCTACGCCTTGACTTCCCAAGCCCGAAGTGACACTGTCCTCCTCGTCTTCTTGAAGGTCTCCTCCTCCCTCCTCCACCGTCACCGTCAGCCTCCGTCCCACCGGCGTTGTAGAGACACCTCTGTCGGTCAGACCTACAGATACGGTTCATGCACGATGCGTCGTAGACGGTCGTCCAGTCAGAGTGGAAGAGAGTGTCTGGAGAAGTTACGACGATATATTATATCAGAACAAAGGGCAGTACTAGTGTGGTGGAGGGGCGGTATGTAAAACAGGGAGTGGTTGACGACCAGGTAGGGGGAATAAGGATTGGGGGAGTGACCAACCGGGTCAGGGGACTAAGAACCGAAGGAGTCCTTACCCATCCTCTTGCAACGGAATTTAGCGACACACTTCTGTCGTTACTGGACGTTCTGGGTCACAACTCGTCACGGGTCCGGGTCGCGGAGTACGTCGAATAGACGATGGGTGTAGCCGACGACCTGTTGCTCCTACCCCTTTTGGGCGTCGCCGTTGCGTAATTCGCATAAGAGGTCCATCCGGTTCCACTGCCCCCAGAACCTCCTTCGCCACCCCGGACTTGGACCCCACTCTACTACCCTTGGAACTCTCTTTTTCTCTCCCTCTTAATTCATCCTTCTACTTACTCCTATACCTGTTTTCCACCACTCTCTTTGTCGAGGTCGTACCCAAAGCTTCAGTTCGGTTATACCAGATCTGAGTTCTCACTTGGTAACCCACTCCCGTGTGTCGACCGACCTCATCCCGAAACCGAATAGTCACCCTCTGTCTCGTAACCCTCCAGATCCAAAACCAGAATACACAGACCGTACAGCTAGCATCGAGTCACTACTCATCATTACGACAACCTTTCGATGACGAATGACTCACCGACGAAGTACGACCCATGGCACGAATCATGAGGTACATCTAAAGGAGTCAATCAGAAATGTTGGGACACTTCATCCATACTTATAGGGACAAAATCGTAGTTACTTTGACTCCGATCTTCTCCAATTCATTGAACGGGCTCCAAGTCATTGAGTGCGTCGACCATTCAAATCTCAGTCATATCCTCGGGTCCAGACGGACGTGGGAAGGACGGAGCGGTGTGACGACGTCTGTAAGTACACTGACCCCCACCTTTTTATTTCGACAACTCCCTTTGGATTTCCTTACTCCGGAGAAGTCGACTCTCTTCTATTACGGAGTCTCTCTAATTGATTCTGATCGGGAGCCCAGACATTTCCTGAAACTTTTGTCCTCACCGCTCGAAGTTGAAGTTGTAGTTTCTAAATTCAATTCGTAATTCGTCTTGAAGGACTACGGCTCCTTACACTCCGAGACCTCGTCCTTTGACCCCTTCTACACTTTAAAAAGGTTTTGGTGAAAACTTTATCCTATCTAAAAAAAAGTCAGTAAAACCTAATAAATTCACACTAAAAAGGATTTCTCCCTTTCAGCTCCCGGGAAAGTCTGGAGGTCCGTATACACTAAGTTCCAACACTCTCTAGTCCCCGACCGTAGTCCCATGATTCACCGACCCTACTGTGTCACTACTGATCTAACGACTACCCCAGAGACAGTGTCTTGAACCTGGTCACCTGGTACGCGGTCAGAAGCAACCTTGATGTCGAGTACTAGTTCGTCTGGGGATTGTTACACTCACCAAGGGTCTGGGAGAGAGTACGAGTGAAGGTTGTTATACACAGTCCCTTCCCTCGACGGTATCTTCTCGGATCCAAGATAAAAACCCAAGACCTCTATTCTCTCCTACCCTTCTACCGTCTACACACCTCGGCTACTATTCCCTGTACCCAACTCTCACAACCCCGAGACTCGACACCCCTTCCAACCGTCGACACCATCGTCTCCGATAAAGACACCGGTGTCGACATTCCCCCATACATTTCCTCTTCTGCCACCCCGTGACCTCCTCATGACGTTCCACCACCTCCCGTACTACGGGTTGTCTCAACACAGGGATGGGAGGGTAGTCGGAGGTGCCCACGGAAGGAGACAGAAGTAGAGGATAGAGAGGATGATAGAGAAACGGAAACGGTGTTCGATTGGATAAATGGAGGGGACACGGAAAGTAGGAGGAATCCTCTACTTGAGGGAGAATCTCTTGTAGCGGTTCCGGTGTTAGCTCCAAAAGGTTGTCAGACGTCTCTGTCCCAGTAGAAGACCTTTACGACGTTCGTTGTACGGGTCGTCGTCGTTCTGGTTCGGACACGAGTCCAACTCATCTTTACACAATCCTGGGTAGGGGAAGACTCAAAAGAGAAGGTCATCACATTTACTAAAGTCGACGGGTCTCTACAGTCCGTACAGGTAGATCTTTTCTCTCCTCCCTAACAAGGTCGGAACGGACCGAGGAGACATTGGGACACACACGGTAAAGAGGTCGAGGGATCTTGCGAGCCCACATACCGACCACCGAGGAGAGTAACGGTTTGACGGGTGGAGTCAGGTCCCCGTACACAATTTCCGACGACCCCTTCTTAACCTCTTACCGGTCGTAGACCTGTGGAGAAGGGCGTTTCTTGCACTAGCTGTTTTCGTCTTCTCCATTTCGCCGACAACACCCCGACCCTAACACCTCGCCTTACCTCTCCTCCGGGTCCCTCCTTCTGTTCCACTCCGGCGGACGGGGCCAGAGAGTAGGAGATCGACGGGTATGGAACGGGGCTAGGATAGGAAAGGGTTAGGACCCCACGAGGTGAAGGGTCGGTTACGTGGGGTAGGAGTTGGGGTACAAGAGGTAGCCGTGGGGACTGGGGGGGGGTAGGAGGGGGCGTAAAGGGGAGGTGGAGGAAGGAGGGACTTAGGGCGTAGGAATAGTAGGAGGGCGGGTACCAGGGAGATAAAGGTGACGGGACGGGCGTACGAGTAGTTTTATGGGGAGGATTCCCGGGGGACGGGGCAAAGACAAAACGTGTAACGGTCAGGGGGGGGGGGGCGTCACGTCGGGGTAGGAAGAAGGTAGTATCGTAGAGTGTCGGTCTGAGGGAGGGGGTGAGAGACGTCGGGGGGGGGGTTGCCTCCGGAAATAGGATAGGAAGGGGTAAGGTTACGTCGAGGTAGGGGGTTATGGTAAGTCTTGGGCGTTTCGGGGGTTATGACGTCAAGAGTTGTGGTCAGGTAAGGACGTGTTACGGGGGGCGGGTTATGACGAGGTCGGGTCTCATGGGGGGTCTACGAAAGACTTAGGGGCCGAAACGGCGGAGGGCAACAGAAGAGGGTTTAACGTTCAACCTGGTCAGACCTCTAGAACCGGAACCCCTGAGTGTCACCTAGGATCCCATGTCTCCCGCAAACCCCCAGCCAACTAAACAGATCCACAAGTACCCCTTCCCGACGTCCTTTAACTGAGTGTCCTCTTGTCGTAAACCACGAGTTCCCAATGACCTCTCCCTCCGTAGAGTTTTCCCAATTACCTTAAACTCCCCTCCCCGTCGTGGCTCCCCCAATTACCACACACACCCCCCCAACGACCGCCCCTTCGGCACACTTACTCGCAAGACATGGGGCCTCAACGGTACCTCTGCCACTTACCCCCCTAACACACTTGAGTCGACGCCTGATCGGGGGGGGGGGTATGTGTGTGCGTGTGGGTGAGGGAGGACGGGGTGGAGGGATGAGGATGGGGAAGGGGAGGAGGGAGGTGGGCCCACGTAAGACCCGTCACAGACCCTAGATTGGTGGGTATGAAAAGAGGGGTAAAGGAGACTCGGGGGGGAAATCAGAGAAACGGGCGGGAGGGAGGAGGAAAAAGAGAAAGGGAGGGAGAGGAGAGAGAGAAGGAAAGAGGGAGAAAGAAAGAAAGAGAGAGAGAGTGTGTATGTGTGTGTGCGAGAGTGAGGGGAGAGAACCACCGCCACCGGCCCGCAAGGGTAAGAGGGAGGGGGTGGGGAAGTCGGTCAAGAATTTCCTCGTCCGGATGTTAGAACCTTCCGCCCTCTTTATCCCCCTTTGAGTTAACACACACACACACAGGTACGCCCTCACAGAGACACACGGATACATATACACAACTGACTTGTCGACAACACAGCTTTCCGGACACACGGAGCTCACACAACGACAAAGACGAAGACAGAGGTGGACACACAGTGGCAATACGACGGACACAGGGACCTATAAATGGATACACCATACACACTAATCCAAAGTCACTCAGAGACTTACATAGAGAGACATTCAGAGACCGAGACACTTCGAGAGACAGAGTCTTCCACCCTGATATACTCCCTCAGAGACACCCAAACTTTATATACACTTATATAAGACTCACTTATAGTGTCACAGATACTAAGGCCGAAAGAGAGGGAGTGAGGGAGAACTCAGAAACACTCAAATAAAGACACTCAGAGACTCACACACAGGGGGCGGGAGGCAACAAATAAAATGTGACCGACTTGTAGTTGTTACGGATCCCACGATCCGTCTGACGAAAGACGGAGTCAAAGACCGTGGCGCACACTTAATCTCTATTAACGGTCTTTCCTGACTACGAATTCATAAACCTTCGTCACTCCCGACACCTTTTTGCATGTCCTCCCGGACCCCTGACAACACTTACAGACAGGACGGGGGACGGGACGGTCTCTCTCTCCCCCAGAGAGATCTCCGGGGAAACGAATACACTACGTATAAGGGAATAAGACGGAATCAGGACCTCACTCCACGTGTTAGGATGGGAGAGGACTGCACCTCCTGGGATACCCCCAATACCCAGGACCTCCAATCCTCGAGTCATAGGTCCTTCTCATGGGTCCTTGAACTCGAGGTGAAGGACAAGGGGGTGTACGATGAGACCGAGGTCAACTGGGGCTACTTGAGGTAACCGACTCTTCAACTTCAACCCCTGACCGTTGAATGTCACCGTTGTTGACAGGTAGAGAGGTAGGGGAACCGAAAAGGTTGGTGAAGGGACCCACGTCGCTTACCGGGACTTACCGTCAGACTCCCAGGAACCTTAGGACCCACACTTCTTTGGAAAGAATTGACATCCTCTTGTCGGACTCGTGTCATCCCGGGGTTTCTGGGTGAGGTGTCAGGAGGGTTGGTAGAACCTACTGCGTATGAAGGGAGAAAGGTGTCCGGACAGACCGGGACTCCCTCAGGGGAAAGACTTCGACACCACGAGCCTGCTGGACGAGACATGCAACGGCCCGTGGACATCCACAGGGAGCTCTCAAGTCAAAACTCCAAGTTCAGTCACACCGGTACTTCCCCGACGGACAACCCGACTACGACACTGGGACCTCAGACGGAGAGGACGGTCAGAGGGCCGGGCCTTGTACACCGACACCGAACCGGGTGGGAGCGACAGGGACTCGGGGTTCGGGTGTCAACCGGCCTCGGACACGGAGTGGGACACCAAGGACTCGAACCACGACTCCCGGTCATGGGTCCGGGGTCGCGGGTGTCAGTTGTGAGTGAAACCCTTCGATTCCCCACGGGCCCATGGTAACGGGTCACTCTAGGACCCCGGACACCTGGTCATGGAACCCCACGGGATGCGTCGAGGGGGCTAGCCGCTCTTTGCAAAGGACGGGGGACTCGGCGGGGGTAGGACCAGCCCGTAGGCCTTGCGGTGTGTCAAAGGGGGTCACACGGGGGTCTTGTAGGTGTGTCGACACGGGCTTCAGTACGAAGGACAGACCAAGTGGCGGTTGAACCTATAGCAGCGATGAATGTAGGTCCTCGGATTGCTCCTGACGGAGATGGACTTGCAGATACACGGGTGCCTCCTACCACTCACACCGGTCCGCGACACGGGAGGGACGAAGGGTGGGCGGGGTGGCACAAACACCGACCGTACACCAGCACACGGGACTTCGTACGTAGACAGACAGACACTTTTCCGAAAATTGGTAGTGAACCGAACCGGAGGGAGAAGGAGGAGGGACAAGAAAGGAGAGGGTCGTAACAGACTCGAGGGTACACACTCACTGTGACAATGGTGTCCTACCCGGACCGGTCCGGACTCTCGAAACTGTCCAGATCCCGGTCTACGACCTACCCCCAAGGGGCCCCCTCATACCCAGTGACGACCGTCGAAGGGGCGCCCTCCTACGACCGAGGTGGCCCGGGGGGACAACGGTAAGGTGGACACACACACACCGGTTCCCTCGACCCACACACACCCCCCTTCCCCCGTTGGACCACCCGTCACGAATCCACGGAGGAGAAAGTGATCGACTACGGAGGAGGGCGCCCCCAGTGTGATTCCATTCACTGTCTTTGTTCCTCTACCACCCTGTCCGAGAGACGGTACACGGCGGACGTCTCGTCGATAACCCCGGACCCCCCACCCCCCACGTACGGGGGCCCGTTTCCGGAGGACAATAAAAAATCAAAAAATAAGTAAAATGTCATTTCGCCTAAAGGTTCCTTACGCGGGCTTTCGGGTTGTTCTTTTAAACATCCTTTCCTCCATCCATCGGTCGGCCGCCCCTCCCTCTCTCTCTCTCTCCCTCCCGACGGACGGGTGGACGGGAACGGGGACTCCTGGGTCGGAAGGAAGTTCATCGGGTCCGAGTCCCCCGCCACTCGTCCGTATTTAAGGTGGAGTAGGTCCCCGGGCCGAGGGGAGTCCCTCCGAGACCACCGGATTCCGTCCAAGTCTCGTCTTCGTCGTTTTGGGGCAAAGAAAGTTAGAAGGACCGGGGGTTAAGGTGGGATTTCACACACGGCTTCTGTCTCGGTCACGAAAGGAGGTCCAGTGGAGTCCTCTTTGAGATTCGGTGGTTTTACCTCGGTCTCCGAGACGGTAAAAGGCCCACTCCCTCAACGGTCGAGTAGGAAGGCACGAGAAAGGGTCCAACTTTCAACTCTAAGTTGAGAGGTCGGGACCTCGAATCTGGTTTGACATGGGTCCACATCATTGGGACGGTAGGACAGATGACGGAGACCGGTCCCGTATCGACTCACGGGGGCCGACCGGACCACCGTCTGGAACCCTCCAGAGACCCTTGACACCTGAGATTTCCTCCGTGTTCTAGAGTTTAAAGTTTAACCGTGAGAACGGTCCTCCTTAAACAGGGGGGTGGTGGACATATTATTGAGAAGAACAAGGTTGTGGTGAAATACAAAAGACGTTTCATAAACGTATGAATGGAGTCTTTTAGGTGGTGGGGGGAAGAGACCTTCGAATATTTCGTGCTTAACCAAAGGGTTAAAATGTCTACACCTTTGTCCGGGTCCCCTGACTGAACGACGACGAGTTCCGGGGAAGGGACCAGACACCGTCTCGGACCTGGTTTTGGACCCAGAGAACTGGGAGTCCCTTCACAAGAAAGGTGACATCGTCCGTTCCGTTGAGGGTAGACCAGTAAGGGTGGAGGGGAGACTTTGTTTACCACTTTATGTCTACCCCACTTAGTTTAACCTCCGTCATTGTCTGATTCCTTGTCCACCTTTTAGTGTCGGACCAGGGATGTTGGGAAACCGTTCGAACCTCAAACAAAAGGAAACTTTAGTATCCCGTCCTAAGGGGGTCCGCCCCAGTAGTCCCTGACCTATCAGGGATGGCACATTCTTAGAGAACCCTCTTCTCGGGCCTTTACATATACATCGCGAAAACTACGTGTGACTTCGAGACTCCCTCCAGGGGACGGGGCCTCTATTCGAAAGGTGGTGGAGGAGTGTGGGTCGAGTCCCGAAGTCATTTCTCGAGTCTTCCGTTAGTCATTTTTGCGAAAACGTACTTACTTCTTTCCTCCACCTCCACGACGCATTTCTCATACCCAGACCCTCTGTGTTCGGACCCAGGGTATAGTCGACGATTGAGTGTCACTTTGGAATCTGTTCAGAAAAGGAAACTCTTGGAGAAAAAGACGTAGACTTCCACCATCTCCTGATAAGGTCAGAATTGTAAGGAAATTGGACATTTTTTTAAGTACTTCTCCCAGACAATTTGGACGAAGATCATCAATGAACGAATGAACCCACACCCCTACCTCCCCCTCCGCTACTGTAATTGGTAAAGGATCCTCGTCAACTAGGGGGGTCTCGTGGTCATTCTCGGATCCCATCAGGTCATGTCAGGACTCTCAGGTCTGGACCTTTGCGGTCAGTTCAAGTTTGTAAATGGTTAGCACTAACAACTGATACCCGTTCCGGTACACGATCCACGACAACCCTACACCTCCCTATACTCCATCTCCTTTCTAAATCTTTATTGATTTCTGAGCTAGCGATGAGACTTCTTCGAGTATCCGATCACAACTTTGAGTCGACCAAATCACTTCGGGGTGTCCGGTTCGACCCTTCACCCAAGGTCTGTCACACCCTCTCCCGTAGACCAGTAAATCGACGAGTTTAATCAAGGGATAGGTCCCGGACAACCGGTAAACCTTGTCTAAAATTTTCGGACGGAGAACCCCCTCTGGGCAGGGGTCTCTACCAATACCCCCACCACACAAGGCTCGTCCGTTCCGACCGACCCGTGGACGTCGTCGTCATGGCCGGAACCCCCCCCACCAGATCGGTCAGGGACCTCCCCGCCCCTGTCCGTACCGTCGCTCCTCAACGAGTCACTCACGATACGTCTCCCTCGTTTCGTAGACGTTTCCTCCGACCCTGTCACGTCGTTCCGTCCCTGTAGGGGTGTTCCCCTGTTTTCCCTACGTAGAAAATTCAGTCCCAGGTCTCATTCACCTCTTTAAGGACCCCTTCCACACGGGACAGGGGGGTGGAGGTGGAGGTAGTTTAACCTCCCTTAAGCACAAATTCCTACTCACTAAGGAACGACAAACTCCTGCCCACCCCCAAAGACGACGCACCCACTACTACGGGGTCCGGGGCGTCCCAAAGACTCCCGTCACGACAGCAGTCCACAATTCTGCCATCCGTGGTGCCCTCCAAGTCTTTCGGTCTCCGTCAAAGACGGGGAGTCCGACCCGAGAACGGGATCAACATTTCAATAAAATATTAAACTCCCGCCGAGGACAAAACTAATTATCGACATTCCTTTGGGTCTGGTCGACTCTTTCTTTCGATAAACGACGGAGGCCCGGTTCTAATAGACTACAGAATCTGTTCTCCTATTCGGGCCCCCATGGTAACTTACTGGAGACAAAGGTGTGTGACTAGTCGTGGGCCCGTCACCCAGAAGAAAGAGTTTCGGTAAAAGTTCTACCTGAAGAACAGAGGAATCTTACCCTTCCTCTCAACCACGGTCGAGTCGGTCCAGGATTTGAAGAGAGGAGATCAAAGAAGAAAAGAGAATAAGGGAGGGAAGGGGGAAGGGGTACGAGGTGGAGAAAAGGACTGAATAAAAAAGGGAAGGGAAAGGGGTAGGGTCTTTCCACCGTACCACGGCACCTTTCTGGTAACCGAAACCTTAGTTCGTCTGGACCCAAACCTAGAGTGGAGATCGTGAAGGATCGACACACTAGAATTCGTTCAGTGAAACGAAGAGACTAAGAGTCGAAGGGGTAGTCACTTTGTCCTTATTTCTATCAGGGAGGGAGTGACCCCACATTCCTAGTTTGTTATACCGTCTTCATCTCACAGACCGTGTACCATTGGTAAGCCCTGTACCATCCTCGACGATGGTAGTAAGGATAGAGACAAAGAGAGAGAGAGAAGGAGAGAGAGAGAGTACAGGAAAAGAGGAAAAGGGGAAGGAAGAGAAGGGAGGGAGAGACCGAGAGAAAACTAGAGACTCGTTACGAACGACGAGAGTCCGGACCAAGGACACCCGTCCTTAGGGTAAACGGTAATGAGTCTCGTCCAGGGTCGCTCCTTTTCGTCTCCCTTTCGAAGTAGAGGGTAAAAGAGGACACCCTTAGTCCTAGTCAACTCTGGGTCGAACTCGGACGGGTGACCCGGGTTTATCGAATCCCGATCCCAGGGACCGAGACGGGACTGTCGAGTGTGGACATCGGTGTACCACCACTACGGCGGAGAGCGGGAACCACGGACGGGGGTGTGAGGTCGAGTCGACCGGACACATACGTACACGTCGGGGAAGGTGGACCCTCTTCCGGAAGGGGACTCTACCAGAGGTCGAGGTATGGGACCGGGTGGAGGACGACGGAGGAAGGATTGACCCTTCCACCAACCGACTCTGTCCGACAACCCCTGTCTCTCCGTCCATCCCTCCACGTCACTCCGGTCGTGTCGTCCCCGGACGTTGTGGTAGTAGGACTACTTCCAGACCCGGAGTCGGGTGGGTAAGGGAGTCAAGAACGGTAGGGAGGACGGACAGGACCCGGGTCCGGGTCTCGACCGAACGACCCGGTGCGACGTCAGTACGACAAAAACTTAAGAGAGAGACAAAACAAGAGACAAGACACGACAACACAGAGGGGCACAGACCAGGGGTCCTAGGCCGCGATTCTTTGTCCCGCTCCTGAATCGCCTATTACTGCCCCTACTTCTACTTCCATAAACCCCCGACGTCCCGCACCGCCGACCACGTACCGTGTCTCGGGGAGGGGGAGAGTTACCCCTCTTCGGGGCAGACAGACAGACAGACAGGCAACCACACAAAGACAAGGACATGCTCCGGCAACCCGACAAGTAGGTAGAAACCGGACCAGTCGGTGACCCTCAAGGTCCCACTACCTGTGCCGACCGCCCTCGTCCCCTGGTGCTCGTCTCGGTGCCCCAGGGGGTGACGGGCCTCTGTCTAAGGAAGGGGTAGAAGACACCAAGGACCCGTGGACGGGGCTGACTCGTCGTCCCTCTCACCTCTCTTTCGTCCTGACTCCTCCCGCCCCCGCCCCACCCCTCCACTCCTCTCCGCGTCTCCTTGAACTTACCGTCCTCGGGGACACAAAAACACCCCTCCAACCGAGGACCCTCCCCGTTCACTCCTCACTCCGTCACTACTGGCGTCCCCGACCCCTTGTCGCGGTGGATCCTGGAGGAACCGGAAGCGGGTTTTTCTTTTTTTACCGGACCCCAGTCCCCGACATAATCCAAGTCCTACCGGTGTTCTTGGTCCGACTTTGTGGTCCGACTCCGGTTATGCGGTGTCTGGTCCGTCACCTACCGTATTCTAGGAACCCACTGCCAACTTGGTCAGAAGGAAGGAGGAGTCCTTTTGTCCAACACAAACGCCGTCGTCTCTCGTAAGGGAAGATGGAGGTACGGGACCGGGGGTGGGGACCCCCGGTGTGTCGAGTTCCCCCGGGTGACCACCGACCATCCCACAAGACCCCGTCACCCCACGTCGGGTCGAGGGTCCGGCCCCCACCCTCCACACGACGTCCAGATCCACTAGTCGGGACAGGGGTCACCCTGTCAGTGCCGAACCCTCGTTGGCGAATTTTTAGGGAACGACTCACCGGAGACACCTCCGAGGTAGAAGTGGAGTCTCGACTGAGCCCCACCCGAGAGAGTAAGAATCAAGACGGGGTGGAGAAGGGGTAGGGGTCACAAACGTCGATTCAGACGGACTACAGGTCCCTCTTACCCCATTTACTCGTGTACCAACTCTTTGGTACAGTCATTCCAGGGGGATTGGGGTAGAGACGGTAAGAGAGGGGACAGGGGTGTAAAAGGGAACAAGAGAAGGACACGACGGGGAATAGGGGTGTGGAGAACAGAGACAGACGTGACCCCCCGGTCGACGACGGTTACCGGCATAAAGGTACATTGACCAGATCGGAACCCCCAAAGTCCCGAGGGGTCGGGGACGAGAGATTTCGGTACAGTCCAGGGTCCTGAGGACCCACGGGTCCCGTCCTTGAGTGACTAGGTCGATTCCCTGGTCGGGAAAGAGAAGGAGGACGGGAGACAGGGGGTCCCGAGTCGGTGGCGGAGACATCTTGAGTGACATAGTCCGTGCGGACCGACGGAAGTCGACCCTCCGTGAACTTTGGTCAGAAATTTTTGTAGTGGTCTTAGACTGAAAGAGACCGGCTACCGGGTTCGAGACCCGACTTGTCGGGGGACTCAGGACGGGAGTCTTTACCGTCACCACAGGACCTTGGACCCTATCGAAACGACGGGCGTGGGGTGGGGTCCCGACCGCCCCCACCCCCTCCTTCCCGTCGGATGGGTCGGACACAGAGTTGGGAAGAGGAACGTCTGTAGGCCCTGTCACCGCGATTCGGACAGTACCAGATGTAGGTACCTCCGAGAATGTACCTTCCCTGTCCGTTGTACTAACTGCCGTCACAGGACCGGTCAATACCGTTGCAGTAGCAGTAGTGGGAGTTGATAGCCCAACCTCACGATCCATACCAAGGGACAACCTACGGATCTTCCTTCGGACTCGAGAGTTTCCTTCCTATCTTCCGACTCCTCAACTCTTGTTCGGGGACCCAAGAGATCGACCACGATTACTACCACTAGTGTTCCAACAATAGGGTACCAAAATGGGTTGACGAGTCTCGAATGCGTGTAGGGATCCAGGAAAGGACCTTACAACTCTACGGTAAGTTTTAAGTCAAGTTTGAAGTGTGGAAAAGAATCCGGAGTTCGATCCAGAGACGAAGGTCTAAAAACGTACCGACTCAAAACATTTTAGTTAAATAAAAGACCACAGGACAGGAATAGGGCTGAGAGGGTGGGAGTGTAGGGATTTGTGGGATGTGTATGTGTCTATAAGGAAAATCAGTCAGTGTGTAGACGTGTGGGTATGTGGGAGTGTACAGGTGTACAGGTGTACCGGGCGTAGGTAGGCGTACACAGGTCGATAAAGAGTGGAGGTGTTTGTATGTGTGTGTGTAGGGATGTAGATGTCTGGGGGAGTGTATCTACGTGTAAGAGGGTGGTGGGGTATGTGTGAGGTGTGTATATAAAAGGGGTCGCGTGTATAGGTCTATGGACGTATGGAGAGATATGAGGTATAGGTATGGGGTGTAGATGTGTCTAAAAAGAGTGGAAGGTACGCATGCATGTGTGTGTCCAAGGGAGGTGTAGTGACATAGATGTAGATACGGGTATATGTGGTGTGTACGGGTGGAGTACGAAGGGAGATGGGGGTATTACGTGAGATGTGTTTCTGGGTGTGGGACCCAGGTATGGGTGTGGGTTTGTGACGTGTATACATATACCCGTGTCTACATCTATGTCCCTACACCTCCCTTGGAGACACACACACACACACAAACACACACACATGTGTACCCTCCACTCTCTTTAGAAACATCTACACCCCATACCCATTCCTCATATCTTTCCACACCCCATAGATCTATGCACACAACCCCTCTGATATACACACCTCACACATACCTCACCACCCCCTTAGAAGATGTGTATGTGTCTAGATACAGGGGGATGTATCGGGTGAAGACATAGGTGAGAGGAGATTGTAGGTGTGTGTACGCACATAGGGAGTCGAAGGGAGGTATTCGTACTTGGTTACAAGGGGAGGGATGTGTATATCCTCGGTATGGACGTTCAGGTGTGGAGGGGTGGGGTTTCATGTGTGTATGATGTATATAGGGACGAAGGTGCACATGTATGTGTAGGGTACGAGATATACATTATATACAAGGGAGAATATGCAGGGGGGAATATGTGTTTGGGTGTCTGGGGGTACGTGTATGGGTGTGTATGTGTGCATGTATTCGTGCATATAAGAAGGATATGTGTAGATCGTATATATACAGGTTATGTATGTACATATGTATAAGGATGGGGTGTTTATATGTACGTAGGTATATGGGTGTGGACCAGTAGGTATAGGTATGTACGTATGTGTGAGTACGTGTGGGGTGTGAATGTATGGGGTGTATGTATGTGATGTGTAAAGAAGATGAGAGAGATGTGTATATAGAGGTATATGAGGATAGGGAATGTGGTGACACGAGGGTGTGTATGTGTGAATCAAGAGTTTATGGAGGAGTATATGTGGGAATAGGGGAAGGGGGTGTATGAAACAGCGGGTGTACGAATAAAACCTCTAAATCCGACGGGGAGACGGGACACGGAAGGAACTATTGACAATTACGGATTGACACCGGTTTCAGAACTCCATTTGTTCACGGAGTCTCTCCCGTTGGTTCGTGTGTCCGGAGACTCCTGCGTACGTCGGGGTATGGGAACCTCACCGTGTTTCTTCGGTTGAAGGACGGATCTCCCGACCACAGGAGTCTCAGGGTCACCCCCAGTCCCGAGAAACAGTCCAGACGTCCGGACCCACGACTTGGTTGTTCATCCGGACCGAAGAAGTCCCGACCAACCGACTACCCTGGAATAAAAGTATATGAACACTTATACACCGAAACGGACAGGCTTGGAGTCTCCGGGGTCTCGACGTAAAGTGAACACCCACGTCAAGGTATGTGTCTTTCCGGTGGAGGACAACTGAAAGGGAATTATGACATACCCTATCGTTCTGCAGAAAACCCCCAAGTCCGACCTCTTTACTATAAGGGACTTTTTTCACCTCGGACGCAGGGTAAGGCGTCTAGGTCTATGATCTACACTGCATACACCCCGTAGAGGGACCAGAGAGGTGTCAGATCACCCGAAGCCCAAAGTATCAAGACGGTGACGAGGACACCGAGAGCCTCAACGGGGTCTGTAGTACCGTTCCGAGAGCATTCGACAAGACAGGGTAACTCTTTCTCCAAACCTCAGAGACTGTCATTTTTACCATGGTACGTCCACCGACATTTGGGTGTGTGAACCCGACGGGTCACGGACTTTTCATTACTTATATGTTTGTATTAGTGTGTGTCTATACGTCCGTGTGTACGTACCAACAACTTCCGGTCTTCATTAAGACAATGAAATAAAAGATTTACTCTCACTATCTTTTACAAGTTGAGTCGACGAAAATTTTTACTAGTTGTGTTTCGCGGTAAGAGATTCCTGGTTACCTTTTGTGTCTCTTATGATTCTTATACGAAGTCAAGGCTTAATAGACTGGTCGACCTTACTTCCGTTTCTTTCTCACCTCTTAACCCCTTTACTCCCATCTTTTCATTCTTTCCCTTCCTTTCCTACCATTTCTCTTTTTTCCTACTCTCACTGTGTCTCTTTCCTCCGTCTCCTCTCTGAGTCTTAAACTTCACAGTGAACCCTCGACACCCGACGTTCGAGGGACACTATAGGACCAAACTACTAATGAATTGTTGGGAAGTCAACGAGATTGGGAATTCGAACACATAGTCTTCAAAAATTGGAAAACCCCTCAGAACCTGGGGAAACTTTAACACTATCTTTACTACCGGAGAATAGAATAGGGTCTTTTACGAACACACGTATGTATGTGTGTGTGTGTGTGTGTGTGTGTGTGTGTGTGTATGTGTGTTTGAATATCTTTAATAAAGTACCTATGATGACTTTGAGTAGGTGCTTTAAGTCCACTGGAATGTTGGAGGAGAGTAACCGTATTGGTCTTGTCGTGTAGAACCCCAATTTTTTTTGTTGCGTAAAAAATTTACAAATAAAAATTTCTTATTTGTAAACATAAGAAACCTGAATTTATCAATTACTAGTTTTATTATGATGGGTTTGGAGTCTTCCTCGGTAATTCATTCTAAACCGGTCTTCAAAGGGTGGTGGAGGACACACGGGAAGTCACAGACGAGACCTTGTGTTTACATTAGTTATCCGGTGACTAGCCTGAGACCTATGTATGTTCTACAAAAACAGAGAACCGCGGTCTATATCTTGTACCCAAACAGGGACAAAGAACCCCTAAAACGACATATCGACTCCGAAACAACAAAACAAAGGGTTTTGTACACTGGTCAAAACCTGGAGTAAATATACGTAAGTAAGTGAGAGGAAGGGTAGTCGAAGAGACTCGCGACTCGGGTTTGTCTGCCAAGGGAGGTTCCACGAAGAAATCTGTAGAATCCACTACGTGTATAAAATAATCTACTACAGTGTCCGCTCAGGTACCTAGGGTAGGTTCCGTCTCGCCATAAATATTAAACTTTTCGGGGGTGACCCGAACTCTGGTTGTTTTCTTTCCCTGGAGTCGTCCTATATCCTACACCTATAGGGACCCCGTCTTGTTCACCCCCGAACGACTCAAAAGAAAGTCCAAAGTCTTGACTTAGGATGTAGGAACGAGTCCACGGAAGTCCGTTTGACTTTTGGACCATTTACAGTTCGGAACCCACTGTATGATAGACAAAAACTATGTCATATGGTCGAAGGGGACAGAAGACAACGGTTCGTCGAATGGTACATGACGTCATATTTGAGCCCGGGTCCCTCTGACCGAGTCTAAACGAGATCGTCAAATACCTCAAACCACAGAGTCGGGAGTAAGAGTGTACCAAAAAGTGACCTACTGACTCAATGACCCCTTGGTCGTCGTTTACTGACGAGAAGGTTTGACGGTCCAAAACACACACAAACACCAGTCACTGTAAATGACATAGTAGACGGACTCGGACAACCTATCTCGTGAAGTTCGCCCTACGAACGTCATCCTACCAACTGTACTGCAGTAGGTGTTCGAAGTCACGGAGAATAGGACTCCAAGTACCCTGGACTCCCTCTTCTCTCACTACGAGTTTAGGAGGTGAGTCGGGAAAGTCCGGAAACAAGGGTTGGGTCCTTTAACCAAGTAAAACCTCTTTAGATGAAATGATGTAGGTTTACGTCCGAGAGGGACGACTTATCCTGTCCACATAAACTGTGTAAAGTGACTTACTATGGAACCGTTTCTGGTTTCGGTTCAGATGATAACGGATTTATTCTCTGTTCCATCTTTCTTTTACCCCCTTCCTCTCTCCTCCCTCCCTCCTGTCCGTCCGATTCTGTTTGTGTCACTAAAACCGGCCTCCCAGAGTTCCGAACCTGTCGGTCCAACCTAGAACCAGTCGTATGAAAAGTTCTGAACGTCCTTGTTGAAGTCGAACACTTACCCGGTCTGTTCTTCAACCAAGGGAACAGATCTCCGTGTTCTCGAGGAGGTAAGTAGGAGTAAGTCCGAAAGAGATTAAGGAAGAGTAAAGGAGTAACCCTTGGACCTCGATTTCTCCAGAACACTGATCTAGGACTCTCCTTATTGATTCATGAAATGTATGAATTAACGTGGTTTCCATTTAATTATTGTATGAACTTCTCCCATTTTACTCGAGAAAGTGTCATCGATCTAAGTCTTCCCGAGTTCTTTCTGTCACTACTCCAGAACACGGACGAACTCAGACAAACTTAAGTCGAAGACGGGTACCAGATGGTCCGGGTAACCTCTTGAGAGACACTTGACTCCCTGGGAGGAGTTTGTACCGGAGGGTGTTTCAACTAGGGTCCCCGACACCTACTCGAAAATTGACACCTCAATTTTTTATGACTGGGTCCATATCCAAAAGTCACACATTCTCGTGGTGTCGATAGGTGGACCTTTCTTGGAAAGGTTTTCGGATCCCGTCCTCTACTATCGGAAGGTTCCTTGGATTTATAGTCCCTTTTCCTACTTTACTTCGTCGTTCTAGTCTGATTTTACCTTCGTCCCACCCCACCCCCCTTATATCCTGTAGAGACACCCTATCGGTCGTCCACCCACCCTTCCATCAGCGGTACCGTTGTTCAGAGGTATCGTCGTTTAGGGTCGTCCACCCACCCTTCCATCAGAGGTACCACTGTACAGAGGAGTCGTCGTTTAGGGTCACCCACCCGCCCTTCTGGAGAAAGACACCATTACTCGACGTTACTGAAGGGGTAAAAAGGTGGTCTGCTTTTTCTACCAGATTGGGTCACCAAAAGGTTGAAATCGTCCGTAGTCTTAATGGACCTCTCGAACAATTTGTATCTCTAACGACCCGGGGTGGGGGTCTCAAAGACTAAGTAATCCAGAACCTCCTACCCTTTTACTCCTGGACGGGACTCTTACTCCTCTTCCCCCGTAGACTCCGGGACCTCCTTCACCTTTACCTGTTCGAACCTGTCCCCCACGGTCCTCCCGAATCCCTAATATCAGAGAAGCTTAGAATTGAAGGAGGTCTCTGTCTTATTTCCCTTTTCTCTTCATCGATATCTACATATCACACGACTCGTGCAGACTATACGGATACGAGTAAAATAGGAACTATGTTGGGAAACTTCATAAAACGGGGGTAAAATGTCCTCTCCTTTGATCTCGGGTCCCTAAAAGTTATTCAACGGATTTTGATGTACCGGTCATTTACCATCTCGGTTCCAGGGACGAGAAAGATGAGATAGAACTGTCCACGATCTCATCACATAGTCAATCGTGTAGTTCCGTCTCCTACGACCTATGACCGGTAAATGTCAAGGACGTCAAATTCAGAGGGTTGACCTCCGTAGGGAAAGTCTGTCAGACCTCTGGGACGGAAAGTTTGACCCCTTACTCATCCTTCATCCCTTGACTATAAAGGGTCTCACTACCACGACCTGGAACGTCTTTTCTCGTTACCAATTACGATTGACCCACTTTTCTCGATGTGACGTACGAGTAGGAGGTAGGAATACGGGGACTGTCAGTAGTAGTAGGTTTACGAGGTAGGAAGGTGGAAGTGACAGGAACACGGGAAATAACTTAAGTCCAAAGGACTCGTGACCTCTAGTCCGACGGTTCCCGTTGATACCCGAGGAACTGGTTTAGGTCCGGGAGGCGACCCACTCGCTCTTATAGCGGAAGAAGCCACCACTAGGGGCGGCATAGTGGCAGAAACCGAGTCCGTAACCGCGTAGGACACAGTCGGAGGAGTGTGACAGCGTAGTAAGACTCCCACTCATCGAGAACCTTGTCGTGTTCTTGATCGGTTCACGACCGACGACTGGGACTGGGGTCCGGGAGGTCCGAGGTCCCACGGGTCGAAGTACAGGGTTCTCGTGGGTCCCCTTAGTCGTTGGGAGTGGATGGTCGAGTCACAGGGAAACCCCTCTTTCACTTTCACTTTCAGTACAGACTAAGAAACGCTGGGGTACCTGACATATCAGGTACCTTAAGAGGTCCGGTCTTGTAACCTCACCCATCGGCAAGGGAAGAGGTCCCCTAGAAGGGTTGGTTCCCTAGTTTGAGTCTAGAGGGTGTTACGTCCGTCTAAGAGATGGTCGACTCGATGGTCCCTTCGGAAGAAACCCCTCTTCACCTTTCCTTTACAAAGAGATCCCCTTCTACATATAGAGGGTCACACTTTCTCCTTTCCTCTCTTAGGATAAATATAGAACTCTTTCCTTCCAAGAGGAACACTACACCCTCAGAATAACTCCTCACACCCTCATCCTACAGAGAGAGAGAGAGAGAGACTTCCCTGTGACCGAGAAAAACCCGTCCCCTTTAGAAAGACACACCCTTCCTGTGCACTGCAGCCCATCTCGAGATCTCACCTTTAATCAAAAATCCACATTCTTTGTGAGTAAGAGCCGGAAGTAGAGACTTCTCGTTCAGACACATTCTGTCCTTGACGGGAACTGTCCCCTCTGCCCTGGTTTCGGTTGTAATTTTTGGACACCTACTCGAAACAGACTCCCTACCGTTCAAGAATAGTGTGAGGTCTGGTTCGGAGAGGGTGGGGGTTCGACATACTGGGGTCGATTCCCTCTGAAATTCAAAATCGGACTACCCTTCGGAGACGTCACTGCGAAGGTTCCCCCGGTTTATCTGGGAAAAAACACAAGTCGTCCTTTACAAGAGAAGTAGACACCTGATACTCATGTACGATTCAACGAAGTCAGTACAGGTTGAGAAACGCTTGGATACCTGACATCGGGTGGTCCGAGGAGACAGGTACCCTAAGAGGTACGTTCTTATAATCTCACTCAACGGTACGGGAAAAGGTCCCCTAGAAGGGCTGAGCCCCTATCTTGGACACAGAGAAGTCAAGTCAAGTCAAGTCAGCGAGTCAGCACAGGCTGAGAAACGCTGGGGTACTTAGCGTCGTGCGGTCCGGAGGGACAGGTAGTGGTAGAGGGCCTCAAGTGGGTCTGAGCGCAGGTATCTCAGTCACTACGGTAGGTCGGTAGAGTAGGAGACAGTAGGGGAAGAGGAGGACGGGGGTTAGGGAGGGTCGTAGTGTCAGAAAAGGTTACTCAGTCGAGAAGCGTACTCCACCGGTTTCATGACCTCAAAGTCGAAATCGTAGTAAGGAAGGTTTCTTTAGAGTCCCGACTAGAGGAAGTCTTACCTGACCAACCTAGGGGAACGTCAGGTTCCCTGAGAGTTGTCAGAAGAGGTTGTGGTGTCAAGTTTTCGTAGTTAAGAAGTCGCGAGTCGAAAGAAGTGTCAGGTTGAGAGTGTAGGTATATACTGGTGACCTTTTTGGTATCGGAACTGATCTGCCTGGAAACAACCGTTTCATTACAGAGACGAAAAGATAGATCCAACCAGTATTGAAAAGAAGGTTCCTCATTCGCAGGAAATTAAAGTACCGACGTCAGTGGTAGACGTCACTAAAACCTCGGGGGTTTTTATTTCAGACGGTGACAAAGGTGACAAAGGGGCAGAGAAAGGGTACTTCACTACACTGGTCTACGGTACTAGAAGCACAAGATTTACAACTCGAAATTCGGTTGAAAAAGTGAGAGGAGAAAGTGAAAGTAGCTCTCCGAAAACTCAAGGAGAAGTGAAAGACGGTATTCCCACCACAGTAGACGTATAGACTCCAATAACTATAGAACTAAGGTCGAACACGAAGAAGGTCGGGTCGCTAAGAGTACTACATGAGACGTATATTCAATTTATTCGTCCCATTGTTATATGTCAGAACTGCATGAGGAAAAGGATAAACCTTGGTCAGACAACAAGGTACAGGTCAAGATTGACAACGAAGGACTGGACGTCCAAAGAGTTCTCCGTCCAGTCCACCAGACCATAAGGGTAGAGAACTTCTTAAAAGGTGTCTACACAGAGAATGTAGAAGACTTAACCGCTTCTTAAAAGGTGTCTACACAGAGAATGTAGAAGACTTAACCGTCCGCCCAAGAAATGGTGATCGCGGTGGACCTGACATTCTCGGGAAAGATGGAGACTCTCCGTTTCTACTCGAAGAGTTTTATTCACAGGAAGAGATTTCATTCCTTTTGGTACTCTCTCTTGTGTCAAAAAGTGACTTTAGGTGGAATACTCAATCACTATAAGAGTGTCCTTCTGAACGTAAGAGAGAAACTTCTTCCGGACAGAGAGAGTCCCTCTTTTTAGTGGAAAAGACTGGATCTTTAAGACGGAGACAGGGAGGTCTCTGAGGTACTCCCTTCTGATTCCACCCTTCATCTGTTGAATTTTACACAAGGATCCACTACCATACCCTTGTCCTTAAGGAAAAAAGGTAGTTCCTCTCACTTCACTGCTCACCACTTCCACGGAGACAGACCTTTCTCCTTGTCACGGAGGAGACTAACCCCTGATAAAGGGACCCTCCTCTTTCGGAAAGAACCACACCACGATTAAGAGACAGAGTATCACCCGGACACAGGGACCGTTGGACCGACGAAATTTCTAAATAAGAGAGACAGAAAGACATTAACTAATTACCTCTTATTAGAAAGTTTTTTACTCCGAAAGAATACATCAGTAGATATAAAGAGAGGGAGAGAAAAAATGGGTACGTCTGAGAGAAGTTGAGAGAAAGAAAGAGAGAGAGAAAAAATACCGATACAGTATACCATATGTCCTATAATCAAGGGACTTGACCCGAGTTTGGACACCGGGGATGTAACCCTCGTGTCTCAGAATTGGTGACCTCGTGGTCTCTTCAGGGTATTTGAGAAAGAGAAACTCCTTATCTTACACGTGGACACCCGGTCTCAAAGGGAATGAACCCTTACAACTCCAGTCTCTTTCTTACTATGGAAAAAAGGTATCTCCCCTTCTTAGTAGATGTAAAACTCAAACCCCCTGACCGAGGAAGAATCGTTCCCCTTTTAGACCTGGACTCCGTAGTCATCGAAGTCCTTTTCCTTTCTGGGACACCTCTGATGTCAAACCCTCCCGTGTACGGGACCTCTGGAAGTCTGGTGTCCCGGAAACGGGAGTCCTTAGGAAGGGGTTTGAGGCTCTTGCACTTTGAGAGAGGACGGACGTAAAGAGTAGGGAGTACTTTTTCTGGGGAAACACCACCTTCGCGGTCGAGGGACCACCACACGACCGTGTCTTGACCCGGGTCGACCCGTCCTTCGTTCTCCCCTTCTTTTCCTCTCTATTTCTCTCCCTCGGATTCCTTTGACTACAGACCCTGAGTTCCCCAATTAAGAAGGATCGTAAAGGAATTGGGGTTTCAATGGTTGGTGGTAGGATCTTACTCCTCTGTTCTTTGTCCGTCCCCTGGTCAGTCCTTTCCTCGGGTTGTTGGGGAGGAGACCAGGATTGGGTACCAAGGTCGTTTTCCCAATAAGGAAGAAGTGTCGGGTAAGTTGGGTCTCCCGCTGGAGTCATTTTTTCCTTACTTCTCCACAAACTAGACAGTGCTACTAGACTGAACCACGACAGATAAAAGATTCCCGAAAAGGTCTCCCGGTAGTAGGTTTCGCCAAGACGAGACAGGTCGACCCGACACTTGATGGTTGGCCACTTCATGTGGTCGGACGACCGTCTGTTCCACCCGACATTACACGATCTGTGTCAACTGTACCACCTGACAGAAGCGGTTTTCTCACGGTTCCTCGACCATCTCGTTCTGTAGGTCGGTCGGGCGATGGTACACCGAAAACCGGGTCACTAACTACCACTACAGTAAGGACTACTGGGTCTCTAAGAGTACCTTGTCCCGCTCAAGGAGTTGATACTGTAGTACGATCCACAGTTGGTCCCACTCCCCGAGTTCAAACACCTTCCCCACCACCTGGGACTTCTACCACAGAGACCGTGACTGAAACTGATAAGTCAGAGGTTGAAACACCTGTTAGACATACCGATAGGACTCCCATTCCTATGGGACGCCCTCTGGTAGTTCAAGTACATGTGTCTGACCCGTCTGGCACTGTTAGGACTCTGGGCGGCATTCTGCAACCACCGTGAGAAGTGGCTGGTGGTCACCCACCTCGGGAGTCACCACTGCCGACTAGACGTACGGGCGATACCGAGCGGATGGATGAAGATGCGGAAGATGGTAGTGACGGTCTCGGAGTACTTCGGACGAACCAGTCTGCGTCGAGTACCCCTACTTCATGGGATACAAAAACCACAGGGATACCATCCGGGGTGACTGGAGAAGGGGACGTTGAAGAGGTTCTTACTACAGTACGAGTCACGACAACAGTACTGGATGACCTGGTTGAAACGGTTCTGACCCATTCCTCTTCCACCCCCAAGAAGATGAAACCCTGGGATCGCACGGGAGGGGAGACGAGGAGATGGATTTGGAGAAGGTAGTAGAGGGAAGGATTTTGTCAGTGGTCTAGAACTAACTATTGGGGAAGTAGGGAAAGACATGTAGGAGAATAGATCAGAAAGTACGGTAAAGGAAGGGAATTTTTAAAAACACCTCGAAGTCTTAAACCAGTCGTTATCCTAGTTCGTCCTTACTCTTAATGACCGTATTGATACCCTAAGCTCAAATCTACCATTCTTCGGTCCACTTCACCCTTATTTCATGTAAGTCTTTCGGAAATTTCCCGAGAACCTTTTTGACCCGTCGACTTTTCTACTTACCTACGAGACATTGAACACTCTTCTTCGCAGGATATCGAACTAGAGTCTCCTACCCACGTCCCCTCCTACACTACCAAAGGTACTACGGTACCCGTTATCCTCAAGTTCCAGACCCCTTCTACTCCCCATACCTGTCCCACTCCCTGGGGTTTTTTCTACCTTTACTATCTTGTAAGACCTGACCCCTTCCCCAAATCCCGACTCACAATTTCCTTCTTAGACCCGGAAAAGGAGTAATGTATCTCACCACTGGGGTCTAAAGGTACACCATAAAGTCCCTAGGGTTGTTCGGCCAGGGGGTCCTGTGGTTCAAGTAAGTGTGGTTCCGGTTGGCGAAACTCCTTCACCGGACCAGGTTTATGTTAGGGGCTCTGGTCGACATGGAAGTGTAGCCCGACTTCGGTTCCCAGGCGCTAGTAATGGCCCGGTGATTCCACCGGAAAACCTTTGTGAACCACGGGGTGGATATGTTGGACGTGCTGTACAAGGTGATGTGCAGGTGTTGGTGGTTTCACGGCGGGGGCCTATGGTGGGTGTCGAGGGTGTAGTGGGCGTCCGGGTTACCGTTCTGGACCTCGTGGTTCGCTGGTCGGTAGAGGGGGCGGATGTCGTTGCTCTTACGGGTCCCCAGGACCTTGCCCCTGGTCCTACGTCCCGGTGAGGACCACCTCTTGGGCGCACTGATGAGGTGACTTAATTCGCAGTGGTAGCGACACCCCCGGAGGGAGAACAAGGAATTACAGGACCGGAAGCGACGAGAGATGATAGCCTTCCTGTTCGCTGCAGTCCTCGGGGACGCCGTCGGGTCGGGAGTCTCCCCTCGACCCCGAGGACTTGACCCTCGACGAGGGCTCCTCCTCGACCGTCGCGACGTCGACCCAGGGTGTGTGGTGCTCACACTCCGCCCAGGGGGGGTACTGTGGGACGCGGAGTGGTGCGACGGACTGATGTGTGACTGGGACGCCGCGAGGGGACTACTGTAAGGTGAGTACTGGGGGTTGTGGTAGTGATACTAGGGGTTGAGGGACCACCCCGACGTCTGTAACGTGGGGATATTGTGGAAACGGCGTCCCAAGTTGTCATGACCCGACGGGGTGAGTGTGAGGTGGTGGGCCCATATCATCGAGATCGGGTCTCGTGTCGGATATAGGACTAAGATGGGGAGGGTCTAGGTGTTTTTGTGTACGTGTGTACGTGTGTGTGTGTGTGTCTGTGTACGTCTGTAGATACATATGCGTGCGTGGGTGTGGGTTGTCGTCTGGGTGCACGTGTTTGTATCTGTCTATACCTGTACGTGGGTGTACACGTTGTTGTGTTTATTCCTTCATTTGGACTTGTTCGGGAAGTTTACCTCTGTGTGTACTCAGGAACCCTTCGACTCCTGGGTACCTTGTCGTCGACTTCGGCCGAGGGTCTGGACTGGTGTCTGTGAGGGTCCCTCGGACTTCGTGGTCGACCTATGGGGAACCACGAGCGGAAGGCGTAGAGAACCTTGACGTGGTGGGTGGTTGAGGTTTGAACCCTCGAAATTTCTCGTCTCATCGAGAAAGAGGGAATCTGAACCAGAAAAAAGACCCAGAGCAAAAACAACTAAATTTTTTTTTTAACCTTGTTTACGAAGAGGTTGGGTACTCACGTTTCTCCGAGGCCTTCCCTCCCGAGGTCCGGGTCCAGAGAGACCGAAACCTTGAGGGTAACGAGTGTGTTACTGACTCTTTGTACTCGGGGTTCTTTCTTTGTCTAAGCCCGTTCTGGTACCCCCTCTTCCTCCTTCCCCAACAGTGACCTACCCCAACCTTCCGGTATCCCCTGTTGAGTGGTCGGTGGAGATAGAGACACCTCCCGACACCTCTGGTGTCCACTGGACGCAAGGGGTCCTCGTAACCGGAGGGATCTGGTCCCCTGGGGTCTAAACCACTTGCTCCAAAACACCTCCGGTACAGTAATAACCCCCGGGACCCACATTCGACCCAGGATGGAGACGGGAACCCCATTACGATAGTCTTTAAGCGGGGTAAAAGAAATCTCAGAGAAAGCACATACAGTAAAGAGAAAGTTTTTCTGCCACAAAAAAACAACAACAACCGAAAAAAAAAAAATTTCTTTTCAAGAATTTTGTGATTGCCTTTGGGTACCTCAAACAGGAAACATTTTTAAAATTTGTGTCACAGAACTATATTTTTATTTTTTAGGTCAATCGTGAGGGTTGGACGGAGGGAACGTGTCCGGAACGGGGCTGTCTGGAGGACCGTCCCGTGGAGACGCCCACTCCTGAGTGTCAGAGGGAGTTGTAGGACACGGAAATTCGACTATGTTCAGACCCGCCGACCGACGACTGGGGGACGTGCTTCCGGAGAGTTTAGAATTAGTCCAACGACAGGGGTGGGGGTGGGAGTGGGGGGTTGCGAGACCCAAGGACGCCGACTTAAGAGCCCGGAGGATTACTTTGCCGTTTTTATTGTGAAGGAAGAGGTGACGCGGTACCGAAGACGCCGGTGGCGGTGACGTCGGGCGACGACCGAGACGGTGGTAGCGGTGGTGGGACGGGAGCAGGACCTGCTGACCCTCGACCCTGCTCCAGGCGGGAGATTATACGACTTTTAAGAAAAAGTACAGACTTAGGTCACGTCGTAGTCTATACACCTGAGGGACCGGAACCCACTGACTGTCTCGTCCCCGGGAGAGGAGGGGTCCCTATGACCAAAGGACAAGACACTTAATCTTAACCTCTTCAGTGACCCCGGGACCGTCGTAAAGAGAGGTCCTGACACTAGTCACCGAGGGACAGTTGGGACCCCCTGTCTAAGTCACCCGAGGTGTCTCAATCGTAATACCATAGAGTATAATGGGTGTGACTGAACTTCCTGATTTGGTCCTCAGACGAGGAGTTCACACTGTCAATCCACCCCAACGACTGAGGAGTCTTTGGTCCTTATCGTAAGAAGTCTCACCTCTACTTGGTTGTGTTGTGCTACTGCAAGTCTCCCTTGTTTGTGTTCCATCATTTTTCTGGTTTTGGTTCTTGATTTATGATTATACCATACACCCCTGTTTCCTCTAACCGTTACTAACTGAACTGGATCCAATCAATTTTTTTCTTTTATCTTGACCCCCCTCCTACAGTCCCACCCAGAACTCAACCTACTCAGGGATTACATCTTGACCAAAAGAGGAGGAAGGGAAGAAGGAGAGTGGGATAAGAAAGAGAAGAAGGGGGGTAGGGAAGGAAGAAAGAAAGGTTTTGATTGAACCTATGATCGTGTATTATTGTTTTTAAACCATACCTCAGTGACCCTTCATTAGCGTCAGACTCAAAAAATCTTCATTCGAATTTCAGTACATCAGGTTGGGTGAATAAAATATTGACTCCTTTACCCGAGTCTTTTTGTGTTACAGTGTCACAATCTTTGTCTGGATTTTACATCAGGTCATTGTATACTGGAAGGAGTACCAGGAGTCAAAAGAGGTGAGATGGATTGTAACCAATCCTGAAACTTTTGTCATTACCCAGACGGGAACCAGTTGTGTAAAAGTCGTATACACCTTTTCGATCTCTCCTAGACCTCTTCTCGTTTTTGTTACACGGTTTCCTGATTCAACAAAAAAAAAAAAATTAAATCTTTCCTCCTTCGCCTACTTTATTGTAAATTATTAACACCTCGTGGATGATATACTGTTCACACTGTATAGTAGTTTTTTAGTCCTCCATATAGTAGGGGATTTAGTCCTGTCTTGACCCACTAGACAAGAGATAAAGAAGACTCTCACTAACCCCCTTTCTAATTCAATCTGTGTTCCGTTTTGAAACGACATCTATCCTCAACTAGTACCGTACATCATTTAGGAGTTATTGTCAACGGTTTAACTCACTGATTCCCTTCGTTACCACAAGTAGAAAGACTTACGTTTCCCGACCCAATACACTGTAAAATCTAGTTAGTCAGAAATAATAATACTAGGAAACTAATGAGGTACAGTCTATACGGCTTTACTCGGAGGAGAAGACTCCCCATACACACGCGGAGGTTTAATCCTCCGAAAGATCAACCCCTCCTACATCTGTAACAGAGAGGAGATTCTTGATTTCCACGGTATTGTTTGAGTCGAGGTTGGGATAAACCCTGAGTAGTCACTCTCTAGTATCAACCAGAAGTGTGGATTTTTTTCCAGACGCTCTGGAGATTACGTCCGTCTCAAAGTCAGATTATCAGTCACGACACGGACCCACCAAACTCACAAGAACTGGGGGAACGACTGACGGTCGGGGCTCAGGTCGTTTCTTTTTCTTTTTTCTTTTTCGGGTCCAAGAACAAATTTCCCGACTCCCATATGAACCTAAACTAAAGTGCACCGTTTTTAGCAATCCCGGATTTGGCCTAGGTCGGACGTAGAGATCTAAATAGATCAAAGATATAATCAGAAAACTCCTCGACCTGTGTCTATAGAACCCTAGACTTGAGCACCACACACACTTCCCGGTCTCCAGTCAGTGACACCTTTTAAAGGTACCCTTCGTTCCTACCAATAGTCCTGACATTCGGTCCGGGACATGACCAAATATATGTTACTCCCTATTTTATATGGGAGAAACCCCACGTATGACAGTCCTTCTGTCAAGTCTAGACTTGACACTAGTCTACTCATTTTGCGCATTAGAGACACTGAAGGTAACATGCCACTTCCATTTTTCGACCTCTTTAACGTTCTTTTCGATACCATTCTAGACCCACCCACTACCTTATTACCCGTAAAGTTTAACCCCCTTTCAGGAGTCGGTCTCGTACCTCCATTCTAAGATTTACACGAACTCCTCGTCACTCCCTTGACCGAACTGTCTTCATTTTCCAAGTTCAGTTTACTACCCTTTAGTAAACCTTTCTAACCTTTCTTTCCAACACCTCCAGAAGTATTGTCGTCTTCTCAAACCCACAACGGTCTACTTATTACCCCCCGGGACTAAAAAGAAATCAAACGATTACCAAAGTGTCTGTCTTTTGTTTTAGAGGAACCGTTGAGGACACGAAGAAGAAAAGACGTTCCTCTTCCTAAAAGTCTCAGTTTCCCTGTTTCACTCGGGGTCTTTCTCCGAGGAGTTCCCTCAAATCAGGGTCTCTCGGAAATCGACGAGACTCGTTGAGGTAGAGGATCAGAACCAGTTATTGTCGGGTCCCGTAACACTGCTGGACGTCGAGGTCAACGTCCTGTTGACCACTACCGAAACTTTTGGGGTACCTCCCACTTTCCCTACGTGTGGCGACGTAGTGACTCTAGTTACTCAATTTATAACTAACTCCCGTTCTAAGATCTTGTTTACTCCCAACCACTCGTTAATGTTTTCCTTCTCTTCTTGTGAATCGGGGACGTACCTAAGACCTTTTCGGTAAAGGGTGAGTTCGAGTAAAGGAAACTATCCGACTGAGCTACCCATCTAATCTTACAATGGGGATGTCACATAGACCTCGAGTTTCTTTGTAAGAGAGTGGTATGAGAATCCTGTTATACTTCTTGACACCCTTAAGATCCGCTAAAGGCCGAAAGTACAGTGATCTAGTTGAAACTTTTAATATGTATCGACCCTCCTTCACGGTTTTATACTCTACTGTCTTATTCTTGAACATGTCTACAGTTCTCCGAGCATACTACCTGAACGATATCGTTTTAGTCTCAAATGTTTCTGTTCCTACTACAGTGGAAAATTTTAAAGTTTTACATTGTCACATTGACAATTCTTCACACTCTACACTGAATTTCCGAAAATCTCATTTACCTTCGAGTAGTACTAGGTGATCAGTTTTCACACCAAACCAACAATGGTTTTCATAGTACTGGAATTCGATATAATTATTCTCGTATTACAGGTCTTATTTCCTTCATTCACTAGTAGAACCCGTCATCTAGCAGACATGACCAGTCTGGTGGGGACTCCGGGAGATAAGTTACGTCCGTAGTATGAAGTTCCCTGTACAGTTGTTTTCATGTCGGTCTCTCTCACCACTCTTATCACTCCCTTGATCGTTTAGGGGTCTCTTTAAAGAGATGACAGTCGTTTAGTAACGACCCGAGTATCACTTCTCCTTCGACCTGTAAATAAGACACACCCTGAGGTCCCCGAGACTCTAGATTACCCCACCTTCAATGTCCTTTCATCTAAACCCGATTTATCTTCCTTCTCCGAAAAAAAAAAGAAAAAATATTACTCTTTTACTATTATTTTCAAAACCGAGTACTAAGGTCGGAAAACTTCAGGAAAATTTTAAATAATGGTCGTCGAAGTTTTTGTCTCTTCTTTTTTGAAGGATTAGAGTTGTAGGACTATATTTGTAAAACGATACAAATTCTTCTTGAAAGATTACTAATTATTGTGAGAGACTTTAATCTTATCTGATTGAGTTTACCATCCGTCGAGCGGTAGTGGTCTCTATAAATTCGCCACTGACCTATTAGTGAGGAACGCCCACTAAGTTTCCGTTTCTTTCGTAGACTATTTCCTGACTCGGGTTACTGGAGATCGCAGTGACTCTAAGATACCACTCGACCTTTCAGAGTACTATTTCATAAGTCTTTTTATAAAGACTTCGGAAACTCGTCCCGTTAGACCTCGGTCTCTATTATTGATCAACTCTCCATGGATGAAACTCCATGTTGATACAAGTGGAGACCGGGGTTGGGGATGGGGACTGAACTTAGGGGTTTAATGTCACAGTCTTCGGTTGAATTACCAACGGATTAAGGAGTGGGGATACTAGACGACGAACTAAGGAAGACGCCGGAAACGGTTTATCAATAGAACAGAGACAAATTTATGGAGGTCACTACCCTGATAGAACAGGAAAGTTTCGACTGGTAACGTATTACAAACCAGTAGGACTTGGTAGTATTTCAAGAAGGAATCCAACTCAGTTTTATACAAAAGGGTCTCGTGTACGGGAAACAGGGAGAATGTCTCTTTTTGTTCTACTTAGGTAGAAGATACACTACTACCAAGGTTGTATACTTTTGAACTAGGGTTTGGTGTTAGTACGGGAAAAACTAGGGAAGAAGTTCAAGTGTATGTTACTAAGACCTCAGGAGAGTATGAGGACCAGAGCACACGAAGTACGTACGAGGTCCAACGATTACGAGGACAAGAAAACACCACAGGTTCCGATTTCTGCCAGGAGGTGACAAGATTACTCGTCTCTTCTTCCGTGTTTACATTAGAAGGTGTAGGATCGGGACTTAAGTAATCGTAAAGTCCGTCGATCACAGTTTTTATTACTTAAATGTCCGTGGAGTTTGTGGACTTTGGAAAAGTTTCTCAGTACAGAGAGGATGGAATGTGAATTCGTAAACCAAAGCTACTTGAGCTGATGCTTTGAAATGTAAAGTAAAGGGACCAAGTAATACCGGAGAACCCTAGAAGGACTTTGGTCGTAGTAAATGTTTAAACTATTTGTACGGTAGTTACAGGACTAGGTTCAGTAATCAATTTAATAACCTGTCCGGTCCCTGGAGGGAAGTTCGGGGGTTTCTAGGTAATCAGTGGTCGACACTTATGTGGAAATGACAGGATAGAAGTGAAGTGCACAAAAGAAGAATAGGTGTTCCTGTAGAGTTTGGTCTTGTAAGAATTTGTTTCATTTTAACATAAGACTTTAGAAGAAACCTTTGTTCCTTCGTTCCCTCCCCCTCTCCATGTTTCCCTCGTCTCTACTTTCCTCAAATTGGAAATCTAGAAGGGGAGAAGGGAAAGGGGGTCAGGGTACTACTTTAGATACTGGAGTCAGAGGTGCTTTCTTAAGGGTCGGTGGTCGAGTCCATCTCTTTTACCCTTCTTGACTTAAATCCCAGTCTTTTGGACGTAAGTCTAGGTAGAGACGAAGAAGGGTCGACATGTTGGAACTCGTTCGAGCAATTGAAGAGACTTAGACAAACGAGTAGACATTTTATCCCTACGAGTACGGATGGAGTGTCCCAACATCAATCCTAATTTACCCTTTTACCTACACTTACATAAAACATTTGATATTCGTGGTACGTTCCCGAAGGGCCCACCGTGATCACGATTTCTTGGGTGGACGCTTACGTTCTCTGCATTCTCTGCACCCAAACTAGGGGCCCAACTTTTCTAGGGGACCTCCTCTTGCACCGTTGGGTGAGGTCATAAGAACGTACCTCTTGGGGTCCCTGTCTCTTTGGACCATCCGATGTCAGTTTCCCAGCGTTTCTCAGCCTGTGTTGACTTCGCTGAATCGTGTCATGTCACTTTCACTTCACCGAGTCAACACAGGCTGAGAAACGCTAGGGTACCTAACTGGTCTTCAGATGGTCCGAAGAGACAGGTACCCTAAAAGGTCCGTTCTCATGACCTCACCCAACGGTAAAGTTCGTGATATGTTTACATTCTATAGTAATAGTAATATATAACTCACGGATGACACAAGTAGCTATATCCAATATTTTCTATGTGTCCGATACCAGGAACGGGAACTCCTCCAGTGTTAAAGCATCCCCTCTGTACTTCATCTTCGTATCTCGTTTACTCCTTTAGTTGGGACTTATAAGTAACCTTCCTGACTACGACTTCGGTTTCGATGTTATGAAACCGGTGGACAACACTTCTCGGTTGAGTAACCTTTTCTGGGACCATTTCTGACTCCCGTCCTCCTCTTTCCCCGTTATCTCTTACTCTATCAACCTACCGTAGTAACTGTGTTACCTGTACTCAAACTCGTTTGAGACTTTCTATCACTTCCTCTCTTTTCAGACCCCACGACGTCGTACCCCAGTGTTTCTCAACCTGTGCTGAATCGTTGACTTGTTGTTTATCTCGTTTACCGTGTTCAGTGATTAAATCTTTTCGTCTCCAGGGAAGTCTGACCCCCTTTACTTCCTTTCGAAGTACCTAAAGGTAGACGTGGAGTTGCGCATCGAACCTAGACTGTCTTTACCGACTTTCTCCTGTCGTAAGGTCCACCTCCTTGGACCCTTACCCCTGAATTCCTTGTATAAACACCCCCGACCTTCGTCAGGACAAACCGACGTTCTCCGGTACTCCGACCAACCGGTGTGACGTTGAACAAATCTGTACCAGTAAAGGATCGTATGTGTACTGTCTCGTGAACCGGGAAGTCTTCCCCCGGGTCCTAAACTCGTCTCGGAGACTTCAGACTACAGACGATGAAGAGTCGAATGGTGGACCCTATTTTTGTTGAGAAGACCTCCGACCTCCGTAGACGTTACTAAGGTCCTTTCAGTGGTAAAAGGAATAGACGTCGACTCTTGATCCAGAGGCCCTTCCCACCCCTGATTCCGACGTAAATTTAGGATCCTTGGAAGGCGACCTTCTAATTTCACAAAAATGACTTAATCTCAATAGGTGGTATAGACTTTCCAAAGAATAAAAAGTTAAGGTACACCCCTTATCCCTCCCTCTTTTTTTATCAAGTTCCTGAGAGTTCCAGGTAAAGGACGGTCAAAAGAAACCTCAATATGAACACTAAACCACGGTGGACCACAGGCTCTACCTTATATCGTCGGAGGAAGGATTCAACTCTCGGGGCCTCGCGGTGGGTCGTAGATATCCTCCCCCGGTCGAAGGAAGGTCATCCCATCTCATCCCATCTCAGCGAGACCCCATACGCAATTGTCTTTTTTTCTCGCTCCTTCTCTTTCACGACGAGGTCCGTGCGGAGAACCGGTAGGAAAAAAAGACAGTGATTTCGAAGATAAAAGAAGTCTGACGGGGACCTTTACACACGAAAGGGTTCCTGATATCCAAATACAAACGACACAGGAGGAGGAAGGTGGGTGGAGGGTGAGCGCGAAAGAATGTTACCGAACTTACAGACGTTGTCTGCGCTGTTCTCGAGAGAAAGTCTAGACTGGTTCTCTGTGACGACACTCGGAGATCCCACCGGTTCCCTCCTTGTCACTTTTCCAGACCAAGGGGGAACTCGAGTCCGGATTCCCAAAGGAGGACGCACTCAATATGACCAGGTCTTACTGACTCGAGTTTGAGAAGGTATTCTTTAGTCGAGGACCTCCGATGTGAAACGAAGCACACGTACGTACAAATCAGCCCAGTCTGAGAAACACTGGGGTACCTGACATCGGGTGGTCCGAGAAGACAGGCACCTCAAAAGGTCCGTTCTTATGTCCTCACCTAACGATAAAAGAAGAGGTCTCCTAGAAGGACTGGGTCCCTAGCTTGACGTAGAGGACGAAACCGTCCGCCTAAGAAATGGTGACTCGGTGGACCCTTCGAGGAATGTGAAGGATGTCGGGAAGATTTACCAATCCCCTCCCTTTTACTCTCATCTTGTCGTGCACCAGGGGAAACGGGAGTTTGGGGTAAGGACTTATCTAAGTTTCGTTATTTTGATTTTGACTTAATCAGACTACTACGGAGTGTTACCCCATTATGATCTTCCATCAAACTCCCCCAGTGAACTTAACCCTACCGGTCTCGACTCATTCCTGTTCTGATTCGACCAGTTCTACACTTGGGGAGACGGTGGCGGACGTAAGAGTGCATGGGAACTTCAGAGGAAAAGACAACACGGGTAGAAGAATCCGTGTCGGAAACGTCCGAGAAGACTCACAGCCCTTAGAACCCGTCGAGGGTCAAACCTCATACCTAACACCCACCCTCGCACTTTTACCAACTTCACGTTTACCTTCCTTAGTCGATCTAGTCTTACGAAGGTAAGAGACTAGTGTTTTATATATGTAAGGTCGAGAAGGGACCAGGGATGTTAAGTCCCGTCGTATCACCTACGGGGGATTGAACCGACCGGTTCTTCAATTGTTTAGGGAAAAATAGGACATCAAATCAATGTTGGCCCAACGGTAAATTTTTATATATTGTAGACGATCCTTTGATTGTCTATTATTTAGATTATTTTCTTGTATTTTTATCAAATCCCCAATTGATTGTAAAGAGCAGGATAGGACCTGGTTGATTTCCACTTGAATAGACCATGTTACATGTCCTGTGGGTTGGTTCAGGAAAACAGCCCTGTTGGAACGTTTTAGTTCACTCCAGACTTCAATCTCGTTCGACGGATCTGAAGGTGGACTGTATCTAGACCACTCTAACCGTCAGGGGCTAACTTAGACGGAGGGTGCAACGGGAGACCGGACCGTGGGTCGACGGAAGACCAAGACGTCATTAGAACTGAGGACCCTAGGGAGTGAGAAAGGTCGAGGGACTCTCTCTTCGCGGGGTCACTTTGAGGTGGGGGTAGTTTACAGCAAAACTACCAAAAATCCTGGATACAAAGGTACTTGTATTCACACGAATACTTAAATTGACTGGTTTTGTTTTTTTTAAACCTAAGCTTTGACGAAGACTTTTAGACTTAGGATCCACCGACAAGGATAGTAAGAGTGATCATAGAGCAAATCAGGGGATTTCACCGGTACACTGGAACTACCGTTTGCGGTAGAAAGGTTCTTTGGTCGGAAGCGACGTAGTCGAGGAGCCTGCCGACGAGCGCGAGACAGAAAAGGCTAAAGTTTCGGAAATCTGGCGGGTGGCTCTGGGAAAAAGGCCAGACTCTTCGGACCTTCCGAGAGTCCAGTAAACACCTCGTCTACACTAACTGTGGTAGCTACGGATTACTTACGAGCAGAGGAAGGGTCGAGCCTAATGATCAAGGCGAGAGAAAGGGTCGAAGAAAAACTACTGAGTAGGGAGTTTAAGAAGCGAGTCACAGGAATCATTATGGGCGGGGCGGGCAAGAAAGAGAGAAGCGAGGATTAACAGGAGGTGGGAACCCCCTTACCAAAAACACTTAGGATAGCCCAGATCAGAAATGTCACATGAACTTGGTATATCTTCGTTTTTTGCCTTAAAGGCACGTCCTTGCACTTCCAAAAAAAGTAATATTCCTCGAATTGGGCAGTGACAAGAAAGTCGAAAGGGAAAGAACACTACCCCACCGAAAGACGGAGACAAAGGTCGAGTTACGGTTTGGGGTCCGCCGAGAAAGGATCGTTTCCAGTTCGTCGGGGCGAGGGGACCGACCGGAGCGTCTCCCTCCTCAGTCCCCTCCGTGCTAATCCCAACCTTCAAAAGTTTGTAAAGACAGTCAGAGAATCCGTAGATGTAGTCCGGTGTACACTGTTGACACGAACCCTGACGTCGGGGTTTCTCCTTTGTCTAGAACTCAGCAATTACCGCACCCCTCCCCTCCCTTCACCCGCTACCCCTCCCCTACTCTTTTTGTTCATCCCCCGACTTTGGCTTGAATTTTCGACAGGACGTGGGTCAGGTGAATGTGTCTACTTACGTACCTGAAGGTGGACCCATTCCCAGGAGTGTCGTACGAAACGACCAATCTCAGTTCACTTCGTATTATCATCTAGACATGATCTTTCACCCTTTCCCTGACCGATTTACACAGGGGAAACCCGTAAACATCCGAGTCAACGAGAAAGAACAAATGTACGAGTAGTGACGAATGGGGAAGAGAGAGAATACGGTGTCGATTTTGGACACTAACTTTCGAAGTCAAGCGGATCCAAATTGTGACGGACATATCCCGAAACATCCATCACCTCATAGTATGGTTTCCGATCTCTGAGTCCTTGGTAGCGTAGACGTTTCACGAGAGTCGATAAGTCTCCCTCGAATACGTGAAACCATAACACAGAGACCCTTCTTTCTCATCAAACAGTGAACCCCTTTTCTTCAACGACACTTCATACATTCCGTGGAAGGAAAAGACAAGTGAGGAGTAGTCGGGACGACGAAAGGAAAACCTCCTGGGAACCGATTCAGGGTAGGTGTCGAGTAAACGTAACAGGTCCGAACGGGGAGACCGGAGACTTTCCTTACATCGGTCACTTATTCTTTCTTCGCCGTACGAAAGACGGGGACGACCGTACTTCTCGTTCATCCCTGTGTTTAGGATAGAGAAGGAGTCGAGACGAAGGTGGAGGAGAGGAAGTAAAAGTAGTTTTTTTTTTTTTAGGTCTTCGTAAAGAGATGAGTTTTGAGAACAGACAGGAGCAATCAAATGTGTGTCGGGAACGCGACTGGTAGTTTCCGTTGTTCCCGATTCACTGTGGTTTTTACGTCTTTCGTGTGTACCTCTACCCCCTCTCTTCACCCAATTACACCATTTTACACATCAGGTCTCTATAAATACGGTCACTATGTAGACCCCTATTCACGTCAAACACCGATTCTTTAGTCCTATTTACGTACATTAACACTACTTTTCACCTCCTCCCGTCAACACTCTCAAAATCTGGATCCACCTAACCCTGTTCGTTTCGATAACGGAGAATTAACATTTTCCTAAAGATCTCCTCCACCCTAAAGTCTTTATCCATTCACTGTCTTGGTTTACCGGTATCCCATAAATGTAGGACACTACCCTCTAAATCTACCTCATCTGAAACTAGTCCTTTCGAACTTATTGACGACTAACAATAAGAAAAAGGAGGAGAGAAAAGTCACGTGTAAACAACTCACGGTTGAGACAGGATCTATGACCCTTGTATTTTTATTCTTACTATCGTCCCTGAAGGGACCACCGAGTCACCAACCCCCAGGTAGAACGTTACGTCCCCTGTGTCCACGATAGGGACCAACCCCTCGATTCTAGGGTGTAAGACGTCTCATTGACTCACTTACTACGCTGATGACTTCGGACCCGTGAGACCTCGGACACACGGTGTCGATCTTTCAGACACGTGGTGTTATTTCCTAGGATGTACTGGATTACTTCTAGGGCGTTCGGTGTTGATTCTACGTTACGTCGGTTTACTTATTGTTTATTTATTACACGAAATTTTTTCTCTTACTATCGTTTATCAATAACTCATGTATGATATACGGTCCAAGACACAATTCGCGTAATAGAATAAATACAAAGTGTAACCGGAATACTACATCCATAGCAATGATACGTGTACAACGTCTACTCGTTTGACACCAAGTTTCTCTACTTCACTGAACGGGGTTCTAGTGTGTAGACCGACATTCACCTTCACCACTCTAAACTTAGATCCGTCAATCTTAGATCTCGGGTACTTAAATTAACCGCACGAAATGGATTAGACGATCAACCTATGACTATCTTTACTTTGAGGAAACTACCGTTCCCTTCGATCTTATACCTCCCGGTCCTGAAACTTTCGTCTGGTCCATTTCATCTTCTAGGGTCTTCGTCGTCGTCTTGGGGGTCGGTCAACAAATCTGTCCGTCCATGTCGTTCGTAGTCCCATTGGTCCTATGTCGTCTGTGATCCTTCTTCGGATCTGACCGTCCACCAACCGTCGGTCTTAAAGACCGTCGGTCACTGTCTCCCATACGATACCCCGGACCCGTACTACGGTCTACAGTTTTCCAGACCGTTCTCGACCTATTTCGTGATAAGATCGTTTCTGATTCACCGGTATGTCCCGTGGTTCCATCCTGACTCCTCGACCCCCGTGGACTTACTCCGAATTGCCTACCCGGGATCCTTTGTCGGGTCAATAATCTCGATCCTTAGTTGAGGTAAGTAAGTAGGAGGGTAGACAAGAAATTTGTTGTATAGAACTCGAGAGTGATACAAAATTCACGATGCGATCCGAGACCCTATTCCGTGTCAGATAACCCCACACTCAGTCTTGATATTTTGTCTATCGATGTTTTGTTACTAATCAAGATATAATATCCGTACTTGTCTGAGACACACCTCCTCCTTCCTCTGATTGAAAGGAACCCTCTCAAATGTTTCTTATAATTGAGATTCTACCCAGACGTTTCTTCTCCCCTCTAAAGGGTCTGAGACCTCACCATCCCTCCTAAAGTCCGTCTTCCTTATAGTACTCGGTTCCATATTTTAAAACTTTCTCATCCGATGTAAACCTCTTTTTATTCGTTAAGTATGACCTAGTACCCCATATGTCGTCCCTCCTCCCCCCTATATTTAGACTTCTTCTGAACTCCGGTCTAATACTTCCGAGAACACCCACGACGAACTGTTAGAACCTGTAAAAGGATGTTCCTCTGGGTCGACGTCAGAAAATACAACTATTAACTACCCTAACGTGGTCCTTCCACAAAGTCCTTCTGATGCCTTCTTTATCACAGGTCTACATGACCTCCGTCCGTCTAGTGATTCCTCCAATGACGTTAACACTTCCATTTTTTACTACCCTCGAACTTAATTCTATCACTGCCGTTGATAATCAAGTCCTTTTATAAAGACTCCCTCTTGACTGTTCTGTGTCACTGACTACACCACTTACTCACCCCTTTTCCTCAGTTCCTGTTATGGTTTCTAAAGAACTAACTGTCGACCTAGATATCACTGTAGTAAGTGTCTTTCTGACCTTATATCCCACTCCTCACCCGAAATGTTCTCCTCGATGTTTGAAGTTTGATCTTTCGAGGAGTCAAACTCCATACGACTCAACCTCCACGGATCACAACACGACCATTTACAAATGGTCGAGACTCACGACCTCCTCTAGGAATTAAATGACTAAAGCCACTACATTTATGTGAGTGGTATCGGTTAAAGTTCGATGGTCACACCTGCCTCCTCGGACCTTCCGACGTCAGGTACCCTAGCGACTCCCAGCCTGTACTGACTCACCGAAGTGAAAGTGAAAAGTGAAAGTGCGTGACCTCTTCCTTTACCGTTGGGTGAGGTCACAAGAACGGACCTCTTAGGGTCCCTACCCCCTCGGACCACCCGACGGCAGATACCCCAACGTGTCTTAGCCGAGCCTGTGCTGACTTCACTGAATCGGAATCGGATCACACTGTAGTTGGGTGAGTGTTTTAAGGACTTTTACATTGTGAGTCAGAGTCCCTGAGTCTTTCCTGAAACGGTCCATTGGTCCCCATGTCCTAAGACTACCGTAATAAATTTATTAAAACTCTGGTATGGTGACCTAAATCAATCCTAAAAGTTTTGGTCACCTTTTCGATTACCCAAGTAATTTGACGATTGGGGTTTAGTTCGTCTTATTCTTACTTAATATACCGTGACTTACTTCCTACTAATACCGAAAACAAACCTCATAACGACGACCTAAATTCCTTGGGGAGAGAAAAGAGAATTCAATCGATATGATTATTGTTGATCATTTAAAATGAAAACATTTGTCTTTACTTTGAAAAGAGGGACTAAAGAGGTCTTAAACTTTTGAGAATAACTCATAATAAAGGTACTATTATATTAATAAACGTATTCAAGTTATTCTTAGACAGGAGGAATATTGTCCTGTATTAATCTTTGTAACGTATATATTCGGTTCTACAACTGACCTTACAGTATAAACTTTTATTACACGATCTTAGTCTATCCTGATCTGTCAAAATGTCTTGATTCTAACTGAAATATCTTGTTATGAATGTTTCAGGAGAACTTTTTTGACAGGACCATGGACCGAATGTCTAAAGGGTCTAAATGTCCACTTATTTCTTCCAGTGAAGAATGTTCCTTCCGGGTCCTTAGAACCCGATAAACCCCCTGGAGTTCTTTCCTCCTTAAGTGGATGTAGATATTCATAACGTTCATTTTAGACCACCGTTCAAGAACCGAACCGAAGTTCTTCCGGAAACTTTCAGATTACATCTTAAGAAATACTATTCAAGGTCCTTTCGTTTGAAATTTTTCACATACACCAGTTAATGGTAAAAACGACATAAATACATTCATTAGTCCGGTTTAGATTACTCTACTCTACATCAAACATTTGTTCTTAGCCTTTTCAACCCCCACTGACATCTCTCTTTAGAACACAAGGTGTCTTTTGGTATCACGTGGAAACAACCAATAATCTAACATCAGGACAAACAACAGAAACTTGACAAAAAGTGGAGAATCAGTTGATGTAAAATAAAAGAGGAAACAACAGATGGACATTTAACCTGACTTAGGACAGTCGAACGTGTAAAACAGTCAGGAATGGTCGAATTAAGAAGATCAAAGGGAGTTATAGACCGTAAAGGTTAAATGTTTGACCGTAAAGGTTAAAAAGAGAGTGGGAGAACTGAACCACGACGACTCTTGATTTTGTAGTGACGGGTCCAGGAATGACCCTAAGTTCCAAGAGACCATCGACTGGAAGGGGATACTAGATTTCTTCGATACATTCGACTTCGACCTGTTGAATTACATTTGGAGTTTCCCCGTAGTGGTGTCGTCTAGTATATACCCGTTGGAAACACGGACGGCGACACACCCAGGGAGTCCTTCAAGTGACCTTGTGAACGTAGAAAGTACAAGACGAGGTCCTTTGTTGGTACGTCTGAAGTTCGATCTTTTGGGTAGTCTAACGGTTACCACAGGAGTAAGGTGATCACATTCTTTTGGAAGCTCGGGTCACATATCTGTAGAAGAACTGACCGACGAAAGACCTGAGTCTTTGACCCAAATATTAGACGAGGTTGGTGATTGGAAACATCAATAAAATAAAGGTGTCTTTAAGGGGAGTAATTTACGGGTTACCGAGTATAGTAGGTCGTTTATCGGAGATGAAGGATCAGAATTGTATACCAAGTTGACCATAGATTATTTGTTTTGATTCTTTACCTGAATTTAACAAATCTCTTTTCTTATTATAGAAAAGAAACCAGACAGGTCAAGTCAGAACCGTTTATTAAAAAACAACAACAACGTGACCCAGAAGGGACGTCACATGTTCGAGAAGTAGCACCATACGCCCGAAGAGATCAACGTCGTGTACCCGAGAGATCAACACCAAGTCAAGTCAGCGAGTCAGCACAGGTTGAGAAACGCTGGGGTACTTGGTGTCGTGTGGTCCGGAGGGACAGGTAGTGGTTGAGGACCTCAAATGGGTTTGAGTACAAGTAACTCAGCCACTACGGTAGGTTGGTAGAATAGGAGACAGTAGGGAAAGAGGAGGACGGGAGTCAGAAAGGGTCGTAGTCCCAGAAAAGGTTACTCAGTCGAGAAACGTAGTTCACCGGTTTCATGACCTCAAAGTCGAAGTCGTAGTCAGAAAGGTTACTTATAAGTCCTGACTAAAGAAAATCCTACCTGACCGACCTAGAGGAACGTCAGGTTCCCTGAGAGTTCTCAGAAGAGGTTGTGGTATCAAGTTTTCGTAGTTAAGATACCACGAGTCAAAAGAAATATCAGGTTGAGAGTGTAGGTATGTACTGATGACCTTTTTGGTATCGGAACTGATCTGCCTGGAAACAATACTACGTACCCGAATCAACGGGGTACCGTACACTCTAGAATCAAGGGACTAGTTTCTAACTCGGGTACAGGGGACGTGACCTTCCGTTTAAGATTTCGTGACCTGGTGGTTCCTTCAGGGAACCGTTTCTTAAGACGATTCAGTAGGAGGGTAGAAACTATATACTAGTTCAAGAAGTAGGGTGTGAAGTCAACACATTCAGGAACCGGACGGTAATCATTCTGACAATCCAGTCAAATCGTTCTTGGGGAGTAGGAACTGCACAGGAGAATCATTAAAAGGTAGGTGACTGGGAAAGTGAGACCAATAGCCGATATTTTAGGGTCAACTTGGGTTAGAGAGGACACAGAACATTTTAAGAATAGTAATTCACTCCCTTTTAGACTATTTTGAAGTTCCTCTTTATCTACTTAGGTGATAATATTAACCTCTGAAGTTGTGAGGACATATTCTTTACCTCTCTAGGTCAACCGTCTTTTATTCCTTCCTGTATCAACTTAAGTTATCGTAACAATTAGTTGACCTATATTGACTGTATGTGTCTAATGAAACAGGTTGTTGTCATTTTATGTGTAAAAAGAGTTCGAGTATACCTTGTAAGTGTATCTGGTGTAAGACCCGGTAGTGTTTAAGTTTTCTTATTTCTAACATACTACAGACGAGAGTCCGTTGTCCCCTTAATTTTATCTTTAGTTATTGTCTTTGTATTGACCTTTTAGGGCTTGTGTACCTCTAATTTGTTGTGTGACGATTTATTGTGTTTCCAGTTTCTTCTTTAGAGTTCCGTTTAAAATTCTATAAACCTCGATTTACTTTTACTAATGTGTTGAATTGTTGTACACACCTTACGTCGTTTTTGTCACGAATCTCCCTTTAAATATCGTAACTTAGGAATATAAGTTTTTCTTCTTTCTAGATTTTAGTTATTAGATTTAAAGGTGTAAGTCAAGTCAGTCAAGTCGGCGAGTCAGTACAGGTTGAGAAACACTGGGGTACTTGACGTCGTACGGTCCGGAGGGACAGGTAGTAGTTGAGGGTCTCAAGTGGGTTTGAGTATAGGTATTTCAGTCACTACGGTAGGTCGGTAGAGTAGGAGACAGCAGGGGAAGAGGAGGACGGGGATTAGGGAGGGTCGTAGTCCCAGAAAAGGTTACTCAGTTGGGAAGCGTACTCCACCGGTTTCATAACCTCAAAGTCGAAATCGTAGTCAGGAAGGTTACTTGTGGGTCCTGACTAGAGGAAATCTTACCTGACCAACCTAGAGGAACATCAGGTTCCCTGAGAGTTCTCAGAAGAGGTTGTGGTGTCAAGTTTTCGTAGTTAAGAAACCGTGAGTCGAAAGAAGTGTCAGGTTGAGAATGTAGGTACGTACTGGTGTCCTTTTGGGTATCGGAACTGATCTGCCTGGAAACAACCGTTTCATTACAGAGACGAAAAGTTATACGACAGATCCAACCAGTATTGAAAGGAAGGTTCCTCATTCGCAGAAAATTAAAGTACCGACGTCAGTGGTAGACGTCACTAAAACCTCGGGTTTTTTTATTTCAGTCGGTGACAAAGGTGACAAAGGGGTAGATAAAGGGTACTTCACTACCCTGGTCTACGGTACTAGAGGCAAAAGACTTACAACTCGAAATTCGGTTGAAAAAGTGAGAGGAGAAAGTGAAAGTAGTTCTCCGAAAACTCAAGGAGAAGTGAAAGACGGTATTCCCACCACAGTAGACGTATAGACTCCACTAACTATAAAGAGGACCGTTAGAACTAAGGTCGAACACGAAGAAGGTCGGGTCGCAAAGAGTACTGCATGAGACGTATCTTCAATTTATTCGTCCCACTGTTATATGTCGGAACTGTATGAGGAAAGGGCTGAACCTTGGTCAGACAACAAGGTCCAGGTCAAGATTGACAACGAAGGACTGGGCGTATATCCAAAGAGTTCTCCGTCCAGTCCACCAGACCATAAGGGTAGAGAAAGTCTTAAAAGGTGTCAAATAACACTAGGTGTGTCAGTTTCCGAAACCGGTATCAGTTACTTCGTCTTTATCTACAAAAAGACCTTGAGCGGACGAAAAAGTTACTAGGTCGTCTACAACCGTTAAACTAGAGACCAAAGAGACGGAAAAGATTTTGGTCGAACTTGTAGACCTTCAAGTGCCAAGTACATAACGACTTCGGACCGAACCTCTTAAAACTCGTAATGAAATGATCGTACACTCTACTCACGTTAACACACCATCAAACTCGTAAGAAACCGTAACGGAAAGAAACCCTAACCTTACTTTTGACTGGAAAAAGGTCAGGACACCGGTGACGACTCAAAAGGTTTAAACGACCGTATAACTCACGTCGTGAAAGTGTCGTAGTAGAAGGTCCTAAACTTTATCGAGTTGACCTTAAGGTAATGAAGATGATCGAAAAAAGGTGGAATCCTTTGTTCTTTTTTTCTCGTTTAATTTAGGTTTCTCGTCTTTAGTCACTTTAACTTTTGTTCTTTAGTTATATCTTTTAGTTGTTTTTATTCGACTCAAAAAAAATTTTCTAGTTATTTTAACTATTCGGAGATTGGTCCGATTGATATCGATGGGTTCTTTTCTTCCTCTCGTGTTTAATGATTATAGTCTTTACTTTCTCCCTAGTAACATTTGTCTATTATTTCCTTATGGTGTTTGTTGAGATACGGGTGTTTATACAGATGAATTCTACTTTACCCGGTTATAGAACTTTGTGTGTTCGTCGGTTTTGAGTGTGTTCCTCTTTATCTGTTAGACTTATCCGGCTAAATAGTTACTTTAACTCAGTTATGGGGGTGGTTTTGTCTTTTGTGGTCTAGGCCTACTCAAGTGATTACTTAAGTGGGTTTGTAAATTCCTTCTTTAATATGGTTAAGAGATGTTAGAGAAAATCTCCTATCTTCCTTTTCCTAATGAAGGATTGGGTAAGATACTCCGGTCGTGATAAAATTATAATTTTGGTCTTTTTCTGTAACGATCTTTTCTTTTGATGTTTGTTTATAGAGAGTACTTGTTTCTACGTTTTTAGAAGTTACTTTATAATCGTTTGGTTGAATTCTTTATATATTTTTCTTAATATATGGTACTGGTCAATCCTAAATAGGGTCCATACGTTCTGACCATGTTGTAAGTTTTGAGTTTATTACGTCAGTTAGTGTACTTATTCAATTTTTTATTTTTAACATGTTAGTATAGTCATCTACGTCTTTTTCTAAACTAATTTTAGGTTGTGACTAAGTACTATTTTTTCTTTTTTGAAGGTTTATTTAAGGAGTCATTTAAGAATCCTTATCTCCGTTTGAAGGTAGTGAACTATTAATTATGGTTTTATGGATGTTGATTGTAGTATGAATTACTGTTCTTTGAACTTCGAAGAGGTGGTTCTAATCCTTGTTCCAATTCCTACGGGGGAAAGTAGTGAGGAAAAGTTGTGACATGACCGTCAAGATCTATTACGTTATTTTGTTTTTTTTCTCTTCTTTTCAATATGTCTAACCCTTCTTTCTTTATTTTGATAGAAACAAACGTTTACTGTATTATACATCTTTTAGGTTTTCTTAGTTGTTGTTGTTTTGAGGACCTTGGTTATTCGTTAATATCGTTCCAATTATATGTTTTCAGTCAGTGCCTGAAGGGAACACCGAATGACCTATTCTTGGACGGACGGTTACGTCCTGTGTTTCAAATTTAGGGAACAGACCCCTCTAAGGTGTAAGACACCTCGTTCATTTGGGTACACGGTGTTGATCACTTCGGGAGCTCGACGTTGATGACTTCGGGTGCACGGATCTCGGACACCAGGTGTTGTTCTCTTCAGTGATGTTACTCTTCGGACACGTGACGTTACTTCTCATCGGGTACGAACGGTGTTGATCTCTTTCCAGCACGTTTCGTTACTTCTGGGTCGTCAGTTTTTGATTGATTTATTTAAATTTTTCAGTCAGTGAAAGGATTTATGGTCATTACTCATGTACTTTTTATCTTTAACTTCTGTGTTATAGTAAATGTAATCGTGGGAGTTTTTAGTTTATGAATCTATATTTAGATTTTTTTACATATTCTATATGTATTCCCTTTAACATTTTGATACTTCTTGTTTTCACTTATTCTTGATTTATTTACCTCCCTGAAGGGACCACCAGGTCACCGATTCTGATGTGCGAGGGTTACGTCCCACGGACCCAAGCTAGAGACGAATCCCTTAATCTAGAGTGTACGGAGTTGATTCTCAAACACACATGTTGATTTCTAGGGGGTACGGTGTTGATTTTTCTAGGGTGTATGGTGTTGTTTCTGACTTCTAGGATGCACACCGTTGAGTCTGGACCACATCAGTTCATTTATTTATCCATTAAAAAAAATTCAAACAAGAAATTTATTTATTTATTTACTTCTTTACGAGGTACAAGTACCTCGTCTTCTGAGTTATGACAGTTCTACAGTCAAGAAGGGTTGAACTACATATATAAGTTCCTTTAGGGTTAGTTTTAGGGTCGTTCAATAAAATACCTATAGTCGTTTAACTAAGATTTCAAATGTACTTCTCCGTTTTCTGGGTCTTATTGGTTGTGTTATGACTTCCTCTTCTTGTTTTAACTTCCTGACTGTGATAGGTTACAGTTCTGAATGACATTTCGATGTCGTTAGTTCTGTAACACCAAAACCACTTTCTTCTCTGTTTTTCTAGTTACCTTGTCTTATATTTCGGGTCTTTAACTAGGCGTATTTATTTCGGTTGACTAGAAACTGTTTCATCGTTTCCGTTATGTTACCTTATTTCTATCACGAAAGTTGTTCCCAACCTTGTTGACCTGTAGATATAGGTTTTTTACCTATATCCCTGAAGGGGTCACCAGGTCACCGATTGTAAGGTGTGAAAGTAATGTTCACTACATACCCAAGGGGACTAACCCCTTGATTCTAGGGAATTCGGTACGTCACATCGATTTTTTATTTTTTTCTTTTAAGAATCCTTTATTGTATCCGTTTTTTAGATCCACTAAAACCCATACTGTGACTGAAATTTTTCTATTATTAAAATAATTAAATAAAACCGACACGACTCAGAAGTAACGTCACACCTGAAAAGAGATCAACGTTCCTCACCCCCGATGAGAAGCAAAGTCACGTGTCCGAAGAGTAAGGCCACCGAAATGAACAACACCTCGTACCCGACATCCCGCGAGTCCGAAGTCATCAACGTCGTCCACCCGAGTCATCAAAACCAAGGGTCCGAGATCTAGTGTCCGAGTCATCAACACCGTGTGGTCGAATCAACGAGGTTCCGTACACCCTAGGAGGGTCTGATTCCTAGTTTGGGTACAGAGGACGTAATCGTCCACCTAAGAAATGGTGACTCGGTCGTCCCTTCGGGTCGTTACTGAAAAATATTATGGTTTCCGTGTTAGGTACTTTCTTTCTTGACTGTTCGAATTCTAATTTTACTTTTTGAAGATGAGACACTTTATTACAGTTCTCTTACTCTTGTGTTCGATGTCTGATCCTCTTTTATAAACGGTTTCTGTGTAGACTATTTCCTGACAATAAGTTTTATGCGTTTTTTTTTTTTTTCTTTCTTTTGGAGAATTTTGAGTTACCACTCCGTTGCTTGTTGGGTTAAATTTTTACCCGGTTTCTGGAATTGTTTGTCGAGTAGTTTCTTCTATTGGTTTACCGTTTATTTGTATGTTTTTATATGAGATGTATATACGGTAGTCCCTTTACGTTTAATTTTGCTCTATGGTGATGTGTGAACAATCTTACGGGGTTTCGACTTGTGATTGTCATGGTTTACGAGCACTCCTATACTTTGTTGTCCTTGAGAGTAAGTAACGACCACTTGTACGTTTTACCTTCTGTGAAACCTTCTATCAGGCCACCAAAGAATGTTTTCATTTGTATGAGAATGGTATACTGGGTCGTTAACTTGGGGAACCATAAATAGGTTTTCTCGACTTTTTAATTCAGATGAGTTTTTGGACGTTACTCTACAAGTAATGTCGAAATAAGTATTGACCACGTTGAACCTTCGTTGGTTCTACAGGAAGTAATCCACTTGCCTATTTTACAACATATAAATTTGTTATCTTATAATAAGTAACGATTTTTTCCTACACACGAGTTTGGTATGTTTCTGTACTTCTTGGAATTTACGTATCCCGAAGGGGCGACCGAGTCATCATTTTTTAGACGGACCTTACGTCTAGGGACCCAATCCTTCTAGGGGACCTCCTCCTTTACCGTTGGGTGGGGTCATAAGAACGACCCTTTTAGGGTACCTGACTTCCCGGACCACCCAATGTCAGGTATCCCAGTGTCTCAACCTGTGTTGACTCGTTGACTCATACATACGTGAGTGTACGTTCACTTTCTTCGTTAACCTTTCCCGACATATGAATATTAAAGTTATATTTTGTAGGACCTTTTCTGTTTTGAAACCTCTGTCACTTTTTTAATCACGAACGGTCCCTGACCCCAACCACCTTTCTACTTGTCCGTCTCATGTCTCCTAGAATTACCGTCACTTTGATGAGACATACTATGATATTACCACCCATATACAGTAATACGTAAACGGGTTTATGTATCTTATATGTTGTGGTTCTCACTTAGGATTTCATTTGATATATACTTCTATATAAGTAGATGACTGGGACGTGTCTAAGGTCCTCCCCTCATACCCTCAAAAGTTTCTTTACCTACAAGTGTGACCCTTATCGACCTTACTCGACCTCCCCACCTTCACCCTTCCTTGGTAGTTTTGGACTTTATCTCGAGATCCTCAGTAGTTGTTTGTCTACCATGAACTTTCGTTCTCTCAGTCCATTTAGTGAGTCGTTCAGAACGTCATTCTTCTGTGACTCCTTTTTTTTAAATTTTTTATTTTTTTATTTTTTCTTCTGAGACTCCTCCTGTACCCTGACACGACACAGAACAACCTCTTCGTCTTGTTAAGCAATGGATGGACCTCACAGAAACCGACACCCGTAGGGGACGACAATTCAAAAACAAAAGAAAAATCGGTGTGTTTCGACGTGGGTTCGAACAAACTGCAGACAAGACAGTTGACAGGTACTACAACCCGGGACTCTCTCTACTTCCGAAACACCAGTTCGAGGCACCGGACGGGACCAGGACGAGACAACTCCTACACGTTTTAAAGGAGAGACTGTCGTACTAGGTACTAGCTCAGTGTTCGCAAGTAAAATAGATGTCATGTCTTCCGTCCGTCTCACCACTCTGAAAACAACTTGAAGTTAGTCTTCTACTGCATTCCTGCCGGGAATTTTTTCTGTCCGTTTCGTGCCCTGTAACCATGTGACTTCACAAGTTCAGGGTGTCTTGACTCTACCTAACCCACAACTTCGTGTCACCAGGTTTGTCACCACTGTGAAGGTCACTACCAAAGTAATCTGAAGCTCCTGAGGGCAAACCTACGTGGTTCCTCCTCTAGTAAGTCAAGAAGAGTTCCAACCTTTACTACGGTTTGCCCTAGTGTGACGGACACCTGGGACTCCCGTTCTGATGTCCCCTTCGGAAACACGTCAAACGAAGTCTCCTCTATCTCTTCCGAGATCCCTTCGTGTTCTTCTCTTAGTCAAGTCAATTCAAGTCAGCGAGTCAGTACAGACTGAGAAACGGTGGGGTACTTAGCGTCGTACGGTCCGTAGGGACAGGTAGTGGTAGAGGGGCTCAAGTGACTTTGAGTGCAGGTAGTTCAGTCACTACGGTAGGTCGGTAGAGTAGGAGACAACAGGGGAAGAAGAGGACGGGGATTAGGTAGGGTCGTAGTCTCAGTTGAGGAGCGTACTCCACCGGTTTCATGACCTCAAAGTCGAAATCGTAGTAAGGAAGGTTTCTTGTGGGTCCTGACTAGAGGAAATCTTACCTGACCAACCTAGAGGAACGTCAGGTTCCCTGAGAGTTCTCAGAAAAGGTTGTGGTGTCAAGTTTTCGTAGTTAAGAAACCGTGAGTCGAAAGAAGTGTCAGGATGAGAGTGTAGGTATGTACTGGTGACCTTTTTGGTATCGGAACTAATCTACCTGGAACAACCGTTTCATTACAGAGACGAAAAGTTATACGACAGATCGAACTAGTATTGAAAGGAAGGTTCCTCATTCGCAGAAAATTAAAGTACCGACGTTAGTGGTAGACGTCACTAAAACCTCGGGGGGTTTTATTTCAGACGGTGACAAAGGTGACAAAGGGGTAGATAAAGGGTACTTCACTACCCTGGTCTACGGTACTAGAAGCAAAAGACTTACAACTCGAAATTCGGTTGAAAACGTGAGAGGAGAAAGTGAAAGTAGTTCTCCGAAAACTCAAGGAGAAGTGAAAGACGGTATTCCCACTATAGTAGACATATAGACTCCAATAACTATAAAGAGGGCCGTTAGAACTAAGGTCGAACACGAAGAAGGTCGGGTCGCAAAGAGTACTACATGAGACGTATATTCAATTTATTCGTCCCACTGTTATATGTCGGAACTGCATGAGGAAAAGGATAAACCTTGGTCAGACAACAAGGTACAGGTCAAGACAACGAAGGGCTGGACGTATATCCAAAGAGTTCTCCGTCCAGTCCACCAGACCATAAGGGTAGAGAAAGTCTTAAAAGGTGTCAAATAACACTAGGTGTGTCAGTTTCCGAAACCGTATCAGTTATTTCGTCTTTATCTACAAAAAGACCTTGAGAGAACGAAAAAGGTACTAGGTCGTCTACAACCGTTAAACTAGAGACCAAGGAGACGGAAAAGATTTTGGTCGAACTTGTAGACCTTCAAGCGTCAAGCGTATAACGCCTTCGGACCGAACCTCTTAAAACTCGTAATGAAATGATCGTACACTCCACTCACGTTAACACGCCATCAAACTCGTAAGAAACCGTAACGGAAAGAAACCCTAACCTTACTTTTGACTGGAAAAGATCAGGACACCGGTGACGACTCAAAAGGCTTAAACGACGGTATAACTCACGTCGTGAAAGTGTCGTAGTAGAAAGTCCTAAACTTTATCGAGGTGACCTTAAGGTAGTGGAGGTGATCGAAACAAGCATCACTACGAAAGATTCCGGGTGAACTGAAGTGTAAGGTCCTACAGACCGAGACCCACTCGCTAGTGTGGTAGCACTAATAGAACCAGCACTTCTAGAAAAAACATGTCAAGACACATAAAAACGGTGGAGAAAAATTATAGAAGACGAAAACAATCCAGGCATGGTAAAGACAGGAAATAGCTCGGGTAGAAACGTACTTTACAAGGGTACAGGCTCTAGTTCCCGTCTCCGGCTCTCCTTGATGGGGTACAGACTCCGGTCCCCTCCGTGGCTCTTCTCGATAGGGGGGCCGGGCTCCGGTCCCCGCCGCCGGTGCTCCTCAATGGGGTCCAGGCTCCAGTCCCGCCGCCGGTTCTCACGGTCCGACACTGCCGTGTGTTCGCCGGCTCTCCTCGATGGGGTGCAGCTCCAGTCCCCGCCGACGACCTTCCTCGATTGGGGGCAGGCTCCGGTCCCCACCGCCAGGTCTCCTCGATGGGATGTCGGTTGTAGACCCCCACACCGGTTCTCACGGTCCGACGCTGCCGCGTCCTCGACGGCTCTCCTCCATGGGCTACGGGCTCCAGTTCCCACCGCCGGCCCTCCTCGATAGGGGACGGGCTCCGGTCCCCACCGCCGGCCCTCCTCGATGGGGAGGTAGGCTCCGGTCCCCACCGCCGACGCTCCTCAATGGGGTCCGGGTTCCAGTCGCCGCTGCCGGCCCTCCTCGATGGGGTGCAGCTCCAGTCCCCGCCAACGGTCCTCCTCGACGGGGGTTGGGCTCCGGTCCCCACCGCCAGGTCTCCTCGATGGGATGCAGGTTCCAGGCCCCCCACCGGTTCTCACGGTCCGACGCTGCCGCGTCCTCGACGGCTCTCCTCCATGGGCTGCGGGCTCCAGTTCCCGCCGTCGGCCCTCCTCGATAGGGGACGGGCTCCGGTCCCCACCACCGGCCCTCCTCGATTGGGGGTAGGTTCCGGTGCCCACCGCCGGCGCTCCTCAATGGGGTCCGGGTTCCAGTCGCCGCTGCCGGTCCTCCTCGATGGGGTACAGCTCCAGTCCCCACCGCCGGTCCTCCTCGACGGGGAGTGGGCTCCGGTCCCCGCCACCGACCCTCCTTAATGGGGTGTAGCTCCAGTCCTCACCACCGGCTCTCCTCGATGGGTGCAGGCTTCAGTCCCGCCACCGGCCCTCCTCGATAGGGCCCGAGCTCCGGTTCACGCCGCCGACGCTCCTCAATAGGGTGCTACTCCGGTCCCCGCCACCGACGCTCCTCAATGGGGTACAGCTCCAGTCCTCACCGCCGGCTCTCCTCGATGGGTGCAGGCTCCAGTCCCGCCATCGGCCCTCCTCGATAGGGGCCGGGCTCAGGTCCCCAACACTGGTCCTCTTCGATAGGGGCCGGGCTCCGGTTCCCGTGACCGACGCTCCTCAAGGGGGTGTAGCTCCAGTCCCGCCGTCGGCCCTCCTCGATAGGGGGCGGGCTCCGGTTCCCTCCGACGACCCTCCTCGATAGGGGGCGGGCTCCGGTCCCTACCGCCGGTCCTCCTCGATGGAGGTCGGGCTCCGGTCCCCGCCACCGACGTTCCTCAATGGGGTGGAGCTCCAGTTCCGCCGCCCCTCCTCGATCGGGGGCGGCCTCCGGTCCCCACCGCGGGCCCTCCTCGATGGGGGCCGGGCTCCGGTCCCCGCCACCGACCCTCCTCGATAGTGGCGGGCTCCGGTTCCCGCCGTCGACCCTCCTCGATAGTGGCGGGCTCCGGTTCCCGCCACCGACCCTCCTCGATAGTGGCGGGCTCCGTGGCGGGCTCCGGTTCCCGCCACCGACCCTCCTCGATAGTGGCGGGCTCCGGTTCCCGCCACCGACCCTCCTCGATAGTGGCGGGCTCCGGTTCCCGCCACCGACCCTCCTCGATAGTGGCGGGCTCCGGTTCCCGCCACCGACCCTCCTCGATAGTGGCGGGCTCCGGTCCCCGCCACCGACCCTCCTCGATATGGGACGGGCTCCGGTCCCCGCCACCGAAACTCCTCAATGGGGTGGAGCTCCAGTCCCCCCCGGCCCTCCTCGATAGGGGGCGGACTCCGGTTCCCACCGTCGACCCTCCTCGATAGGGGTCTCCGGTTCCCACCACCGACCCTCCTCGATGTGGTGTAGTTCCAGTTCCGCCGCCGACCCTCCTCGATAGGGGGGCGGCCTCCGGTCCCCACCGTGGGCCCTCCTCGATAGTGACGGACTCCGATTCCCGCCTCCGACCCTCCTCGATGGGGGTCGGGCTCCGGTCCCCGTCACCGACGCTCCTCAATGGGGTGGAGCTCCAGTTCCGCCGTCGACCCTCCTCGATCGGGGGCGGCCTCCGGTACCCGCCGCCGGCCCTCCTCGATGGGGGTCGGGCTCCGGTCCCCGTCACCGACGCTCCTCAATGGTGTACAGCTCCAGTCCCAGCCGTGAGCCCTCCTTGATGGGTGCAGGCTCCAGTCCCCGCCGCCGGCCCTCCTCGATGGGATGCGGGCTCCGGTTCCCGCCGCCGAAGCTCCTCGATGGGGTGCATACTCCGGTTTCCGGTACCGGTCCTCCTCGATGGGGTGCAGGTGCCTCACCACGGACGCGTCCGCGTCCTCCCGGCTACTCCTCGATGAGGTGTAAGTTCCAGTCCTCCCCGCCGCCACTCCTCTATGGGGATCAGGTTTCATTCCTCGTCGTCGACACGAAACGACCTCGTTGGCACTTCTCTATGGGGTACAGGTTCCATTCTCTTTGGGTTCATTCTGGGTTCCACAACGTTCTCCCGTAGTCTCCCGTCAAGTCAACTCAGCGAGTCAGAATAGGCTGAGAAGCGCTGGGGTACTTAGCGTCGTCCGGTCCGGAGGGACAGGTAGTGGTTGAGGGCCTCAAGTGAGTTTGAGTGCAGGTAGTTCAGTCACTACGGTAGGTCGGTAGAGTAGGAGACAGTAGGGGAAGAGGAGGACGGGGGTTAGGGAGGGTCGTAGTTTCAGAAAAGGTTACTCAGTTGAGAAGTGTACTCCACCGGTTTCATGACCTCAAAGTCGAAATCGTAGTAAGGAAGGTTTCTTTAGGGTCCCGACTAGAGGAAGTCTTACCTGACCAACCTAGAGGAACGTCAGGTTCCCTGAGAGTTCTCAGAAGAGGTTGTGGTGTCAAGTTTTCGTAGTTAAGAAGCCGCGAGTCGGCAGTGTCAGGTTGAGAGTGTAGGTATGTACTGATGACCTTTTTTGTATCGGAACTGATCTGCCTGAAAACAATCGTTTCATTACAGAGACGAAAACTTATACGATATATCCAACCAGTATTGAAAAGAAGGTTCCTCATTCGTAGAAAATTAAAGTACCGACGTCAGTGGTAGACGTCACTAAAACCTCGGGGGGTTTTTTTATTTCAGAGTGTGACAAAGGTGACAAAGGGGTAGAGAAAAGGTACTTCACTACCCTGGTCTACGGTACTAGAAGCAAAGGACTTACAACTCGAAATTCGGTTGAAAAAGTGAGAGGAGAAAGTGAAAGTTCTCCGAAAACTCAAGGAGAAGTGAAAGACGGTATTCCCACCACAGTAGACGTATAGACTCCAATAGCTATAAAGAGGGCCGTTAGAACTAAGGTCGAACACAAAGAAAGTCAGGTCGTAAAGAGTACTACATGAGACGTATATTCAATTTATTCGTCCCACTGTTATATGTCGGAACTGCATGAGGAAAAGGATAAACCTTGGTCAGACAACAAGGTACAGGTCTCCCGTCTGTGTGACTTTGGTATTTAGTGTCTTTTGATCAGTCAGATTAGTGTCCCTGGTGTCGGAACAGATTGAGTTAATTTGATTCGGTACGGCACACCCCGGTGGATTCTACCCGCCCAGTACCACCTCTCCAGACTGTCTTACACCAGGTGACCTCTTCCCTTACCGTTTGGTGAAGTCATAAGAACGGAACTCTTGGGGTACTTGTCATACTTTTCCGTTTTACCATTCTATGACTTTCTCCTTGAGGGGTCCAGTCATCCACGGGTCATACGATGACCTCTAGTCACCTCTTTATTGAGGTCTTTCTTACTTCCCTACCTCGGTTTTGTTTTTGTTATGGGTCAACACCTACACTGACCACTATCTTCATTCCAGACTACGACATTTCTCGTTATAACGTATCCTTGGACGTTACAGTCCAGGTACTTAGTTCCGTTTGACCTTCACCAGTTTGTCCTCTACCGTTCTCACTTGTAGCTGTAAGATCCTTAGTCGCTTGATTTTACCTGACCTTACCTACTTAAATTGAGTCTACTGGTAATATAGATGATGACGACCGTCCTTAGGGAATCTTCTTTACCTCATCGGTAGTACCAGTTGTTTTCTCGGGCTTTACGTCATGAACCTACGTTAGAGTTTTTGCTGTCTTACTAGAGACAAGCAAAGGTTCCGTTTGGTAAGTTATAGTGTCATTAGGTTCAGATACGGGGTTGGTCATTACGACTTCTTCGACTTCAACTTACCAAGATACTTCTGGATGTTCTGGAAAATCTTGATTGTGGGTTTTTTCTACAGGAAAAGTAATATCCCCTGACCTTACGTTTTCATCCTTCAGTTCTTTGTGGACCTCATTGTCGTTTAAACCGGAACCTTACGCCTTACTTCGTCCCGTTTCCGATTATCTCAAAACGGTTCTCTTGCGTGACCAGTATCGTGTGTGGGAGAAGGTTGTTGTGTTCTCTTCTGAGATGTGTACCCGTAGTGGTCTACCAGTTGTGGTTTTAGTCTAACTAATATAAGAAACGTCGGTTTCTACCTCTGCGAGATATGGCAGTCGTTTTTATTCTGGCCTCGACTGACACCGAGTCTAGTACTTGAGGACTAACGGTTTAAGTCTGAATTTAAATTCTTTCATTCCTTTTGGTGATCTGGTAAGTCCATACTGGATTTACTTTAGGGAATACTAATATGTCACCTTCACTCTTTATCTAAATTCCCTGATCTAGACTATCTCACGGACTACTTGATACCTGCCTCCAAGCACTGTAACATGTCCTCTGTCCCTAGTTCTGGTAGGGGTACCTTTTCTTTACGTTTTTTCGTTTTACCGACAGACCCCTCCGGAATGTTTATCGACACTTTTCTTCTCTTCGTTTTTCGTTTCCTCTTTTCCTATATTCGTAGACTTACGTCTCAAGGTTTCTTATCGTTCCTCTCTATTCTTTCGGAAGGAGTCGCTAGTTACGTTTCTTTATCTCCTTTTGTTGTCTTACCCTTTCTGATCTCTAGAGAAACTCTTCTCTTATCCCGTGTCCATATAACTCCACAAATTGTCGTCAGTCCTCCTTCAATCCAGTATGAACCTAGGGGGTGACTTCAAGTACAGTCACGTCGACGGTCCGGACATATGACCTCCATATGACCGTAGTAGTTCGTCCGTTCGGACCTCTCCTACTCCAGACCACGGATGTCACGTCCGACACCCCCAATACTCCTCATGTCGTCGGAGTCACTACCGATGCCGAAGTGGTGACTGGACAAACCCTCTCTGGAGTCAATGACAGAGAGATTCTATATGCTGGTGTTCATATCTCTGCCACTCAAGTGACAGGTCTCGTGGTGACCTGTGACGCAGGTATACTCTCCTGACGGTGTCTCTTACTGTAAATGTTGAAGAGGGACGAGTTGGGACACTCTCAGGTGTAACTCTAACCGGGACTACCTTCTCACTGGCCACTTCGACTACAACTCAAACGGTGAGTACTTCTTCGGCACCACCGGTACAGGTTTTTGTCCCGTTTGTACGTTGTATCTATGTATCTTGAAAGGGACTTAAGGTGTTGTCCCCGGTCGTTGCCCAGTATATCGTCGGTCTACTACGTCCCGTACCCTCACAGTTGGGTCAGGTGAATGTCACCAGAACTCTCGGTCAGACACTCACCGACAATACCCGACCGATACCACGGGTCTTGTCGTACCCATCTATACTGATCAAAACATCGAAAACTCAATAAAGTCAGTTTAAAAGTGTCCATCGGTTGTTCGTCACTTTTTGTCAATAATGAGATCTCCTTCGATCCCCTGGGTAAAACGTGGTACTCAAACACTTTAGACCTAAATTTTTAATGGAGAATTCACAAAAGAGTACGTTTGAAAGAAGATCGTACACTATAACTTATTTGATTTTGATAAAAGTCGAAAAGAACTAATTGTAAAACCATCACATGAAGACCTCACTACAATAAACTCAATTTCACCAGAATTCATACAATTTACACCTAGAAAATGTGGTGTAGTAGCACATGTGTAACCCCTCCACACGAAAAAACCTTTTGAGTTCCACGATCTAGGAATTAAGTTTCTCCTGTAAAGAGTACAAACAAGTGAGATCAAATAAAAGTAAATTTTACAGAATCCAATTCAAATTGAAAAAATTTTCAAACAAAACTTTTAACTCTGTGTAGTGTTTATGACATCCTTAACCACTCCGGAACTGAATTTTTGAAAGAAACATGACACTAAAGGAAAGTCCACATAAAACGGTTCACTTTGAACAATTCAACAAAACAATTGATTTGAAAAAAAAGAATTTTTCTGAAAAAGTGTGTGTGTGTGTGTCTGTGTGTGTGTGTGTGTCTGTGTGTTTTCTTCTGTGAACTCCGATCTGGAGACCCCTTGTAGATGTCTCCTCGGCCTCCTCCTGTTACGTCTGTTTTTAGTACTCGTACTATATCACCTTTGGTTTCTTTCTTATTAAAAGATCTTTACTCTAAATAAGAATCGTAGTGTGTGATAACTCTTCAAGGGAGACTTCATATAGACGTCGAAAAGATTATACCTTTGGTGAATAGTCGTATCACTTTCGACTACCAACCCCGTCTCTGGTCTTACGTCTCTGACTTGATACTACACTTCTACAGTCACAATTGATAAAAAAGACTTTTAGTCTTAGACCCATCAAGAAAAGTGTTATCGTTGTGATCAACACACACACGATTCAGCGAAGTCACAGCGAAATCAGCACAGACACGAATGAGTCAACAAAGTCAGTACAGACTGAGAAACACTGGGATACCTGACACCGGATGGTCCGAGGAGACAGGTACCCTAAGAGGTCCGTTCTTATGACCGCACCCGACGGTACGGGAGGAGGTCCCCTAGAAGGGCTGGGTTCCTAGTTTGCGTCCAGAGAACGTAACGTCCGTCTCGTAAATGTCGACTCGGTGGTTCCTTCGGGTGTTATGGTCAATGGTATACAATTTATTGTTTATATATCTTCCACTCATAATGTTAAAGAAAGTTGAGACCTCTTGTATAATAACCCACGGAACCGACAACCCCTATACTTCTTCTAGTTCCACTCCAGTGACAGGGGTTCCACGGCTATTATGTTATCCTCTGTCTGTTTCTCCAGACCCCCGTATCTACTCCCTTCTTATTAAAGATAGTCTTCCCCTACCCTTAGACTCTTTAGGACTGTCTCCTTTACTGTAATCTCAACCCTAAACTTTCTACTCACTTTTAAGAGGACCACCTCCCATCTCTCCTACAAGATTCATCTCCCTGTGTTTCCGTTTTCGAACATCTGTCTTTACAGAGACGGTACAAACCCCTACTGAACACCGAGTCACGTCTATTTCCCGTACAATCACTCAAACCTGAAATTGTCTCTATTACCCTTCGAAGGTCTCAATAAAATTCGATCTAGTCAGTGTACAGGTCTTAACTTTCCCAGGTTGACGTTCACCCTTCTGTGTGACTCTCTGAAGGTATTGAAAGACTCATTTTCTCCTACTCGCGGACAAGATTCTCCTATCGTTTTACAACCTCCTCTTACTTTGTTTGTCGCTTCGTTCCGTAAACTCGATTAACTCCTTTATTTGTACTACTGAACCACTGACTAGTATCACTTTAATAATTAGAGAGCTCGGGACCTTATTCCTTCTTAAGACCAAGACGTTGTAAGGTAACGAACGAAAATCTTTGTAATAACCCGAAGGGTCCACCGCGATCACCATTTCTTAGGAGGACGGGTACGCCCTCCGAGTTCTCTGCGCCCAAACTAGGGACTCAGTCCTTCTAGGGGACCTCCTCCCGTACCGCTGGGTGAGGTCATAAGAACGGACTGCTTAGGGTACCTGTCTCCTCGGAGTACCCGATATCAGGTATCCCAGCGTTTCTTAGTCTGTACTGACTCGTTCGTGTCTGTGTAATAAATTATAAAGACTCGGAGTCAAAGGAGTAGACGTATTATCCCTATTATTTTACAGACGACATATCCTGTTTTGTTCTAATTCATGAGTTATTTACAATCACTAATACAAATTATGATAATAAAAATGACGGTCGATTTAACGTCAGTGATTACCTTCACGCGTTATCCGTTAATCTTTACACTTAACTTCACGTTTTTCTTTTATACCTGGTCTCTAAAAAATAAATGGAATAATGGAACCTCTCACCAATGTGACGACACTTCCCGTCTCTTGCCTTGAAACGTCTTATAAACGCGAATCTTCACCATCCTCTTTCACATGTCTTTTCATCACCACACACTCTCTCTTCAGAATGGAAACTCTCCTAGTAAAATTTGACGATTTACGTCACCGAAGTAGATCTAGGAAATAAGGACTGTGGAGACGTGGTAATCTACGTTCACTGGAGAAGTCCGGAAGAAAATCTTTGAGAGAAGAAGTCAAAGGTACCGTAAGACAAGAGAAGACCGAAGAGACTAATACGTATCTTGCAGAGTCGGAATAGTGAAGGAACACGGTTGAGGAAGTAAAATGTTTACTCCTCTGTTTTCTCGGTCCTTTACCTTCATCGAACAAGTTCCAAGTGTCACTTAACAAGGAAGGAGTAGAAATAAAGGTGGGAAAAGAGTGAAGGATGTCAAGAAACAAGAAACGGGAGGATATGAGTGAAAGAGAAAGATTTTTGAGTAGAAAAACGTGTCAAAGATCCTAACGAAAATCCAAAAAACTAAAGGTCGAACTGTAGAGGGTAGGAGCGGAGAGGTCTCGACGATAGGGTGGGAAAGTTATCAATCAGTCTACAAGATGGTTGTGGAGTATGAATCGTACAGACTTTATAACAGAAAGGGATGTTCCGATCGAAGGGAGACTGAGGTAATGGTATAGTCACGACGGAAGTAAGAGGATCAGTCGATTAAGGAATAGTCTAAACCAGTTAACCAGGATATATTTACAGGTACATCACGTCCTCAATTCGTGTGACGGACATCCCTGTTCTGACGGACCCTGGTTTATTACCAAAACACTATAACCTGTTCACTGAATAAGACTTGGTCTCCGATAATCACGACCTTCTCTTGAATTTCTATTAATAAAGGGTTTCGAAGTGGAAAAAGTCTTTTCTTTAGACTTAGGGACTTTCCATTTAGGGGTGTCGGACATTTATACTCAGTCCTGACCTTGGGTCCTGATGACCTCGAGGTTCAGTTACACGAAACAGGACGTGGTACAACGGAGAACGACAAAATAACCTGGACAGTGGTGACGGTGAAGGGTTCTGACTTATAAATATTGAAACACGGACCTAATAACTGTATCGGAAGATGGATGAGAACGTTGGAAAGGAAATGGGGTAGGGGTCAAGTAGGACGGTTCAATTAGAGGGATTTCGAAGTAAAGGTAGAACAGTAAGGGGAGTAACTTTTCGAAAACCACCAAGGAGGAGCGGATGATATATTTTAAGTTTACAGGTTTTCACTTCAACGAGTCAGCACAGGTTGAGAAACACTAGGGTACCTGATATCGGATGGTCCAAGGAGACAGGTACCCTAAAAGGTCCGTTATCATGACCTCACCCAACGATAAAGGAAGAGATCCCCTAGAAGGGTTGGGTCCCTAGCTTGGGCCCAGAGGACGTAACATCCGTCTGTGAAAATGTTAGACTCGGTGGTCCCTTCAGAGTCTACAGGTTCGATCCATAGTTTTGAGGAGGTTTTACACGACGGTCGGGTGGAAAGGTGCGAAGTAATGGGTATGATGGGAAAATATGAAGTACTGGGTCGGCACGGGTTTTGAGACACAAGAAACTTGTCGAGTACGTCAAAGTACGGGATGACGGAAAAATGTATCACAAGAGAGGTGAAACTTACAGAATGAAACTAAAAGAAGGACAGTTTAAGAATAAGTAAAAAGTCCCTGGTTAATTTACAGGATCACGTACTTATGAAAAGTCTAAGGGGGTCAGTCTTAATTAGAAATACTATTGCATACACTGTCCTTAGCTGTTGTATCGACTCACAAATCACTCAAGGACAGAAGGAAAAAAAGTGGACACAAGGGTGTTGTATAACGAATATGAAGACAAATTGTGAATAAAGTGAATGAATATAAGTTCGACTAATAAATTGGATGATTACTCTGAACAGAGTAAGTAGAAACGTAGGAGGTACCGGGGTTCTCTCAAGGACCGTGTGTTATCCATGAATTGTCTATAAATAACTTTCCTCTCCTTTTGACACCTCGGTTCAGAACTCTGTAGGGGAGTAATCATTAAGTCGTTCTGGCTGAGGAGAACGACTTGTACCTCACTGTACAACTCTCTTCTTTTTAGACCCTTTGGGATAACCGACTAGAAGTTGTTTCACGAAGTCCTTCGGAACCAAGTTGGACTGTCAAACGAACTCCCACTATTCCATCCTCTCCACTCTGTTGAGTCTATTTTAAGAATAGGTGTGTAAGAAATTTTATTCAACTCTAGTTACGTCCAGGTAACAAGGAACGGTCGACCAAATGTTTATCGATCTCTCTCGTCACTGAACACGATTTCTCCCCTCTTCCATCTTCATCCTGCAGAAACCTCGGTAAACGTTCCCCTCCAATGGTACTAGGTACTCAATTAGAAAGGGACCTTTTCCTAAGAAAGACAGTTAACTTCATATCAACTACATATTACACGATTAATGATAACATGTCCTTTCACTGAGTCTATATATATATAAGAAAAATATAATAAAAGGTAACTCCAAATAGTATCCTATAACTTATATCAAGAGACACGACATCTCATCCTTCCTGGAACAACAAATAGGTAAGACATATATTTTTGATGTAGACGATTGGGGTTAGAGAGTGAGGTAGGGAGGAGGTCAGGGGAGGCGGAACCGTTGGTGGTCAGACAAGAGATGTAGGCACTAAGACAAAGACAGAGTGTCTATACTAGCAAACACAGTATAAAGTCTGGGGTGTGTATACATTATAGTACACCATAAATAGAAAGAGAAAAACTGAAGTCAAGTCAAGTCAGCGAGTCATCACAGGTTGAGAAACGCTGGGGTACCTGACGCCGTGTGGTCCGGAGGGACAGGTGGTGGTTGAGGGCCTCAAGTGGGTTTGAGCACAGGTAACTCAGTCACTACGGTAGGTTGGTAGAGTAGGAGATAGTAGGGGAAGAGGAGGACGGAAGTTAGAAACGGTAGTAGTCCCAGAAAAGTTTACTCAGTCAAGAAGTGTAGTCCACCGGTTTCATAACCTCAAAGTCGAAGGTATAGTCTGGAAGGTTACTTATGAGTCCTGACTAAAGGAAATCCTACCTGACCCACCTAGAGGAACGACAGGTTCCCTGAGAGTTCTCAGAAGAGGTTGTGGTGTCAAGTTTTCGTAGGAAACAAGTCACGAGTCGAAAGAAATATCAGGTTGAGAGTGTAGGTATGTACCGATGATCTTTTAGGTATCGGAACTAATCTACCTGGAAACAACCGTTTCATTACAGAGACGAAAAATTATGTGACAGGTCCAACCAGTATCAAAATGAAGGTTCCTCGTTCCCAGAAAATTAAAGTACCGACGTTAGTGGTAGACGTCACTAAAACCTCAGGGGGTTTTATTTCAGACGGTGACAAAGGTGACAAAGGGGTAGATAAACAGTACTTCACTACCCTGGTCTACGGTACTAGAATCAAAAGACTTACAACTCAAAATTCGGTTGAAAAAGTGAGAGGAGAAAGTAAAAGTAGTTTTCCGAGAAATCAAGAAGCAGCGAAAGACGGTATTTCCACCACAGTAGACGTATAGACTTCAATAACTATAAAGAGGGTCTTTAGAACTAAGGTCGAACACGAAGTAGGTCGGGTCACAAAGAGTACTACATGAGACGTATCTTCAATTTATTCGTCCGACTGTTATATGTCGGAACTGCATGAGGAAAGGGATAAACCTTGGTCAGACAACAAGGTACAGGTAAAGATTGACAACGAGGACTAGACGTCTGTCTAAAGAGTCCTCCGTCCAGTCCACCGGACCATAAGGGTAGAGAACTTCTTAAAAGGTGTGAATCATACTATTAGAGATCAACGTCGGTACAACCACTTTTACCGTAATAAAGTAAGAAAAAATACCGACACATCATACCTTTTCCTAAGAACTAGTTCGAGGGACCTAGTGAAGGGAACCTTCTCACCCATTAACACTCCCCATTACGTCCGGTTCATCCAAGAAGTACTAGAGAGTCATCGTAACCTGTGTCGAAAGTCGATTCCGGAGATACGTCCAGTAGGATTAAGACCTCATTACCGTTCTATTTTCTACTGAACGTAAGAGTAAAACCGGTCTGGAACACCGAACACCCTAGAATCAAGGGTCTGGTCCCTAACTTGAGTCCGGGAGTCGTCACTCTTATGTCTCAGGATTAGTGACTTGGAGACCCCTTAAAGGACGTAAGAGTACAACTGTCAAATTCCTGTCCAACTTTTGGAGTCCAAGTAAAGAGACAACCGGTGGAGGTAGTAATAGTTAATAGTAAGTAGTCTTAAAAAGATTTGTGGATGATGTACAGTTCATGTACCCATGACTACGTCTAAACTTACCTTACACGGGAATTTTTTTAACAATAAGATACTTTAAGGGACCACCTGGTTACCAATTTTGAGGTGTGAGGGTCATGTCCCCCGTACCTAACCCACGGACCAATCCTTGATATAGGGTATACAGTTATGGGGCGTTGATATAGGGTGTTGATTCTGGGTTATGTCAGTTTATTAAAAAATTTCACAATAGGATTATCTCCTCTGTGCATTCATTTGTCTGTTATACCACCTGAGGCTATTCACGGTAGTGTCTCTATATGTCGTGTCTCCTCTTTGATTCTCTCTCTGTTTCACCTACCTTGTTTTGGAATTGAAGACTCAAATCGTATTTTCCGGTGACCGATGGAGAGAGATGAGGAGTCGGAAACATACACTTGTCGTCTGGTAGACTCGTCTCAAAGTTCCTTACCTCTCAACCGTTTCTTCACCCCTTCTCCATAATATCCGTCTAAAATAGGATTTCCGTTACTCCTTGTTACCTCTTGAACTTCATCTCCTCCCCATACTAGTCTATACATAAAATCTTTCTGGTGAGATTCCTTTCAAACCTCTTACCTAACCTTCTCCAGTCCTTACCTCCTTCCCTCTGTCCTTTGACCAAATGATTGGGTTAACATTTTAATAATATCAGATATGATCCCGTTACCTTCACCTTATCTTTCTTTTCCTCGACTTTCTATACTCTTTCGTTTTGGATGTCCCAAATCAATAAATAATTTATGTCTCAATTTCCTCCGATTCGTTCCCCTCCTTCGATCATGACTCAGTCGTCTAAGGACCGAACTCGATAACCCACCTATACTCTGGTAAGTCACCCTATTCCCTTGTGACCTCCCCGTCGTCCAAACCCTCGTCTTCTCTAATCTACTTGTAGTATATGTATAAACCTCTAGTCCTCACTCCAGACCGGACTTTTATGTCTAAACTTAGATTGACATCAACTTCGGTACCCAATCTACCCGGATGAGTCCCTCTCGGACTTTTCACTGTCCTTGTCTCCCTGATCTTGAGACTCCTTGTAGTTGTAAATTCCCCGTCTCATTTTCTTTTCGCACCTCGTTAGTTTATCTGTTTTCTCTCTGGGTTTCTCTTTTCACATTCTTTTAAGTTTTGTCTAAGACATCGGTAATTTTTTATGTGAAATCTTTTTATAAATCTGTAGAAACAACAACAAGTCATCAATTTCACTTTCAATTCAACGAGTCAGTACAGGCTGAGAAACGCTGGGGTACCTGACTTCGGGTGGTCCGAGGAGGCAGGTACCCTAAGAGGTCCGTTCTTATGACCTCACCCAACGGTAAAGGAAGACGTCCCCTAGAAGGGTTGGGTCCCTAGTTTGGGTCCAGAGGGTGTAATCTCCGTCTACGAAATTGGAGAATCGGTGGTACCTTCCAAGTCATCAATTCAACACAAGTTGAGAAACACTGGGGTACCCGACGTTGTGTGGTCCGAGGGAACAGGAAGTGGTAGAGGGTCTCGAACGAGTTTAAGTACAGGTAACTCAGTCACTACAGTGGGTTGGTAGAGTAGGAGACAGCAGGGGAAGGGGAAAACGGAAGTTAGAAAGGGTCCCAGAAAAGGTTACTCAACCGAGAAGAGTAGTCCACCGGTTTCAAAACCTCGAAGTCGAAGTTGTAGTCAGGAAGGTTACTTATAAGTCCCAACTAAATCCTAACTGACCAAACTAGAGGGATGTCAGGTTCCCTGAGAGTTCTCAGAAGAGGTTATGGTGTTAAGTTTTCGTAGTTAGGAAGTCGTGGGTCGGAAGAAATACCAGGTTGAGAGTGTAGGTATGTACTGATGACTTTTTTGGTATCGAAAATGATCTGCCTGGAAACAACCGTTTCATTACAGAGACGAAAAATTATTCGACAGATCCAAACAGTATTGAAGGAAAGGTTTTCCGTTCGTTGTAGAAATTTATCGGCACTATATTATCGTTCACTTTCTCCTATATCTTGTTATACGTGACGACTCTTGTCTAACTACTAACGGTCTCCACCCCCCACCTTCCACCCGTTTTCACACTTCCCTTAGTTTCCCATGCATGAACGTCAACGTTTTACTTATCCAGTACCCCTACATTACTCGTCGTACCATTCACATCTTTGTTATGACATAACATATAAACTTTTAACAATTCTCATCTAGAATTTTTAAGAGTAGTGTTCTTTTTTTAAGACACACCACTACCTACAATTGATCTCACTGACATCACTAGTAAGGTGTTACATATGTTTATGACTTAGTAATACGACGTGCGGATCTCAATTATATTACAATATACAGTTAATATAGAGTTATTTTTATTATACATCATATACTATTAAAATATTATTTTCATATTCATATGTAAAAGTAACTTTTTACTGACATTCGAAAGTGTGGAACATCATTACCAATAGAGACCTACCACTACGATGTCTAATAAAAATAATAATAGGATACTTAACAAAACCATAAAAGGTCAAGAGGTATTCCTTGTATGTAACGAACACATTGTCGTTTGTATTTCTAATTATATTTTCCCTCCGTGTAGGGACCTTCAGGTCACCAATTTTGATACATGAGGGTTATGTCCTTCGTGCCCAAATTAGGGACCAACCCCTTGATTCTAGGGTGTACGGTGTCCTACTCCGATATATAAATATATACCTTTTTAGTTTCTTCTTTCAAATCTCTTCCACCCTCACCAGTTCACTTAGGTTGTAGAGTCTCAGTCATTCTGATCAAGACTCCCTACAGGTAACCTAAATCATTGTTTCACTGGAACCACTTTTGATAAAGTTACCTCATCCCTCGTCCACGTCTTCGACCCAACCTCACCTTCACTTTTCACTTATGGTCTACTTCTTCATATCTACCGTTCATATCTGTATAGTAAGTTTTTTACACCAATTCTTCCTTTTGTCCCATCTTCGGGTCAGAGTCTATCTATTGTAAGTCAAATTCTAAAAGTGTGATGATGCACACCACCGAAACTCACGGGACTTCTCTCCATTCAATACTACCAAAAGACTATGAGTCTAAAAGTCATATTCCCCATGTCGTATCATACCTTAACATTCGTCCTCGGTAGTCCTTTAGTCGTAGTCTTTAACGAGAATACTCGAGTCTCTGTTTGAATCGTAGTAACCTTGACTCACTTTGTGAGGTCATAATGTATACACCGATGTATTAAATCTCACACCCAATTATGAACCCTTTCTCGGGAAGGGTTTTCGGACACTATTCATACTTTAGTAACACCTTCAAGATCACTGAGTACACTATTGTCAGTCCCGAAGAAATAGTTCCACACGTCGAGTCAAAGTATCTGTTACAACAAGAGCTCCTTATTACGGTTTGGAGTCACGTGCGATGCCGAGTTGTGTAGGGGTTGTGACACTCCACTTTACAGTTTTCACTCTTTCTCGTCAAATACAAATAATTTCATGATTGTGTCTAAGTCGTTAGTTATTGACGAACTGTGAGACTTTTCGCGGGAGTACGACCGTTTAGGTTACGGTGACTTGTGGGTAAAGGATCCTTTGTTACTTCATCGAGTTAATAGAAACAGAAAATATCCTCCTTTTTCGTTGGTTTACTTGGTTTTACCTTAGTTTTTCGTTAGTTTTAAGTACTAAAGTCCCTAGACTTACCCGGATCCTTAGTCGGGAAATTGACAGTCGTCTCAGTCAACCTCGTCCATTTTATCCCCCCCTTTACAGACCCAAAGGATGGATCTATCGGAAAGTAGGGAGGATACTTGTTATGGACAATCGTCTTCGGAAACGAAAGTCCTACAGTAGTCGTGGGACTGTGAGGGGATCCATAACTGGATCCTCACGACTCACCAAGTTTCTTTATTGTCCCCGTCACCGACACTAACGACTCTGTCCCCCTAAGAGTTATTCCGTAAACACCACAATACCAACCGTTTGAACCAACTGTCCCCCTTCCTGTCTCCTCAGGTTTCTAATTTGTCTTTCCTACTCGGAGTCCCGAAGATAAATCCCGGACTAAATGTACAAAATAAACCTAATAGTCAAACTCCCCCACCCACTACTTGGTTATGTAAAGATTAACCCTCAGGACCTTTGTCTAGGATACTTTTTCTTCAAGGAAAATATATGTTATACTCAAGTTACTATCCACACATATATTTCTTTCCTTTGACCTTTCATGATTTAATAATTGTCGAATTACCCGTCCCACAATAGAGTAGTCCAACCTGTTAATCGTCTTGATCGATTTAAGAAGACACAGGAAAAACGAAGTGGGAAGTATGAACTGTACACCGGGGTAAAAAAAAAAAAAAAAAACCGATGTTGGACCTGAGGAGAGACTAAGGAGTGGGGATAGTGTGCTGAAGATGGGAACCCTAACCTACGTTGGACCCTTAAAAGAGGGGGACGAGACGACATGGAGTTTCGTCTTACTAGTCCTTTACCTGTAGTTCGACATTGTAATTCTATCCTCGGGTTGTCAAGGTCAAAGAGTAATACGAACAAAGTGAACCGATGGACTTTACTACACCTTAAAGGACCCCAGAAAATGTTCGTATGAGAGGCAACCACGTCACTAGTCTGTAGTCACTTTATATCCTCGTAAGGATTTGGGGTCCTCAAACTCAGAAAAATTTTTTCTAAATAAGAAAATAAAAAACCGACACCACCCGGATGTACGGCCGAAAGAGATCAACGTCGCTCGTCCTCCCGATAACAACGACACACGTGGACCGAAGAGTAACACTACTGAAGAGAACAACGCCTCGTGTCCATGATCCACGCACCCGAAGTCGTCAAGGTCACACAGCCGAGTCCTCAACACCGAACGTCCGAATCAACGAGGCACCGTAAACCCTAGAAGACTCTGGTCCCTAGTTTGACCACGGGGGACGTAATCCTCCGTCTAAGAACTGGTGACCTGGTAGTCCTTTCAGGTCCCAGAATTATTTTATGTTTTTACTCCCTCCGTCCCCGTTTTTCTTAAACTTTGACGTCCCTCATCTATACCACGACGAATTACGAGAATGAGGGTCCTTTAGACTTTCGAGGTTCTTCGTGGTGGAGTGGAAATCCAAAATGACAACCATCTTACTCACGTGGTAGGACTATTATACCCCGACCAAATTCCTATAAAGTGTGAAAATCCAAAAAAACTCGCCCTCTCGACTTCGTTAAAACGAAACAAGGGACGAGGGTTTAACAGGATTCTCGTTTCCCATATACGAATTGTAGTTCACTTAACCACGTGATAGACGTAGGTCAAGAAGTCTTTAGGGGAACCTTTTTATGACTATTGAGAGGCAAAAACTAGAGAAGATTCTTATACTTAAGGACTCCGTGTTTGAGTAAGTATGTTAATGTAGAAAATTTTTCCTAGACACCCCTGAAGAGACCACCAGGTCACTGATTCTTAGGTGTGAGGGTTACATCCCCCGAGTCCAAACTAGGGACGAGTCCCTTGATCTAGGATGTACGGTGTTAATTCTCAAGTGTACAGTGTTGGTTTTTAGGGTATCCACAGTTACTTTTAACTTTTAGGACGTACGACGTTGATTCTGGACCACGTCGGTTTATTTATTCATCTATCTATTAAGTTTTTATTTATTTTTCCTAAACACTGTTGGTTCTCGTTAATACTTATGTCCTGTTGAAAGTAGAAAGGGATCGTCGGGAATGACATTTGTCAAACGTATTGGAAGGTGTCGGACTCGACCCCACCCTTGAAAACTTTACAAGACGTCTAAAAGTCCCAATCGGTAAAGGAATTAGGATACCTGGGTAAACCCTTCTAGAAAAACCGGACACACAGAATTCGTTGTAAATATACCCTTCGACAGAGGAAACTAAAGACTCGGTATGTCGTCACGACAGAGTAACTAGTTTCGGTATCTTTTACGGTGTAAAACAAACCATTACTCCGGGTCCCTGTCCGAACTACTACCTGAGGTGTACGCTCCGTCGTGACGACGACTGGTAGGTCCCTTCGGAAGTCTAGCGACCCGACTCCGTCGGCCGCGACAAGGCCCTACATTACTCGTCTCGAGGGTGACCGAAAGGCTAAGACAAATACTCAAATCTTGGAGACTTGAGACTGCTACAACGACCTCTTTACACGAGCCTCTATTTCACTAGTTAAAGAAGGTCGTTGACAGGACCAGGACCCACCCTGTCTTGTCCTTTCGGGAACAAACCCGATTATAGACTCGGTACGACCTCTGTCGTCCGAATACAAATTCTGGAGAATAGAACATATAAAATTCTAGATTATTTCTAGAAGGACTCACTTAGACTCCTTCATTTGTCCGACTACATTTTTTCTAAAAAAAAAATTATAAGGGGGGTTTGCAGGTAACACTCTTCTTTCGGACGAATCCTAAGTTCCGTCTACGACTAAAATCGACGAATGGTCCTCGTTTACCTAAACGTGACGAGTGACATCGTCAAAAGGAGGAGAGGAGAGGTAAAAGGAGGGGAGGGTACGAGAGAGGAGAGGGGGAAAGGTCTTCTACACAAGTTCGTCGTTATTTGTCCGTCTCCTGTTCAGTTAAGATCGTTGTCATAAAAAACATGGTGATGTTCGACGAGATTTTCTGAAGGACATCGGATCTTGATGTTCGTGAATCTCTTTGGGACGGTCTTGAGATTCTTTGTTACTCATGTGTGACTATAACTGGACATAAAAGGGAAGGATCCTCGAGACAATATCCTCGAAAGAGAAGACCAGTTTGTCCAGACGGGTGGCAAGGGATTTGTGTAGAGTGTCGAAGGACAGTGGACCTTACGGACCGGAGAGGTAGAGGAAATACTAGATGTAGGTTGAGACAGAGAAGGATATTATTCATGGAAAATTAGGATGTAGACTTACGGAAGACCGGGGAGCATAGATGTGTCCAGTAAGTCCTGTATTAGGGAACAACATCCATGAGCCCGTATATGAATAGAGAGGTCGATCAAAACTTGGAAGATCTCAATTCCTGGTCAAGAGTGAGTCTAAGAGGTACCTTGGACATCTCGAGTAGTCGAGACTACGACACCAATTTGTCGGAGACCGTGTTCTGACGGACCCAAGTTTAGAACGAAACAGTGAACGACCAACTCACTGGAGTGAGTACAGTGAATTGAAGACATACGGAATTAAGGGGACATTGTACCCTTATAATTATTGTGGAAGACGTCTGTCGATAAAACTCCTAGGTTCATTATGAACGTTTTATGAAACTTGTGACGGAAAGTGGGTCATTCATGAGGTCTTTACGATCAGGAGAAATAGGTGAGGTTGGACATACGAGTCGTACTTGACGGTTCATGGTTTCTTACCGTAAGTCGGACGGGAGTACCACAGTTCGAACCAAAACGGAATATTCAAATGGTCTGTGAGTGACTTCCTTAAGGGATGGACTGAAAGTTATCGGAAGGACGAGATTCGGGAAATGGACTGACGACCATAGTAGGTGTCGGTGGGTTGTGTCAGAACGGAGGAAAGACAGAGGGTCAGTACACGGTGAGTAAGGATACAAACATGGAAATGAGTCACAAGGAGAAGGGACCTTTCGATCGGGATGGGAAGGGGAAAGGTTAAGGGTGGGTAGGAAGTGAAAAGGTGAGTTCGAAATGGAGGAGGTCCTTCGGAAGGGACTAATAGAGTTAAATAGAAGTAGAAGGGGAACACCGAGTCGACCATTTCTTAGACGGACGTTACACCCTCTGGACCCAAACTAAGGACCCAACCCTTCTAGGGGACCTCTTCCCTTTCCGATGGGTGAGGTCATAAAACCTGACCTCTTAAGGTATCTGACATATCAGGTACCCCAGCGTTTCTCGCTGACTCGCTGAAAGTGAAGTGAAGGGGAAGAAGGTTGAGGGAGTCGTCAGATTCAATCTTGGTGTATTGACTCGTATGTGACTGTAAAAGGACCGTTGAAAACTCAGCATCAGAGTAAAGGAGTCCTTCGACTATTTAAGGAATTCTTATCGATTTTACAAAGGGGGAGAAAAAGGTAGACGGGGACCGTACATTGGTCATGACCCACCCATGAGTTGTCCACAGGTCATTTCTGAATAGTCAACTACATGGATATACGGGCCCATACCGGTTCCCTTCGGCCCCAAGACCGAGAGTAGGACCGTCACTCGAGTCCGACCTCACTTCTCTTCCGTCCCTTGGTCACTTCGACTGAAGTCAATAAAGAAGTGACGGTAGGTCCGGTGTCTTAATCGTCCCAGAAGTCCATTTGACAGGAAGTTCGACCTGAATAGAGAGTCAATTACCAACTGTAAGAAACAAATGGAATTACTAACGGTTCTAGACAACGACGCGTGCCATGTAAAACACCGAGTTGACGGAACCGGGGCTTCCATCTTCTGTTAAACCTTCTCCAAACCCCAACACCCTACCCTGACCTTTGTGAAACCAGGTAAGGATCGGTGAATCCCGTACCCGTTATTCGTCTCTCGGGTTCTCTTGGGGCCATGACGGTACACCCCCTTCGGGACGACAGAGAGTGAAACCGGAGTTCCCCGGTCATCAGTAACGGGTATCGACAAAAAAGAGAGGGGTATCAGTCGTAAAAGTTCCGACCCTCGACCTTCCCTACCGTGGGTCACGTCCTCGGGAGAGACATCGAGCAGGTGTGTGGCCTAGATGGATACCGGTCACCCACTCCCTTCCGACTTCCGACTCCGGGTCCAGGTCAAGACAGAGGGTCTAACCCGATTTGTACGTATGTACCCACTGCTTCTACGGAGAGAAGGAGACCCTACCCCGTCATTGAAGTCCGATACACTAAACAGAGAGGTTTCAATGGCCCTCAAGTCCCCTAGTTAGAATAAATTACTAACACACTCCCTCCTCCATCTCGACCAATTACAAACAGAACAAGGAGAACCCGACACCCGGTATAGACCGAGGTCGGGACCCGAGAAACAGGGAGGGGACCTGACCCGACTGTCATGGATCACTGTATCACGTCTGTGCGGACGTCTGTAAGGGACCCTTTCCCGTCGTCGTCGGTCCACTCCTTCGACGCCCGACTCCCTGCACCCGGGTCCCCGACCACACCGGGTCCTCCCGTCTTCACCCCCAACCCCTCTCCGAACCCAGAACGGAAGAGGACCCGAGTCGTAAGTCGGTGAATCTAGGGAAGACACAAAGGGAGACTCGACCTGACTCCGTGGAGGATGGGTCTACGGTCCGAACGAATCAGAGAGAGACATCGGGGGTTGAGTAGGAAAAGGGTCCGAGTCACAACGAAGACGAGAGTGAGATAAAACGGGTCCGTTCTTAGTGGGAGTAGGGGTGTCCCAGTTTATGGGTCTTTCTGACCTCCCCCGGGGGTTCGAGTCCCACAGATTCAAATATAGAAATTCTGTAAAGGACGGTGTGTCCCAATCCCAAGTCGCCCCCGGCGACCCGTGACGGTCCACGACAAAAGGAAGGGACTAATCTTCCGATTGGTCCGCACGGTGGTTGTATCCCCGACGCCCGCCTACTTATGTCGTGTGAGCCATCCGTGTCTCCTGGTCGGTCGGCCCGGTTCCAAACCCTCGTACGTAAAGGTAAAAGAACTCCCTCCGTCCCTCTGAGTTCGACTCGAACCTCATTGACTACTGGTCCTCTAGACTTCCTACCCATCAGGGGATCAACAAACTTTCAACAAGGTCGACAACCCTTACCGTACCGTCTTACGTACCTGAATCTTTTACTCTACTCCTCTCCTCTTATCTCTGTTCTACCCAAACTTACCTCTCTTAATATCTCCTCCTACGTCGTCTCGTTACCCCTTCCCTGGGGCCGAAACTACTCCCCGGTCGTACTCGGGATTAGACTCGAGGTCGTGACCGAATGGTCGACACACTATTTAATGAGTCGAAGAAACTCAGAGGTAACGGAACAGACACTTGACTTCTGTTATTGAGTGTCGAGTGTCCAAACAACACTCCTATTCTCAATTCCTTGTCTGATGAGGATCGTGTCTTATCCATAAGGGATTCACCACCGACGATATTATTCGGGTTCATCTCTCGTTGTCCTTCAGTCTCTCAACTACCTTCTCATTTTCCCATATCAACTTTGTCACTCCTTTCCTCGACTATAATGGTCCTCGAGACACCTTTCTAGTACCGTCTCGCTCTCTTCCTCTTTTGACCTTACTCAATCTGACCGGGACTGGGTTCGGACCGGTGTCCTATGTACACTGTCACACCTTCCTTGTCACGACACTGACTCCACGACACCCTGGTGTCCGACCTCCGCCCCTTCCCTTCGCCGACTTCTCCTTCTCCCTACCTCCCCAAACCAGAATCGGTGTGGTTTGACTACTTCCGTCGACCTTTGAGTCTTCTTTTAGACTTTTTTTCGGGGGACAGGAAAGGACGGTCTCCGACGGACACTTTACCCCCTCCCTCATACCTCAGACTCCAACTCATATTGGAGTAAATCGGTTCGGTCCGGGGAGAAAGGGTTTGGTTTTTCTATGTTCCTAAAGGGTATCAACCTTCCTCCCTGTCCTTTCTCCATCCTCGTCTTTCTCTATCTGAACTTGCACACACACATATGTACGTATGTGTGCGTACGTCCGTGTACACCTTTCCTTACGACTCTTGTCAAAAACTCAAGACTCTAGATTAATAGAGTCTTACGTCACAGGAATTTCCTTCTCTCCGACGGTTCCATGTTTATGAAACTCCAGTCTCCTTTTGTTTAAACTTTAAACTGAGATGGTAAATCGTCTTCACGTCAACAGTAACAAATTGAAGAGACTCGGAGTGGAAGAGACAGACTCTTCACCCATATTATAATCAACCTCCCTGATTTCTGTTAGAGGACTAAAACTGGACACGAACTCACGAACCCGTTTAGACCTAGACTCCTGTTCCGGTCTCGGTCTGTCCCAGTCTCTTTAGAACAGATTAATTTGTGTCCTCGGTTTGTACGGACCTCGTTGTGTCTCGTATAGTTGTGGACCTGAAATTGGGTTTCAGTGTTTTTGTCAAACCTAAAGTTTTAGTCCACTGAGGGTACTTACAAAAACTTTACTTTGGGAACTCCATGACTACAACTGTATCCCTAGTCGAGAAAGGTTTCCCTCTCGTTTTTAACTCTATAGTCACGAGTGTGTTCCCAGGAATCCCCGAGGTTTCCCTCGCGGACCGATACAGGGTCTCCCGAGTTCTTCTACCCTCCACCTCTCGATATTCTTGGATCTTTGAGTCCCCACCGGTCCGACCGACACTCTGTAGGGATTTGCTGTCTCTCTTCTCTTGTCGACTTCAAGTGAAACCCCAAACTCCTTCGTCGGTCTCTTTCCATTCCTGTTCCTTTGTCTTGTTTAGACCTTCGTTGACTTTCGGGACCCTTCCCTCCTCTCCTCTTCTCAACAGTCAATATCCTTCCTTCTCTTCCCGATCTCCTCTTATTTTCAGTCTGTTTAGAAGTCAGAGTGACAAAGAATTTTCGTGAGTCTTTCTTTTTACTATTAACATAGACTCCGTCGTTTCGAAGACCCTTTTTTGTACCCGAGACCTCAGTCGAACACAAACACACACACAGAGACACACACACACACACACACACACACACACGTACAGACACACGTACACACAATCAGTGATTCAGCACAGACTGAGAAACACTGGGACACCCGACATTGGACGGTCCGAGGAGACGGGTACCCTAAGAGGTCCGTTCTTAAGACCTCACCCAACGGTAAGGGAAGAGGTCCCCTAGAAGGACTGGGTCCCTAGTTTGGACGTGGAGGACGTAGAGGACATGACGTCCGTCTGAAATGGTGACTCGGTGGTCCCTCAGTCGAACTAGACCGAGTTTTTAGGGTCGAGACCGAACATGAGTGGTGTACTTGGAACACTGTGACTCTATTCAAGGAAGTGGAAAGAGATGGAGTCAAAGGAGTAGACACTGTACTCCCAATGTTTATTGTGGATGGAGAGTCCCAACAAAACTCCAAATGTCCTCTACCACACGTTCCCGGACCGTGTCTCGTCCCCGAACCCTCTACCAATAAGAATTGTTATACGAGGAGGTGGTGGATAAAACTGAGATTGTCCAGAGTAACCTACTTCGTAAAGAAAGGTAACATGGAGGACATGGTCGAGACGGAAGTTTTAGGGTCCGAACCCTCTTTCCCGTGGACACAAGGACGAAAAGGGCGTGACCAAATCCGGGTGTCGTACTTGACTGACTCCGAAAAAAAAAATTCGACGTACTTCTTTGGAACATGTCTGATAGGGATATGGGGAATCAAAGAAAGTAAGGCGAGGGGGTTGAAAAGGACCCGAAGGGACCACCGAGTCACCATTTCTTAGGCCGACGGTTACGTCCTCTACGTTCTCTGGGCCCAAGTTAAACATCCAACCTTACTAGGGAACTCTTCTTTTACCGTTGGACGAGGTCATAAGAACGGACCTTTTTGGGTACCTGTCTCTTTGGGTCGGGCACCGACCGATATCAGGTACCCCCAGTGTTTTCTCAGGTAGTACTGAATTACTGATTTATTGTTGTTTAAAAAGATCGATGATTATGGGAGAGGGAAGGGGGATGTTGTCTCTCCTGGTGGGTCTTGAACGGTGTTTCAAGTCCGGAACACAAGAGTGTCGGTCAAAGACCGAACGTCGTACTAGAGGAACGTTGAATTACCGTCTGTTCCACCCTCCATCTTCCTTCGGAAGAGGGGAACGGATTCTCTGTCTCCCCTTAAAGAAGGGATCTCGTTGACCGTTCAAGTCCTTTGGTCCTCAATTTTACATATGAACTGGGCCCCGGTCCCGTCGTTGCCTTACCAGACAAGATAAAGTCTGTCTGTGATATCCAGTTGTCATCGTAACCCTTCTTTATTTCTCCCTATAACCCAAACCGTTTGGTGAATCAAGGGGGGTTCAGTGTAACAAAAGAGAAGGACTATTCCAAAATGAAGGGAACTAGTGGTTGGTACTTTGACCTCGACCCGATTCTTGAAAATGTACAACGAAGTAACTTGGAGTGTTATTGTGACCCATACTTGGAGTAAATATCTACGCGTGTGTCTGAGTCTCCAAACCATTGAATGGGGTTTCAGTATCATCTATTTTTTGTTTTTTTGGGGTTTCGATCCACCGAGAATAGAAAAGGTAGAGGATTTGAAGAAGACAAACGAACCAATTGAAAACGAAAAAGGAAGACCGAACAGAAGTGAACCGGTAGGAGACATGGCCGAGTTCCTCTCTACCAGTCCGAAACGAGGCACTAAAACCCTATCCTGACGTGAGTGTCCAATCGTTGAAGGAACAAAGAACACAAAAATACCCATCGGAAACGAAGACAACGACAACAACAGTAGTAATTGTCGATCGGATGTGAAGCCCCTTGTGGTAGACGTTTTCGTGTTTCTGACATGGCTCGTTTCTCGAATCTTAAGACGAAGTCTGTGAAAACACAAAGTAGGATGAGTCTGTGAAGTCGACACACTGGAATTCACTCAATGAATTGAATAGACTCGAAGTCGAAGGAGTCGAGCTTTCTGACCCCAGGAATCTCCGAACGATTCACCCAGTTTTCTTTCTTACATACCCTTTTATGAATCGTGTCAAGGATCGAACTATTTTCACTCGAGGAAAAGGATTGGAGTCCGAGTGGGTATAGAACCTCCCCTAAATTCGGTCCTTTTTAGGACGACTTAGATTCAAGGATCATCTCAGTACCCTCCCACGGAATCCGGTCTCCGAAGACCAAGGGGACCCAGGGTAGAATGTACGTGGACAGGAACAAGGTAGAAGGGGGGGCGACACCGGTAAGAAGACCACCCCGATACCCCACCCACGCCGCTACCTGGCCCGCCCGTGTCTTGTCCACCCACGTCCGACCCACAGGCCGCGACCCTGTGTTCACGAGACACACATCCCACCCGCCTTCAGTCCCGCAAACTAGACTTAAGATTTCCCGCAACAAGTCTCGGGGTGTTTCCAGGGTAACACGTCTGTGACCCATATTTCGTCGTATACTGAGGGGTCGTGGCCCGCCACTACTTAACCCTGCGTCCGCGCTTGGGTCCCTGGTGAGGGGGACGTATCTGTACTCTGGTATCCCCTGGACAGACCCACCGGAGTCCCTATCCGCGAGGGGTTCCATTGCCCCGAAACAACCCAAATCGGGTCCAGGTCTGAATTCCTTGACCCCCTCCCCTTCGATTTCTCCTACCGACTACCGTCTTGTTCTACCCGGACCGTTCCTTCCCGTCCTCTCCTCTCTTACAACCTACTTCCACCTCTCCTCTCTACCCCGAGTCCCTCCAGTTCAGTAGTTCACTTACTCACTCCTCCTTTTCTTTCTCTTCCTCTCCGACCGTTCCCTCTCCCCCACCACTCCTTTCGATACTGAGAGGAAGAAGGAAAGAACAGTGACCGAGAACCCTCCCAACCCCCTCCACAGTCCGTCACAATACCTCGGACCGAAAGGTGGGATCGAAAGACTGTCGAACACGACACCGAGTACAAAACGTCCACACTTACTTCGTCCTACTTGACCTGCCCAAACATGTGGAACGAGTCACCGCACTTAGCCGTAAGATGACGGTAACCGGCTCATACCGAGAGACAGTAGAAGTAGAAGTCTTAGTACCACGACCACCACCGACGGCTCTCGCACACCCCACTACTCTTCAGAAGGAAGTAGACGTTGTGGGAGGTCGGACCGACGTTATCACAGACGATGCTGGTGAAAAAGGGGTAAAGGGTGCACGCAGACACCAGAGACGTCGAGTAGAACCACAGGTGGGGTCGAGAGGAGCACCGGTACGTGCACCGTGTGGTCGTCGTGTAACTTTTCTTTTACGAAGCTGAACTCCCGGTGCCGCTGGGGGACGTGGACCTCCTCCACTTCTCCGTGTTCCAGGTGTAGAGTCCCTGTGACACCACCTGGATACACTAGTCGCACCAGAAGGCCGACGACAAGCTCCGGCGAAAGTACATACAGAAAATAGACGAGATAGGACCGATGCGGTACCACGCCGACCAGTTCACACTACGGATGGGGACGGGGTTGTGTCACCTGACGAAGCACAGGGCGGGGTGCCTCTTTTGGTAGAAGTGCCAGAAGTACGACCGGCGGAGTCCGTAGACGTAGTAGGAGTTACACCGGCTCCACCACATGGAGTAGAAGGCCCGGACACGGGCGGCTCGGGTCGCGGCGAGGTTAGGTGGGAGGGCGTTCCCGAGCCCCCCGAAGCCGGTAGCGGAGAGTGGACTTATGTTCGTCTTACTCTAGTTGTTCGACGACTCACTCGTCCTGCCGAGGGACTTTCTGTATGACGCGGCGTCGGGACCGTGGCCCCGACCCGACCGGCTCTTCTCACTGGCGACGAGCCGGACGACTACGGTGTCTGGTCCGTTGGAGGGTAGGACGGGGGGTGGGGACAGGACGGGGTCCGGACGGGGAGGAAGAGGGGACGGCCGCACGTCCGGAGATGGACGATCTCCAACGAGGTAGTTTTGAAAGGAAGGGAGGGATGAAGAGAAGGAGGAGTCCCGGAAGACGGAGTCCCGGACTTCCACACCCCTCGACCTCCGGTGGGTGCGGTCGTGAGTTCCGATAACCCCCGCGTCCGTCGAGAGCAACGGACGTGGGGAAAGAGAAGGGAGAGGGAGAGGGACCCTGGTGACCCCTGGTCTCCACCCTACGAGACTGTTGTAGAGGTTAATACTTTGATTAGAATTGGGGCACGACAGTCTATGGGATAAAGACCTCAGTGTAGCCACCCCTCCCTACACCCGTTCATCTCACCTCCCTCCCACGACACCTGCACACCCACCCCTTCCCTCCCATCGTTTGCTTTCTTTTCCTCCTTGTCACGAACGGCCGGGACTCCTTTTCCTCCTGTACAGACCCCACCTCCTCGATCCCTCCCTCTTCGTCCGTCTATTCAACCTCACCCCCAACCAGTCCCAACGGAAACGGAGATCAGGAGTTCCGGAGAGAGACGGACTTTACAATGTGTAATTTGTCCTAAAATGTCATTTGCTTCTCTACCGAACACACAAACACTTCAAGAAAGAGGACGTTAGAGACTGGTGGGGGACCTACTCGACCGGAACCAAAAAACGACTAGTCCTTTCTTTACCCTTTTCTTTCTCTCGTTAAACTCATCGACTTTGACGGTTCCTCCCTGACGGCGTGTATGGGGTGATGGGGTGGCCGGTCCGTGTTGGTCCGGGTCTCGGTAAGAGAGGACACAAAACAAACCAAACCCAAGAAAACGGGGGTAATATTTTATTGTCGAAATAACCTAAGATTAAGTGAGTAGGGAAAGAGACTAACTAAAAAAAGTAGGTAAAATTCGTACATCAAATAACTCAAACCCATTAAAACACATCAGAACATTTGTACTGGTGTTAGATAATATTTTGTAGATGTACGGGAGTTTTTCAAAGGAACCCGGGGAAGGAGACTAAAATTTTTCTAATTTTACTGTCGAGGGAGACCTCTCTGTCCTTCACTACCTCTTTCAAGTGTTCAGACTCTCTCATCGTATGTAGAGGAACCGCTCCGGGCAGGGGACGTGAGGACCCTCCTTTATACCAGACAGGAGGGAGTTTTGAGTCGGAAGTGACGGATACCTACGAGAGGTTCGGTGGGTGACCTAACGTATCACTGAGACTGGGGAAAAGAGTCTACATCGGGATTAAGATGGGAAGAGGGGTCAAAGGAAGGGAGTCCTTAGTTACGGAGGGTGGCGTCTCTACAGAGATTGTGTCCAATTCATAAAGTGTCTTCGTCAAAGGAGTCGTAGTGAGTGGGTTCGTCGTCCATGGAGGGGAGAAAGGGACCCGACACCACCCTTCTCGGGGTCCGACCGTGAACTATTTCGACCCAAGCTCAGAACCAAGACGGTGAATCATCGTTCCATAAGGGAAGACGTTCGAAGTCGAAAGAATACTCGTTTGTTCCCGACCGGGTCTTGGAAAGATTCGAAGGAAACTGTGAGACCCGAGGTACCTAAGGGGTTTCGGAGGGGGTCAGAGTACTCCCGAGGGACAACGTCTCAGTGACGGGAATGGTCACCGGGGATCCTCATTTTCAAAGGGGGTGTCACCCAAAGAGGGAAGTTGAAGGGATGGAGAATTGTCTTTTTTAATAAACGATGAGGGAAAGTCTCTTACGACTGAGGGACACCCTTCATACAGTCTTTCCTTATCTTTTAGTCCGGATTAGAATAGTCTTAACAAGAGATCTTTGTCAGAAAAAGGAAGTCTGTCTTTGGGACCCTCCCAAGGAGTAAGTTCCTCCAAAGAAAGAGGAAATCTTTTCTTTCCTCACGTGTTCATAAGGAAAGGGTGTGTGAGACGTTAGGACTTTCTCTCAAAGGAGGGGAGAATTTTCTCTCTGTAAACAAAGGACGCTCTTTAGAGGAAGGAATCATTTGATTGTCGATGACAATCTCCTCTCCAGGGGTAGGGGAGTGCCACTCACCTCTAAAGACAAGAATAACTTTATGTAAGAGGGAGGGAGGTGTTGTGTCGTGTCGTTTGTTGTCGTGGAGAAAAAACAGGTTTTCTGGTTTCTTTCAAAAAGAAAAATTTTAAGGTAGGACCAAGTTGTTTCCTTGAAGTATGAGAAGGGTGCAACTCTTTACAATTTAGATAGTGGAGTCTTTAGACCAAAGAGAAGTCTAAGATTCTTAAGGGGAACCTTTCCCCAAGGTAGAGGTCTAGTTCTGAAACGAGAGGTCCCCCGTCACCACCCTGTTATTTCGATGACCCGACCCACAAGTCTGTTTTCCTGTGAAGGAGAACACACGACACTTTGTCCTCGTACGCACACACGAGTCGGCGAGTCGACCCAGACTGAGACACTGGGGTGCCTGACATCGGACGGTCCGAGAAGGTGGGTATCCTAAAAGGACCGTTCTTATGACCTCACCCAACGGTAAAGAAGGAGATCCCCTAGAAGGGCTGGGTCCTTAGTTTGGGTGTAGAACACGTGACCGTCCACCTAAGAAATGGTGACTCATGGACCCTTCCACCCTCGTCCGGTTTCCTTCAAACTCCCCTCGATCACATGTATTATATATATCGTTTCTCCCTCCGCCCATGTCGTCCGATTGGGATCCTGACTGAAAAAATAAACTCCAATACAGTGTTTGTACATTCCCAAAGAATATGTCCTCCGTTCACCTCGAATCATGAACGGTGTGTCTTCTGTGGGTCATCTCGTTGACATCATCACTTCTACCGTTACTTTAATCCTTTGGATGAAGATCGGGGACCTTTGAAGTATGAATAGGAGAGACTCAGAGTCGAAGGAGTAGACTTTATCTTCCGAGAGATGGAGAAAGTGTCTCGAAAACACTCTGAGTTTGTTCCATACAAGTTTTCGACCAATATGTGACATTTTCATTTCCTACTATCATAGTAGTGGTGACTCTGGTGTCGGAATCCCGTTCGATCTTGAGCTACTTGGTCCTTCCTCACTCCGACCAAGTCGGTCCAACCTCGATCACCTTCCTTGAACCGTTACATCCCAACGGGGTCCTTTACCTGTCGTCAGATTTGTCGTTTCAGGTCCTCTACAGTGTTTGAAGAAAACTCGTACTAGGTAAATTCCCATTTATAAGTTCCCCACACTAGACTCCCATCTTTTCCGAACCATTGTTCGAAGACCGTAAGAGAGAGTACCATGATCATGAAGAATCTCTGTAAAGACCAGAAAAATCTCGTAGACACACACGTCTCTATGGTCCTCGACCCCCGTTTCCTTGTCTCAGTCGAAGACCTACTTCCCTGACCAACTTGATCCTATCATCAGTTCCGGGGTCGGTCGTCTCAACCCTAAAGTTTCGTCCGACGTCAGAGGTATCTCTTAACCGTACCGTTGGTACTTGACTAAGTCTACGGGTTAGTCTATCGGACCCACGTGTGTCACCACCGATCTCCCCTTACGAACGAGGTAAATGACTAAGGTGTTATGAATTTAAGGTCTGGACTGGACACTCTCTCTTCCCCGATAATTTCGGGTGGTTCGATCCGAGGGAAACTAAGGACCTGATCCGGTCAGACTTGGACAGTCCACCCCTTTCTTAACCCCGTGAAATCCCTCCCTCTTATTTCGCCCGTCTTTGGTATGTCTATAGACTTTCCCATACCACAACAGAAGTCTCCAACGGTAAAGGAAGAGGTTACGCACTTTCACTTTTCACTTTCACTTTAGTGAGTCAACACAGGCTGAAGCCCTGGGGTACCTGACGTCGGGTGGTCCGAGGAGGCGGGTACCATGAGAGGTCCGTTCTCATGACCTCACCCTACGGTAACGGAAGGGGGTGACATATGTGATGGGAGGATAATTTGTGAATCCCTCCCTAATAATCAAAATTTAACTTGTGTCAAGACTTATCGTTCTACTTTAGAACACTGTAGGGTGAGATCCTACATTTAGTACGGAAACAGGTCGTGTAGGTACGACATATGTGATGGGAGGATAATTAGTGAATCCCTCCCTAACCCCCGTCCTCCTCTTCCCCTACTGTCTCCTACTCTATCGACCTACCGTAGTGCCTGAACTACCTGCACTCAGACTCACTTGAGGTCCTCTACCACTACCTGTCCCTCCGGACCGTACGACGCTAAGTACCGCAGCGTCTCAGCCTGTGCTGACTCGTTGACTTGACTTGACTTGGAGGATCTTCAATAGTCTAGTTGACAGAGTCACAGTGTCACGAACACAAGTTTATTGGGAATAAAATAAATCATTACTGGGGTTTCACATTCTCATCTACGACCGTTAAGTCTATAAGATAATGACATGGATTAAATATTTTATCCGAAATAGTATCTATGATTATATATACCCTTTTTTGTCATATATATTCAAAACCATGATAGACACCAAAGTCCGTAGGGGACCCCCAGAATCTTTCATAGGGGACGTTAATTCCCCCCTAGTGACAAAGACACATGGTTTAAATACCATTTGAGACAAAGGTCGGGGTATACGGAACACGTAGGAGACGACATGGACCACAGAACCTAGAGACGTATCAAAAAGACCACTTTACCGAGGAAGAATAGACATAGGAGACATCATCTAGTTTTAAAGAAGGGTCGATGATAATTATAAAGTCGATGTTAAAGAGTTTACTGTAAGGACGTAGCTCTTTTAGGGTTCTTGAAATAGGAAAGCCCAAACATGTATAAAACATATAACAAAACCAAATGAAAATCACCACGGAGTCTTCTCTAAACTTTACGTTATGAACAGTATTTGATTTAAGAGTATGTATTGACGAAGAGATAAGTCAAGGTAACTATATAAACAGATAAGAACTTGATAAAGTGTTGAAATATATTATTAAACTATAAACCATCCGTTTCGAAGGGAGTGAAGAAGATAGAAAATTTTCAAAGAACCGATAAAAATATACAAGAAGGTCTACTTGAAGTCTTGGTTGAACAAATCATGAGAATAGGGACAGGAGTGTTTAGGGTTACTCTAATAATATCTTTAAATGTGAATGAACTTTTCAAAAATTTATTACTTTAAAGAGTAAGTCCTTATAATATGTAGGTAGACAAACAGTTTATAAGTATGAATATCGGAAGTCATTATAAAACATTAAAATAAGTACAATCACAAAACATACAAAGAACAATCCAAATAAGGATAGTAAAAAAAGTGACGACACTTACTCTAGAAGGGGGGTAACGTAAAAGATTAACCTATAACAAAAATATCTCTTTTCAATAACTAAATTTTGAATTTGAGATAAAGATAAATTAAAATTATCATAAAGTCAAGTAAGAGAATATAATAGATATATAGTATATATTTGTTCCTGTAAAATACTAAGAAGGAAATGTCGTAAAATTGAAAACAGAAGTATGAAACCGATCTTGGACGTCTCGTTGTAAGTCATAATCAACTCTTTTGTCCACTTATAAGAACTAAAACAAGACTGAAATTCCACTTACGGTGATCATAAAGTGATAATACTACGAATGTCAACAAAAGAAGAAAAAATTAATTTTTTAAAATAAATACCGACACGACCCAGAAGTAACGACACGTCCGAAAAGAGATCAACATCGCTCGTCCCTGATGAGAGATCAACACCACGTGTCCGAAGAGTAACACCACCGAAGAGAACAACGTCTCGTGTGGGAGATCCCGTGTACCCGAAGTCTTTAACATCGTGTCCGAGTCATCAACACCGCGTACCCAAATCAACTAGACGTCGTACACCCTAGAAGGGTCTGGTCCCTAATTTGGGTCCAGAGGACGGAATCGTCCGCCTAAGAAATAGTGACTCGGTGGTCCCTTCGGGACGTCAACAAAAGATATAAGAGAAAGAAACCGACGTGACCCAGAATCAACGTGGTACACCCTAGAGGTTAGAAGTAACGTCGCACGTCCCAGAAATCAAGACCGTACGCTTGAGAATCAACGTCGGACACTCTAGATCAAAGGACTGATCCCTAACTTGGGTCCGGGGGACGTAACCCTCGAGCTTCAGAATCGGTAACCTGGTGGTCTCTTTAGGGACACAGAGATAAAGACGAAACGTTTATTTAAGTGGACATGGTAAAAAAGATCTAAGAGGTATATTCACTATAATACACTATAAACAAAAAGAGAAAGACTGAATGAAGTAAGATATACTGTCGGAGTAAACAAAAAGGTTATAACTCGACGTAATTGACAAAATATAAACCTCTAATTAGGGAACAGTCAACGAAGTAAACGTTTATAAAAGATGGTAAGACTCCCAAAGAAAAGTAGAACAAATATCAAAGGAGACGACATTTTTTTTGGAAAATTCAAATTAATCCAGGGCAAACAAATAAAGACAAAAATAAAGTCAATTAGATTCTGCACCCAGTCTCTCTTAGAAAGAAGTTAAATGCAGTTTCCCACACGACAGACATAAAAGGACCTTCTCAAAATATAACGGGTCGGAATGTAAATCTGGAAATTAGGTAAAACTCGAATAAAAAATATATATTACAATCTCTCATAAGACTAAAGTAAGAAAATGTACATCGACAGGTCCCCTAAAGGGACCACCAGGACATCGATTCTGAGGTTCGAGGGTCACGTCCCCAGGGTCCAAGTTAGGGACTAATCCATTAATCTAGGGTGTACAGGGTTCATTCTCAAGTGTACGACGTTGATTCTCAAAAGTACGACGTCCATTTTTTCTCTAGGGCGTGTACGGTGTCGATTTCTAGGACGTTGACCAAATCAGTGAGTCAGCACAGACTGAGAAACGTTAGGGTGTCTGACATCGGGTGGTCCGAAGAGACAGGTACCCTAAGAGGTCAGTTCTTATGACCCCACCTAACGATAAGGGAAAAGGTCTCCTAGAAGGACTGGGTCCCTACCTTACGACCAGAGGACGTAACGTCCGTCTAAGAAATGGTAAACTTGATGTCCTTTCAGGATTTCTAAGACGTACGGTGTTGATTTTCTAGGACACACGACGTTACCTTTGACTTATATCCCGTACGGTGCTGATTCTGGGTTGTGTCGGTTTATTTGTTTGTTTGTATATATCGACAGGTCAAAAGGGTCATGGTGAATAACTTCTCTGATAAAAGAGGTAACATATAAGAACGGAGGAAACAGTATCTAATCCACTAGTATCCACACACCCAAATAGAGACCCAAAAGATAGGAAGGTAACTACATATAAAGACACAAGACACGGTCATAGTATGATAGAACTAATGACATCGAAACATCATATCAGACTCGAACCCCACCACGGACTAAGGAGGTCGAGGTAAAAAGAAGGAGTTCTAACGAAACCGAGAGTACCGGTTAAAACAAAGTAGATATAAAACGATCGAGGACGAAGAGACGGGTACATTCTAATAAGACTTCGTTTATAGTCTATAGTATAATAAAGTAGAGTAGGTATTTATAAAACCATACATAGAGATTCTGCATTCTTGAAAAGAATTTGTACTGTTGTTTTGGTAGTGGAGATTTTTTAAGAATATAAGTAGTTCACATATCAGTAACAAGTTCAAAAGGACTAACAGAGTATTTACAAACACACAAAAAAAAATCAAACAAACTTAGTACTAGGTTCGTGTCCAATATACTACGTTAACCAACTATACAAAGAAAATTTTTTTATAAATAAATAAAACCCGATGTAACTTAGAATCAACACCGTACTCCCTAGAAAACAACGTAACGAGCCCGAGAAGTAACACTGAACGTCCGAAGAGAGTTCAACACCCCATACTCGAGCCATCAACGTTACGTGTCCGAGAGATCAACACCGTGTGACCGAGTCATCAACACCGTACCCCCTTAGAATCAAGGGACTGGTCCCTAGTTTGGGTACAGGAGACATCACCTTCCGTCTAAGAATTGGTCACCTGATGGTCCCTTCAGGGACAAAGAATTCAGAGACTTAGATATCCACAGGCAAGGAAGAGGGTGGTAAAAAAAATCGAGGGTACTCTAAATAATCAACTTCTTTGACTCACTAAACAGAGTATCGTGAAAGGTATTCTCTGTAAAATCATTAACATAGGGACACCACTATAAAAGGACAAGGAATATAAAGGATTTATGACTACTCCCGATCTCTGAACTAATCCAAATGTAAAGGCAAGATAAAAAATGAGATAACTCCCTGTTCTTATACAGTATCCATCATAACATATGATATTCATCTGTGTGTAATAGAACAAGGAAAATGTTAGAAAAACTACAAGACTTCAAAGTAATTTTTACAGGCTCACCTCTAAGGAAAGAAACAAAAGAAAAAGGACAAACCCTAAGGACTCAAAATTCTAACCGTAAATTTTTTTTTTAGTCAAGAGTCGATAAAGGGAAGTTTATAATAACAAGATGACAAAAGAGATAAGAACCGGACTTGAGGTTAATCCGTTGTGGACATTCGTATCCCGAAAATTTTGAATGCAACAACCGGTGGTCCCCAGTCTACTGAAGTCTCAACCGACGTCGTTAATGGGTGATCTCAACACCAATAAGTAACAAAGGAGACGAAATGACGGTTACATGGTATATACAAATATACCTGTCTCTATGTGTACATAGAGGTGTGTGTCAATTTTATATAGAACTTTAAGTAAGAATAGTCATATATTAAGTGGAGTAAAAAAGGTGACTCCATATTGAATGTATGTCATTTTACAAGTTTAGACTTCATATGTAAAAACACATACTTATGTAGATACTTTGTTGGGGGTCGAGTTTTGTCTTGTAAAGATCGTGATGTCTCCGATCGAGGAACACTGGAGAAAGTCAGTAATAGGTCAAGGTTCTAATTGGCGAAAGACTGAAGATATCAGTATCTAATCAAAACGGATATAAACTTAAAGTATATGTACCTTAGTATGTCTCATACTTGAGAAAACTTAGACTGAAGAAAGTCGTAACAGACACTCGAAATAGATAAAAGTTTCATAGTTATTAAACAAGAACCCTTAAGGGATTAACAGGTCACCAATTCTAAGGTTCGAAAGTGATGGTCTCCGGACCTAAACTAAGGACCAGTCCCTTGATTTTAGGGACGTTCGGTACGTCGCGACGGTTATTGTTGTTGTTGTTGTTGTTGTTATTATTATTAAACAGGAAAAAGTAACGATACATCTTAAGAAAGAATTTTAATTGAAAGAGACACTACTGGATGTCTCTTCAGTTACCGTGGGGTGAGATCATGAGAACGGATCTTTTAGGGTACCTGCCTCCTCGGATCATCCGACGTCAGGTACCTCAGTGATTCTCAGTCTGTGCTGACTCGTTGAAGTGAAAGCGAAAAGTTAAAGTCCGTAACCTCTTCCTTTACCGTTGGGTGAGGTCACAAGAACGGACCTCTTAGGGTCCCTACCCGCTCGGACCACCCGACGGCAGATACCCCAGAGTGTCTCAGCCTGTACTGACTTCGCTAAATCGTCGTCGTCGTCGTCGTCGTCGTCGTCGTCATTACTGGATCTTCCTACCCTACCCCCCTCCCCTTCCTTCGAGTCCTCCCTCCCCTAATATAGATATTAATACCGACTGAGTACCACAACATACCGTCTTTGGTTGTGTTGTAATATTTCGTTGAAAGGAGGTTAATTTTTTTAATTGAAAGTAAAACACCTATATAGTATTACATCTATTGTTTAGGAGATAACTACCTATATATTTACCAAAAGTAGAACCATGTTTGTGATGACGTCATGTATACAAATAAGTACGTGGGAACGGTTATACATATAGTTATCCTATTTTAGGATCTATACATATACGATCCACTTTATAAGACACGTAATAATTAAAATTATCTAAAATGGTCTAACAGAAGGTTTCTCCTATATAATTAAATATTTAGGTAGTCGTCATATATATACTCAGACTAAGAGTAGTGGGAACGATTGATAATTGTTAAATATTTAACTCCATATCAACTAAATATTATGATATGATCAAAGTCCATATATTGTATTACTAAGTTTTAAAAATATCTAATATATCGTAAATTTAATATCCCTGAAGGGACGACCAGGTCACCGATTTTTGAGTACGAAGACCCAAACTAGGGACTAGCTCCTTGATCTAGGGTGTACGGTGTTGACTCTCAAACGTACGACGTCGATTTCTGGGACGAACGGTGTTGCTTCTGACCTCTAAGACACACGATGTCGATTCTGAATCGTCTCGGTTTATTTATGTATTTACTTATTCGTCTTGAACTTTTTTAATTTAATAATATTTTATAACCGATATAAGGGACACAACATATCATATAGGAACATCGAATAAATAAACAAAAACCGACGTGACCCAGAAGTAACGGCGTGCACTCGAGAGAGACCAACGTCACTCGACTCCGATGAGAGATCAAGACCATACGTCCGAAGAGTAACGTCATTGAACAACACCTCGTGTCCGAGATCCCGTACGTCCGAAGTTATCAACACCGTGTGTTCGAATCAACGGGGCGACGCACACCATAGAAGGATCTGGTCCCTAGACTGAGCACACGGGATGTGACCGTCCACCTAAGAATTGGTGACCTGGTGGTACCTTCAGGTGCATCGAATAAATAAAATATGTATTAAAATATAAAATCTGAAGTGTATATTCACCGTTGTATTTAATAAAAGAGACAGAATAAAGTGATTCGTATTATGGATGTCCAGGTAGGTACAACAACATTTACCGTTTTAAAATAAGAAATTGTGTAGAGTAAATAGGTAAGTAAACAATTACATGTGAATGAAACGAAGATATAGTACCGATAACATTTATTACGACGATACTTGTAGTACTTGTGGAATGACAGTTTAAGTCCGAATTTAACTTCTTTCATCCTTTTTGGTGACCTGGTAAGTCCATACTGGATTTAGTTTAGGGAAAACTATTATGTCACCCTCACTCTTTATCTAAGTCCCCTAATCTAGGCTATCTCTCTCACGGACTTCTTGATACTTACCTCCAAGCACTGTACCACGTCCTCCGTCCCTAGTTCTGCTAGAGATTCTTTTTCTTTACGTTTTTCCGTTTTACCAATAGACTCCTCCGGAATGTTTATCGACACTTTTCTTCTTTTCGTTTTCCGTTTCCTCTCTTCCTTTCTATATGGGTAAACTTACGTCTCAAGGTCATTCTTTCGGAGGGAGTCACTAGTTACGTTTCTTTATCTCCTTTTGTTATCTTACCCTTTCTGATCTCTAGAGAAGTTCTTTTAATCTCTATGGTTCCCTTGTAAAGTACGTTTCTACCCGTGCTATTTCCTGTCTTTGACCTGGATTGTCTTCGCCTTCTATAATTTTTCTCAACCGTTCTTATGTGTCTTCTTGATATGTTTTTTCTAGAAGTACTGGGTCTATTGGTGTTACCATACTAGTGAGTGAATCTCGGTCTGTAGGACCTTACACTTCAGTTCGTCCGGAATCCTTCGTAGTGATGTTTGTTTCGATCACCTCCACTACCTTAAGGTCAACTTGATAAAGTTTAGGATTTTCTACTACGACACTTTCACGATGTGAGATATACGGTCGTTTAAACCTTTTGAGTCGTCACCGGTGTCCTGACCTTTTCCAGTCAAAAGTAAGATTAGGGTTTCTTCCCGTTACAGTTTCTTACAAGTTTGATGGTGTGTGAACGTGAGTAGAGTGTACGATCATTTCATTACGAGTTTTAAGAGGTTCGGTCTGAAGTTGTCATACACTTGACACTTGAAGGTCTACAAGTTCGACCTAAATCTTTTCCGTCTCCTTGGTCTCTAGTTTAACGGTTATAGGTGACCTAGTAGTTTTTTCGTTCTCAAGGTCTTTTTGTAGATGAAGACGAAATAACTGATACGGTTTCGGAAACTGACACACCTAGTGTTATTTGACACCTTTTAAGACTTTCTCTACCCTTATGGTCTGGTGGACTGGACGGAGAACTCTTTAGACATACGTCCAGTCCTTCGTTGTCGATCTTGACCTCTACTTTGTTGTCTGACAAAGGTTTATCCCTTTCCTCATACAGTTCCGACATATAACAGTGGGACGAATAAGTTGAAAATACGTCTCATGTAGTACTCTTTACGACCCGACCTACTTCGTGTTCGACCTTAGTACGAACGACCCCCTTTATAGTTATTACAGACTATACGTCTACTATAGTGGGAATACCGTCTTTCACTTCTTCTTGATTTCTCGAAGAACTACTTTCACTTTCTCGTCTCACTTTTTCAACCGAATTTTGAGTTGTAAGTCTTTTGATTCTAGTACCGGAGACCAGGGTAGTGAAGTACCGTTTATCTACCCCTTTGTCATCTTTGTCACTGTCTGAAATAAACCCCCCCGAAGTTTTAGTGACGTCTACCACTGACGTCGGTACTTTAATTTTCTGAGAACGAGGAACCTTCTTTTCAATACTGGTTGGATCTGTCGTATAATTTTTCGGTCTCTGTAATGAAACGGTTGTTTCCAGGTAGATCAGTTCCGATACCAAAAAAGTCATCAGTATATACCTACACTCTTAACCTGATATTTCTTTCGACTTGTGACTTCTTAACTACGAAAACTTGACACCCCAACCTCTTCTGAGAACTTTCAGGGAACCTGACGTTTCTCTAGGTGGGTCAGGTAGGATTTCCTTTAGTCAGGACTTATAAGTAATCTTAATAACTACGACTTCGACTTCGACTTCGAGGTTATGAAACCGGTGGACTACGTTTCTCGACTGAGTAAACTTTTCTGGAACTACGACTTTTTCTAACTTCCGTCCTTCTCTTCCCCTGTTCTCTTCTACTCTACCAACCTACCGTAGTGGCTGAGTTACCTGTACTCAAACTTATTTGAGGTCCTCAACTACTACCTGTCCCTCCGGACCACACGACGTCAGGTACCTCAGCGTTCTCAGCCTGTGTGACTCGTTGACTTGACTTGACTACTTGAAACCCCATATAGACAAAAGAAACGCACACACACAAATAAAGATAAAAGAAAAAAAATTATACTTAAATAAATAAAATTAAACTCCAATTTATGAAATGTTATAACATAACCAAAACGGTATGTAGTTATACTTAGGTGGTGCCCACATGTGCACAAGGGGTAGGACTTGGGGGGAGGGTGGAGGCAGGGGTATGGTAGGGACACCCAGTAGGGTCACGTGGTCGGGGTTCGTAGGACATAGGACATAGCTTGGAAGACAAAAGTTTAATCACAAAAGTAAAAGAAACTTATATACGGGTTCACATCTTAACGACCTAGTATACCATTAAGACAAAAGTCAAAAAAACATGTTAGAGGTATGACAAAAGGTGACACCGACGTGGTTAAATGTAAGGGTGGTTGTCACATGACCCCAAGGGAAAAGAGGTATAGGAGTGGTTGTGAACAATAAACAACAGAGAAACTACTATCGGTAAGACTGTCCACACTCCACTATAGAGTAACACCAAAACTAAACGTAAGGAGACTACTGATCGTCACAACTCGTAGACAACTGGTAGATACACAGAAGAAACCTTATTATAAATAAATCTAGAAGACGGGTAAAATTTTAGTCTAAAAAAAAATATAACTCGACATACATCACAAATATATAAAACCTATAATTGGGGATCAGTCAGTATATTAAACGTTTATTTATAAAAAAGGGTAAGTCATCCGACGGAAAGGTAAAAGAACTAGTAAAGAAACAACTCGTTTTCGAAAATACAAATTACTCCAGGGCAAACCAATAAAAACGAAAATAAAGGAAACGGAATTAACTGTCTAGGTTTCTTTATAACGACACCAAATACAGTTTCTCTCAAGACAGACACGAGACAAAATCCTCAAAATTTCAAATAAAAACATATACCATAATATATTACAAGATTAAAGTCAAAAATGTACATCGACAGGTTGTAAGGACCATGGTGAATAACTTCTCTGACAGAAAAAAGGTAACACTAATTAACTGGATCCACACACTAAAATAAATAAATAAGACAAGGTGACTAACTACACAGACAAAAACACGGTCATGGTATGATGAAACTAATAATATCGAAACTCCATATCAGACTTCAGTCTCTCGTAGTAAGAACTCAAGACAAGAAAGAGTTTTAACAAAACCAATAAACCCTAGAAGACACAAAGGTACGTTTAAAATTTTAATATACAAGATCAAGACACTTTTTATGATACCCACAAAACAATCCCTAACGTAACTTAGACATGTAGTGGAACCCATCATAAAATTGATGATTCAAAAGGTTAGGTAATTGTGTCATATAGAAAGATGGACAAACACGGTAGAACTTAAAGAAAGTAGTCATATAATATCAAAAGACTCATGGTCAGAAAATAAAGGAATCAATCTAAATAAGGATTCATAAAATAAGGAAAACCACACTAACATTTAATTTAACAAAGGGATTAAAAAGAAAGATCATCAAAGAACAATCACATATCTTTACGTTATCTAAAGACATATAATTAAAACATAGGACGTGAAATGGTTTACTACTCGAGATGGGAAAAAAACCACCACAGAAATCTTAAAAGCTACATATCATAATCCACCAGACGTTTTTTATTGTTAAAAGAAAGGAAAGGTTAAACTTACGGAAAATAAAGAAGAAGAACAGGTTAACGGTACCTATTCTGAAGGTGATAACACGACTTATTTTCACCGTTCTCACCCGTAGAAACAGAACAAGGACTAAAATCTCCTTTTCGAAGGACGTTAATTGGTAACTCATACTACAATCCACACCCGAGTAGTATATACTGGAAATAATACAACTACATACAAGGGAGACACCCGAAGTGTCCACCGTGTCACCATTTCTTAGACGGACGGTTACGTTCTCTGCGTCCAAACTAGGGACATAGTCCTTCTAGGTGACCTTATCCTTTACCGTTTGGTGAGGTCATAAGGACAGACCTTTTAAGGTACCTGTCTCCTCGGACCACTCGATGTCAGGTACCCCAACATTTCTCGACCTGTACTGACCCACTGACTCGTGCGTACGTGTGTACAAGGGAAATATGGGTGAAACAAAAAAATGAGAAACCGATACGACGCACCGAACATCCTCCTTCGTGTCTCAGGATTGGAGACCTGACGGTCCCTTAAGGGAAAAAAAGATATGGTGAAAACATCTTTCAAAAAATTAGTATCTACTTACGACTTAAAACAGTTTTCGAAAAAGACGTAGATAACTCTACTAGTATTCTAAAAGTAAGAAGTCAAACAATTACACCACATACTGTAATTAACTAAACATCTATAACTTGGTAAGAGTGTATGGACCCTATTTGGGGTGAACTAGTACCACATACTAGGAGATTACATAATAACTTAAACCAATCGATTATAAAACAACTCCTATAAACGTAGATTCAAGTAGTTACTATTAACCGGATATTAAAAGAAAAAAACACTATAGGAACAGACCAAAACCATAGTTCCACTACAACCGGAGTATCTTACTCAAGGTTTCACAAGGAAGGTGACGTTTAAAAAAATTATCGAACTCTTTATAGTCACAATTGAGTAGAAATTTACAAACAAACCATCTTAAGGGGACACTTCGGTAGACCAGAACCAGAAAACAAACAACCCTCTAAAAAATAATAATAGTGACTAAGTCAAAGTAATGACCGCTAATCAGATAAGTATAAAAGACAAAGAAGAATCAAGTCAGAACCCTCTAACACGTAAAGATCCTTACACAGGTAAAGAAAATCCAACAGGTAAAATAACCGTATACCAACAAACATCATCAGAGAATACTAGGGAAATTAAAGATACCATGGTAAACATCAAAGAAAAAGTAAAGACTAAAATAACTAATCCCGGGAAAGTCAAAAAAAAAAATTACAAATAAATAAAAACCGACACAACCCAGAAGTAACGACGTGTCCGAAAAGAGATCAACATCGTTCTCCCCCGATGAGAGATCAACTCCGCGTGTCCGAAGAATAACACCATCGAAGGGAACACCTCATGTCCGAGATCCCGAGTACCCGAAGTCACCAACACCGAGTATCCGAGGTCTCGTGTCCGAGTTATCAACACAGTGTACCCGAATTAACGAGACACTGTACACCCTAGAAGGGTCTAGTCACTAACTTGGACTCAGAGGACGTAACCGTGTACCTAAGAAATGGTGACTCGGTGGTCCCTTCGGGGAACCAAAATAAAAAAAAGAACTACTTAGACCGATGTACAAATAGTTAAAATAAATAGAAAAGTTTCTCAATTGAAAATCACAGTAACTATAAAAGGTAACAAAAAATCAGTGACAAAGTAAACAAAAAGAGACTAAAGAAAGGAAGATGATTGAAACAGAAAACAAGAAGAAAAAGATCAAGGAAATCCACATTCTAAACAAATAAACTATAAAAAGAACAAAGAACTCCATTCGAGCATAGTGACATAAATAAATAAATAAACCGATGTGATCGGAATCAACGTCGTACACCCTAGAAGTCAAAGTTGTATATCTTAGAAATCAACATCGTATACCCGGGATCAAGGGACTGGTCCCTAGTTTGACCCCGAGGGACGTAACCCTAGTTCCTCAGAATAGGTGACCTGGTGGTCTCTTCAGGGAACATAGTGATATTTGAAGGGAGAATCTTGACGAAAACGACACAGGATATCTAACACCTAGTAACACAAAAGCAAAAGAAAACAGAGGTCCATAAAAATTTTAAAATAGGAACTAAAGAAGTGACTAGGAAACCAAACAAATCAAAGGTGCATAAACACAAAAAAAAAACGTCAAAATAAAAGAACATCAACTAAAGATCAGAGTCATAACACCGACCTTTTCTATACTATGAACTATACTATGATCAAAAGAAAAGAAAAAAAAAATGTAAAGTTAAAAAAAAGAAATTTTCCTCACTCAACACATGTCCTCCCAATTTACGTAATATCTGTTCTTTTTTTTTGACGCGATCTTGGTTGAATAAGTAGTATAAGAAGGAGGAGTAGGAGAAGTAGAAGAAGGAGGAGGAGTAGGAGAAGTAGAAGGAGTAGAAGGAAGAAAAAGAACGAAAAAAGTCGGAACTGTTGAGGAAAAAAACGACGTAGTCCGAAGGGAAATCGAGCCATACGTCGTTATAGGAAAAGTATGAAAAGGAAGTCGAATCGTCGGAAGAAGAGTATTCCGACGAATAGTAGGTGTCGTCACAATAAGGTGTAGAGAGGGTCAAAGAAACGGTGTAGTGGTTACCTGTCCGGTCCTACAAGCGGAAACTAAAAACCTGTTATGAGTCTTGTTTGGTTCTTTTTCCGGCTTCCTCCGGAGAACCCACGTAACCCTAGGAACTTGAAGAAAAAACAAAGGGGAAATCCTCCCTATATTCAAAAGTAAAGAGAAAATATTGCCCGGAACAGACGGAAACGGTACAGAAGTTTAAAAGGAAAGAGAAATCGTCTGTACCAGAAGGTGGAGAGACTCGTGAAGAATCTTTTGAGACTCTTCAACTGACTTCGTAGGCCCACGAAGAAAAACACGAGGAGGACCGTTCAAACGTGTTTATTACGTATACTACCGTAAAACGGAGAACCGAAGAATCCTAGAAGAAACGGGTACAAATTAATAAGAAGGAGGCGCTCCGCGTCTCAACGGGTCACGGGCAGGCCGAGGGTGAACGGGACCATGACAGAGATACCTCGAGTCACATGACGTTACCGACACTCTCACCCTCGGTCTGTGACTATGATCAAAAGAATTTACATGACTTTGAATCAAATTACCGGATCGTAAACTAGAGAAGACGGCTCGTAAGGTACACGTGATCTTTTCTCACATATAAGGTGACAATAACCTACCTTGCATGATATAAATAGATAATTCAGGTAAACCTGATTACAAAATATATTCTGGTCTCAAAGGAACAAATAAAAAGTAGATCTAATAGACAGGTAACTACCTTTACCTCACAATTTTAGTGGATCATACTAAAACAACGACAGTCAAAGAGGGAAATACAGACAATTATAAAAGACACACATAAATCCACGAGAATACAACCTGCGTATATATAAAGGATAACAATATAGAAGAAAAACACTCCTTCGAAACGGTGTCGTACGTTCTAGAATCAAGGGACTAGTTCCTAGTTTGGACACGGGGTATGTCACCTTCGTGTCTCAGAATTGGTAACCTATCAGTCCCTTTAGGGACAATATAGAAGAAGAACCTAACTAGGGAATTAGTAATACATTATGGGAAGAAACAGAGAACAATGTCAGAAACAAAACCATATATATGTGATGAATATATTTTATCTATTCATCACTCTTGGATGATATATCGTGTCTCCTGAGATGAGTATGAGACATCACTGTTTCCCCTACATAATGTACATATCGACTAAGTTACACGAGATATCGTCTTTGATTGTTGTAACATTTCGTTGATTTAAGGTTATTTTAAAAATTATTGGATATTTTATTTCAGATAAAACAGACTATATTCATAACGATGGGGTCGAAAGAAAACTAAAGGTAAACGTACTTATGGAAAAAGGTATGGGAGTGAAAGTTAGACACACACAGAAACCTAGACTTCACACAGAGAACATCCGTCACATATAAACCTAGAACAGAAACATAGGCAAGTAAATGAGGTACAGAAAATTAACCTCGTAAATCACGTAAAGGTAAATCACATAATGGGTAATAACTACCTATGTATGGATAACGGTAAACCAATTAATGAACCCCCAGTAAAAACATTAAAAAAACTAGCAGAGAATAAGAAAACAAGATAAGAGAACATTAAACTACTGACAGAAATCACAATCAAACCTAAGGAAAGAAAAACACATACACAAAGATAATATCTAAAAATAAAACACCAATAGTCCACACACACGTACATATTTTAGTTACATATATGTGTATATACACTAATTCGACGATTAGAGAATTAAAGTTTCCGTAAAATTGCCGGGACGTAAAAATGAAAGGAGTGGGGTACTAATGACAAAAACTGTAGTACAAAATGTAGAAAAGTAGATCACATCGGAAATTGTTGAATAACTAAAAATCACGAAAATAAAATTTTGAAAGGATGATCGAAACATGTACCAACTAAATGATGGAAATGACATATAAACGGAAATAGTCATTCGAAAAAGGAAATCATTAAAAGTACAAATATCGACACCGGAAAAGAAAAAATGAAGGGAAATTTTAAAGAATATTTCGACCGAACCACCACGACTTGAGTAAAAAAACGGACAGACATTATGAAAATGTCTAAACTAAACTAAGGAGGTAGTCTAGACTTACTTTCGGAACGACCCATCTCGTAAGAACTAACGTCCAAAAAGGAAATGAATATAAACAAAAAAAGGAAATGAAGTGAAATATACATAACACGGTGAAGGAAGAGTGGACTTTTCAGAGACGACTTCAATCCACTATCAAAATACCCTTAAGGAAACATACCATACACAACGAAAAGGGAACGACGAAAAATATAAGAGAAATAGAAATTAAAAACGGGAAAATTAATGTCACATAGAACCATACCAGGAGGAACTTAACTAGGACAAATCCTGAAACACGAAGGACCTGGACCTATAGACCTATAGGTCCTATCCCTTCAAAGCTCAATAATACAGAAGTTTTTCAAGAGACAGGTAAAGAGAGAGAAGAGGGGGACCCTGGGGACATTACACTTACAATCATATGAACTACAACAAAGTCTCCAGAGAATTTGACAGGAGAAAAGTAAGAAAAAAGACAAAATGAAACCACTAAAGGTGATGAGACATACGGTCGAACGACTAGGTAAGGAGACATAGTAAATCACATGAAAATTAAGGAAAATCACATCAAAAGTAAAGTGAATAACATAAGAAGTAGACAAACCAACAAGAAATATATAAGATTCGGAAACAATTTTTGAAGATTGAAGAGTCAGATAAGTAGAGAAGAATAGGACTCAAGAAACTATACAAATGTTAGTAATGAAACTGGAGAAATAACCCATCTAACAGATAGAAGTGAAGTGGATCAAGAAGACCTCAAAATGGAACAAGGAAGTAAACCTTGGACAAGGAGACAGTGGAATAAGACGGATTAAACGACAAAAATAAAGATACATAGACCATCTAACAAATACAAAGAGTTGGAACCTCTTCATCGGAAAACATCCTCTGTAGAATACACAGGGTCGTCGTGTGAAGGGACAACAGTGGTCTCGATATACGAGATCTTTACCAAGGAAGACAATACCACCCAACTGATGATACCCACCAGAGTATCCACACCGGGTGGGGACCAAACCAACCAAAAGTCTGGGACGTAACATATCTCCGATGATCGACGACCAGTCGTCCCAGTCCAGTGTTCTAGAACCGATTTCCTGGGTCCAAACCACCCCCCACCAGGACCCACGAACGAGTGACCACCCGTCTTAGTCAAAGATCCTACCTAAAGGAAGTAGGTCACAGTCGGAAGACTTACCCCGACCACTTACTCTGACCAAGGACTACACGGATCGACGTCCAAGGGCCCATAAGGTAAGGACTATGACCGGGTGACCATTTATCCCGATCCACCGACCGACTCCTCAGGTTCCGTAGAGTCACTACCATAACCGGACGACTATCCACACCGATCCCGGGTCCACCAGGGTTCCGATTAATTACGGTCGAGTAACCACACGTCTCGGTCCAGAACCATAGAGACCGAAGTCCCGGGATACGTAGGGTTTCCACCAAAGTCGAGTGACCACATACCCCGACCTAGGGTCCCGACGACCGATTCCTCGGATCCCACAGGGACCCGACGAGAGACGGACGACTACAAAACTGACCCAGGACTCTTCCGTCCGACACCCCGACACCACTAGGACTCCGGTCACAGATAGGTAACCAACCGTCCCAACCTCAGGTTCTCTAGAGTGGTCACCACGGGTGAGTGGTCACCCACTTCGACCCAGGACCGTGATCACGGTTAGGTGAACACCCATCTTGGTCCAGGACCCCAGAGACCGACGTCCCGACTCCCCAGGGTCTCGACTACAGACCGGTGACCACCAACTCTGGTCAAGAACTGTACCGACGTCTCAGACCCCATAGGAGTTCGAACACAGTCGGGTGACCACTAACTCCTACCTAGGACCACCGACTCCCCGAGTTCTCTAGAGTCTCGACTACAACCGGACGACCACCCACTCCCGTATCGGTTCATCCAAGGTCCCGATCACGGTCGGACGATCACCCACCCGATCCAGGACGGTACCGTCCAACACCACGATGTCACCAGGAACCCGTCCACAGACGGGTGACCACCCACTCCGACCAAGGTTCCGATCTCGAACGAGTACCCACCCACCCAGGTCCAGTGTCCCACAGGACTCCGACCACGGACGGGTGACCACCTGTCTCGACTCAGGACCCCCAGAGACCGACGTCCCGAAACCCTCAGGACCCAGATCACGGACACGAGACCACATATCCTGACCCAGGACCCGGGAGACGCCTGTCCCGGTACAGGTCTCTGTCGACACCCAAGTCTCCCAAAATTCTGACGGACGGACGACCACACACACCGACAAGGACGGACCGATCAATGAACCGGACTTCGTAGGGTTATACCCACGGATGTCCGACCACCCGTCCTCACCCCGTCGTAGGGTTCCGATTATTTGATCTTCGTCCTAAGGTTTTACCACGAACGGTCGGGGTCACAGATACAGAGGTCCTACTCTGTATACAGATACAGGTCAACGGAGAACGGAGAGACCTTCCGAGAGGTTCTAGTTGTCCACCCAGACTGGATTCGAAGAAAGTTTAATGACGAAGTCGGGACCCAGGACCTCGTATACTCTAAAACATACGGGAAATTCTGACCTCAGAGATAAAGGGTATTGGGAGACCGAGGGGACTTTCATTCGGGGTGACCGGAAGTTTCGGTTTGTAAGACCCCTAGTAGAAGGACTATAACCTGTAAACCTGACCCCTCGGACTACACCCCGAGGGTAGATATCCAACGAGTGAGACCCCACACCCAGAGTTGATATGGCACTGAGACCGGGAGGATGAGTAGAGTAACACCAAGGAAGAAATGTTGAAATCAACATCCTCTAGAAAAGACGATCTAAGACAAGAAAAGAGTAGTTATCAACGAGAGTAGTTTATCAACGTTAAAACCACCACGGTCACTCTCCTCTACTCGAATCTCAGAAGGACGAGCCGGTAAAACTGGTTATTTCTTTGATCATTCTTTATAAAAATAGAAACTGTTAGACTGTCCAATCCTTGGATATTGATTATTAAGAAAAAAAATGATTTTTATGTACATGTACCGTTTTTTGTCGTGTTTGTTATATTTTCCTATATGTTAACTTTAATATTGGAGACAAGGGAGTCAAGGGAAAGGTCTCTACGGGGGACATTCAAAGAACAAATAAGGAGGTCTATAGAACATACATTTGGTACATATATGTTCATATTATTTGCCCACATATACACACACACGTGTACCTAAACTTATAGACAGACAGACTAAATGACTACTTTTGTAGACTTGTATGAATAAACAAGTACACCCAATCATATAAAATCCCTTTTAAGGATCTCCATACTAACAACATAGTTACATAATATCACTAACTATAGTAAGGGTCGGGTCATAGGTACGGTACAGAAGTGGTAACAAGTCGTCAGTATTTCAAACTTCTCTCACCTTAACTAGAGTGAGGGTCGAAGTTCTCACCCACGTGGTGGCACATTGTACTAGTTTCATTCAGACAGGGGATACGGAACCAATAACCAAGTCCGTTCGGTCCGGAAGCGGTTAGTTACGTATGACAGGACAGTTTCCCTTTCAAGTCCTTACCAGGTCACTATGGTTCAGTTACTTTACAATCTTCTATAAACAATTACATAACCCTCCTTCTTCCAACTAAAAGCAAAAAAAAAAAAAAAGGAAACGACAACACTCTCTCTTATTTTCGGTCGAAACAGAGAAGAAAACGTGTCATACAACATCGACTACACTTCTCAAGTTCACGACGTCGGGGAAACGATGGTTCTTGCCTCAGTTTGTCACCTCGAGTGTGAACCCTACTGACTTGACTGTCTACCATCCTTTAATCCAGGAACCACTATAACAACTAGGTGTCTTCGTTTGGTTAAAGGTTCGGGTGAGTAGGGGACCTTAAACGTAATGACCTTGGTTATCTAGTAGAAATAACAAATTCTGATAACCTCAACTCAAAAGACATTGAATGTTTATTTTTTCGTATATTTGAAATAAAAAAAGGAAAAAATCTTTCCAAAAATAACCACATATCAACTAAATGTTACGACATAATCAAAGTCCACATGTCGTTTCACTAAGTCGATATGTATATGTACATAAGTTTTTACACCTTGTGAAGCACTTAAACACATAGTAGGAACGAGTCCTCGACACGATTGGAAATCTAGTAAGATTGACATCATTACACGACATCATTACATCATTTCACACGGTTTCACTCGTGTAAAATTTTAAAAAACTATTCAACGGAATAGTTTCTACACGTCTAAATGTTAGGTTGTTGTTTTATACTCACAAAGAGGTATCGGAACGGTTTATTATATAATAGTTTGATAGACGATGACGGTAAAAATATCCTTTTCTCACCATAGAATTGTCAGAAAAAATAGAACTCATTCCAATTTGAAAAACAAACAAATACAAAATCGGTACGACGAGTCGTACACCCTAGAATCAAGGGACTGGTCCCTGACTTGGACACAGGGGACATACCTTCGTACCTCAAGATTGGTGACCTGGTGGTCTTAAGGGATTCGAAAGATTACATGAATTTTAAGTGTATATAAAGGAAAAAAAGACGTACACACACCCATATGATGAGTACAGGAAACGGATCAAAAGATAAAGAGAAAAGAATGACGAAACATTTTCGAAAAACATAGGATTCATTTAGTCCAAGAACAATACACCCAACTTTACATGAAAGACTTAGAGAAGAAACCGAAATCTAAAAGAAAAAGACAATTTTAAAAAAAGAACCGACGTGACCCAGAAGTAACGACGAATACCCGAAAGAGACAACGTTACGTGTCCGAAGAGTAACGTCAGTACTTTAATTTTCTGAGAACGAGAAACCTTCTTTTCGATACTGGTTGGATCTGTCGTATAATTTTTCGTCTCTGTAATGAAACGGTTGTTTCCAGACAGATCAGTTCCGATACCAAAAAGGTCACCAGTACATACCTACACTCTTAACCTGATATTTCTTTCGACTTTCGACTTCTTAACTACGGAAACTTGACACCACAACCTCTTCTGAGAACTCTCAGGCAACCTGACGTTCCTCTAGTTTGGTCAGTCAGGATTTCCTTTAGTTAGGACTTATAAGTAACCTTCCTGACTACAATTTCGACTTCGAGGTCATGAAAGCGGTGGACTACCCTTCTCGGTTGAGTAACCTTTTCAGGAACTACGACCCTTTCAAACTTCCGTCCTCCTCTTCCCCCGCTGTCCTACTCTACTAACCTACCGTAGTGACTGAGTTGCTTGTACTCAAACTCGTTCGAGGTCCTCTGCCACCTGTCTCTTCGGACCGTACGACGTCAGGTACCCTAGTGTCTCATCCTGTGTTGACTTGTTGTTGTTGCCTTCGAGACGGTGACGACGAGGGACAAAAGGAATTCGAGAAAAAGGATAAACTGCGATAACGCATATAAAGAATATTGAAAATTTCGATAAGAGGTACAAGACAAGATTTAGGAAAAATAACCGAGGACATGAAGGAAAATGGACATGGGAACTCCGGGTTACAACTTGAGAGAAGAGAAAAAGAGATGGAAAGGAAGAAAGTCCATTGATTAGATATAATAACAAAGTTACTAGTGGAAACGAACTTTGAATAGTCAGTCAATCAAGTCAGTGAGTCAGCACAGGTTGAGAAACGTTGGAGTACCTGACGTCGGGTGGTCCGTAGGGACAGGTAGTGGTTGAGAGCCTCATATAAGTTTGAGTACAGGTAACTCAGCCACTATGGTAGGTTCGTAGAGTAGGAGACAGTAGGGGAAGAGGAGGACGGAAGTTAGAAAGGGTCGTAATCCCAGAAAAATTTACTCAGTCAAGAAGCGTAGTCTACCGGTTTCATAATCTCAAAGTCGAAGTTGTAGTGAGGAAGGTTACTCATAAGTCCTGACTAAAGGAAATCCTGACTGACCAACCTAGAGGTCTCAGAAGAGGTTGTGATGTCAAGTTTTCGTAGTTAAGAAACCGTGAGTCGTGAGGAATACCAGGTTGAGAGTGTAGGTAAGTATTAATGACCTTTTTGGTATCGAAATTGATCTACCTGGAAACAGTCGTTTCACCACCGAGACGAAAAATTATACGACAGCTCCAACCAGTATCGAAAAGAAAGTACCTCGTTCGTCGAAAAGTAAAGTACCGATGTCAATGGTAGGTATCACTAAAACCTCGGGATCTTCTATTTCAGACAGTGACAAAGGTAACAAAGGAGTAGATAAACAGTACTTCATTACCCCGGTCTACGGTTCCAGAAACAAAAAACTTTCAACTTAAAATTCGGTCGAAATAGTGACAGGAGAAAGTGGAAGTAGTTCTTCGAGAAATCAAAGAGAAACGAAAGACGGTTTTCCCACCACAGTAGACGTATAGACTCCAACAACTATAAAGAGGACCGTTAGGACTAAGGTCGAACACGAAGTAGGACGGGTCGTAAAAAGTGCTATATGAGACGTATATTCAATTTATTCGTCCCACTGTGATATGTCGGAACTGAATGAGGAAAGGGGTAAACATTGGTCAGACAACAAGGTACAGACCAAGATTCACGACGAAGAACTGGACGTATGTCCGAAGAGTCCTCCGTCCAGTTCACCAGACCATAAGGGTAGAGAAATTCTTAAAAGGTGTCAACCAACACTAGGTGTGTCAGTTTCCGAAATCGCATAAGTCACTTCGTCTTCATCACTAAAAGACCTTAAGGGACCGAAAAAGATACTAGGTTACCTATAACCGTTAAACTAGAGACCAAGGAGATATAAAAGAATTAGATGGCACATATAGACCTTTAAGAGTCAAGTACATGACAACTTCGGATCAAACCTACTAAAACCCGTACTGGAACTATCGTACACTTTACTCACGTTAACACACCATCAAACTTGTAAGAAACGTAACGAAAAGAAACCCTAACCTTACTTTTGACTGGAAAAGGTCAGGACACCGGTGACGAGAAAGTTTAAACGACCGTATAACTCACGTCGTCAAATCGTAGTAGTAGAAAGTCTTAAACTTAATCGAGTCGACCTTAAGGTAGTGGAGGTGATCGAAACAAGTATTACTACCAAGGATTGCGAAGTCTTCGTAGTTCGTATCACTACGAACTGAAGTGTGAGGTCCTACAGACCGATATCCACTCACTAGTGTGGTAGTACCAATAGACCCAGTAATTCGAGAAAAAACGTATCAAGACACATAAGAACGATGGAGAAATATACAAGACGAAGACAAGTCAGGTACGGTAAAGACAGGAAATAATAAGGGTGTAAACGTACTTTACAAGGGAACCATATAGACTGAAAGAACTTTTCTACAGATCAGAAAGGGTAAGATAACAAAAGGAGATGAAGAAACATGATAAATGAAATCTTGTAAAGAATAGAGAGGAACGATAACAAACCTCAAGACGTAAGTCTACCCATATGGAAAGGAAAAGAGGAAACGGAGAACGAAAAGAAAAGAGTCGATAAAAATTCCGGAGGAGTCTGTTGGTAAAACGAAATAACGTAAAGAAAAAGAACCTCTACCAAAACTAGTGACGAAGAACATGTTACAATACTTGGAGACAGGTACCAAGAAGTCCGTGAGATAGTGTAAATTAGGGAACTTAGCTTTTCTAAACTTGTGCATGATATGTCCTTTCGATATAGTTATCGTTAATTCACTTACTTTACGACAAGTTTAGTAACCCGTAATCCCTTTACGTTCACCTTTGGGGGTACTTTATGGTGATATATATGGGTGGACTTGACGATTTAATTTTTCTGTTATACCCTGAAGGGACCAGTAGGTCACCGATTCTTAGGTGGACGGTTACGTTCCCTACGACCAAACTAGGGACCAGACCTTTCTAGGGTATACGGCACTTCAGTTATCCGGGTACGTGGTGTCGATGACTCGGTCACGAGATCTCGGACGCTCTGTGTTGATGACTCAAGTACACGGATTTCGGACACGAGACGTTGTTCTTTTCGGTGACGTCACTTGCCGGACCTGTGGTTTTCCTACTCATCGGGGGCGAGCGACGTTAATCTCTTTTAGGTGTACGTCGTTCCTTCTGGGTGGTATCGAGGGGAGGTTTTTTTTTTTAAAAAAAATTCTGTTATCCTCGCAGGGACCATCAGGTCAACGATTCTACAGTGTAAGGGTTACGTTCCCCGGACCAAAGTTATCGACCTTGGGTTTACGGTGCTGATTCTCAAGTGTATGACGTTGACTTCGAGGGTGTACGACGTTACTTCTTGTTTCTAGGATTCACAACTTTCATACTGGGTCGTGTTAGTTTATTTATTTATTTCTGAATTCTGTTCTGATTCACTACCACTTCCACACCTCAGTGACTCTGACAGTATGTAATCGTAGAATTTACCATGTTGGTGAAACCACACGACAAACTATCAAAGAGTTCTACAATTTATAAGTTTTCAATTTGTATGTGGATGGGTTACTGGGTTGTTAAGGTGAGAATCCATAGGGAGATCTCTTTACTTTTATATACAAATTTTTGTCTGACTACTTTCTTTACAAGTTCGTGACTCCACACCCCCGTTCACTAAGACCGAATATGGACTCAATTGAACTTAAAATATGTGTGTCGGACAAACACCGGATAGTTCGTATGTAACATTGAGACGAAGTTAATAATTTCTTTTCCTACGTAACCGGTCTTCATTTTTTACAGGTACAATTTTTATTTTTAATTTAAGGAGGGAAGATCTCTACGGCTATTACTATTAGGAAAGTTCTATTCTACAGAAAAGGTCCACGATTCCGGTCATGACTGAGTCCCACATGTACGACTAGACAAAAAAACCAAACAAAAACTTTCGGAATTTTCTTACATAGGTACTGAAGAAACTACAAGAAACAAGACCGTTCTATGTTTTAACACGACTTTTGGTGCGAATAGACCTCGTCAAGGAGTCCCAATAGACTCTCGACAGAAGACCCGATGTCAAGAGTCAAACCGAGTTTATTTTGAGAAAAGATAAGGATAATAATAATAAAGACAGTCATTCTGAATATGTGTTTATAAGTATCGTCGAAATAGGTATTACCGGGGTTTGACCTTTGTTTGACGTATAAGAACGATGATTCGTTATTTTTCCTTCTTTGATGATAATACGGGGTGTAATTATTTAGATTTTTTATATGACTCGTTTTCTTCACCTATGTTTTCTCATTTACGAGATACTAAGGTAAATATATTCCAAGATCTTTTCATATTAATTAGAAATCACTATCGTTCGTCTTGTCACCAGGTGACCCTCACCAACCCTAACTGACGTTTCTCTATGTTTCCTTGATAAACCTACATTACCTTTACATACAGAACTAACACCATCATTAATGTACCACGTATGTAAACAGTTTTCAGTAGTTTGATATTTTACTCGAATAAATTACCGTATATTTAATATGGACATATTTAGACTAAAATTTTCTTTTTTATATTAAATCGTTATTTTTCCCTACTTCATAATTACGTACGATGTAACACCTACTGTGAGTTCTTGTAATACGATTCATCTTCTTCGGTTTCTGTTTTTCTATTATATAACACACTAGGGTAAATACACTTTACCAGTCCTTTATGTTGAAATCTCTATTCATCTAGTCACAAACAACGGACCCCCAACCCTCGTCCCTCACTGACAATGACCCGTACTCTCTATAAAACCCCACTACCTTTATATAATTTTAGTTCAACACTACTATTATCGTGTTTCAAAATTTACATGATTTTAAGTAAATTAACATGTGAATTTTACTCACTTAAATACCATACATTTAATATGAAGTTATATCGACAAAATTTTGTATTAACTGATCGTTGGTGCGAGGAACTATAGATAGTTTTACTCAACTTTTGAATACAGACGTGTTTTTGGACGTGAATCTACAAATATAACAAAACAAGTATTAACGGTTTAGAACCTTCGTTGTTTCTACAGGAAGTCACCCTCTTACCTATCACTATGTAGGTCTGTTACTTTATAATAAGTCGTGGTTTTACCTTACTCGATAGTTCGGTACTTTTCTGTACCTTTTTGGAGTTTACATATAATGATTCACCTTTTTCGGTTAGACTTTTACGATGTATGACATATTAAGGTTAATATATCGTAAGATCTTTTCCATTTTGATTCTCTGTCATTTTTCTAGTCACCCACGGTCCCAATCCTCCCTCCCTCCCTACGTATCTGTCCGGTGTCTCCTAAAAATCCCGTCACTTTGATAAGACATATTATGATAATACCACTTATGAATACAATTTTGAGTAGCTTACATGTCGAGGTTCTCATTTAGGATTACATTAGATACCTGAAACCTATTATGACTACACAGTTACATCCATACAACTAACATTGTTTACATAGTACCCTTGAGACATGGAAGGTGAGTTGAAACGACACTGGGACTTTGACGAGATTTTTTTACTTCATGATTTTTCATTTACAAAACCTGAAGGGACCACCAGGTCACTAATTCTTAGGCGGAAGGTTATGACTAGAAGGGTCCACCGAGTCTACCATTTCGCAGACGGGTACACCCTCTGGACCCAAGTTTTGGACCCAGGTCTTCTAGAGAACCTCTTCCTTTACCGTTGGGTGAGGTCATAGGAACGGACCTTTTGGGGTACCTACCACCTTGGACAATCCGATGTCAGGTACCCCAGTGTTTCTCAGTCTGTGCTGACTCGCTGAAGTGAAGCTTACGACTCCTATCCCTAATCTCAAACTAGGGACAAGTCCCTTGATTCTAGGGTACACGATGTTGATTTCTAGGGCGTAAGGTGGTATTTCTGGATTGTTTCGGTTTATTTATAAAAAACTTTTTCATTGACAAATTTGTTTTTATTATTGTACAAAATACTCTATGTTCATCTTACACATTGTTCTCATCAGGTCCTTCTCTCTTTACCTAGTTATAATTAAATTCGAAGAATATGAAAAACATTTCACCATATTATTGTGAACTTCCATCTGACTATTCAATATCTACATGTGACAGTTGGAAATTCGTTGGTGATTTTATTGTGTTGTTTCTCCATGTCGAGTCAGTACAGACTGAGAAACACTGGGACACCTGACGTCGGGTGATCCGAGGAGTCAGGTACCCTAAGAGGTCCGTTCTTATGACCTCATCCAACGGTAAAGGAAGAGGTCCCCTAGAAGGGTTGGGTCCCTAGCTTGGACCCAGAGGGCGTAACCTCCGTCTGCGAAATTGGAGACTCGGTGGTCCCTTCGGGTCCTTCGGTTGTTTCCTCTATTTACTTATTTTTATAAGCAACTAAGTTTTCTTCCACCTTTTTCTTGTTTCTTCTCACCTCCTTACTTTTTTTTTATCGTTGTACTGTCTGAGTTTGGATTAGTACAATTTACATGTACTGGATTTCTGGGGTCAAAGTCCCATTTCTACTAGTCTGACCCATTTTTTCGTTCTGGGTTAGCATACGACGGATGTTCTTTATAAGAATTATGTTTCTATGTTTATCCAATTTTCATACATTTTTTTTCTACATAGTACTATTGTGATCAGTTTTCTTTCGACGTCCTCGATATAATTATAACCTGTTTCATTCAAAGTCTCGTTTCTATGGTCCTCATTTCTTTCACTAAAACATTACTGTTTCCTTAGTTACTTACGACGACGACGACGATTCAGCGAAGTCAACAAAGGCTGAGACACGCTGGGGTATCTACCGTCGGGTGGTCCGAGGGGACAGGGACCCTAAGAGGCTCGTTCTTGTGACCCCACTCCACGGTAAAGGAAGAGGTTACGTACTTTCACTTTTCACTTTCACTTTAACGAGTCAACACAGGTTGAGAATCACTAGGGTACCTGACGTCGGATGGTCCGAGGAGGTAGGTACCCTAAAAGGTCCGTTCTCATGACCTCACCCCACGGTAACGGAAGAGACCTTTTAGTTACTTACTTCTCTGTATTAAGATTGCAAACACGGAGATTATATCCTCGATGTTTTATGTACTTAGTTTTTGACTATTTGAACGTTCCTCTTTATCTGTTTAGGTGTCAAGATCAGTCTATAAAGTTATGAGAGGAGAATTATTAACTATCTCACTCATCCGTATTTTAGTTGTTCCTATATCATCTCGTTTGTTATACTAGTTGGTCTAACTGGACCAACTGTAAATATCTTGTGAGATGGTTCATTATTGTTTTATGTGTAAGAAAAGTTCACATGTATCTTATAAATGGTCCTACACTTCAGAAGGGACCACCGAGTCTCCTTACACTTCAGAAGGGACCACCGAGTCTCCTATTTCGTAGACGAACGTTATGTCCTCTGGGCCCAAACTAGGGACCCAACCCTTCTAGGGGACCTTTTCCTTTACCGTTGGGTGAGGTCATAAGAACGAACCTCTTAGGGTACCTATCTCCTCGGACCGCCCGATGTCAGGTACCCTAGCGTTTCTCAGCCTGTGCTGACTCGCTGAAGTGTGTTCACTTGTATCTTATACATAAAGTTCACATGTATCTCATAAATGGTCCTATCCGATACAATATCAGGTGTTTTGTTCACAGTTACTTAAACTTTCCTAAGTTCAGTGTGTTTTATGCTTATTACCTTAAATTTAATAGATGATTATTGTCTTTCTAAAGACCTTTTAGGAGTTTATAAACATTTATTTGTTAGGTGAAGATCTATTGTGTCATTAGTTTTGTTTCTTTATCTCCTTTTGTTCTCTTACCCTTTCTGAGTTCTAGAGAAGTTCTTTTCATCTCTATGGTTCCCTTATAAAGAACGTTTCTACCCGTGCTATTTCCTGTCTTTACCATAACCTGTATTGTCTTCGTCTTCTATAATTCTTCTCCACCGTTCTTATGTGTCTTCTTGACATGTTTTTTCTAGATGTATTGGGTCTATCGGTACTATCACACTAGTGAGTGGATCTCGGTCTGTAGGACCTTACACTTCAGTTCACCCGGAATCCTTCGTAGTGATGTTTGTTTCGATCACCTCCACTACCTTACGGTCAACTCGATAAAGTTTAGGACTTTCTACTACGACCCTTTCACGACGTGAGTTATACGGTCGTTTAAACCTTTTGAGTCGTTACCGTGTTCTGACCTTTTCCAGTCAAAGGTAAGGTTAAGGTTTCCTCCCGTTACGTTTCTTACAAGTTTGATGGTGTGTTAACGTGAGTAGAGTGTGCGATCGTTTCATTACGAGTTTTAAGAGGTTCAGTCCGAAGTTATCATGCACTTGACTCTTGAAAGTCTACAAGTTCAACCTAAATTTTTCGTCTCCTTGGTTTCTAGTTTAACGGTTGTAGGGAACCTAGTATCTATTTCGTTCTCTCAAGGTCCTTTTGTAGATGAAGACGAAATAACTGATACGGTTTCTGACTGACCCACCTAGTGTTGTTTGACACCTTTTAAGAAGTTCTCTACCCTTATGGTCTGGTGAATTGGACGGACGACTCTTTGGACATACGTCCAGTTCTTCGTTGTCAATTTTGGTCTGTACCTTGTTGTCTGACCAAGGTTTGACCCTTTCCTAATACAGTTCCGATATATCACAGTGGGACGAATAAATGGAATATATGGCTTCATGTAGTACGTTTTACGGTCCGACCTACTTCGTGTTCGATCTTAGTTCTAACGGCCCTCTTTATGGTTATTGGAGACTATACGTCTACTGTCGTGGGAACACCGTATTTCGATTCTTCTTGATTTCTCGGAGAATTACTTTCAGTTTCTCCTCTCACTTTTAGAACCGAATTTTGAGTTGTAAGTTTTTTGATTCTGGTACCGTAAACCAGGGTAGTGACGTACCGTTTATCTACTCCTTTGTTACCTTCGTCACTGTCTGAAATAGAACCCCCCGAGGTTTTAGTGACATCTACCACTGACGTCGGTACTTTAATTTTCTGGGAACGAGGAACTTTCATTTTGATACTGGTTGGATCTGTGGTATAATTTTTCGTCTCTGTAGTGAAACGGTTGTTTCCAGACAGATTAGTTCCGATACCAAAAAGGTCATCAGTACTTACCTACACTCTCAACCTGGTATTTCTCCCGACTTCGTGACTTCTTGACTACGAAAACTTGACACCACAACCTCTTCTCAGAAATCTCAGGTAACCTGACGTTCCTCTAGTTTGGTCAGTCAGGATTTCCTTTAATCAGGACTTATAAGTAACCTTCCTGACTACAACTTCGACTTTGAGGTTATGAAACCGGAGGACTACACTTCTTGACTGAGGAATCTTTTCTGGGCCTACGACTCCTTCTAACTTCCGTCCTCTTCCACTACTGTCTTCTACTCTACCAACCTACCGTAGTGGTTGAGCTACCTCTACTCAAACTCGTTCGAGACCCTCAACCACTACCTGTCCCTTCGGACCGTACGATTCAGGTATCGTAGTGTTTCTCAGCCTGTACTGACTCACTTACTTGACTTGACTTGACTCTATTGTGTACCCTCTTTCTTCTTTATTTTTTTCATTCTTGTATAAAACTTGACTACTGTAAGACGATTTCGTTATCCATCCCCCATTTAAAATTCGTGATTTGTGGATATAGTCTTGTCTTCTTTCAGAGTTTTGTTATTGAAGTAGAAAGTTGAGTCATTTTTCTTCTCGTTTATTTTGAGTTTAATTGTTTTTATTACTTCTAGTTTCACATTTAGTCACTCTCTCTTTTGTTTTTGTTATCTCTTTTAGTTGTTTTGGTATAAGAACATACGGTTACAAACAACAACAAGACAACGAGTCAGCATAGGTTGAGAAACACTGGGGTACCTGACGTGGTGTGGTCCGAAGGGACAGGAAACGGTAGAGGGTCCCGAACGAGTTTGAGTACAGGTAACTCAGTCACTACGGTAGGTTGGTAGAGTAGGAGTCAGCGGGAGAAGAGGAGGACGGAAGGGATAAAGGGTCGTAGTCCCAGAAAAGGTTACTTAAACGAGGAACGTAGTCCACCGGTTTCATGGTCTAGAAGTCGTAGTCAGAAAGGTCACTTATAAGTCCCAACTAAAGGAAATCCTATCTGACCAAACTTGAGGAACGTCAGGTTGCCTGAGAGTTCTCAGAAGAGGTTGTGGTGTCAAGTTTTCGTAGTCAAGAAACCGTGAGTTGGAATAAATACCAGGTTGAAAGTGTAGGTGTGTAGTGATGACCTTTTTGGTATCCAAACTGATCTGTCTGGAAACATTCGTTTCATTACAGAGACAAAAAATTATACGACAGATCCAACCAATATCGAAAAGAAGGTTCAGAAAATTAAAATACCGAAAAGAAGGGTTAGAAGATTAAAGTACCGACGTCAGTGGTAGATGTCACTAAAACCTCGGCGGGTTTTTATTTCAGACAGTGACAAAGGTAACAAAGGGGTAGATAAACGGTACGTCACTACCCTGGTTTACGGTACCAGAATCAAAAAACTTACAACTCAAAATTCGGTTCTAAAAGTGAGAGGAGAAACTGAAAGTAATTCTCCGAGAAATCAAGAAGAATCGAAATACGGTGTTCCCACGACAATAGACGTATAGTCTCCAATAACCATAAAGAGGGCCGTTAGAACTAAGATCGAACACGAAGTAGGTTGGACCGTAAAGCGTACTACATGAGACGTATCTTCCATTTATTCGTTCCACTGTCATATGTCGGAACTACATGAGGAAAGGGTTAAACCTTGGTCAGGTAACAAGGTACAGACCAAGATTGACAACGAAGGAGTGGTCGTATTTCCAAAACATCCTCCATCCAGACCACTAGACCATAAGTGTAGAGAACTTCTCAAAAGGTGTCAACCAACACTAGGTGGGTTAGTTTCCGAAATCGTATCTGTCACTTCGTCTCTATCTACAAAAAGACCTTAAGAGATCGAAAAAGATACTAGGTTCCCTACAACCGTTAAACTAGAGACCAAGGAGACGGAAAAGATTTAGGTTGTACATATAGACCTTCAAGAGTCAAGTGCATGACAACTTCGGAACGAATTTGCTAAAACTCTTAATGAAAGGATCGTCCCCTTTACTCACGTTAACACACCATCAAACTTGTAAGAAACCGTAACGGGAGGAAACCTTAACCTTACTTTTGACTGGAAAAGGTCAGAACACGGTAACGACTCAAAAGGTTTAAACGACCGTATAACTCACGTCGTGAAAGTGTCGTAGTAGAAAATCCTAAACTTTATCGAGTTGACCGTAAGGTAGTGGAGGTGATCGAAACAAACATCACTACGAAGGATTCCGGGTGAACTGAAGTGTAAGGTCCTACAGACCGAGATCCACTCACTAGTGTGGTAGTACCAATAGACCCAGTAATTCTGGACAAAACATATCAAGAAGAGACAGAAGAACCGTGGAGAAGAAATAAGACGAAGACAATCCAGATATTGTAAAGACAGGAAATAGCACGGGTAGAAACGTTCTTTATAAGGGAACCATAGAGATTAAAAGAACTGTTCTAGAGATCAGAAAGGGTAAGAGAACAAAAGGGGATAAAGAACAGAAAGAATAGAGAGGAACGATAAGAAACCTTGAGACGTAAGTCTACCCATATAGAAAGGAAAAGAGGAAACGGAGAACGAAGAGAAGAAAGGAGTCGATAAACATTCCGGAGGAGTCTGTTAGTAAAACGAAAAAAAAAAAAGGAAAAAGAACCCATACCAAACAAAAGAAAACCCCACCCTACCTCTTAAAAAAAAAATTAAAAATAAAAATGAAATAAAACGAAATGTTATGACATAACCAAAACGGTATGTAACTGTTCTTAGTTGGTACCCACATGTACTCAAGGGTTAGGACTTAGGGGGAGGGTGAAGGGTGGGGTATAGTAGAGAGACCTAGTAGGGGTACGTGGTCGGGGTTCGTAGGACATAGGACATAGCTTGTATCTGACCGCTAAGCAAAGAAGATATGTAGACACAGAGGGGACGACAGAGTGTATGTCCCAATAGTAATGGTAGAAAGATTTAAGGTATATATACACAATCATATGACATAACCACAAAAAGAAAGACCGAACTAGTGACGGAGGACATGTTACAATGTCTGGAGGTAGGTATCAAGAAGTCGGTAAGACAGATAGTTTAGATTAGGGTACTCAGATAAACAGTAAAGGTGATATATTAACATTCCCTAAACTAAATCCAGTATGACGTTCCTCTAGGTTGGTCAGGTAAGACTTCCTCTAGTCGGGACCCTAAAGAAACCTTCCTTACTACGATTTCGACTTTGAGGTCATGACACCGGTGGAGTACACTTCTCAACTGAGTAACCTTTTCTGAGACTACGATCCTCCCTAACCCCCGTCCTCCTCTTCCCCTGCTGTCTCCTACTCTACCGACCTACCGTAGTAACTGAGCTACCCACACTCAGACTCACTTGAGGCCCTCAACCACTACCTGTCCCTCCGGACCACACGACGCTAAGTACCCCAGAGTTTCTCAGTTTGTGCTGACTCGCTGACTTGACTTGACTTGACTTGACTTACCGGATCACCAAAAGGGATGAAAGACGTTAAATTCAGACTTAAATCGTTATTCCTCAAGTACTACACTCGGTGTCAGTCGATGGTCAGAACAAAAACGACTGACATATCTCGAAGAAATAGAAGTCGACGTCACTTATATTAGTTAGACTAAAGTCATAACTAGTACACCACTGTACGTACACATATCAGTAGCAAACACAACAACCTTCTCCCACAAATGATCTGGCCACGTAAGAGAACCGTTTTGACAATCGGAAACGGAACGAAGTAAAATATGAGGTTCCGGTTTGAACGGACAATGAGGTCCATAGAGAACTGCAGGATGAATAAGTAAGGTCAGGGGATACTACTTTTCCTGTAGAAAATACCACAATCAAGATCTTCTAGAACATCCAGAATTATCTTGACAAGTCGAAGAAAGCCGTACGGTTACAAATAGTGTCGTAATAAGTGTCATCAGTTTAAACCTTTACTGGGTTTACAGGTAGTCATCTATTTATCGTCGGTCTTTTCAAGTTAGGTACCTCTCTCTTTCATCTAATATCCTACTGAATGTCCCCGACACCTTTCTCCCCTTACTCGTCGATAACGAATCACCGATTTTCTGTTCCTTCCCTTTTCGGACCCTTTTATCTTGTTTCTTTCCAGGTTCCTGACCACACTCCTGGAGTTCATTTTGTTTGTCGTGAGGACCGATCGGTTTAAATGTATCCCGTCCGGGTCCCCCTCCTCTTTTTTGTATATTTTTCTCCTCGGACCCATCCGTACGGGAGTACGGAACTCCCACATAAAAAGGAAATGAAAGATTTATTTTGACTCAACATTGTACCTTGACATTGTGATCAGGTAGGCTCTCGATATTGTGACCAGGTAGATTCCCGACCAGACAGGTAACGAAGTTTAAAAACAACACTACTCTGTTTCCTCCTTTAATGTTTGAGGGACTGTAGCACTGTTTTTTTAAAGTCTTTATCTGTTAGGACTACCAACGTGTGTAACACTTACATGGTTTACGGTGACCTAACATGTGAAATTTCACCGTTTAAAACACAATATATATAAAAGATGTTAAAATTTTTTAATTATTACATCATATAGTTTTTGATAGATTAACATGTTAAATTTGACTTCCTCCTTTGTCTTGTCCGAGGTAGAACTTTCGTCCTGAGGTAGAACCCGACCTGACACCTGAAACTCGATATACAAGTCATAGATACCTTTGCTGTATGGTTACCTTTTGGTCTGGGGGGCTACTTCCTCGGAGTCCTGAACATGGATCTACGAGGTAGTGGATTTTCTTATATGATTAATAGAGACATTGTCTTGTTTCAGCATTTAGGATAATACGAATATCCCCATACTGGTGTCCGGATAGCTATTTACAGGTGACAAATTAATAGATCCGAATACTGTGTACTTAGTACCCAATTGAAACTAGTATAGAGAGAAAATGGAACAGATCTGATCAAAGTTCCTCAAACCCCTCCACCGAAACTAGTGTATGTGAATTCCATATATTCCAAAAGTGTTTTTGACCAGCCTCAGGAACCGATTCTCCTCTGAGACGGAACCCGGGGTACCACATTATTTAACGTGAGGTGATAGACGTCACTCAAACAAAGGGCCTTACGTACCGATGTTTTTTTACTCACTTAAATATATAGTTATTTCGACAATTTTTTTCTCAGGTATCAAATACTAAAGTAAATATATTTTGAGATCTTCTGTGTTTGAATATATACCACTGTCAACGGAATTAAGTGATGGTGCAAAAGAAAATGACGAAGGTAAAAAGGATTGTGAAAAAGTTAAGGGACTAACGGAGAAATACAATTATAAACAGAACTCTTTTGTGCCCAGACGCCTCCTCCTTCACCAGAATGAAACAGTGTCCTTTACACTTTGAACCCCTGAAGGCTTGGTTCCTTGACCATAACCCCAGGTGTGGGGTCACTAGGAACTAATGGGTTTTCACATCAAATTTTCGGTCACCGAACGTCTGGCGCGTCGCCCGCGATCTTGAGGTAAAGGGTCCTCCAGAACCCCGTGTCCCACCTCTGACGCAGACTGCTGTCCCCACCCTGAGCCAGCGACGGCCTTACTTCGGGGCTAGGGCGGAACAAGCGAGTCGGTACTCTTTGGACCCTCCGATACACTCGACGCCAACTTGCCGCGACCTTCTGCTGGCGAAACGGTCCATTAGGAATACCTCTTGGTGGGGCGATCCGCCCGGGGAACAAGCGACAAAAGAGTAACTCAGAGGGGTAGAGGTCCTGGCAACGGAAGCATATACTAGGTGAAGGAACCTACCCTCCCTAAACTCTTACTCTACTTAACATATATAAGCCCCCTCTAACTCGGACGGGAAGAATAACCCTTCGGCTGCAATCCGTGAATAGACAGGGTCCTAGTGCTCAGGTTGGCTTTAAGGTCTTGGTTCATAGGGACCACCTTTCCGACGCTTCCTTCACGGCTCACCCGAACACCATCGATACCTACCCAGTGATGTTAACGGAGGGACCAAATTCAAAGGTCCGTGTCCTATCAGAGGGGACCGAGGCTCAACCCCTCACAAGTGTACCGAAGGAAGGAGGGGTTCTAAGAGCTTCAACAGAAACTGACCTGAACTTGGTTTTCTCAGTCAGAATTTGCACTTTTTCGAAGGACCTGAATCTATTGATTAAACGTCTTTCATCATTTATTTTTACTCCTAGAAGACTTAACAAAACAAAGTCTTTCAACGTCTCACTAAATTTCACGTAATCTGAAGACCTTTCCCACTCTGAACCCCCTCTTACACGATCTTTATCATTATGAAACTAGACATAAGAACAGGAATGACACGGAAAATACAACACACAGATTGGATCCTCTTTTAACTAACGACTCGCCATATGTAGACTTCTTCCTACGAAACAGTCTACTCTAACCTTCTAAACCTTCTTTAATATTAAGGTTCCAATTTTCACTCACGGAAGACTCTACAACCAGAGACGTCTAACTCCGGTGAAAGTCAAAGGTTAGGATCTCCGTATGAATTACTAGAGACTTGACTCGACCATAGATGAAGTGAAGTATCACGATGATACTTCGAATTTATTCTATACACTTTCATAAAATGTGTTACGGATATTGTTCGAGAGTCAAAAATTGAAGGTGAACGAAGGAGTATCGTTGATAAACGAGACCCGGTACGTAATGACACATAATAACAAATGGAAAAATATTTTCAGGACGGAAATGGTATTTTGATATTCGAAGATAGTAGTAAACAACAAAAATTGGGAAAAAACTCAGGGAGGATCGTCATGTAACACGTATCATCATGGTCCCTTACACCCACCTATCACCACCACTACTCTCCTTTCGATACCCAGTAAACATTCCTCTTTCGTAACACGACCTACGACCTCGATTTCTTTGTTCGAAAAGAGCATTGTCACTATTTGTCTTATAAACGGAAAGAGAACATTGAGGATCGGAAGAGAGTCTCGAGGGTCGGGAAATTTTTCATAACAAAAATAAAAGTCATAAAAACTGGTAAAATTTCACATGTAATTGATATACGTGTAAAAACACGTTGTCTAGAAATGTTAAAAAAGTAGGACTTTTTAACTTTGAGATACGGGGAATTTGTGGAGGGGCAAAGGGGAAGGGGGTCGGGGACCGTTGATGATAAGATGAAAGATATTCAAACTGATAAGATCTATGAAGTATATTCACTTTAGTACGTTATAAACCGAAAAACACTGAACCGAATAAAGTGAATCGTATTACAGGAGTTCCAAGTAGGTACAACATCACATACTTTTCTAAAGGAAAAGAAAACTTCCGACTAGGTAGATAGATATCTATACACACACACACACACACACACACACATACATAAAGAAATATACAATAGGTAGCTACCTGTAAATCCAACGAAGGTGGAGAACTGATAACACTTATTACTACGTTACTTGTACCTACACTTTAATAGAAAAACTCTAGGATAGCAGTAAAGAGAACCTAAAATCAAAAATCATAATAAAAATTTGAACAACTGATACCTCTTCAAGTTTATATGTATGTTCATCTCTTTTAGCATATTACTTATACACTCGACCTATTTACTTAGTCGACATGTTTCGTGGAGGGAGGAAAACGACTTGGGGAGGGAAAATAACTCTCAAACGTGGTCCACTAATACAAAACAAAACAAGTCTGGATGTTACAAGTCCATGTAAAGTAGTAGATCCGGGTGGTAATCACTGAACTCACGGATAGACGTCTAGTAAAATAATATCTATGGTCCTCATGATCATCTACATTTGATCATCTTTTCTCACATCAACTGAAAAGGATCAATGTCTCTACTCCTCGATTTGAATCCCACGTTTCACCAGAAACACGGACTCTCAAAACGAGACTAAGTCATCGCGGAGGGGCGTAGTCTACGTGATAACAGGAATTTCGTCAGTGAGACTTACCATGGATCTCCTCCGACCCTTCTACTCAGTATGTCCCTCATTAACGACAGTCTACGTTTTCTTTAATTAGGTTTGACCCTTTCGGTTCCTTCCAATAAAAGTTCCTTACGCCACCACTGAAACGGGATAAAGATAACAACAACAAGTCAACGATTCACAGGTTGAGAAACGTCAGGGTACCTGACGTCGTGCGGTCCGAAGGGACAGGGTGATAGAGGATCTCAAACGAGTTTAAGTACAGGTGACTCAACCACTACGATAGGTTGGTAGAGTAGAAAACAACAGGGGAAGAAAACGGAAGTCAGAAAGGGTCGTAGTCCCGGAAAAGATTACTCAAGCGAGAAGTGTAGTCCACCGGTTTAATAAAGGTAACTGAAACATACAAACTAGGAGTGCAGACAAGGATCTACCTTTTTCTGTCTCGGTTACCAGTCACTTATGAGACCCTACCAACGGATGATCCGAGACCTGAATATCGACACCCTGGACACGGTTCCTTTCCTTCTGAAGATCCCCCTTACGGAGTGACCAGTCTTAACCGACACACTCGTCTTTCGATAAGGAACACCCGGACACGTTTCGTATGACTCTCCCGGTTGAAAAGAAATTTCCTTTCACTTCAGCACGTCAGTAAAGGTTGAGAAACACTGAGGTACCTGACATCGGATGGTCCGAGGAAGTAGGTACCCTAAAAGGTCCGTTCTCATGACCTCACCCAACGGTAACGGAAGAGGTCCCCTAGAAGGGCTGACTCCCTAGCTTGGACCCAGAGGACGTAACGTCCGTCTGCGAATTGGGAGATTTGGTAGACCCTTCGACAAAAGAAATGGAACTGGGTTTTACTTCACAAACCAAACCAAATCAAAAACCGATACTATACCCGGATTATTCTGGTGTCCTACCTTCTATATAGATAAGGAGACTTAAGGGTTCCACTCTTTGACTAAGAGTTAAAAAGACACTAGTTTATGTATACTATTACATAGGGGAAAGGAGGTACAAGACTATGAACTTCAATTACTATACTCCTAGTCCAGACTTTAATCCCGTCATCAATTCTTCGATTTCTTTTACCTCACGACACCCCCGTGACTGTGTCGTCCTGTAACTAACCTATAATTATACCCCCATATTTGTACCTACACACGTACGATTCAGCGAAGTCAGTACAGACTGAGAAACGCTGGGATGCCTGACAACGGGCGGTCCGAGAAGACAGGTACTCTAAGAGATCCGTTCTTATGACCTCCCGAACGGTACGGGAGGAGGTCCCATATAGGGGTTGGGTCCCCAGCTTGGGTGTAGAGGATACAGAGGACTAACCGTCCACCCAAGTAATTGTGATCGTGGTGGACCCTTGTACCCTCGAGCATCATTTGTACAAGGAACCTCTAGTAAACACAAAGTAGTAATTGAGCGTTTATGAACTAAGTACTTCTTCACCTGTTCTTATATCACCACAATACTTGACATCAAAATGAGTCTATTCCTGTCTTCCCTACTCTGTCTTCCCAAACAGATCGTAACATCTTGTAGTATCTTGAAAATGGAAGGGGTCGTCTTATCATTAAAAACACTTCAGTATCATCGAAGATTGCAAAATTACTCATGAAGGATACACCGTCCGTGATTACTCATGTCGCGTACGTAAGAAAGTAAATTCGAAGTCCAATTTTTGAACGGGTTCAAGTGTCTCGAATCCTTCTCTCTCCTGACCAAAAGCTACGGTCCGCTAGACTGAAGTCTCAGACGTGAGAATCGGTGAAGAGATATACCGACTTAGACTGACCGGATGAAAAGAGGGGTCATAAAACTACGGTGACACTAAAAACGTCATCAGTACATGTCTACACTCTCAACCTGGTATTTCTTCCGACTCGCGGCTTCTTAATCACGAAAACTTAACACCACGACCTCTTCTGAGAACTCTCAGGGAACCTGACATTCCTCTAGTTTGGACAGTTAGCATTTCCTTTAGTGGGGACTTAAAAGTAACCTTCCTGGTTACGACTTCGACTTCGAGGTTAGGAAACCGGTGGACTACACTTCTCGACTGAGTAACCTTTTCTGGGACCACGACCCTTTCTAACTTCCACCCTCCTCTTCCTCCATTGTCTCCTACTCTACCAATCTATAGTAACTACCTGTACTCAAACTCGTTTGAGGACCTCTACCACTTCCTATCCCTTAGGACCGCACGACGTCACATACCCCAGTGTTTCTCAGTCTGTACTGACTCGCTGACTTGTTATTGTTTGTTGTCAAAAAGTCCTTCTCTCACATAGAAACGACTCAGACATCGGTGTCTAGGCTTCACTCTCGACAGAAAGGAAAACAAAGTTGGAACCCTTAGAAGAAAGATGTGGTTAAATTTTTTTAATCAATTGTAAATAAATCATGGATATTATAAAATCATCGAAACTATGTCATACACACTCCGGAATACTGTTATGACATTGGAAACATATATTATCAAAAATTAGAACACCCCGAGTGTCAGGCTCAGACTACTGTCGAAACCTAGAAGAAAGGTCTTTTTAAATGGATACGTGTATGTGTATTATAACACGTGTTGACGTCTCCACCGAAGATCTTAGAAGACTTCGGATAGAAGATCGTCCGGTACCTGAGGTACCATTCTTGAGAACGGGGTATGTTGGAAAGGGTCGAAGAAACCACAGTCCTCCGGTCCATCACCCCCACCACCCCTCCCGGAATGGAGGAAAGAAGAGTCTCTCTTTACAAATATATCGAATCCAAGGATCTAATTGGTTTGCAGATACTTGTAAGAAAGGAAGAGAGAATATGTATCCTGAGGTTTCCTTCTTACGTCTGCTAGTTTACACACCAACACCCTCTACCCCGACATCCATTCTGGACGGAGGAGTAGTCAATGTGTTGTTTACGGAAAGGACTCCTTATATAGGGGTGACAGAAACTGTTGATATCACGGGTCTGCAGACACCTACCGGTCTAACAGTAGGACTTGGAGACCCTGTGTCGACCGGTTCTTCTCATACTGGCTGACGCTTGTGAGAGGATGGGGGTCTGGTTATAGAAGCAGTAAACGAAAAGGTAACCGTTGGGTAGAAGAATACGGTTACACTCCGTATTCACCATGGGGCTCCACAGGGTAGTAACGGGGTTACATGGACAAAACGACCATCCGTGGTTCTCCCTGGACGCTTCACTGGAACTCTGTCACTTCTTCGATTTCCTTGTCTCGGTTCACGGGTGTTGAGGAGTCGTTCCGTGAAGGGACCGATTCGTCCACCCCCGACACTTTATAGACCTTACAAGTCGGGACTACGTACTACCCCAGGCACTCCATAAAAACCTTCGGTAGGCCCGACACGAAATGGGACGGTGTTTCTTCTTGTGGTTCTTCACACAGGAGAATATCGAAAACCCTACGACGAAGCCTTGACGCGGATACCTCTTTTTTCCCCTTTAAGGGAACTATCGTAAATTATAACGGTCGCACTCGGTGAATAGAGAAGAGGACCTTTGGGATCCGAGGTGAGGTCCAATAAACCGAAACCTCCTTACTTCTCTCCGATCAAACATGAACCGACGAAACTTTAAGTGAGACTTGGAAAATCTCTTTCAAACTCTCACTCTCTTACACACAGAGATGACAGCTTCACTACTCTCCTCTGCAGTGGTCTACAAGAAAAGTCGTGACCGGTCCGGTGTTGATTCGTCTAGTCGGATCATGACAAGAAACATCCGAAAACGAACTGACAAACTTTAGATTAAAGTCGAAAGGACCTACATAAATAGTAACTCGATCATGGAGTGTCTTCCTGTCCCAAGAGGTTCAAAAGTTTAGTAATGGACTTCGAAAGACTATATGACTAAAAACCTTTGGTAAAATCCACACTAAGGACCCACAAGGGTCACAACTGTATAAAAAAGGTAAGAACTCTACTCTGCAAAGATCTCAAGACACTCTAGTATTGTCTACAAAGAATTTTCCCAAGATACCCGGAGACCGGAAAACTCTACCGAGTACGAGGTAGACACCTCACACAAAGAGAGAATTATTCAGACGAAGAATGGATTTTGTTTTTTTGCCAAGACACCAGTTTATTCCGTTCTTAGTAACTAAATTCATTACGGTTTATCAAAGAAAATGACGTCCTCCAAAATATTGAAATTTATTCATACGTTATAAAGGGTTTGGATAAAGTGACTTGAAAACAAAAAACCAGGGTAGGTCGTGGATAATTGTACAGACCCTTGTGTCAATGTCTCTACGACCCAATGACCCCTGACCCATAAGGGTACCACCTCTGAATTTTTTTGTATTGCACCAGGATAAGAAACACTACAAAGGAAGAGACACGGAAACTTTCCTTACAAATGGTCGGTACCGGAACAATAACTAAGGAGAAGGTTGGGAGTCCTCCATCCAAACCGTGAATCAGTATTGTCATGTAACAGACACCCTAGTCTACAAGTCTAAACGAGAGACTAAGACGATCGTAAGACCCGGGACACTTCACTTTTTGACACAGAGACTCCGAAGAGACACCGGGAAAGAAGAGTGTAGTGGGAAGGTGACATTCCTTTCTGGTGACTTCTAATTGGGAGATTCACTTTGGTTACTTTGTTGGTTTGTTCATTCTACAGGACGGTCAGTGAGAGTTCCCCAAGACACTAAGGGAGACTCTGCAGAGAAGACGACAGTAAGGAGACTCAGTAATATTTCCGATGAGACGAGAGAAGGACAAGGAGGGAGGAGACATACAAAGGGACAAACACACACAAGTAGGGACACACGGAAAACTCAAACGAGGTTCTCACAACCTCATACAACCCAAAGGTCCGGCTTCCCCGACAGGAGTGGGAACACCGTCAAAACAACCGAAAGGAGTCAGACGAGACCCCACTCTATTCAACTGAAGACATAGGGGCACCTGGACGACTAAGAAGGGGGTCGATATAAAAAATGAAAGAAGTAAACTATACCTTCTTTTTGAAGAGATGGACTGTCTATCACCAGTCGTAGAGGTAGTACGTGTACAGGAGAATAGGACGGTCTTATCGTACCCTAAAAACTCTCAAATCCTTTACCTCGATTTTCCTAGAGTATGGAGGGGAACCCCACCCACTTCACGGACACGAATCGAGACACTAACAGAACGACAACGAGAAACTGTCCTATTCTAGTATCATTGGAGTTCGACTGACTTGGAGGACCTATCCCAACGGTCTATTTTATTAAAAAATTTGGTTAAAAAATCACATTCATTCACACATGGAACGTTATAGACCCTGTACGAATTGTGATTTTTTAATAAAAGACAAATAGACTCTAAGTCTCAATTACTCCGTAGGACATAAAAATAAACGATTTAGACAATTGAGATGAGAAACTCTTAGACCTTGGACCTCCAGTTCGTTTATAGTTCATAACTATCTTCTATTTTCCAATATATTATGAGACAAGAAGGAGGAAAAGAAGACCAAAGGGAAAAGGGAGTGTCACCTGATTTCACGAAAAAGAAAAAGGAAGTAGTGACATGAGCGGTGAAGTGCGTTATAAGGTAACCACACATACAGATGTCACAATTAACAGACTTCGACACCTCTTAGGTCCTACTTATGATAACAGGTTGTGAACGGAAGAGTCAAGGTTACATGACATAGATAAAAGGTCACACGTTGAGTCCCAGAGGACTCCGACCGTCCCTAAGGCATACTCGTAACACAATTGACCTTCTCCCACTCACACCGGGAGGAGTTGATTCCGAGTTATCGTGAAACCTTTCACCCCGATAATGGCATTACACCGGTGACACCTTCAGTTGACCGAAGACCCGTGACCCGGGTGACCGGAACACATTTCAGTGACCCAAAAAGGTTTCTGTCAGTTTACCTTCACATAAGGTCAGAGTGCTACAAGACTACCTACGGTGGAACCCACGAGTGTCCTGAAGTACCAACTTTCCCCGATCTTTGTACCGACAGTAGATCCAGAGACCCTTGAAAGATAAATCGATGACTTTAGAAAATAATCGAAAATAAAATTATCACGGAGGACGAGGAGAAAACGGACAGTTTAGGTGTTTACATTCGGACCCAAACCAAACCCGTTTGAACATAAGAGATTATTTACCACGACACTAGGTGTTCAGACTCACTCACCAAAACATAACGAGACTAAATTATCAGAATTCATATGTGACTGTAGAACCAAAAATATAAATTAAATATACTTCTGATTGACGATTATAGTGAAAATTTAAAAAGTATTCCTTACGATTATTTGAAAAGACTAAAATACCCCAGACAACGAAAGATTTTTAGGTTCGTTAAGGAGTGGTGGTGGGGAAACAGAACACACACACAATTAACGAGATAGAACAGGTTGAGACGTTGAAGTCTCTGACATCGGGTAGTCCGAGGAGACAGGTACCTTAAGAGGTCTGTTCTTATGACCTTACCCAACGGTACGGGAAGAGGTCCCCTAGAAGGGTTGGATCCCTAACTTAGGCCCAGAGGACGGAACCGTCCACCTAAGAAATGGCAGACTCGGTGGTCCCTTTCACTTACCAAAGATTTACGAAAAGTCGAACGTTTCCTACTTTATTGATATGACAGTATAACGTGTACCGTGGATACACATTGACATGAATAAAAAGATATAGTGTATTAGTCGCATTCCTTAACAGACAGGACGATTGTGACTAAGAGATCAAGGACGGGTGGGGAGTGGATAAGTAGAGGTCCTAAATCGAAGTATAGGACCAAAAGTTATTACTGCCTAATCAATCAAGGGACAACCACTAAAAAGAGTGAATAATGTGATGTAAGTCATTTGTCAATAGTTCGAGAATAACACAATGTCCGAACTGACACGGTCCCCGATCCTTTCTAAGACAGACGTAAATTATAGAAAACGGAGAAGGTGAATCGAGTCCTTTTAGAGGAGGACAAACAAAATTTTTACTTGATTCTTTAAGGGACCACCAGGTCACCAATTCTGACACGAAAGTGATGACTTCCGTGTCCAAGCTAGGAGGGAGGAGGGGGGTTTTATGGATTAGAACCGACCGTTGACATTTATTACGACCATATGATCATTCACGTGTTCCTTCTCGTTTTGGTACAAAAAACAAAAATTTTTGGTGAAATAACTCCATATTAAATGTATGACATGTTAAGTGGGTAAAATTCACATGTTACATTGTTAAAACTCATTTAAATGACTCAGTACGTTGGTAATGGTTTTAAGTCAAACTGTTGTAAAGGTAGTGACGTTTCTCTAGGGAGTACACCAATTAGGGGACAAGGGTAGGGGTCGGGAAGTATATTTACCTTAGTTTATACACCGGTGAACCTTGAGAAGAAAGTAAATCGTTTTAGAGTTCCAAGTAGGTAAAACATCGTTTATACCCATCAGTAAAGAAAAATAATGACTTATTATAAGATGACATACCCCATGTGGTATAAAATAGATGAGTATCAACTCCCTGCAAACCTAACAAAGATGTGAAACCGACAATGTTTATTACAACGACACTTGGAAGTATATCCAAAACACACCCATACAAAAGGTGACAGAACCCATATATGGACCCTCATCTTAACGACCCAGTACATCAAGTCAAGTCAAGTCAACGAGTCAGTACAAACTGAGACACGTTGGGGTACTTGGCGTCGTACGGTCCGGAGGGACAGGTAGTAGTTGAGGGTCTCAGGTAGGTTTGGGTACAGGTAACTCAGCCATTACGGTAGGTTGGTAGAATAGGAGACAGTAAGGGGAAGAGGAGGACGGGGGTTAGGGAGGGTCGTAGTCTCAGAAAAGGTTACTCAGTTAAGAAGCGTACTCTACCGGTTTCATAACCTCAAGTCGAAGTTGTAGTCAGGGAGGCTACTTGTGGGTCCTGACTAGAGGAAATACTACCTGACCAACCTAGAGGAACGTCAGGTTCCCTGAGAGTTCTCAGAAGAGGTTGTAGTGTCAAGTTTTCGTAGTTAAGAAACCGCGAGTCGGAAGAAATATCAGGTTGAGAGTGTAGGTATGTACTGGTGACCTTTTTGGTATCGGAACTGATCTGCCTGGAAACAACTGTTTCATTACAGAGACGAAAAATTATACGACAGATCCAACCAGTATTGAAAGGAAGGTTCCTCGTTCGTAGAATTAAAGTACCTACGTTAGTGGTAGACGTCACTAAAACCTCGGGTCTTTTTATTTCAGTATATCATTTAATTACGTTTTGGTGTAAAACTCAGTTCTTACCGTAGAAATTATAAATATCATTGACTTTAGGGGAAGGTATAAGATGTTCAGAGATGGAGCAACTTGGACGAAAAGGTATTCGTGTTCTAAGTAATTTTTCGTAGATGAAACGAAAAAACAGAATAATCAATCCGACGACGACGACGATTCAGCGAAGTCAGCACAAACTGAGACACGCTGGGGTATCTGCCGTCGGGTGGTCCGAGGGGACAGGGACCCTAAGAGGTCCGTTCTTGTGACCTCACCCAACGGTAAAGGAAGAGGTTACGTACTTTCACTTTCCACTTTCACTTCAGCGAGTCAACACAGACTGAGGATCGCTGGGGTACCCGACATCGGGTGGTCCGGGGAGGTAGGTACCCTAAAAGGTCCGTTCTCATGACCTCATCCAACGGTAACGGAAGAGGTAATCAATCCGTTATCATAAGATAATTGAAAAGTAATGGTTTTACGTAAAGTCGATGTACGTCCAAAACCGTCTGAACAGTAGACCAGATCTTTACGTTGATGATAGTTTTATAAGGTCAGAGGAGGACCCAAACAAAAGACAAAAGGAGAGAACAAGACTTGGTCTGGTTGTAAACAGAGACTTTTTCTTTTTAAGGTGCCTTATCAGTATGTTACTTCATTATGTATCTGTATTTTTTTTACTCCTTCTTACGATAATTCACCATACCACACCAAAGGTCTGATATAATCATTCACCCTTTTTTTCGTTCCACTTTTCTTATATATATCATACGATAGAAAACACAAATTGTTGTTGTTTTTTTCTTATATATGTGAGTAAACGTATATAAACGGGTTCTTTGTGTCCTTCATATTTATCACTTAATACGACATGTGGACTTTGATTACACACAGTTAATATGAAGTTGACTTTTTTTTTTATTGTGTCCTTCCTATGGGTCTTTAATTACTTTTACCCATGAATCTCCCTCAGCCACCGTTACCCCGTGTCCCGTACCTTCGTTCTGAACAGACCTTTATCGAAAAATATATCAAAACTGAAACTCGGTGTACTTTCAAATACATAAAATTTTTATTACATAGTAAAAATGATTTTTCCTACTATTTTCGTTTAGGATTTGAACTTATATTTACCTTTTTTGAGGTGTCTCCTTTTTTTTTACTAAGTACATTAATTTTTTTTTTAAGAAAGAATAAAGACCGGTCCTACGTTCCGTACACCCTAGAATCAAGGGACTGGTCCCTAACGTGGACACGGGGGACGTCACCTTCGTACCTCAGAATTGGTGACCTGACGGTCTCTTCCGGGACTAAGTGCATTAAAAATTTGTATCATGTGACATATAGGAATTATCCTATATCAGATTCCTATCTTCTGACGTTTCTTGAAGACTTGAAATGAATCCGATTAACAACCATCACCATAACCAGAATATTAAGACTTCTCATGTATATATAACCACAACCCCTGGTCTCAAAAGTAACATTCTCTTCGTTCTATGCTTATACTTTGCCCCTTTCTGTTCCCTCCTGAGACATCACAATCTAAACTTAACTTCCATAATCATATTTCAGAAAAAAAAAAAAAAAAAAAAAATCAAGAGAGGTGACTTTCCCGGATTTTCGCTACTAAAGGGTCAAAGATTTGTGGTAAGGGGTGATTTTCCTTGGTCCCGAGGAACCTGTTTATTGCATATGGTCCAGGTCGTGTCCCTTACGTCTCACTCGGACCTTGTAGAACACAGTTTTTCGTTCCTTCACGAGTTTCTGATTACCTCAGTACAGTTTTCCTGTGTCCCCGGTCTCACTGTTTAAACCTTGTCAAACTCCTAGTTTTTTCCTTTTACTACCACAATCTGACATTGTGGTTCTTTCCTCCATTCATTTCCCTTTCAAGAAGAAATGACTCATTCAGGCTAATTATTTACATCTTCCTTAATTCTTAATCTTTTTAGTGGGAAACCGTGAGCGTGAGAGACAACTCAGGACGGGGTCCGGTGTCCACACTCCGGTGGTTTCGGAGCCGTCTCGGGTCTTGGTTCCAGTGGAGGTTTCGACTGACTTGGGGAAACATTGGAACGGTTCTCGGGAGACTAGTAGTGATTGTTCGAAGGACTGAGGGTCAATTCGTTTCTACGGGTGAGGTCATTTATGAGATATCACAGGGTTAGTTAGTGGATTGCAGTTGGAAGATCGTCCTTAAAACAGAACTCCGATAGACATGTTTAACCGATAATTGGATGTTTTTTTTTTTTTTTTTTTTTTTGGGAGAGGGACCAGACAGTCCTCCAGACGGACGAAGTGAACGTCACGGGTGAAATAGAGACAAGAAACAAGAATTATGTAAGTGAGGGAAGACTTTACGAGACACAGGCCTTTAAGAAAAGGTTGGGCGCGAACCTGACAGAGTTGTAAACCACCGGGCATGATGAGAGGGACACTCTCTCGGGGGAGAGAGGAAAGGAGAAAGAAAAGAAAATGGAACTCGGGAGACGGTTGTCCGTTCACCGACACCTTCGTTAATTTCTTGAGACGGTCTCAATGAGAGACCACACAAGGTTTCCGAGGTGACGGGTGTCATGGGGTCATCGATGGTGGGTTCATCTACTCCCGAGAGAAAAGGAAAAAGGAGGAAGAGGGAACTCGACTCCTGGTCCGGTTATTTTGACGTCCGTGTCCAGTCCGTGAATTTTCGGTGATCTTTTCTGAGGGTACCGTCCCATTCCCCCCAGTGTCTTGTCTGGTCCGATGGTCTCGTAGACGGGAGTCGTTCTGTTGAAGACACGTGGTACAATCCGTGTATAACCAAGTTCGTTTTGTGTCGGGTAAGGGGTCCGGTGGCCGAAGGACCGTCCTGATGTTCCACCTAAGGAGTCGGACAGAAGAGACAGAGAGTGAAAAGGAGAGAGACAGGCCTAATTAAATGTCCTTGGATCCTCGTTGGAGACTTAGTAGGATCTCTCACGGAAGGTACAAAGTCCCTTAACGATTTTCCACTCAGTGACAACCAAGACCCTTTGAGAAAAGACAGGAAAGACCGGGATCAGTGGTGTACGTAAAAGTGTGACACGGATCCGAACAAGGATCGGTCTCCCAAAACACGGTGAGACAGTGTACAAGTCCCCAGTGGAGATTGATAACCTACGTTAACAATCCTGTCAACCGGTAATCGGTGTGCCACGGAACAACGTGCGTCTCCCAAGTGACCCTGTACCTCCTGAGAAAGACACCGACCACTTGAGAGCCATGGGGGTAAGGTTCTTACCCGAGTCCATACAGAGTTTTTGGTGGAAGTCTGAGTGGAGACCCAACATAAGAGTCCTGGATCTTTTTTAAACTGGGACTTTTAGGATTTTTTCTTTTCTGAGTGTAAGAAAACGTTGTTTTGTACCTCGGTCATGTTTAACCCCTTCGTTCTTTTTACTGGAGACTTACCGTACGAATTTAATATTATATTAGAGGTGGAACTGGAGAAAACGACAAGGAATACGAGTTTGGAAATACTGTGAGTCAGTCTTAGACCTGCATTCCCTAAGTACGGTGTACAGAAAGACAACGACGGGACAGGGGAGTAAGGGGGAGACAGAGAGGGAGAGGTAGTCTAGAGGATCGAGTCCTGAAAGAGGATATTAGTTTTCCGTCCTTTTTTGAGAGGATTGTAAGATTTCTTAGGGGAAGATTGAGGAAGACAGAGATCCTCACCCGCACCTGCCCCCTCTTCTTTCACCTTTTTCTTGGTTCGAAGGGGATTACGAAGTTCAAGAGAATGAGGAAGTCTAAGAAGACTAGTTTAATTCTAGGGTAAAGGGGTCTTTTTTTCAGGGACGCCCCTGTGGTAGAATAGTCAGTCAGACGGGGACAGTAGTCTCGGTTAAACTCTTGAGATTAAATTTAAATCGATACTTTGATACTGATGTTTTTCCTCTCTACTGTAAAAACTGTGACCTACCGGTACTATAAGAAATCTGGGCCCCCTTTTTTGACCAATTTTACTTTATAAAAACTTTAATATTTTGACCAAGAAAAACATACACGTTAATTAATCCTTTTTCGACCGAATAATTTTATGAAAAAAGAAAAAAAAATCTCGAAACTGGGATGTACTCTTTTGTCTTGTACGGATCCTTTTTTTTGGACTCCAATTACGGATAGAACAGGAACTCTATGTCTCGGGTGAGACGGACTCTGAGGTCGACACTCGTTTAATCATCTTGAAGTTCGGTTCCCCTTTTTTCTCATTTCTCTGTAAAATTTAGACTTCACTTTTGACTCTAGAGCCAGGTCTAAATACATACAGAGTCACACACAGAAATAGAAACTTATTATGACGACTTCAATAAAACGGTTACTCGAGATAAATTAACCGGATTTCTGTTCATTCACGAATATTTATTTTATTAAGATTTAAGTTCTTTTTAATTTTAATTTTTTGATTTACTTAAAGTCCATGTACACTTGACCCTTTATAGGTGATAATTTAATTATGGACCATGATTGTAAACAATTACGCTAATTATATCTACATAGAATTCTTAAGTGACACTTCTTTGAAAATTCCTTTCTTTTACGTTTATTGCATTCTCGAAACCCACTAAATATAAATGGTTAGATGTTTTACTACTATATTTCCTGTCAAGTACCAACGACTTCCTTTCATCCTACACACAAAAATTATTTTTCCATATTCCTTACCTTAAAGTAAGATAATTCCCTTTTAGTTCGTCCCGTTTCCGATTATTCTCAAAACGGTTCTCTTGCGTGATCAGTATCGTTTATGCGAGAAGGTTGTTGTGTTCTCTTCTGAGCTGTGTACCTGTAGTGGTCTACCAGTTATGACTTTAGTCTAACTAATATAAGAAACGTCGGTTTCTACCTCTTCGAGATATGTCAGTCGTTTTTGTTCTGGTCCTCGACTGACACCGAGTCTAGTACTTGAGAAATAACGGTTTAAGTCTGAATTTAAATTCTTTCATCCCTTTTGGTGATCTGGTAAGTCCATACTGGATTTAGTTTAGGGAATGTTAATATGTCACCTTCACTGTTTATCTAAGTTCCTTAATCTATACTGTCTCACGGACTTCTTGATACCTGTCTCCAAACACTGTAACATGTCCTCCGTCCCTCGTTCTGGTAGGGGTTCTTTTTCTTTACGTTTCCGTTTTACGAACAGACTCCTCCGGAATGTTTATCGACTCTTTTCTCTTCGATTTCTGTTTCCTCTTTTCCTTTCTATATGGGTAAACTTAGGTCTCAAGGTTTCTTATCGTTCCTCTCTATTCTTTCGGAAGGAGGTACTAGCTACGTTTCTTTATCTCCTTTTGTTATCTTATTCTTTCTGATCTCTAGAGAAGTTTTTTTAATCTCTATGGTTCCCTTGTAAAGTACGTTTCTACCCGTGTTATTTTCTGTCTTTACCATACCTGGATTGTCTTCGTCTTCTATAATCCTCCACCGTTCTTATGTGTTCTCTTGATATGTTTTTTCTAGTAGTGCTGGGTCTATTAGTTCTACCACACTAGTCAGTGGATCTCGGTCTGTAGGATCTTACGTTTCAGTTCACCCGGAAACCTTCGTAGTGATGTTTGCTTAGATCACCTCCACTACCTTAAGGTCAACTCGATAAAGTTCAGGATTTTCTACTACGACACTTTCACTACGTGAGTTGTACGGTCGTTTAAACCTTTTGAGTCTTCACCGGTGTCCTGACCTTTTCTAGTCAAAAGTAAGGTTAGGGTTTCTTCCCATTACGGTTTCTTACGAGTTTGATGGTGTGCTAACGTAAGTAGGGTGTACGATCGTTTCATTACGAGTTTTAAGAGGTTCAGTCCGAAGTTGTCTTGCACTTGGCACTTGAAGGTCTAAAAGTTCGACCTAAATCTTTTCCGTCTCCTTGGTCTCTAGTTTAACGGTTGTAGACAACCTAGTATCTTTTTCGTTGTCTCAAGGTCTGTTTATAGATGAAGACGAAATAACTGATGAGGTTTCGGAAACTGACACACCTAGTGTTGTTTGACACCTTTTAAGACTTTCTCTACCTTTATGGTCTGGTGGACTGGACGAAGGACTCTTTGGACATACGTCCAGTCCTTCGTTGTCAATCTTGACCTGTACCTTGTTGTCTGAACAAGGTTTGGTCCTTTCCGTTTGCAGTTCCGACATATAACAGTGGGACGAATAAATTGAATATACGTCTCATGTAGTACTCTTTACGACCTGACCTACTTCGTGTTCGACCTTAGTTCTAACCACCCTCTTTATAGTTATTGGAGTCTATACGTCTACTGTGGTGTGAATACCGTCTTTCGCTTCTTGATTTCTCGGAGAACTACTTTCACTTTCTCCTCTCACTTTTGCAACCGAATTTCGAGTTGTAAGTCTTTTGCTTCTAACACCCTAGATCAGGGTAGTGAAGTACCGTTTATCTACCCCTTTGTTACCTTTGTCACTGTCTGAAATAAAACCCCCCGAAGTTTGAGTGACGTCTACCACTGTCGTCGGTACTTTAATTTTCTGTGAACGAGGGACCTTCTTTTCAATACTGATTGGATCTTCACTTCACTTCACTTGAGTGAGTCAGTACAGGTTGAGAAACGCTGGGACATCTGATGGATGGTCCGATGAGACAGGCACCCTAAGAGGTCCGTTCTTATGACCTCACCTAACGGTAAAGGAAGAGGTGCCCTAGAAGGGCTGGGTCCCTAGTTTGTCTCCAGAGGGTGTAACGCCCGTCTACGAAATGGGAGACTCGGTGGTCCCTTCGGACTGATTGGATCTATCGTATAATTTTTCGTCTCTGTAATGAAACGGTTCTTTCCAGGTAGATCAGTTTCGATACCAAATAGGTCATCAGTACATACCAACACTCTCAACCTGATATTTCTTTCGACTCACGACTTCTTAACTACCAAAACTTGACACCACAACCTCTTCTGAGAACTCTCAGGGAACCTGTCGTTCCTCTAGGTGGGTCAGGTAGGATTTCCTTTAGTCAGGACTTATAAGTAACCTTCCTGACTACGACTTTTGACTGAGTAAACTTTTCTGGGACTACAACCCTTTCTGACTTCCACCCTCTTCTCCTACTGTCTCCTACTCTACCAACCTACCGTAGTGACTGAGTTACCTGTACTCAAACTCATTTGAGACCCTCAACCACTACCTGTCCCTTCGGACCGTACCACGTCAGGCACCACAACGTTTCTCAGCCTGTGCTGACTCGCTGACTTGACTTGACTGACTTCCCTTTTACTTCATTCAGACTTGAATGACCACCGACAAGAGACTTGCCCGTTTATTTCACTACTTATGTCTTTCACCTTCTTTCAAAACACTCTTCACCTGGGACTCTTCTCTCAAAACACGTACCATGTTTAAAGAATTCTGTAATTTGACGGAAACTTTAGAAAATAAAAATGACACGGATTCACTTATTGATAACAAAGTGTCACTTATATTCGACCATGGTTTGACCTTAAACCAAAAGAGAGGAACAATTTACTTGTTTCAAAAGAATCTTACGTCGAAAAACTATTGTCTGATACATTTAAGGAAACGGAAATTCACTAAATATAAACAAAAATTTTAGAAAACAATGAATCCATTTGATAATAAAGTGTTACTAGATACTTCTGATACTGTTATATCTGTTTCGAGTAAGGTGAAGATGTTTTTAATTAGGGAGTAAATGAGGATTTAATCCCTTAAATTTTACCTATTTGTTACCGGCATTTAGTCCCAATACCCTTTAGGTTCTATCGGCGAACCGAAAAGGACCGAGGAACTGTTTGAAGTTAAAATAAACTACCCTATTTCAGAAAGGATTGAAGTCCCAATTACGAGAGTGTTGTCTCCTTTTTTACCAATTTTACACGAAACGTGAAACCCATGTGAAAGATATTAGAGGTCACTGGTTCCGTGTGTGAAGTGACCTGTTTAGTATGGTAGTAATTGTTTTTGAAAAGTTTGAAGAATTTTGATAGTGACAGTGATAGTTGGAGTTAGTAATCCATTCCTGTTGTCTTCTTTTTGATTAATGTACCCTAATTTGTTTGACGATTTATACTAATGTTAAGAGTACTGAAAAACAGACTGTATAATGATCGAAGACTAGAAACAAAAGTCTATAGTTCTTCGAAAAGAGGAGTTCGATGAATACCAAATTTTGTTAAACATTAGATGTGAACACCCATTTTAATTTTGTAAAAAGAAAAGAGAGACGGAACAGGGAGATCTTTAACCTCTGTGAACTCAAGACTTATCTAAATAGTCCATTTATTTTTCTAACAGAGGGCTGTATATGTCTGTAGAGTTTCATATCACCCCTGGAGATCTTCTTTTTTTGAGGTGGAGTTGTTTTTGACTACTGTCCGGACACCGTAGACATCAGTTACCTGGTTTGAATAAAATTTTTGTTTAATCAAGACCGACACAAAAATTTTTTACCCTTATTAAAGTCTTTTTTTTATAAAGTGACTTATGATTTAAGATCAAAAAAATCAATTCCAGACACAAATGACTTCTAAGTGAAGAGTAAATCAGGGAACGACAATACAATATTACAATGTTCTATTCTTAGTCTACGAAGTACTAGATGTTGGTCCTCTAATTGTAGTCTGATATCAGTAAGTTGTTTGATTCAGTCTGTTGTACCATATATGACCTGATGTGGATTTTTTTCAAGAATTTAAAAATGAACACTTGAATGATAATGACGTTTGATATAATAAAAGGTATAACGGTCAAAATATTCTGATAAGAGAATGTAATGGTTTACACACTGACTCTGAGATTATTTTACTACTATGTATCAAGGTATACTTTAGTTACTAACATTATTACATTGAGATCTGCCCTTATTCATTGTTCTCCCTTATAAAAGGACCTGACATTCTCTGATAATCATTGTGTCTACTCCAGGTCCTGAAAACGATGAAAGTACCGGATCAGGTCATTGTCGTGTAACTCACCGGTTAGTTTTATAGAAGTGATCTGAACCCTTACTCGTAAGGATCGTTACACCCTGTTTTACTAGTATTTTACGGGGATTTGGTACCAGTTTAAATTCCGTTACTTCCCCGGGACGGCTGACTTTTGACCGTGAACGGTAGACGGACATGTTTCTCATTTAGTCCTCGGTGAGGTCAACGACTGAAAGTTGTGGGGGACTTTCCTCAAGTCCCATCTTTAGTACTTACTCTGTAAGACACGAGACCCCTTTTGACCGTCCTGTCCGGAGTCTAACAATATATAAAAGTTCTTTTCTAAAAGTACTCGGGTTTAAGAACGTAGAAGAGTATGGATCTCTTTATGGTTGTAGTGTTCAGTTGTAGATCGGGACCAAGAGGACCGATCGTGGAGAAGATCCGGGGAATCGTCGTAAAGATGAAGATAAATAGAACCCCGATACATAGAGATTGAAGGACAATTCAAACAAAGAAGATTTTATGCCATTTATTTAGAGGTTTACCATGATGTTCCTGTGGTCGACCGACTGTATACCTAATACAACCTTGTTCACCAGAACAGTAAGGTACCTGAGAGTAGAAGGAGGTATACACGTGGGACTGTCTCTCACCCGTAGCCCTGGGTCTGGGGTACTACGGGGACAGGTCGTCCTTCTTCGGTCTCGTCAGAGGCGGGGAAAGGGGTTACTGGACACAGGGGTACAGGGCACCTCTATCCGTCCATCAATCTGTACTTGTCCCACAAGTCCCCGGTTTCTAAACCGGGTAATCATTCTTCCCCCCCCCCTTACAACTTAGGACGGGGTCCGGTATCCATACTCCGTAACGTGGTTCCGGAGTCTTCGTCTCGGGTCTTGGTTTCAGTGGAGACTTCGACTGACTCGAGGAAACATTGGAACGGTTCTCGGGGGACTAGTAGTCATTGTTCGAAGGAGTGAGAGTTAATTCGTTTCTACGGGTGAGGTCATTTATGGGATATCGTAGGGTCGGTTAGTGGATTGCAGTTGGAAGGTCGGTCTTAAAACAGAATTCCGATATATTTAGCCAATAATTGGGTGTTTGTGGTAGTTGAGAGGAACCAGACAGTCCTCCAGCCGGACGAAGTGAGTATCACGGGTGAAAATAGAGAAAAACAAGAATTATTTGAGTGAGGTAAGTATTTACGAGACAGACCTTTAAGAGAAGGTTGACACAAGGTTGACGGACTTGGGAGAAGATTAACTAAGTCCTTTCCTAGTACCTGTCTACGATGTTGGAAACCCACATTCCTGTTACCCCTTGTCTTACAAGTATGTTAAAGTTTCATAGTGGGGGTATCTAATAAATGATTAATGTTTTCCTTTTTACACGGTAACGTTACCTCTCTAGACAACCCGTGGTGAAAGAACTTCACGAGTTTAAATCGTAATAGTTGTAACCCTGTTGGACTGTAACACGGAAGACTACCGGTCATTCTATAAATTGGTCTTAGTGAAACTTCTTTTCCGATGTGCTTAAGTATCATATTTTATAAAAGTTCTGTTAAAGGGACCTAAGAAAGTTTATCCATCACAGTACGTCATGTTTCTTTTTACGACCACCTAAGACTTAAGTCTCCGATTTCTTTCTATTTACGTACTTGGAACTCAACTAGAGCTTAACTTTACATTTTACGAGGTTAATTCTGTTGACTCCTTTAAATTTACACCTAACATACAATTTACTATAACTGAATTGCAATTCAAAATTTCTACACGATTAACGAAGTCAACACAGGCTGAGACACGCTGGGGTATCTACCGGAGGATGGTCCGAGGAGACAGGGACCCTAAGAGGTCCGTTCTTGTGACCTCACCCAACGGTAAAGGAAGAGGATAAGTCCTTTCACTTTTCACTTTCACTTCAGTGAGCCAGCACAGGCTGAGAATCGCTGGAGTACCTGACGTCGGGTGGTCCGAGGAGGAAGGTATCCTAAAAGGTCCGTTCTCATGACCTCACCCCACGGTAACGGAAGAGGCTTATCATAATACCAATTGCTGTCTCCTAGTCTACCGACCTACCGTAGTGGTTGAGCTACCTGTACTCAAACTCACTTGAGGTCCTCAACCACTACCTGTCCCTCCGGACTGCACGACACTAAGTACCCCAGCGTTTCTCAGCCTGTGTTGACTCACTGACTTGACTTGACTTGATACATCTTTTCACAATCAGTGAGTCAGTTCAGACTGAGAGACGTTCGGGTACCTAACCCTGGGTGGTCCGAAGAGGTAGATACTGTAAAAGGTCCGTTCTTATGACCTCACCCAATGGCAAGGAAAGAGGTCCCCTTGGAGGGGCTAGGTCCCTAGTTTTGACCCAGAAGGCGTTACGTCCGTCTGAGAAATGGCAGACTCGGTGATCCCTTCTGATAAAAATTCCCACTTCTTAGTGTCATAGACATTGGGTGTAAGTTTACCAAGTCCTAAACTTTTTGATCGTTTTACAATTTTAGTACTTAGATCCACTTCCCAGTCCACAAGTAAAAAGAGTAGAGAATGAAAGTATAAAAGGTTTTTTCCTCCCTTCCTTTAGATAAAAATATTCCCTTACAGTTAAGTTTTGTTGGTTGAACGTGATCACGGAAGCCGTGTCACGCTATGTGCCGGTCAAAGAAACCCTGCCACGTTATTTCCGCAGCTGTCGCGTCTGCCCTTCTTGCACTTGCACGCACGAGTCAGCACAGGCTGAGACGTTTAAGATACCCGACATAGGACGGTCCGAGAAGACAAGTAAGGTCCATTCATATGTCTTCGCCCAATGGTAAAGGAGGAGGTCCCTTAGAAGGGTTGGGCCCCTAGCTTGGGTGCAAAGGACACAGAGACGTAACGTCTGTCTTGTAAGAAATGATGAACTCGGTAGGGTCTTCGGGTGTTTTGGCTTCTTTGCCAAGATTGAGAGTAAAGGCACCGTTGCTCCTTCACCCAGTGCACTGGGTGTCTAGTGGAAGACTAACCTCCTTCTAGGCAGTGAGAAGGGGTTCCATGACTCTGTCGCGGACGCGTCTAATCGTCTCCGCCCTCCCTGGTTTGTAAGAGGAGCTGGTTGCCAAAAAGTGTCTAGGTCGGCGGACTAGCGCATAACAGGTTAGTTTTCGGGGATCATTGCATCACAGTGGTTAAGAGGGAAAGAGTATCCTGCTCGCCAGGAAGGCCAAGAAATAAGGCAAAGGCCACCCTCGCCCAGCATAGGTCCTTGAGTCACTTAATGAAGACCCGCTTGCAAAAAATAAAGGCCCGATACCCTGTTCTGTCACGGAACATTGGCGGACATCGGCAACTCCGTCGCGGCGGCGGCGGCGGTAGTACAGTCTGTGCCTATCGCTACTTCTAAGGCGACCTCCGCCGGGTAAAAGAAATTGACCAAAGGAAAAGCCGTTGTAGTTACCTCGGCCCGTCGACCTCCCTCTTTCGCAGAACCTGCTACACTCCCCTACCCGCACCGTATCTCGATCTCCTACATGGCCGACTCCTTTTCCGCACTCCTCTCAAATCCCACAACTCTCACGAATCCTTTGATCTTCTCTCCTGCTACACCGGGAGGCAATCATTCTCCCGCGTGAATTGCATACGCTTCTCTCTTCGCCAACAGAACGATCATCCAACACATCATTGTTAGATGATCGTTGTCGCCCCCCCGAGTCAAGACCCGCTCCCACCCCTGTTCTCCACTTACCATCCGGTTCGCCGCGACTACACCCACCGAAACCTCCTTTTTATCGGATTCGATGACTCTAATGAAAGTTTACCAATGATACTCTTGGAAGAACCTCTAAGAACTTTGACAGACGTAAACACTGTAGTGACTGATCTATCTCTACCGAGATCTCGATCTCCTGTCTGGCCGTGGTTTAGGACACCAAGTCCGGGGTCAAGAATCTTGTCGGTTACAAGTCTGGTAGGTAACGTCCGGGGAAGACCAGGGTCACGTGTGAACGAATGTATCAAAAAGGTGGTAAGTGACTGTAACTTGCTACTTTAACAAAGGACACGGGTCAGCTGAGAATCTGGATAGAAGTAAATTCAAGTAAAAGAGTTCCTCTTTCATGACTGGTCATAAGAAGGAAGCGACGTTGTATGTCATTTCTATTGTTATTTCAAGAACTAAACAAAAGAGATCAGCCTTAATGGACAAAAGAATCTGAAATAAGTGCCTAGACGATAAATTAAATAAATCAGAACCGCCACCAAGGAACTTATTAAAAAGGAATGCATTGAAATTTCATACCATTATTTTAACTTATACTACACAATATAGACTAGTCACGCCTGCACCTTCTACATGAAGTGTCAAGAGTTTACACTACGAAGAAAATCGTACGACACCTCAGTAAATATACCCAAATATTGAAACAACACCTAGACCTTTATTTGGAACACCACACCCTTTGAATCCAAATCAATAACAGAAACTGAGACCACGACAGGGAAAAAGTCCTCACATTCTTCGTGAACCGTCCGAACCCCCGAAACCCCGACCCGTCGGACTATTGACTTGAGTGTCGTTTACTTCTTAACTGACCATGACTACGACGGGACCATTTACTACTTCCACTTCAGACCCAGTACCCCTCATACCACCCCCTCCTTCGATCGGTGAATGACATGTACATGAAAAGTCACCCTTAATAGATTCCCTCACTCTCAATGACCGTGAAACAAATCTAGATGCGGGGGGGGGGTGAAGATAAATATCCTACCCAGTCCTCATGTCTTCTACGACATCTGATAAGTCTGTAGTTACTCCATCGTCTTCTACTTTCGGCTTCTATAGTCGTCTGTTACCCCTCGAACGTCGGAGAAACGGTACGTCCACTAAGAAGTCACGGTAGTTATTCTTGTAAGATCATGAAAAAAAGAATTTTTTTTTTTTTTCCAAATAAATAAATATTACAAAACGGACACGACCTAGAAGCAACGACGTATGGTCGAAAGAAACCAACACCATTTGTCACCGATGAGAATCAATACCACGCCACCGAAGAGGACAACGTCTTGTGTCCGAGATCAGTGTCCGAAGTCATCAACACCACGTGCCCGAGTTATTAACGTCGAGTGCCCGAGATCTCGTTCCCGAGTCATCAACACCGTGTGTCCGAATCAACGAGACTCTGTATACCTTAGAAGGGTCTAGTCCCTAAGTTGAGCTCAGGGGACGTAACCGTCTGCCTAAGAATTGGTGACCCGATGGTTCCTTCGGGGATCATGTAAAAGAACGACACATCAAGTCAAACAAAAATAGGTTCGAAAGACAGTAACAAGGACGAAAAATACAGAAACGAAGAGAGGCAAACAGTCGAGTCAAGGTTCATCGACGATAGGAAAAATACAAGACCCCGTCGTAATAACATGAATCCGAAAATAAGGAGTATGACCAATCAGGGTTTAAGAACCACTTACGGTTTATTCTTACTATTACGAAAGGAGGAATAGTAGACCATAAACTCAAGGACACGCCAAGTGTCATGATTAAATCTACGACAAACTTGAGTCAGAAACGGGAGTTCCTTAACCATCAAGTTCTTTCTAATTCATAAGTCAAGTATATATTTACTCGTGTACATAAATAACCAAGTCGAAGACAACCAGCGAGTGATGGACATACGGTTGTGTCACGTGAATTACGAACGAGTGTTATAACCAAAAGGAAGAACCATATTCAACGATGTAATATCTTAGTCTTACAATCTCGAGCTTCCCTAAAATCACTAATAAATAAGAATTGGAGTAGTATCTATCTGACTTGAAGTCTCTTGAAATCATTTTACACCTTGAAATAATTTTCAAGATATTAATCGATCACCGTCCGGAACTGATTAATTTGTAAAGTCAAATAATTTGTAACTCGTGGGTAATATACGATATTTGACATTATCATAACATGTTTCTATTATTTTAGGTAAAAGACTAAAAACTCCTCAAGTCAAGACCAGTATCAAGTAAGAAAGGCGACGCGATATGGTAGAACCCTGAAAACATACTTCAACAAGTAACAAATAAGTAATAGGTAAAGAAACTTAATCTAAAGTCGAACACCTCTTTACATCCAGTTTGGAACCATTTATCGACTTGAATTCAAAGAAGTCTCGGTCAATTACCTAAACTCACGAAGAAAAAAAATTATATAAATAAAAACAAATGGATAAACTGACGGTCTAGAATCAACGTCGTGAACCCTAGAAGTCAGAAACAACTTCGTACGTTCTAAAAATCAACTATAAATCAACGTCGTACATCCTAGATCAAGGGATTGGTCCCTAGCTTGGACCCGGGGGATTTAATCCTCACGTTTAAGAAGCGGTGACCTGGTGGTCCCTTCAGGGACCCACGAAGAATATATTTCTCTAATTGATGTGACATATATGTTCTTCATTGAATCTTTTTGTCTTTTATGTTCGAAATGAAAGTCCTTATAACAGTAGTAAACCCTTTCCGTTTTATTTGCTTACGATTTACATTAATAAGTATTATTCTTCTGTATTTGGTCAACGGTCGAGTATAAAGACATATCTTACGAAATAAATCAAGACTTTCCGACGGTTTGATCGATTCAGTCTCGTATCGATAATCAAAATCGTAGGACTATCTGACTCCCCTTCCACCATCCTCGAGACCAAAAGTCTCTTACAATATTAAAAGTCTAAACCTAAACAACAGTACCGATCCCTATCATTCCTTCTCCGATCTATCCCCCAAGAAAACCCAACATACTCAACTGAAGGACCTTTTCCTCCTACGATATAAACTATCACAACTATGAGACCTTCGAGTAAAGGTTCAATAGAACAGAAGACTCCCATGGAAGTAGATACGGGAATCGAAGGAGGAAGGGACCGTAACCGGGGAAGTGTGCCGAACTAAATGTTCCCACAAAGAAACCTTATTAATCTTCATACATAGTCAGTAAGATCTCAGAAGTACCTCCACTTAAAACTTCCTATTCTAAACTGCCTCTCCTCGTCGTCCTGGAAAACCAAACCATTGTACCGAAGCATTTCCAAACCTCTATCTTTATTCATCACACTTCCATTAACCGGTCGTCTAAAAGAAAAAAAGAAAGAAAGAAAAAACCATAAATTAATTAATTATATAAAAATCGACATAGTCCAGAATCAACACCACGTATCCGAATCAACGAGACACCGTACACCCTAGAATCAAGGGACTGGTCCCGAACTTGGGTGAAGGGACGTAACCTTCCACCTAAGATACCACGTACCCGAATAAAGACCTAAAAGACAGGACTAGGTAACTAGATATAAAAATAAAAACACGGTCATGGTATGATATAACTACTGATCGAGACATCATATCAGACTTCAGTCTCTCAGACTAAAGAGTCGAGGGAAAAAGAAAAAGTTCTAAGGAAATCGATAAGTCCCAGAAATTACAGAGGTATGTTTAAAACTCTAAACAAAAACAAGATCAAGACACCTTTTACAGTAACCAATAACCTATCCCTAACGTAACTTAGAGATCTAACGGAACCCATCATATCAGTAAAACTGTCATAACTAAGACCTTCCGTCTAAAGAAAAAAAAATTAAAATTAACCTCCGATTAATGAAATGTTGTAACATCACCAAAAACGGTATGTAACTGTACTTAGTCGGTACCCACATGTACACAAGGGGTAGGACTTGGGGGGAGGGTGGAGGTAGGGGTAGGGTAGGGAGTCCAAGTAGGGTCACGTGGTAGGGACTCGTGGGACAGAGTACGTAGCTTGGACCTGACCGTTAGGGAAAGTGTATACTATTATATGTACAAAGTCACGATAATAGAGTTTAGTAGGGTGGGAGCGGAAGAGGGTGTCTCAGGTTTTCTGACAAGAAATGTAGAAACAGAGAACTACAGAGTGTATATCCCAGTAACAATGGTAGAAAGAGTTAAGGTGTATATACACAATTATATGACATAACCACAAAAAGAAAGACTGAATGAAGTGAGACAAAAGTAGGTAGAGTAATCTTGACTAAGTTTATGTAAGAAAAATTACCGACTCATTATAAGGTAACACATATACATGGCGTCGAAAGAATAGGTAAATAGACGGTTACCTGTAGATCCAACGAAGGTACAGGACCGATAATATTTGTCACGACACTACTTGTAACCCCATGTGCACAGAGAAAGTTAAGACCAAAGGAGCCACACATATGGGTCGTCGCCCTAACGACCCAGTATACCGTCAAGATAAAGGTCAAAAAATTCCTTAGAGGTGTGACAAGAGGTATCACCGACATAATCAAACGCAAGGGTGGTTGTCACATTCTCCCAAGGGAAAAGAGGTGTGGGAGAGGTCGTAAATAACGAACATCTGCAAACCCATCGTCGGTAAGACTGACCGGACTTTACCATGGAGTAACACCAAAACTAAACGTAAAGAGACTATTACTCAAAACAACTCGTAGTTGTAGTCGGTAGACATACAGAAGAAACCTCTTTACAGAGAAATCAAGAAACCGGGTAAAAAACTAACCCAGCAAATAAAAAGACCTTAACTCGACGTCCTCGACGAACATATAAAAACTCTAATTAAGAAACAACCAACGAAGTAAACGATAATAAAAGAGGGTAAGACTTCAGACAGAAAAGTGGAACGAATATCAAAGGAAACAACATGTTTTCGAAAATTCAAATTAATCCAGGGTAAACAAATAAAAAACAAAAATAAAGGTAATGAGACCCTCCACCCAGTATCTCCTAGGACGACACTAAATACAGTCTCTCACGAAACGGATACAAAAGGAGATCCTCAAAATATCAAAAACCAGAATGTAAATCTAGAAATTAGGTAAAACTCAAATAAAAACACATACCACAATGTTTCACAAGATCAAAGTAAGAAAATGTTCACCAACTGGTCAAAAGGTTCGTGGTGAACAATTTCTCTAACAGAAAAGAGGTAACATATAAGAACGGAGGAAACAGTTTCTATTCCACAGGTATCCACGTACCTAAATAGAGACCCGAAAGATAAAACAAGGTAACTAGATATAAAGACAGAAACACGGTCAGGGTATGACAGAACTACTGACATCCAAACATCATATGACTTCAGTCCGTCCAACTAAGGAGGTCAAGGTAAGAAGAAAGAGTTCTAACGAAACCGATAAACTCCGAAAAACATAAAGGTATGTTTAACACTTTAATGAACAAGATCAAGACACTTTTTATGGTAACCATCGAACTATCCCTAACGTAACTTAGATATCTAACGAAACCCATCATATGAGTAAAAGTGATATAACTAAGAAGACTAGATCCTTCCGTCCAAAGAATTCGTGACATGGTGGTCCCTTCAGTGGGTATCTGGTCAAACTGTCGTGGAAGGACATGTGTAATGAACCTCAAAGTACGACATTTCTTAACATTAGACTATATCTAACAACTTATTCTCCGTCCCATCATATTACTTTTCTTCTACTTGAAACCTCAGTCTTACAGTATCCAAGTTTAGGGTTGAGGTATAAATCAAACTGGGACCCTTTCAACGAATCAGGGACTCCGAACATAAAGAGTAAACATTATTAGGGAGTTAAAAGAACAGACGAATACACACAATTATCAATGGAGTAATTATTCTGAAACCACCCTTAAATTCAAGTAATAGTGTACCATACTTTAGTGGATGTATCTTGTCACAGTGGCATCCTCGAGGAATTTACAACGAACAGAAGGGAAGGATTTACGTCTACTTTTCCCTATGAACAACGAAACCCTAAAACTAATCCTTTTCCCATTTCCCCCTGAAGGGACCACCAAGTCGCTACTTCTTAGGTGGACGGTTACGTCCCTTGTACCCAAACTAGGGATCAGTCCCTTGATTCTAGGGTGTATGGAACCCCCTTCATTCGGGTGTACGGTGTCGATAACTTTGGGAGAAAGAGACCTCGGACGTACGGATCTCGGACGAAGTCCTACTTTTTTCAGTGGTGTCACTATTCGGGCACACGACGTTGATCTCTTCCGGGTGTGTTTCGTAGTTTCTGAGTCACGTCGACTTTTATTATTTCCTTTTCCTATTTCTCCGGTTGATTGACTCTCTGACAAAAACACTCGATCTACATTTCAATGGTTTTCAATGGTTCCAGACCTTATCCCACTGTCAACACCTTTTACTATCCGTCTCAGTCTGAAATATCAACGACTATTTTGTAGTCATCCTGAACCATTCACTCCTTCACACAACCTTTCTGTGTTTCCGTGACAACAATTTGGTCCGAATTTAAGACTGAAACAACGAATTTTAATATACTGGGATTCCTTCAGTGAATTGAAGACATCGAGTCTTATTAAAGACGAAACATCGCAATGACCCTCCTAATATCTATTTTATTGATTTTTATGGACCGTGTATTATGGACCTCGGATCTTCAAAGGATTACTGACGATAATTACTAAATGACCTTTTTTACACAACACACATTCTCTAACAACTTCCTCTGTCCTCGGATTTTAGAATTCGACCCTTTTACTCCTACCTCCACCATAACTATCATTGTTTTCCCTTAATTTTTCTCAACTTCCTATAAAGTCACACTATCACTTCATATTAACAACTTATCGACTTACCTTTTCGAGAAATCCGTCGTCTTGTACGTCATGTTAACATCTCCCCGATTCAGTCCCGTTCTGTATGTCTAAACCTAAATCAGATCTATTTCCGCTAAGAACTCTTTCCCTTACTTCTTAAAATATCTCCTTATTTTCGTCTCACAAGTCCTGTTTCATAACTCACTACGGTCACCAACTTCCAATCACCTTCCTTATCGTCCGATGTCTTCAGTCTGTCTTTTTCACAGTTTCTGAACCCTCCACTCTTTTTCCAGGTCAAAATTTGACTGTCTCTTTCTTCTAATAATTTAAATTAATACTCCAACTCGTCCAACTTTTCTTTGTCACAAACTGGTCCTCTTTCTCGTCTCCAAAATAATTATTTGTCAAGAACCCCCGAGGGATTTAAGGACATACTCTATATGCATCACAATGTCGTAAACCGTTATGCCACAGTAGAGAAAGACTTCCGTCTTCGACACGGGGAACACATAAGAGTTCCTTAGACGTATCAAGAAGTATACTACGAAATTTTATAACTCACTGCTCCCTCAAGTTCCAACAACACACTGTAAGACCTATAACTTGAGTGAAAGAACCATAATAATCTAATACTACTCCTACTGATACTACGACTAACACTTCTGTAACTAACGTTCAACTACGGAGGAGGTGGAGGTGGAGGTCCTGGTCACTTTTTCCTATTCCTGGTCCTACGTTAACGACCACCATTCATCTCTGAATGAAAATAGATTCCTCGTTCAAGATAAAGACCAGGTCTAAAAACCGTACAAGTATCCCCCGATAAGTCTAATTCGGTGATCGTTTACTATGTTGAAGATATTCTCTAAGTATGTTAAAAGTTTAAAGTCATAATTTCCATTTTAAATTTTGTAAACTGTTATCATAAAATTGTACCCGAGTTCTTTTTCATCAAATCCAACTACACCAAGAGTTTAGACTGACGGGTAGTATCAATGGAGTTCAGAAGTTTTTTAACGTCCAAAGACCCAGAGTGGGGACCTCTTAGACTAGGTCTTCTAGACCCCATCTCGGGTCCCTAAAGTATCTTAAAGGAGTTCAGTAAAGACTACGTTGACTAGACATGACCATAAACCTTTACTGGACAGACTACTCAGAGAAATTTTTTACTAATTTACTCTTCCATGGATCTTACCCATATTTAGTAAATGTCGGTCAACAGTCTAAGTCTCTAAAGTTTCCGTCCCTGAATAGAGTGGATAAGGATACAGACGTTGACACCATTCATTAGGACAAGATCCGATCTTCCAACCCCTTCTCGTCACAGAAACTAGAGGTCACAAAACTCCGAATACAGTTGGATTTACAGAGGATCCTCTCAAAATTCGGGAAAGGAAAAATCAGACGTCCGATTTATCGTAAACCATTGAAACACAGAATCTAAAACAAAATGCGATTTATTAAAGTACCAATGGGACACCCGAATTTACAAAGGTCAAATACCCAGGGACTTAACCCGTCCTTTTCCGGACTAACCATATTTTCACAATACATTAAAAAGATAACCAATGTAAAGAAATTGGATTATATCTTTCATCATTTACATCATTATCACAAACAAAAGAGAGTAGTGTTGGGGTCCCATGGTCCATGTTCCACTCAACACCTACCACCCTCTATTACTCAACCTTACTCAAAAGGCCCAACGTATGGATCATTAGACCCACGAATCTTGACATAGGGGACGGTAACTCGGTACGAATTCGGATCTCACCCACAACCGACTTAAACTCCTTTATACGAGTGTCAATGTACGGTTTCCCCAAAGAGAAGGAACAACGTCACAGACTTCTACCTCTTCCGTAGTAGAACGGGAGGTAGTAACGGGGAAGGAGAAACCGGAGTCTCTTTCACCTGAAGTCATCAAGGAGACTGAGTCTTAGACTCTACCCTGGAGTCCTTCGTCGTGTCTGTCTTAGACTCCTACCTTTCGACTGGGATGGTAACCGACCCTAATACGTCGTGCTACGGTGGTTCGACAACGGCTCACAGTGTCTTGAAAAGGGTCTTAAAGCAGGACCCTTCCATGAAAACCACCTCTTACGGACGTAAGGTTTGGTGACGGGAGAACATTTATAACTCAACACAACAACTCTATAACTTATATCTTACTCGTCTTTCATTTCCAAAAGAATAAGTCACTATGACATAACCCAGAAAAAAATGCAAAATACGGAACCAGTATAATTATGTACACTAAATATATCAAGAGTAATCCTTAACAGGAAAGGTAGAATTTTCTTGATCAGGTTTAATAATTTCTTATGAAATGAAAGAACCAACCACAACATTTAGACTCAAACCGTAAAGAACTAGGGAGGGAGTGTCAACTCATCTGAAGAGTTTCCTCAAGATCGAGTCTCGATGACAGAAGGATAGACTGTAACCCACAGAATGTATCTTTGTACAAAACACAAGATCCACAACGCGAAGGATGCAGAAAAACCTGGTCCTTTCTTACAGGGTAGACAAACCGCGTCACGAGCCTCTTTCTCCTTCTTCTTTGTGGCACTTGACTATGTCCTTCTCGTCTAGGTCCTCTGCCTCACGAGTCAGCTTAGTCTTCAGTTGGTCTTTAGAAACACCTTGATACTGATACGGGGTGGTGGTGGAGGTCTCGTCACGGAGAGACTACTACTTCATCCGTTTTATCTCTAGACCTTAATTCTGGGTCCTCCCGTTGTTTACTCAAGAAGGATCGAATACAGATTTAACTTTCGTTGTGGAATCACAGGACACGGATAATAGTAATTCATTAGTACTAAAGTCAGGGTCATCGATAGGGAAGGGACAACATTATCATAAAACCCGTCCGTCTACCACTATATGACCACTTATCCTTTCAACTTACTATCCGTCTCACACGGTACTATGTGGAGGTAACAAACGTAAAATTGGGGTCAGGACAAGTTCTTAGTAGGAATACCGAAGAGATTCAAGGGGGAGGACGGGTAATTGAGGGATATCGGACCCGTAGACCCTAGTCCTACAGATGGAGGGGAAGATGAAACAAGACAATGTCTAGTGTTACTACCGTGGACACCTTAGGTTCAAAAGAGTCAGTTGACCTCTATGTCTATTTCACTGTCTGTGGTTTGGTTCTCACCGACTCACCGCAATACCCGGACGAGCTGACACCATACTATACGACCCACAGGGACTTCTACCGTCACCCAAACTGATACCGAAGTTTGATTCTTTCTACCTTGTCCTTGGACACTACTTTACATCTTACTGCCTGCATTCGTTGTGCCATACATTCTTTCCTTAGTGATACGGGTCTCGGGATAGTCATAATGAAATGAAAAGTCAACCCCTCTATGACTCATCCCAAAGAAACCACCCTTTAACTCCACAGATTTGGAAAACAAACCACACCATATAACGGGACCGTTGAACCGGGATAACGTTCCTAAGAACAAACACTTTACTCACAACACGGTCTGATCCTCACCCTCCTCCGTCCATAAGGAAGTAATAGTCCACACACAGAGAGTTCAGTCCTGGTGTAAACTACATAGACTAAATAGACGATACCCTAAACTTCACCCTTGAGACTGGTCACTGGTAAGTCCCTAAACAACAAGAAGGGGATGAAACCATCCTTATGTCCTATGGACTCCTTTCGTCACCGTGGCTAGAAGACCGACTACTTTTGAAGGACTACCACTGTGTCGACGTGACCCTCCTACTATAGTAGACCCTACCCCTCCTACAGTTTGTGTTTCCCTGTTTTGGTGTCGCACGATCGGACCGTCCGACCGAAGGAAGGTCGTACTGATCCTTACGATACCGAATGTTACAAGTTGTTCCAAACGTAGACACGGGTGACACAGGTCGTGTGACAGGAAGTGGAGTCAGTAGGATTCATTCGAATCGACACTAGAAACGACGACTCCCTGTCACTTTACAAAATCTAGACTCGGGACTAAGATCAGACATTAAAAAAAATGTGATAACTACTCGATCCTACCTGAGACTAAAGAGTAATTTTTTACACTTTTCATGAATCTTCAATTTTTATAAAGACTCTATATTATTACGAAAATAGAAATATCAGATGAAAACAAAGGTTTCCGGGGAAATAGTAAGATCTTAAACGAAAAAGGGAGGAATTCATGTGTACGCGTGTGTGTGTTTACCATACGATACGAATTACATCTTTTGAAACTTTTATGTTACGTCACAGTTTTTATTGACCATTAAGATCTCTGATAGTCGAGATGGAAAAACCACATAATCCGAAAGTCACAAGATAGGACATACACATACATCGACTCGAATAAGGATCTCCATGTCAAAATGTACAACACGAAAAATGAATTACAATAAAATATAGTAAATTTTAAGAAGTATTTTTTTAATTTTTTATTTTATTTTAAGAAGTATCTGTAAAAATTGTTGTACCCTTTGAGTAAAATTTACCCTTTTTTTTCGGGTCTATACGTGTGATATATTTGTCCTTTAAATGACAGAAAAGGTTTAAAAGAATACAATTAGACCTAAAGAAAACATTAAGTCACCTTTTGGTTTTTACAGAATAAAAAATTTATATTCTTTATTAAAAAAAGAAAAAAGGAAGGTAAGATAGATATTTGTGATAACCAATGTATCATCAGTATATACCTATAGAAGTATAAAAATCAATAATAACATAAAATTTATATGAAATAATGTAAATAACAATCGTATAGAATGACATAATAAATAATGGTATTAAACAAATTAGTCAGACTACAATTTATAAACCATCAAATTTAAAACTGATAATATTTTTTATGACGTCACTTGTAAAAACAGACGTTATAAAAAATTTTCACTCTTTATGTAACAAAGGTTATTAAAGAAAAAGTCATCGATGTACTCATTGATGATCGCCTCTGAGGAAAAGGGAAACGATCTTAACTTCCCTCGTACTTTACAAAACAAATAAGAAAGGAGTACAAAACTGATCCAAAACGTCGTTGTGACCTACTACTGTTCGGAACCATGAGGTAAAAAGGGTAACTGTTACTCCTCGACCATATACCTGCGACCCTCCTGTTATAGTAAACCCTACGAGTCCGGTACGGGGCCAAGAACCTCGGAGGATAAAACTGTGAACTAGGGTTACTACTCTTGGAGTAAAACCCATACCATGACCGACCCAGTCACAAGCAAGAGGTATTGACTATCGAACGACAGTCGTCCGTTCTCCTTTAGTCTTCCCAACCCTTCCAGTTCTGACCTACGAAGATCTATCGTCAAACTCTGTCGTTTCAACACCGACAGTCAAAGATTATAACACATAACAAAATCCTTTTTGAGTATTACATCTTTACAACCTTTCATCATGGAACCTCTACAATCCTCACATCAAACCAACCTGATCTTCACCAGAACCCCCTTTACTTTTAGACAAATCTTTAACGTTTCCACAGTCATCCTTTCCACTTAGAAGTCCCTATTGTTGAGGTCCCACTGAACAAAGGAGGAATCTTTAAGGCCTACTCTTCCTTCTCCGATGAAGATTGAGAGGGAGGTTCCTCTCATTCTTTCTTAGTAGAGACTTCTTCTCAGCTTAAGACAATCCCTTTTGTCCTCAGTAGTTCCTCCTTGGTGTCGTCCAGACACTTCCCTTTTCCCTAAACCACAAATCTTCTTGTTTCTTTCCATTACTTCTTCCCATCAGACTGATTCCAAATAAACTATTGGACAAGTAATCTTGTACAGAGTTGGTCTTCACTTTCTAGGTACCTTAGAGAGGTTACTACTTATAATGATGGGATTCGTTGTTCCAGAAGCTCCGTGGAAACCTCCTTTATAATAAGTCCATTTTCATCGCAACAAAAACAAAAACAAAAACAAAAGACACCACTTCCGTTTGGTGACGAAACAAAACCACATCTGTACTCATTTAGAAAGAAACTGACCTCAAGTTAAACTTGGGAATATAAAGATAGAATCGTAAGTTAAGGACGACACCTCAATGCCGTCGGGAAGAAAGGATGGGTGTACCCCGGGTAGTTTGAGGCCGTCAAGGTAGCGGGTGGAGACTTCTTCATGAGAAAACCCCGTGACAGAGTTGGTCCAGGGGTGAGTCAGGTCGGGAACGATTTCGTGTAGTTTTTCTTCCGTTTCCATACTAACTTAGAACCAATCCTTTTTTTTTTTCCGATATTTTCCGTAACCTTATGTTTACCCCCTCTACCTGACCTATAATCTACGAAAATCCTTTAACAGACAAAGGAATCTTCACTATTTTATAATAACACCAATAAATCCTCTTACAGGCATAAGAACCCTCTACGTACACTTTTATGTCATTTCACAGTACTATTGAAGTTGAAATTTTTGACCAAGTACCTGATGGGACTACCAGGTCATCAATTCTTAGGTGGACGGTTACGTCCCCTGTACCCAAGTTAGGGACCAGACCTTTCTATGGTATAGGGTGTCTCGACGATTCGGACACGTGTTGATGACTTCGGACGTACAAGATCCCGGTCATAAGACGTTGTTCTCTTCAGTGGGTGTTACTCTTCGGGTGTGTGGTGTCACTTCCTCATCAGGGGTGAGTGATATCGATCTCTTTCGGACACGTGTCGTTGGTTCTGGGTCGAATCGGTTTTTCTTTTTTTCCTTTTTCCAAAGTCGTTTTAGATAACTATCAATATCGATTTTGTTTATACCATTTTATATTTCATTATATATTCGCCACCGTATTATTCACAAGTATCAAAACTGAAATACGTATTTGTAAAAACGTTATTTTATCCTTTTTTTCGTTTCAAAAACTACAAAGTTACTTGTTATAGTGACACACATTAATAACAGGACAGTCATCGACATGACATAAGAGGAACAAGAGACGTCTACTCTCTTGTTCTCTCCGTTCGAAGTCCACCACCTCTCTACAAAAAGTACGCGTGTGGAGTCCTGGAGTGTCCGTTTCTACCTCTAGAATAAGAACGTCTTATATCACTCCTTTTGCCTGGTAATTACTACGTTCAACCGTACCGTTGGTTCTATTTTTTGATGATATTCGCTCACTCAGAAGAGTCTTTTTAGAAACAACAATTATTTATTAACATCAATTTATAAGTCGATGGTATACACTTGTATATATACAAAAAAATTATGATCTTTAAATAACCTTCTTTCTTTACCATAGACAAAACGTCAATCATTATAATCATCTTACGATACGAGTACCTTACAAAATAAATCCGAATAACTAATACAAGACCCTATCATTGACCCAGACAACGTAAGAAATATCTTTGGGCCTTTTCTAGGACCTCGGGGTCTAACATTTATACCTCTTTGACAAATGACGGTATGTAGAGGAAAAGATCCGAGTGAGGTAGGACCTGTTAACGACGTCCACTCCTTAATAAAGGATGATATTGAAAAAGGATTCCTTTAACTGTCTACTCGATCAGTCGGGTCTTTCTTGGTTAAGACAAACTAACTCTATGACAAATTGATTTCATACCCTTTCTTGTTATATTCGATTTTTAATAATATTAGGTTTTTAAACAAAAACGTAGAAAAATAATTTTGACCGAGGAATAATACAATAAGATATTCAATTTAAAATTTATCAGAAAACCTTTATGTATCACCATTCTTCAGGTTTTTGTAGACCCATCGTATCCCTTCAGTTGACCTAATTATTAAATGATATCAATTAAATACTTACAAATTAAACATATACATTCTAACCATATAAAACTCATAACTTGGTGTGGGGTCGATATCACTTTACCAAAAAGGGGAGAGACAAGACTACCCATATCTTTACCAAAAAGGGGAGAGACAATGGAGGACCATTGGATCGAAAATGTATGAAACAATTCCCTTCCATATCTCCAGGTGCTTACGACACTCCTTTAGAAATCGTGAGATGATGGAACAAAGGGGGACTGGGGGAGGGGTCAAATAAAGGGAACCGTTAGAACTGGTTAAATTGACAAGAATATGGATCAAATAGGGTAACAAGGATAACGAATAAGAGAATTTCGTAGATGTTTCGTGTAAAAAAATTAGGAAACGTAGATATCAGGTAAAGGTGGTCTAAAACTCATAGTGGAAGTATGACAAGGATCTCAAGGACAGGGATATTGAAAGACAACTTCAAAAGATGGTCAAGGATGGGAAAACACCGATGAAAACATCAGAGAGTCTATAGGAAAAAGTAGAAGGGGACACTGAGAAAAAGGTGTAAATCTTAAAAGAAAGGTGTGGAAACATAACTTCTAGGAGGGAGAAAGACAGATGAAAAGACTAAAAAAACTCTTCAGAATGGAACCTTAGAATTGCTGTCTAAGAATTACTGTCAAACTAGGAGTAGACCGACGGTGAATTTGTTCGAGTTTACAAAGACAGGACGTAGAAATCAAACAGAAAAAATTCGTATCAAAGATTAAGTAATCAACAAAAAAATTAATCAAATGAATTGTTTACAAAACTAAAGTGTATAATACAGTCCCCGAGACGACCCCAGATCCTATTCGTCACACCATGAAAAATCTAATATTTCACTAAAAGTCTACATTAGAAGTATCATTAGGACACTCATATCCTCAAAATTCATAGAGGTAAAACATCTACTCCTTTTAACTCGAGTACCTATAATTCATTGAATAGACTGTAGTATGTCACTCGATCGTGTCGGTCACAGTAAATATCACAGTTTAGGATATCAACGGGGTGATGACTGAGAATTTCCACTGGTTACCCATTTTTTAATAGACAGATTAGGGTAAACTATAAGGTATAAAATTAAATACAATGAGCTATCTGGAATCTACCGTATTACCCCTACCTCTCGGTTGTTCGAACTAAAAGGTAAGAGTACTCAAATGATTTAAAGGTTCCGAAGAGAAATATAATGAAAACACAAAAATAAAAACAATCCGTAAACTCTTGTTGGAAAAAGCACGAGGTTAAATAGAAGTATTCTACGGTCTTTGACTGAAGGAATAGTAAGCGTGTTCTGTTCCAATGATATAAGCCCTTAATCACCTATAAAAACACCAACCGGTCGTCACGGGAAACAAACTTCAAGGACCCGGGTTGAGCTTTTCCCGGTTATGAGTATAAGCTCTGAAAGAGGTCCATTCTTGCTCTCCTATCCCTCCCCCAGACCTACATGTATTTTCCTATAAACCTAAACCCCCGTATAGTCCCTTCTATTTTGTATAATACCCGAATCGTCCCCTTCCTCGGTACCACTCCTTAAAATAGGAATAAAACGGTTTATTTTTTTTTTTAAACCATACAACTCGTCCAAAAATAAATGGCGGATAAGACCTTCTCATTTCTAGCGGGTGCTGCCTAGGCTTACCTTCTATATTTTTTTCGGAAAGGAAGAGTAAGTCTTTCGTCGTAGGCCTTCTCCGATTTCGAGACGCGACTGAAGTTTGCGTGTCCAGTAGTCAACACTGACTAATATACAAGAGAGACGGAGAAAGGTTCTTTCCTAATTCCGAAGGTCAATTTCCTATTCGTATGTTGATTATTTTATCTTTTTTTTAACTTCAGTAGTTTTCCTCCATCGTTTAGAAGATTAATACCTCCGAGACTAACGATTAAATTAAAACGGTCAGTCCTTTAAGTCACACTAACAACTACAGAATCTACATCCTTTGGATCGTCGTCCCGAAAAGAACCGGTCTGTAAGTCTGACCGATTCGGACTACGGAAGACCCTGTAACGGACCAAGTCAGAACCAAACGACAAGGACAATTACCGTTACTTTCCCGGAAACCTTAAGGCTTACCAGAGTAAAAGAAAATAGACAAGATCCGTACCTAAGTTTGACCACCCACGACTTCAGACTAAAAGCAAATGGTTGACTTCTCCTCTAGTCCCGATACCACAGAGGTCTCGTCACGACACGAATAATGTCGTACTATCGACGTCTCGTCGCTGACTTCCACTTGTGAGGAAAATCCGTGGTGGATACGGACACCCACAAAAAGTCTCTCTACTCCCACTTCTTGAAAAGAGTGATCGAATCCTTACTACGTATGATCTAATAATGATTAACAAAGTTTTCAGTTTGACATATTCCATGAGGTACATATGGTCAAGACCCCATTTGATGTAACATCTCTTTATGGTCACCCTTCCGAATCACTTCCTGAATCCCTTATAACAAAACGGAACTTTTACCAACGAGTAAGTAAACCCACTACCGAAATTAGAGATAAGAAACATTTTGTCCACATATTCGTTCCTTTCACGAAGAATCAACAAAAGGTGTCGGAAGGTCCACCCGTCTCTACGACTACCACGACCTGTACACTAAACCTCTTCGTATTATAGGAATAATCCGGTTTTATCCTTTCTAGATCGACCCCACCCTGTCGTGTCAACACAGGGTGATTCAATTACTCGTAGAGATAAGTCGAAGGAGTACCCGGAATTGATAGGTGTATACAATCGAATTCCCACATCTCACCACTATCCATATGGATTCTGAAATGTCTGAGGTAAGAGATACGTTTTGACACGTAACCACAAGACATGAACCATAAACCACTTTGAACACGAAACGTAAAAGGTTAAATAGCTAACTGAATGTGTGCCTAAACAGGAGAAGGTCCTACGACCGATACCACTCTTCAGGAAAAAACGAGGTCTTCTCCTTTTACTCCTTCTAAAGGTCTACTTCTAACTACTACTCCACTCTAAAATTAGAAATAATCATATAGGGTAAATAGGAATTTTTTTTTGTCCGAATAACTCTACTAACTGTATGTCATTTACCGTGTACAAATTTCACATGATAAACCACACAAAACTACGTACAAATATGGACACTTTAACAGTACTGTTCTATTACTCATATGGACAGTGGAGGTGTTCAAACACGGAGAAATTTTAGGGAAAGAGGGGAGAGGAGGAAAGAGAGATTGAGAGGGACAGGGGACTGTGGGTGACTAGACGAAAGACAGTGTCTAATCAAACATAAAAAATCGCAAAATCTATTTACCTTAGTATGCCAATATAATACATGAGAAAAAAATTTAACACAATTTTATTTTCATTGCATTTTAAATAGTAGAATTTGGAAACACACACATCAGTCATCACAATTTCATGTAAGTGTGACAAGTCGGTTAAAGGTCTTGAGAGAAGTAGAACGTTTTGACTTTGAACTAATGAACAATTTATCATTAAGGGGAAAAAAGGGAGGGGGTTGGGGGACGTTGGTGGTAAGATGAAAGACAGGGATACTTAAAATGATGAGATCCATGAAGCGGATTCACCTTAGTATATCATAAACAAAAATACAGTGACTAAATAAAGTAAACCGTATTATAAGAATTATGAGTAAGTATAACATCGTATACAGTCTTAAAGAAAGGAGAAAATGCGACTCATTATAAGACACCATATATACATGTGTGTGTGTTTGGTACGTTATAACAAAACCAATAGGTAAACAGGTAACTACCTGTAAACATAATAAAGATGTAGAACCGACAACACTTATCACGACGACACTTGTTCCCGTACGTTTATAGAGAAGTTCTGGGACGAAAGTTAAGAAAACGTATAGATGGGTCTTTACCTTAATGACCTAGTATACCACCAAGATAAAAGTCACAAAGCTCCTCGGAGGTATTACAAAAGGTTTCGTAGACGTAACAAAATGTACAATAGTTACTACATATTCCCAAGGTCAAAGGAGTGTGAAATTGGTCGTAAACAATAAATAACAGAAAAAAACTTTTCATCAGTAGAGTTACCCACACTTCACCATAGAGCCACCACAAAGTTAAACGTAAAGGGACTATCTTAGAAAAGTACACGAACAACCGACAAACATACAGAATAAAACTCTTTGCACATAAGTTCAGGAAACGATTAAAAACTTAACCCAACAAACAAAAAAACATTAACTCACTCAACATCCTCAATGTATAAGATCTACAATTGTAGAAAAGTCCACATACAATATGTTTATAAAAGAGAGTAACACATCCAACGGAAAGTGAAACAACACAGGAAACTACGTCTCTTTAAAATGTAAAACTACATCCGATCAGGTCAAATGGATTAAAATGAAAACAGGGATACGAGAACCAAGGTGTAGATTCTTTAGTGACGGTTTAGGTCACAGGCCTTCGAAAAAGAGACAAAAAAAAGAAGATTCTCAAAATGTAAAAATCAAGAATGTAAAGTCAGAAACTGAGGAAAACTTAATTAAAAACATATACCACATTTCATTTCCAGGTAGAAATAATAAAATATACACTCATAAGACAAAAGGGTCATGGTAAACAATTTTCATATGTAAGAAAGAACAGACACAAGAAGTGAGATTAATACGACTCTAAGTAGGTCCACCAACACACATAATTATCAAACAATGAGAATAACGACATATTATAAGGTATCATACCTACATGGTGGCAAACAAATTAGTGGACAGTTTCCTGTAAAACCAACAAGGGTCTAAAACCGATAACACTTATTTTGACGATACTCATAGGTACATATTTAGAAATATTCCTGTATACAAAGAAAAAAAAAAGGAACCCATTTATAAATCTTCACCTTAACGACCTAACATACCATCGAGACAAAATGGACCCTCCTTGACGGTCTGAAAAGGTGTCACCGATATGGTAAATGTAAGGATGATCGTCACATACTCGTAAGGTCAAAAAGGTGTAGGAACAGCTGTGAACAATAAAAGGTAAATAATATAATAACGGGTTGATATCACCCACACAATGACGTCAAAATTAAACGTAAGGGGTTTATCGATTTCTACAACTCGTAGAAAGATACACGAATAGTAGGTCATTAGAAGAAACCAACTCCTAGATAAATAGAGAACGGGTAAGAATAAAAAAAAAATAAAAAAAAATAATAAAAATTTACCATTGGGTAAAAATTTACCCATTGGGTAAGAATAAAAATTAATCAATGAACAAAAGAAGAACTTAAAACTCTCAAGAAATACATAAGACCCAGGATCAGGAAATAGTCCATATACTAAATGTTTCTAAAAGAGGGTTAGATTCCGAACAGAAAATTAATAGAATCGTCACAGAATACTTCTCGTCTTCAGATTGAACATTTAGAAGAGCGAATGCTTAAAACACAGTCCAGTTTTTAAAATAGATTAAGTTTCAACGTTTCTAAATAAGAATAAGATTTCCAAAATAACAAAATCTAAAATCCAAATCTAGGTAAAACTCAATTAAAAACAAATCCTACGTCCCACAAATCTAATTCCAAGTAGAAAAACGTATACTTACAGGTCAATAAGATCATGGCAAACAGTTTTTTAATTAACCAGAAAATTTTGTTTTCAAACTAGTATAGTGAGAACGAGATCCTGAAGGAAACCCAGGAGTAAACAAAATCCTTCATTAGACATTGTACTAAGTGTTCCGAGACACACTAAAACCAGAACATTATATCGAGAGTAGAGGAGAGTAGACAGTGACTGGTAGAATATGAGAATTCGAGGTTTGCATGATTTCAAGTAAGTCAAGAGATTTAAATAAAGACGACGAAAGATCCTAAAACGTTTACAATAAGGGAGACGGATCTTATAAAGGAGAGGGGAGATAGTAGACTGGAAGTAGACGTTCAATATAAGAAAACCTTCGAAAGAGACTGAGAACGGGAGTGAGGGTGGGAAGTAAGTCTAACCTAATGGTAGGAAAGGAAGAAACATATGTATACCGTGAAAAATGAAAGGATAGTACCGTGACTAGTACGTCATAACTTAAACCAACCAAATAAACAGAGAGGGAGTGACTGTAATCCGGGAACTCTTTCATCACGAACTGCACATCTATAAGTTATTTATAAACGATTTACTCACTTACGAACAGTCACTCCAGTCCGTCTCACTCATTTCTTCGTAACAACATACATGACATGAAAACTCCAATCTCACTTGTTACTCACCTACGGTCTTAAAGGTTTTACTTTCTAAGAAAACTGCCGGAAGTTCTAACTTAGAGCTTATCTCTTAACCGGTGAAATATCGATTCGATCAATGTATATGGAAAAGATCAGACAAATCTGTTCGTGTAAGGGGAACAGAATTAACGGACGAATAAAATACACCAGTTATTTATGGTAAATCCCAAGATCCTCTCCTGTCCAGAAAAACTGGTTTGGACACCGTCTCCACCTTATGTGAAACCAAATAACGATGACTCTGACCCCGGTCATGAAACATCTCGTACAAATAGTAAATTAACCCTCTCATACATATACCCAGTAAGATTTCTTCCACAAACTCGTTAATCTGTTAGTTTACACCAGTAGTCAGATTGAATTGAGAAACTTTTAGTACTCCCACCCCTGTTGTGACAGAAACTCTTGAGAGTCAGTTTGGGTTCTCTATACCTCGACTTCTTCCCCCATGGTGAAAAGGTGTATAAGGATGAATATGACTGACTCTGAAACCGGAGAATGAATAATAGTACTAAATTCATGGTATCTTTTCTTGTCTGACACAGGACTCGTCGAAATACATCGACAACTAGAGACACTTATCAAATTCTTTCGTAGTCTAACATGTAATAACAATAATAGGGGTGGAAGATTCACACCGATCTATATCTCGTTTACAAAAAGTGGTGGGGGATTTAAAAATATGAAAAACATATTTTTAAAACATAAAAATATGGAGTGACTGTTCGTAAGTGAGTAAATCGTTTATAAATAACTTATAGATGTGCAGTTCGTGATGAAAGAGTTCCCGGATTACAGTCACTCCCTCTCTGTTTATTTGGTTGGTTTAAGTTAAATAGAAAAAATATGAAGTCCAAGCGTGACGAGGAACCTTGTGGTGTGCCCGAAAGTAACGACGGTACTTCCCGTTCACAGAGGACCTCCACTGACCCCACCGTCTAGGGTGTCCTACACCACTTCCTAAGAGGATACACTTCTAAGGTTTGTTTGGTTGTGTCGTCTTCCACTCTGACAGACTTATAGACCTTCCACTTTTTAGTCCCCTCCTTCTTTATCTCCAATTCCTTACCTCTACTTACCTACCCCTACACCCTTCGGTACCTTTACAATTGTCATATAGAATCTACGGATGATATTTCTCAAGTCGAACGATCCTAAGAAAGAACAAAACAAAGACTCCATCCTACTATTCCTCGGAGTCGGTCACTTCTTCTGTCACTGTCCTTGTCTGCGTCTGGAGGCAGCGGAAAGTGACTTTTTACGGTTCGTTGAAGATGCATTTAAACCACACGGACTCCTTCTCCACCCGTACCTTCTCTTTTTGAATCTCCGAGGGACCCCGAGAAACATCTCTCCCCTTTCGACCCTCCGTCTATAATTCTTGATAGACCTCTTAAAACAGCAAGTACAACACCATCTGACTTAGAATCTCTGAAGAAGTTCTCAATCGAAAGAGTTTCGAAAGACAGATTGGACGAAACCCACTAAAAAAAAAAAAAAACTAGATCTCCGAAAGATTGGTGCACGTGACCAAAAAAGGAAACTTTAGAGGTTTACTAAACACACACACAGAGAGCATCTAATTCTTCAACAGGGCGACCCTTCACTAGCTACATCATGCGTGTTACAGTTGTCTTGTTCGGGCGAGACCTCTCCCTGGGTACTCATTTAAACGGGCACCTAGTTCCAAAAGACACCGACTCGTAGTTCTCGCAATGTTTCTCCTTACAGTCGCGTAGAAACTGGACGTCTTGTTCACACAACAAAATCATGACGTCTTCTAGATTCGACCTTTCCCCTCCCCCAGAGTGTAATAAAATATCCCCTCTCTTCCAGTGGATTTTTACACTGATCCACCAGTCAATAGACTCTAAAGTCCACCATAGATAAGTACTCTCACGAGACCATGGGTGAGGGAAGTTTTGTTATCCGTTTCAAAAACAAAAAAACAAACAACATGAAAAATTTTAAAACATAACCCTATATCGATTAATTGTTACAATACTATCAAAGTCCACTTGTCGTTTTCCTGAGTCGGTATGTATATGTACATAGGTAAGAAGGGGTTTGAGGTGAGGGTAGGTCCGGACGGTCTCCAAAAGTCACCGTTCTTCACGATCCAAGGTACCGTTTAGAACACCGGATGAACTCGGACTGTCGGTAATGTCACCACTATCCCCTAACACCCCCAAAAAACCTCCGAATCACAAATCTCCTACTATTATATTACGGGATAATTTTTACTGATGATACGACTAAACAACAAAGAGTCCGAAAAGGGTTCTTAAGACTTTCTCAACGATATGATAAAGTATAAAACTTGAACGGAGCAACTGACTTAAAGATCCTTTTGAACACCTCGAAAAGACAAGTCCCAAGGTACAGAATCACCTAAAAACTTATAAAGAGAAAATTCCAACTAAAGAGTTAAAGGATGAGATCGGATTTGATTTTAACAAAGAAGTCGAAAAAAAATTTGAATCCAAAGGGGAGGAAAAATTAAATATAAAACGGAAAAATCCCAAAATAGTAGTTGACTTTAGAATAGTTGACTGTGTCTGTCGTCGAGTCGACTTCTGTCACTGAAACTCCTTTACCCTTTTTTGTATCTCTTGTACAACGTCTTATTCTTTTGGTCGAGAGTCGACAGTGCACTTGCCCTCCTCGTCCTTGCCTTCCTTGATGTCTCCTACTATGACCCACTCCCATCACTGAAATGTGTATCTGTCTGTTTTTTTTCTTTCTAGCTTTTTAACATTTATTGACGAGTGATTATTGATTCCATTTCTACCTCCGTCCTCTTCACCCTCTAATCATATCTTTTCGGGTATCTACTTAATCTCTCTAAAACGTTTGACCTGAGATCCATACAGACACCCCGTGTTTAACTTCTCTACGACGGTCAGACGATGACGGAAACAAACATAGTCCGGACCGGTTTGGTCCTGACAGTCACGAGATGTAGTGAACTCGAAAGACCCGTAAGTAGGATCTCCCATTCTCAAAAATTATGTTTTAGGCACCTACTTAAACCCCCTTCAGACATGTTCACATGAAAAAGATTCCTCTTTCTAGGTACCGAAAACCTTCTAAGAGTCTCCTCAGAACCTAAGATTTTTCTCAAATTTGAGTGGTTGGGATTTAACGTATTTAACTCCCACCCCTACTACTTCTGGACTTGACCAAACTCTACACCAGTAACCCTTACTCTTTTTCTCTCTCCAGTTTCACTACAATTCGAAAGTAAGACCGAACGACATTTCTACCACCATGGTAACTAATCCCATCACGTAAAGTCTTTTTTTTCGTCCAAATTCTTCCTTTCCATATTATACACCTAAAGTTCCAGGAATAGTGTGAGGGGTCATATCTACAGTTTGTCCGTTAACTCTTGAACCTACATCTATGACTCTCTCCTATTTCCGACTTCTACTTGCGAAATTTACTGATGTGAGTGTCATCAGAAAGGAAACAAAGGGAAACATTTTCGAAACACACTAAGCCAACAAGACTCATGAAACATTTCTACACTATTTCGGAAAGGAGCTTACACCAGAACCTGGTCGTTACAGATGTAGTACATCTTCGAACAATCTTTACGTCAGAGTCCAAAGTGAGGTTTGGATGACTTAATCTTAGACATAAAATTGTGCTAGGAGTCTACTAAGGACAAGTAAGTATAATTTCAAACTCTTCGTATGAGATCCGGAATTCTGACCTCAAAAAGACACTACAGTAAAGACGGACGGCGCGGGATCGGGGGTGGGGGCGGTAGGGGTCACGAACCCACGAAAAGATACCACACTAGTAGTTCATGAAGGACGAACCTGAAAGGAAAACACGTAACCAAGTTTCTTTAGTCTTATGTCGATGACGAGACGACAGGAGGTATACTGTTTGCACAAAGAAACTCTAGGAGAGCCTTGAAAGACATGAATATTTTTACCCTTGTAACTGTCACTATTTTACTTCAGTCCTTTCCTGTTGATCACATAGGAACCCCGACCACCACTGAAACTACGAAAGACATCTTGTTATCAAGACACCGTACAACTCAAACCCCAGAGATGAGTTGGGGTTCTTTTATCGGTAAATCCACCATCCCCCTGACACAGAAAAAGAGGAACGTCGTCGTCCGAGTCGTCGTAGTCCTTTGTTAGTGTCTCTACTACTGTGGCGAAGACACTGTTCGGAATTAAGAAGACGGTGACCGGCGACAGAGTTCTAAATAGCGTGTAAAGCTCTACTCCTCCCCTTTCTTATACAAGCGACACTCTGCCAGGCTTTCGGTCGACAGTAACTACGGATACACGCGTATGCCTGGTGTTTTCTGCTCCTTAAATACACTCAAACTGAGGGGTGAACGGTCACACTATTTCTCTTACTATTACTACCCCTTCCCCCACTCCTGCCTATGAACTTAAAATCATTGTTCTAAGACGTGTCAACAGGGACCTTTAGACACAATTAACTCTTGGTAGAACGGAAATCTTGAAACCCAAACTTGTCTCGGTCTAGTGTCCTTCTTAGGGATCAAACGACATTTTATTTCCGTACAAAATTCAAGAGAAACCCAGGAAACACAAAAACAACCAACCAACCGTTTTTAGAATCCCTGAGGAGTCCCGAGGAGTAAGACTCTCCATGGGGAGACGTGTACCTTCTGACTACTAGTCCCATTCATCCTCATGGTACATCGGGGAAAACAAAGTTATAATGAAATCAAGACTCTATAAACAATAGTCCTGTCAGAAGAACCAAAATTCAAACGAATACCTAGGCACTTAAAAAAAGGGGAAATATATCAGCTTTTAAACGGGAAAAACTACTTGTTGTAGCTCTTCTCTACGCTTTTCTTGCCGCCTCCTAAGTTCTCGTTGACTCCGCTGAATTCGCTTTGGTTCTTTTCCTCTTCGAATTCCCAGGAGGACTCTTCTTCGGGTTTTTTTACTTCCTCGCAGGACTGGATTTTCATTCATATCACATTATACTAGTATTGATTGTGTCGTCTCTTTCTTTCGTATGGAAAAGGGAATCGAAAACCGTAGGAGGGAATGACCCTTACTTCCGTCATGATACCTTTCGATCAAACTTGACTACACCGGTGAACCCACAATGTTTGCGATCATGTTGACCTTGACTGTTATGGTCTAAATTAGACCACAGTAACCCATAGTAAAATACGAAGTAGGTAACTTTTATAAAAGACACTCACCTCTGTCCACACCACCTAAAAAAACTGCACATATAAATACATGCATACATCTGTGTAGAACAAAAATTTAACGTACATAATTTTCGTCACTGACTCTTTTGTATGTTATGTCCAACGAAACGTATCAAATCCATAGTGACATGTCATATTACACGTCGTGTTTTACTCCGTTGACACCATGTCATCTTTCTCGGTGCCTGAACCTTTGTCTTCTAGACCCAAGTCCAAGAATAAGACGGTAAATCATTGACACTGGTATTGGAGAGGTTGGACAAAAAGGAAGAAATTCTACTATGGATATAGTGTCACCATAACATAATTCCTTACATCATGTACCCTTCGTGAAATATGGACCATTTTAAGAGTTGTTTACACTTGACAATTGTACATGACTCGAGTAATTCATAAGATTACAAAGAACATACACTATAATATACTATGTCATAACTAGGGTAAAATGTCTACTGTCCAGTCAACGTGTTGATTCTACCTCTGAATAAAACAACAACAAAACCGAAAAAACACACACCTCACAAAAAAAAAAAAAAAATTGACGTGACGTGAGTGACGGACACACTAGAATCAAGGGACTGGTCCCTAACTTGGGTCCAGGAGACGTCACTCTTGTGTCTCAGGATTGGTGACTGACGATCCCTTAAAGTTCTCTGAATCATAATAATTCGGAAAAGGAACTCTGTCCCTTATATGAGTAAGACCGATGGACACGACGACTTACGTTGGAACCCGAAGGTCATCAGAAAGAAGACGTAAAAATTACAAAAGTATCAAATGTTGAATTCAACCGAATCTTTAGGAGACGGAAAAGAAGGAGTGAATTAAAAATTTCATTACAAGTCAGAGACCTAAAGTAAAACAAAAATTACACAGTAAAGGTATGTACATGAAAACAAGTCACCGAAGACCAACTTTCCACACATTGCTCAGATACTCTTATTTTCAAGACCCGGACGGAAACAAAGAGAAGACGGAAGATACATAAACAATTTCGATTGTACTTCTTCGGACGAATAGAGACTGTACAACTATGAAAAGGAAAATGTCGACTTTACACCCCGAACACCACGGTAACCCGTGTACTCTTGTTTGTTTAAGACGGGAGAAATAATAGTTTGTTTACGAGGGGGAAGGTTGGGACAACGGTACTGTCTCCTCGTCCTCCTCCTCAACCTTTTCTGTCAGTAAGTATTACTATTACTCCTTGAATAGTTCCAACTTCCCTGGTTCTAACAGGATCCCTTTGTCGATTAACTCTCCATTCTCGCCACCCTCTCTAGACAACCTCCAACCGCTATGACCACCCCCGGTCCCCACCTACACTACACAAGAGACTTCACCTTGACTTCTGTATCCTTGAAATTACCTGAAAGGAGCCATTAATAACGGTCATTACCTTTAATGTCAGAACATTTCGTGAGTAATCCGAGGTGGTGGATGAACGGGAACCCGTACGATGAGTTGAAAAGACTCAGAATCAAAGGAATAAATGTTTTATTTTAGTGGGAAAGTTCCCATTGACAACTACATACCGTTTTGGTTATGTTATAACATTTAATGAATTGGAGGTTAATTTTATTTATTTAAATATAATTTTTTATTTTATTTTAATTTTTATTTATTTAAATATATAAAAAATTTTTCTATTTTACTTCCTCTGATATATTTCGTTCATCATGTCATGGACCATATATGATCTACAAGAAGGACAAGATTAAGGTCCGTGAACATTATAAACATTCCAGGGACTAGAGTCTACAAGACTATTACCTGGTCGGTTTTTCTAACTCCTCTGTCTGATACGAATATGAATGGATCGGCAACAGGAGTCTCTTAAACTATTAGTTCATCTTTTCAAAAATAAAAAAAATTAAGTAAAAAATGTTACAACATAACCAAAGACGACATGTTACTCTTTTCAAAAATTTATTTTTTTTTTAGGTCGAAAAATCAAACTTTTAACGTTTGGATGTCTTTTCGACTTCCTTATTATACAAAAAAGAGATTTAAGTGGTTTGCAATTGTAAACAGTGTAAACAAAGTAGAAATATATAGATTTTGTAAAAGAAAAAACGACTTTGTAAACTTTCAACATCCGTAGCACTGTAAAGAGAGTTTAAGAAATCGTGTGTATAGGTTTCTTATTCCTGTATTGTTTGTACTATGAACCTCTTCCTTTACTGTTGGGTAAGGTTATAAGAACGGACCTTTTAGGGTATCTATCATCTCGGACCGTCCGACATCAGGTACCCCAGCGTTTCTCAACCTGTACTGACTTCACTGGATCGTACGTGTTTGTACTATGATAATGATGTGGATTCTTTAAATTGTAATTAAATCATCATAGATTATAAGTCAGGAATAAGTTTAAAGGGATCAACAGAGTTATAAGAAATAACGGATGTGGGATGAAGGTAAGTCCTAGGTTAAGGTCAAGTTTGTAATTCATAAAACTTAGAGAGAATTACATCTTGACAGAAGGGGTGGAACAAAAAGTACTGTAACTTAAAAAACTTCTCAGGTCCAGTTACCAGAGTATTTTATAAGGTGTAAGATGTATACAGACAAAAACATAACTAACATAAATAGAAACCGTTCTAACGTCGTCTTCATTATACGTAAATGACGTGGTCTACTCTTTCGTATATTACAGTCCAAAGGAGTCATAAAACTAGTAGAATAATTTCACCATTATGAGTCTAAGGAGACATTATTTCTATAAAAAAGGGTGACATTAATTAAACACCCACTTATAGAACAAGAGAATGTCATAAAGAGAGTTATCAAAATTGTAGGTAACTACTAGTAATGGATTGAGTCAATAATGTATCCCCCAACGAATTAACAAAAAGATTAAGATAGTAAGAAATATGATTGATTGTAAGACATTTCGTCCTGAAGAGGGAGAAAGAAACTTATAATGATACCTAAGACTTTAAGAAGGAAAACATTTGATATTATATAATAGACAATTGTAGTAATAATTAAACTTACGGGTCTAACAGGGTCTAAACTAGGGAAGTTCGGTCTTGGACACAGGAAAACTTTACTTGGATATTTAAAACGTTTGAAGAAACGAAAGACCGTGATCTACAGTCCGAAAGGAACTTTAAAGAGACAGGGTCTGGGTCTTAGTCGGGAAAGAGTCCCTCAGGACCAAGGAAAATAACCCCTTATCATAAAACCTTGGTTATAGATCCACAATCCACACGAGTAACGGTGACTCTACAGCGACGAAGATCCAAGAATCATCTATCTTGATCCTTTATGTGTTTATAACATTCAGTGTTGGAGTAAGTTATGAAGGTTATGTTTAATATAGATATCTAAGAAACAGAAAAAGACAAAAAATCGATATCAAACGTAAAATAAAAATCGAGTGTGAAAAATCCAAGAACTAAATTAATTTGTAACATAGTGGAGATAAACATGTAGTAATTCAAAATAAGAAAAAGACGAATATAAATATAGGAGAAACCAACGGGTACGACACTATACACGTTCTATCAAACTCTTAAACCTCTTCCTTTACCGTTGGATGAGGTCATAAGAACGAATCTTTTAGGGTACGTGTCTCCTCGGACCGCCCGATGCCAAGTACCCCAGCGTTTCTCAGTCTGTGTTGACTCGTTGACTCGTGTGTATGATGGTGGTTGTTGTTTGTACATTTCATCTAAGTTCCATAAAAGACATTAAACAACAGGAACCTAATATACGGTGACTGCAACATGTTAGTCCCATAATGTAAGTTTTATATAAATAAAAAACTCATACATTAAAAATTAAATTATACATCAGTATAAGTAAATAAGACAAATCTAAACTCTCAAAAAAAGGATAGGAACAATTAAATAGTTGTAGATATCATCAGTGTAAAACGTCGTGTAATTTTTTTCTTTTATTATTATAGAACTATAGAATACTAATTACCCTTCATCCATCAATCCGAAAATTACTAACGCCCTTTGAGTTTGATCAAAAAAGAGAAGCCGGTGAGGTACACCGTAGGCCTTAGGATCAAGGGGTTGGTTTCTAACTTGGGTACGGAGGACGTCACTTTCGTACCTCAGGATTGGTGACCTGGTAATTCCTTTAGGGATCAAAAAGAAAAGTTTGTTCGAAATTAAAGAAGGAACAAAGATAAGACTTATTCAATTTAAAGGATCAGGAAAATAGGACTCTATCTTACAAGTTCTATCTTTCTAAGAACTTTAAGGAAATCGGATCAAGGAAATAGAAGGTTCATCCTTTGACTCCACTTGAACACCGAACGGATCAAGAAATAATTAAACCTCTATGATACTCCAGAACGAACTAGACTCGGAATCCTACACCTACAGACCGTAAATCAAACCGAAAAATGAGGGGTCCGAGTACGACTCCATGAAACCCGAAAAAGAAACACCAACTAAAAAAAGACCCCCGATCTTTATCCCTGACGTACGATACTTTTACAATACTAATAATGTCACGTCTACTCCAAGCGTCTTTTAGAAACCAAGAGTTCAAGGGATTCGTCGTTGAAGGAGGGTTCTTCTTTGCCGCTCAACCTTGATGACAAGTGACACTGATAAACTTACACTCATAGACGTAACGACGAAAGACTGGTCTACCCTAAGAGTAATTAAGGGGGTCAGGAGATTCGGCACCGGGACTATGTCGGAATCTAAGAGGGACACCGCAACGGGACTCTTAATGCACATGACGAGTAATGTTCCAAAGGTTAAAAAAAAAAATTAACTTTCTTCGTAAGACTATAAAACAAAGAGGAATCTCTGGAGTATTCAGGTAAGTGGCCGCGGCCTGTCTGGGGTACCACTGTAACAGTAGGTAAAACCTCAGATAGTAGTTACTGTACTCTCTAGAAGGCTTACACTCAAGTGACGTAAGTCCAGATGTCATACCTACCGTTCCGGGAAACAAGACAGACTAAAGTCTATCTCCCGTCATATCAGGATTCTTGGAGTTTGAGGAATAAGAAGCCCTATATCAAAAATAAATAAAGAATTGTAAATCATCTCCTTTGTCAGTCTCGACGAGGTAGATCTCTCTAAGGAAACTCTCAACTACCGGTCCATCTCTGTCCATTCTACACTCTCTCAGAACTCCTTAACCAATACCGTTTACAAGAAACGAGTACCTACCACGAGCGAGAACAAACGTGTCTGTATGGGAAAGGTGTGAGGTCAGTTACGTTTCCAGCATTTCCTGATGATGTTCTAGTAGTGGGCCGGTTACCTGAATGTCTGTGAGGCACTTTTACACGCATTTGCGGAGATGGGTAGAGCCCTTCTCAAGTCCCTCGTAAACCTCGATTAACACTTTTTATCACGTTGGATGTTACCATTCTTAGTGGACAGAAACTGACGTTTCCAGTGGAAAGTCTAGGAACGGATTAAGGAATGATCAGGATTTAAGTCTGATCTAACCTACCTACCTTTCCTGGATGTTACATAATCACTTAAACTCCCAATACTTTTAGTCCATTGCATACAAAAATTAGTAAATTATCTATAACGACGAAAAATAAGGGTGAAAAATTACATAGGAGACCTCTTAAAATTCATAGACAATTTTACTTTGTTAACGTACACCACATACCCTCCTACTTCATTCGGATCCATTTATCTTCTCCGCAAGCGACACCTACCTTGGGGGTGTCTCATACACGAACACTGACATAAACAGAAACTAAACTAGATGTTTATACAATATCTCCGACAATATACAGGGGAAACGAGTTTTTGACTTTTCTGTTCCTCCTTCTTTAGACAAAAGACTCATAATTTCTCAAATTCTATATCATGTATGTCGAAGACGTCCATTTCCCATTTTAAAAGACTAAAGGTCAACATAGGAACTCGTGTCTAAGCAGATATTTATATCTCTAATTCCTATGTCTAATTGGTACCGTGAATTATTAACTTAATGGAATCTACTGAATAAATCGTAGAACATTGACCAAGACAAAAGAGTGGACATGTGTACCCTGTCATCAACATGGATCTAAAATTATGGAAAGTGTTCGTCCGGACTGGGTAAATAGATCAGAGTAAAGGTCACTGACCGAGGGTATGGATGATATCTATACACTAAGGACGGTGTGAGTCGTAACATAAAGTGATTTATAGGATAGGGTACAGAAGTAAGGAAACGCGTCAGAAACGGGGAACATTCCTTACGGGAAATAAGAGAAAGGTAAGTATAAAGGTCTGGTCGAGTATAGGAGCGAAGTACTTCTACATAGTGTAACGGGTATCATGGGTAAAAAGTTAGTAGACACGGGGAATCGTGTTAATTCAGTTGAAAATATCGAGAATAACATAATATATATTAAGTAATATATAAACTAAAAGGATGGTGAAACACTGGAGGATCTCTCTGATAAGTAGAAAGATAAGGTTCCCGGATCGTCTCATGGACTGTGTATGTTTCTTTCTTATTTAAACAATCGAGGTTGATAGTAAGTTCAACCGTTCGTATTTACGAATTTTTTTTTAGGAGAACCTTCCCCTTACCGTTCCATTCTCGACTGTAACTTTTACGTCTCGAACTCCATGGACACCCAGTAAATCCCCGTTACAATCATTTTTAAACCTTTACTAAAAGAGGAATGTAGGGGGAGATCGAGTTAGAAGAAAGAAGGAATATGGGTTTACTACCATTATCATTATCATGGTGGTAGTCACCATAATGATAGGAAGGTCAATATGCTGGATCTTTATAATGAGTAGCAACTAAGTGAGAGGGAGAGGACGTGAGTATCTAGTGATTCAAGGTATTTAACATGGAAGATTTAAAACGATCTTGTTTAAGGGAAGGAAAACCAGAGGTAACGATGATAGAATCAACTTCGGGAACAGTAGAGAAGAAACTGGAGAACGTTAACGAAGGTCTGAAAGAGAGACGACGAACGGAATTAAGAAGTATGACAACTGCTATAAAAAAAGACTATATGTTCAAACTTTTTGATGAGAGATCGAATTTTAGAAGTCATGGAAACATAGAGGATACTCTGGTAACATTATACAGGGTAGGTCGGAAAGGTTCAAGGCAAAGGCCAAAAAGAAGGAGTGTGTATGGACATCAGGTCAACATGTCTTGATGAACACTAAGGACAACACTTTACACAATGAAGTACAAAGGTACTTAAACGAATGAATTTACAAAAACGTGTGAAAAAGGAGGGAGACCTTACAAAAAGATGTTATGATAGATGGACCACCTGAAGAGAAGTAATCACTGTGACGAGTTCACAGTCAGTGTTGTTCGGAAAGGAAAAGGAAGGACCATGAGTCTAAATTAACAAAACTTTGATAACGTTTGGGAGGTGTCAAGTATCATTAGTCATATAAGGAGATAAACGTGAATATGAGTGAAAAATTTTTGAAAATAATACCTTTAACAATCCGTATATGTCTTCATCTCTCTTTCATTTATTTGAAGTCATGTGGATAAGTGGGTCAAGTCGTGAATGCTCGTATACCGGTCAGAACAAGTAATAAATATAAAAGTCTATAGTATAGTAAAGTGAGTATCTATGAAGTTCGTGAATATGGAACAGTATATCGTTAAATAAAAGTACAGTAAAAGAAACTGATTTGGTTCTTAAGAGATTCCATCCTGAACATAGAATAAAAGGGAAATTAGAGTAGTAACTTGTATTGTCAATGTACCGTTTTGGTTATGTTATAACATTTCATTAATCGGAGATTAATTTTATTTAAATTTAATTTTTTTATTTCGTTCAATGTAACATTTTTTTAACGACTCACTTGTTTATTTACGGTCGATTAATTAATTATTCATCAACTCTTATCTCGACTCCAAATCCGAGACCCCTCGTGAATGAAACTTTCTTAATTGTCCTTCTATTTATTTCCTATGACGTTCCTTTATCAGTCTTAATGACAAATCTTCTTTTACAAAATTGATAGGGATACTACTCGAATTTGATCCCATCGGTATTCGTCCCTTACATCCACTATCAACCTCCTAAAACACTTTGAGAACAATCCCTGAAGTCCCTTTGATTTCATCATCAGACTCGATCCTACCTCTAACAAAAGACGGTTTCCGAAACCTAATCGGTATACGACCCGCCTGTAGTGTCTGGTACTCAAGACGTTTGCTTTTAACGTCAGTGTTTAAAACTCACGATTTCTACTAGAGGAATCAGTAGGAATTTATTTAACAGTAAAGGGATCGGTATCATAATAAAAGTTCCATAATTTCGGTCGTCATAGTTTCCAACATGACGACACACACCTATATGTGTTGATTCCCTCTCTTAATTTTAATCAAATAAGTAGGTATAATACGTAGACCATACACAATCCGTGACTTTTTACCTCCACTCTGACTATGTAGAGAGACTGAGTCGTCGATCCAACCACGTTCAGACCTCTCCACAACCATGAGAACGAAGGGTACAGACACCAGAGTAGAGAAGGACAAACAAAGAGACATTACATCCCGGTTTCGTGAGTGACTGGGTCTAGAGAGTTAGTTACGACCTAGAGACACTACTTTTTGAATTTCTCCATTCTGTAAATTTTACTCTCTTTCCGTCATCTTAAACTTCGACTGTCCATGGTCTTAACTCCTTCATCCTTTACATTGTCTTCTAATCTCTTTACTCCCTCTTCGTCCAGAAAGTATATAATCTCAGACCTCCCTTGGAATCTTTAGTATATCAGATTAAGGGAGGGAAAACAACTACCTTTTTGACTCCAGGTATCCTCTTTGATTGAACAGAACCCGTAGCACCGACAATTTATCATCTCGATCCTAATTTTAGATTTTAGGTGTATTGTGAAGTCTTTCCCGATTCCTTTAACTGAAGGACCTTTCGGTCGACTTCGATTCTCTGATAAAACCGTCCCTATTTAAAATTAAAAATTTTCTACTGGACATAAAATAGAAGAATTGTTGTTGTTTTATACCGTCGACACGTCCGGATTTTTTATATTTACACTACTACAATTATAACTTCATCTTTAAAGTATTTTCTTCTAACGGTTTACCGGTTATTTGTACTTTTCTAATATTCAAACCAACTAGTGACACCTTTATTTTTAAGTTTGGTCAATTTGGTCAATTATGAAGTATGGGTGAATCTTTCCGATTTTTTCTTTTTTTTGAATTTGTTTTCTGTACCAGAAGGACCACCAGGTCACCAATTCTTAGGTTGATAGTTACGTCCCCTGTGTCCAAACTAAGGATCACCCCCTTCTAAGGTGTACGGTGTCCCGTTGATTCGGACACATGGTGTCGACGACTCGGGTTCGAGATCTCGGGCACGAGATGTTGTCCTCTTCGGGTACTATTAAAAATTCTTCTAAACTCAAAATCACCCAATTCTGTACCTCGTTAACTATGTGTCTGAAAAAGCATCATATCAGTCAGACTTTACTTAAATAACCCAATCTAAGGGAACATATTTATTATTTTAAATAACCCAATCTAAGGGAACATCTTTTCAATGATTAGTTGTTATTACACAAGTCACAAAAGTCACTATCAAAATGTCGTTTTTCTCACACTATAATTTTGAATTAAACCACTTCTACAAAAACAACACCCTTGATTCGACAACAATAGGTTGCACATATAAAAACTACTAGATGTTCTTATCTTCTATCTGACGGATATTCTTACCAACTGTGTAGAGAAAACTAGGAAAATGACCTCATAATAAAGAATCGACTTAAAAACAGACCTTGTCTACTCAAATGTTAAGTTTCAATCTGAAAAACCCTGTTCTCTTTATAATTAACCGGAATTATGAGATACCACTAATATGGAGTCCCTTCGGAAATACAAAGGAAACGAAACAAAGTACAGTCTTTCTTCTATTTAACCGAGCAAATCTCTTTCGTTAGTTGGGGAACGACCTACTACTACTGGTTCACCGTAAAAGAAAATAAGACCTGTTGTAACAGTGGGTCTTTTACTACCGTCAAGGTCTACATTCACCAGACATACAACTTATAACACTTCTATCATGTTTCCTTTCCTTTCCAGTTTTCTCACAGACATACACACACATAGTGACCCCTCAGACCTCACACCACAAACAGTTAAGTTTGACCATACATTAAAAAAAAGAAAAAAAGTTTGACCATATATCAAAATTTTTCTTTGGAAAAACGACATACTCACGTAATAGTAACTTTAGTTTCTACGGTCCTTAGACACTATATCTCTCCAAGAAATAAGGACAACAACTGTAAATCATAAATTACGAAGACTCATCGAACCCTCTCTTTAATCCTACGGTCCATTATACGCTCCGAAACCTAAATCTCCACGAAGAATTGTTTGCTCTCAAACTATTAATGGGTCGTAAACAACAGAAGACAAAGTCAAAAAGGGAAAACGTTGAAATACTGTCCCGATGGTACAACCCGGATATATAGTAAAACAATATTACTAGAAGGGATCCCTTAAGACTTGACTCAAAGGAAAACACAATATCCGTATACAACACATACGTCATTACGATACTTGGAAAACGATACCCTGATCCCCTACGCTCTAAAATTAACACTTATATCTCGTCCCCAGGAATGGGACAGTCCCGTGTACTTAGGAATTTTCTTAAGTACTTGGAGAATTTAATATACGTTTCAAAACATACTATTACACAGAAAGACCCTTTTCCCAAGTATCGAAAACAGTCCCAGAATTGTAATACTGGGTCACTTCCAACTCTTCGAGACCACATTTCTTACCAAAGGTAAATTAAAGAGTACGAAAAAAAATGATCAGAACCGGCAAAGTAGTGGGTCAATTATTCTTCAAACAAGGTCTAATAATGTTTCATTAACAGTCAGGTTACCTAAATCTCTGGTATGCATTTCACTCACTAAACCAGATTTTATGGAAAAACCTTCGTTCATTGAAATATACACATAGACTCAGGGAACTAAAGAAAATTAGTGTCTTATAGAGGTTCGTGTTTATAGTCTCAGCCCTCTCGAAAGATCTGCTACAGTTGGAATAAGACCGGTTGTCACAATTTATGTTACCACTCATAAAGATGAAAAAAAGAGAAAGGTAGTCATATAGGTGGGTTGTAATCAATCGTAATAATTTTCATTTCACGTATTTCGTCCGAACTCGAAACTATCAGTCGTCTCAGTTAGTTCACTGAATTGAGACGTAAATTTTTTTTTTCTATATAAAATCACACAAGACATTTCAAACGATTATTACAAATTACTACTGTTTCGTTACATGTAAATAAAAGATTTGAATTTTTCGTGTCTGTTTACTTTACTCTTATTTTTAGTACACCTACAGTGAAACCCGGTAGTGATGAAAGGTACTCAACACTTTCTAATGGATAAGGGGTCCGGGAAACTACCTTGAATCCCTTTACACAATTGTATTGTATCTGGTACCACACGAAGGAATCTCGTACCTTAAGGACGAGTCATATACTTGACTAACTTACTATACACAGTCTAAGACACGATCGATGAGGGTAGATGACTACACCTTTCTGTAGTGACAGGAGTACATTAAGTGTCAGGTCAGTCACTTCTCTTTGTCAATTTTACGTCGAATAGCCCGATATAATCTTCCTACATGCTTCACGACATCTCCTCTCCTTCCTCGTGGAAGTGGATCCCCAATCCTTCCGAAACATTTGTTCAATTATTTCAAGTCAAAACTTGTCGAGTGAACAATTTATTTGTAGATAACTCGTGAATCATACACGACCGTGACTATCTATAATGTTTATATTTTAGTATACAAGAGACGGGGGTTTAACCAATATCAAATCAACCCTTTTGTTTTCTTTTTAGTGTCTTGAACAACATTACGATCTACGTACGTGTCTCACGGTTTCATTTTGTCTTTGTTTTATAGAATTAGTCTCACCCTACTCTCCTTCGAAGGATATTATCTTAAAAGAATTCGACTCAAGATTTCCTAGTCACCTCAAATGACTCGTTTCCTACACCTCCTCTGTCGTAATATCCGTCTCTCTTATCGTTATACACTTCGGAGTCTTCGGACTTTAATGTAGAACTCAAATTCTTTACTCAATAACCCCAACGTTAATTCACATCTCAATTTACATCACTTACTGACCAATACACATCTATTCATCTACAGTTTAGTATTCTCCTGGATCACATACGGTATATAGTATGAATTCTCAAAAAGTCAAGTCAGTGAGTCAGTACAGACTGATAAACGCTGGGGTACCTGACGTCGTGCGGTCCGAAGGGACAGGTAGTGGTTGACCGTCTCGAAGAGTTTGAGTACAGGTAACTCAGCTACTACGGTAGGTTGGTAGAGTGGTAGACAACAGGGGAAGAGGACGGAAGTCAGAACGGGTCGTAGTCCCAGAAAAGGTCACTCAGTCGAAGAACCGTAGTCTACCAATTTCATAACCTCGAAGTCGAAGTCGTAGTCAGGAAGGTTACTTATAAGTCTTGACTAAAGGAAATGAAATAGGATTTACCTTCTTGTGACTTTCTTAATTCGTCGTTTTACTGTTAGGGTACATCGAACACTTCGTTTTTTCTTCTCCCTCGATTCCCTTAAATTCTCGTAACGGATCGTATGACTCCAGAGTTGATTTTTAGACGTACAGATATACTGAAAAGAGGATGTCATAAGTCGTCGGGTTCATCACACCGACAATTCAAGTAGTCTTCCCTGTCTCTTAATCCTCCTCCTCCACTTCCTCCCCTGTTGGCCTTTCTGTCTACTCTTTTACCCATAATACCCATATCTCCTATCTTATAGTACCTCCTTACTTTCTTGTCTCGTTCAAGTCCCTTGACTTGAACCGATCTTGGATATATAAAGTAATTCTCTTCACCATCCTCTACTCGGAAGATCAAATAAGGTAGATCCAACCCAATTTTATTAGATGAAACAGGGAACATGGGAAGAATAACGACTAATATTTCACCTTTGTGTCCAGTAAATAGAAAGGTAATAACAAAGGACTTTTATGGTTTTCGATTAGTCGGGTTTAAGACCGTTATCTTCAATCGTCGGAGTGTCCACAGAATTTTACTTATATTGTTCATTATTCGTTCGTCCTTACAATGTCTCTGCTACGAACCGGACCCCTATCGACGGAATTCTATCTCCCGTCCAAATACTCCTCGAATCCATTCCGTTATTGTTCTTTTTGGGTCTTCTACGATTAACCTTACTCGTCTCCCGTCATCTGTTTAGTGTTCTATTTTTAATTTACGTTTTATTTTTACTTATTTATAAGTCAACATAGACCATTAGTTTCTTTACTTTTAACTTCGTCTATTTGATAGAAAAAAAACGGATAATCTACTCTAACCAAAGAAAAAATTACCTTCATAAGTTTTACGATCACTCCATCCATGAGAATGTATACGTCATATTTTAATACTCTGTAAAGATCTTTCGAGAAACTGTCGTGACTCTGAATTTTTATCAATTCACTTGTCTAGAATATCAGTCCATCTGAACTTATAACGGGGGGCGGGGTTGAAGTATCGTCATACTGAAACCTGTTCGTTGAATCTGAGACGAAAGAGTAGACATTTTACCCCCTTTATTATTATGGGAGGAGTCTCCCGATGTCACTCCTAATGTCCTTTATTACTAACATTCACGAATCGTACATCATTCTATTAGACAGGATTAGTCTCTATGTCTTTTTCGATAAGTGTTATTACAGTAAATATAATTACTCTTTATTGAACTTGCCAATTACATTTCCCTTACTGATCAATCACACGGTGGACGTACTATCTAATAACACATTTCTAACTTTCGAATAAGATTTTTTGATTACTGTTTTCACGAATCTTACAATTCACTCTTTTCATTTTGTGTAGTGAAATTAAAGTAGAGTCAATACGAAAAATACTTTTCTATGTATGTAAAAAAATTTTTCACTACTATTATCACCAATAAAGACTCTACATTCCAATCCTAATAGAAGTACAAGTAGAAAACATCAAAAGGTTCAAAAGATGACCATACCTTTCGTCCTTTGAGAAAGCTCTCCTCTATCAAAAACTCATTTTAAATTTCCTACTACTAATAACGTCGATTAAGAAATAACTCGTGGACGACACGACTCGTCTATCAGTTCACCTCTTTTCATCCCTTCTTGAAGGTCTATCTCTCACGTTTACGATCTTTCTACTCTCGTGGAACCTGTCCCTTCACGTTTTTCAACTCAAACCCATACCACGTCTCACCCTCGATCAAACCCATAATTATTTCCACAAAAATTTCAAGTCAAGTCAAGTCAGTGAGTCAGCACAGGTTGAGAAACGCTGGGGTACTTAGTGTCGTGCGGTCCGGAGGGACAGGTAGTGGTTGAGGGCCTCAAGTGAATCTGACTGCAGGTAGCTCAGTCACTACGGTAGGTCGGTAGAGTAGGAGACAGCAGGGGAAGAGGAGGACGGGGGTTAGGGAGGGTCGTAGTCTCAGAAAAGGTCACTCAGTTGAGAAGCGTACTCCACCGGTTTCATAACCTCAAAGTCGAAATCGTAGTCAGGAAGGTTACTTCAATCCACCCCGGTTTAGTACTTTCCACGGATCATACAGAGTGATTCGGAAATTTTCCTGTTTAGTGGTTATTTCTTTGATAACTGTTGGTAGGTTCAATTTCGTGACTCTCGAACTTGATTCAATACTTCGTTATTTTTACCTTTCTACCCCTGTCTACCATCTCTATGACTCCTTTATCTTAACTATTGGAAGTATTTACCAACCTTTAACTCCCATATCCATTTCCTGACGACGATTCAGTGAAGTCAGCACACGCTGGGGCATCTACCGTCGGGTGGTCCGAGAGGGCAGGGACCCTAAGAGGTCCGTTCTTGTGACCTCACCCAACGGTAAAGGAAGAGGTTACGCACTTTCACTTCAACGAGTCAGCACAGGCTGAGAAATGCTGGGGTATCTGACGTGAGATGGTCCGAGGAGGTAGGTACCCTAAAAGGTCCGTTCTCATGACCTCATCCAACGGTAACGGAAGAGGTTCCATTTCCTGTCCCTCTTAATTTTTACTACGGTTCATGAGGACAAAGGAACCACTTTTGTATTTAACCATATTTGAAAAATCTCCTGTTATTTACATATAAGGGAAACTGATTCGTTCAAGTAGAGTTTCCTTATAAGTATGTTCAAACGTTTCCGTATACACGTTTACATGTATACCAACATTGACGTTGAAACATTAATTCTTTTGTCGTAAGATTTTATAGGTTGTTATTCTTTAATAATTATCAATTTGACACCATGTATGACAAATCGGTAGTCTTATCATCTAATCGATTGTTTATTTCGACATAGAACATATACGACTATGGGTTTATATAGGTTCTATACATAACTACATTTGATCTAGTGAGTTGTCATATATGTCTTCCTAAACATTTAAATATAGGATACCTCCGGTCTGTCCATTGTATTTACTCACTTTACCCGAGTCATCATTACTACTTGACTTTTCGGGTAGATTTCCCGAGTCAGTGATAAATCAAGTTAACAACAGTATTCCGTCTTAATGATTTCCCTCTCCACCTCCTATTAGAAGTGAAATACGAAAAAACATGAATCCACAAACTTAAAAAAATTTAACTCTTACTTCATGAAAACAATTAAATTTTTTAGACCAAAAACCTTCCCACCTATTCAGTCTACTGTAAGTCTTAAGACTGAACCCGTTTGACCACCATAGTAACTGATTATATCAGTAGGGAGTTACAGGTCTGAGGGTCCCTATGGTTTTAGACATCTACGAGTTCAGTGAATATTTAACCGTATCATAGACGTAGATTGACAGTGTGTAAGAGGGTATATGAAATTTAGTAGAGATCTAATGAATGTTATGGATATGTTACATTTACGATACATTTATCAATATTTATGTTACATTTATCAAAGGTCACACGTCTTTTTAGTTCAAAACGTTAAACCTTGAAAGACTTTAAAAAAAGTGTTTACAAAAACGGGCCACTAAGGTAGTAACACCGTGGGTACCTATGTCTCCCGACTGATATTATCCTTTATTTCCTCCTCATCAAAACCTCCTTTTCACCATCTCAAGTTAAACCCGACACAACATAACTCCATCCTATAGGTTCATTTCTGAAACTCATCTATTATCTCCAGGTCTCGAGTCTTCTCTTCATACATGACAAACATATATACCTATAAAAAAGTTTAGTAGTCGTATATTTTTATATTCACCTACTCAAGTTTATCCCTCAGTCCATGTAAGGAACTTGGGGGACTACGACATCGACTTTATGTGAACATACAGAAAGACCCATCTTTCTGGTATCGAAATAGTCTAAAAGTTTCAATATACACTGGGTTTTTCCAATTCTTGGTGACAATTCTCTCTTACATCCTACTCTTATATAAACTGTCTATGGTTTGGTCGTAAATTCCCTATCCCACCTCTTATGACCCCTCACTGGTCCTATTTTTTTTCCTTTTGGTCTTCTCTCATTACGAGATCTTTGGATCTCTTATCCTTTTACCGATTGTCTAGTTCACGATGTCTCTTCTGGTTTCTCTTACCAGTAATCTTCTCGATCAAGTCACGTCACCATCTTAGTTTTCGGTCTGATGTCTCCTATACTCACTTACTCTTAAATTTTTCACCTCCCACTTTAAACGGATTCTTCCCTTCTTCCTTCTGATATTAGTTACACAATCTTCCCTGTTCAGTCAACCTGTCTCCCCTAGAAACATATCTACTTTCTCTTCTTTTATTTCTTATACTCTATTCTAGGGACACTCTTACCCTTACATATGTAACTCTTACAAAGACGGGTCATCACAGAGTAAAAGAGACGTTTTATCGTTTGCCAGAAAACGATTCTTACTCACTCCACCACCCTCTCTCTTAAACTTCTCTTTACATCTATTTCCAAACTTAATTATGTTTAAAACATAATCCCTTTTAGACAATGTCAAATTGTACAAAGTTTAAAGAATGGTTCAATAAAATTTAGGGGGGTGGGGGTGGAGGACCACTTCTTTCTATTTATTGTTGTCAGGATATCGAATGAAAACATATGACGACATGTAACGGAATCAAAAACTTGATTTCAATCTTCTCCGGACTATCTCTGTCCTAAATTACCCCTACGTTCAAAGGAAATCTACTCTCTCTTACTTCTCTGACCTGCCTATGTTCCGACACTATTCCTTTACATCCTATAACCTTAACTTTGAAAGTCTCCAATTCGTCATTTTAGACGAATTGTTAATCGTCATTTCTGTCGTAAGATCTATATCGGTACCTATACAAACCGACCTTACCTCCACGTTTGGTAACCGTACTTCTAAATGTTCCTAAAACCTATCCACCATGTATACTTGTAATCTCATTGGGTAGTATCACCTCTCCCTAAACCTCGGTTCTTCTAACACGGTCCACATATTCAGGAACCACTTACACTCAACCAATTACTACCACTCATTTCCACTTCTCGTCTCTAGAGTTTGAGTTCACCGGATATCCTCGGTCCGATCATTACATTTACTCAACGTCACCCGGTTCACACCTAACTCCATTTAACCTTCTCATACATATAAGGTAGATTTCTTCGAACATGAAATGACGTAGACTAACAAAGGATTCCTTTACTCATAGGTACAGTGAACCATAGAATTAAAAAGTCCTCTTCGATTTTTAGACCTAAAACACATGGACACTGTAAAGGGTAAAAATGTATAAACGTTTATCAAATCTTTTTTAAAAATTGAGACTTTCGGTTTATTTTCGTAGATAGATGGCCGGTTTAGATCGAGGTTCCGTTGAGCAAAAGTTGGAGACCGTACCATCTCTTGTTCGGAGTTTCATCCTCCTTAAAAAAAAAAGGGGGTTCCCTTTCATTTACTATTAAACCATCGTCGTCATCTGTCAGATCTTCCGACAGAAGGGGAATAGGAATTGGTCACCCACTCTCATATTCTTTGGAGACTTATCCCGTCTTTCCCCATCACCACAGTACTCTATTCTTTACACTAGAAAAAACACACGATTTTCCTATAGGTATTACCTCAACTTCCGTGTATACTCTACAAAGGATGGTAGTCCATGATATATGTTTTATTATGAAAATAAATTTTGACACAACCAAACCGGTCTATACTTGGACGGAGATAAAGATTAATTATCATTATTTCAGGTACACCTTAGATAAGGGACGAAATTGTAAAACTAAAGTTTTTTAAAAGATCGTTTCAATCATCTTACCATAGAGACCAATTGTAATAAAACTGGGAAAGGTAAGTTTAAGAAGTGTGTATGGTGTAACGTATACCGTATAAAGATATCGTAAAATGAATGAAAGTAATAGTACATATATTGTATACTCGATTCAACATGTATCGATCTTACGAATCGTGATTCCAATCCTAGTAGTCCGTTGTTCACTATGAAGTGGATGTTCATACGTCATGTACAACCTCCTGAGTCCAGAACATGAGCTCCACCACCACTATCTGACGTGTGATCACAAGTTCGAAGATCCCCCAGACAAGTCGATGGTGTATCCACGACTTAGTTAGTGTCTCGGAGACAAGTACAAGTCTAATGTAAACTTCCTTGTAATTATTAGTCTCTTTGGGTTTTGAACCCTAATCTTGATAAGTGTTATCAGAATTTTCAGTTTATTGTAACGTACAGTCACTCTTACTATGTCTATTTCTTTAGGACAGACTTTTTGTGTTGGGTTTGAAATATGGACAGAATCGTTTTGGCATTTCATCAACCGTCTCCGGAATTATGAATTACAAACTAATTTAAATTCTATTTGACGTATCAGACACCCGAAGGGTCCACCGAGTCACCATTTCTTAGGTGGACGGTTACGTCCTCTGTCCTCTGTGTTCAAACTAGGAACCCAGCCCTTCTAGGGGACCTCCTTACGTACCGTTGGGTGAGGTCATAGGAACGGACCTCTTAGGGTACCTGTCTCCTCGGACCACCTGATGTCAGTTACCCCAACGTCTCTCAACCCGTACTGACTCGTGAGTGTGTACGGGCGTATCAGACATGTTTATCTACTACGGTTTGATAAGCACTACTTTGGGGAAAAGGGTTTCTTAAAGGATTGTTCAAGGAGGAGGTCACAAGAAGTTTGGTTTTTAATTATTCTTTGGTAGTATGGATACTATTCATCTAGTGCATAGTATTTTAGAGTTACGGACTTCAAAATCTTACAAGTCGTCCTGGGATGTTAGATCTAATCTATTTTGTTATTTAAATGGGTTTTTTAGAGGTCCCTTCAAAAAAAGATGTGAAAACAAACTCATTGAGGGTTGGGACACACTAGAGATTATCAAGACACATATCCTGAGAAAACACCTCGAGTAGTATATGTGTGCACGTCGAATCGTAAGTCGGTTTCTAAATTCTCGAAAAGACGTCTAGAATCTAACAGACACCTCAAGGACGGAGAGGTCAAGACAGGACGTTAAAGAGTTGACAAGATCGGAGGAGTTTGAGGTCATAGACAAAGATACCGAATCAGTCTGACGACACGAAAAGAACCTAAGTCGTCTTTCGGTTCCTGTTAACATCCCGAGTGAAGGAAATAAAGGAAAGAGAGTTTTTACTGTCAGGATATGAAGGACCAGTCTTTGTCAATAAAGTAAACAAAAAAACGTCAAAAGACCAATGTCACCCTTCTGATTAAGTCATCGTTAATGAGACAACACGGGTTCTTCCAGAAATCCACATAATATAAAAGACTGTATCTTTAAAGTAAAAATACATCAATATAAATAGTCAGAAACGACAAATCTAAAGACATATTAACAAATTTTCTGGAAGGGATGAGACTCTATTGGTTGATATAAAAGAAGATTATACATATCATAAATTTGTAAATGACTAAAAATTTTTATCTTAGATTCTATATTCCATTTATGGATTGAATAAAAGAGAAGGTTTCTTAATCGGTTTCACAGGTTCAACATGAATACCTTACCAGACAGGTAAACATGTAATCATGTTTTACGATGGAAATAGTACATCATCTAAGAATATATAAGAAATTGGATAAAACCTCGAAAGACAAAATAAATAAACAAATAGATTAGATGTGATAATAGTGGTCTATCACAGAGACTAATAGTAAGTCTGACATATTAAAATTTAAGGAGACTACACTGATAGAAAGGGGTTAATCGGATTTATTTGAGATCCTAGTAAAACAATTTAAGATTGAACAGTCACTGTCTGTCTATTAAAACTTTAGAATAAAATTAAATACCTAATTAAACTTCTCTTACACATAGAAACATGATACAAAGAGGTAGATCTTCGAGTACAAAGAAGTAAATAAGTGTACAAGAAAATGGAAACAGTCATTTCTGAAAATCCAATACAACATATTAAAGATCCGTAGAAAACAAATAAAGATATATAAAATATCAAAAATAACGATAACTCGTAGATGAAAAAAAACAACAACTCAAATAAGGACCGATTAAATTTTCAAAACGTGATAACATGTACACGAGGGGAGGACGTTTCACCAATAATTTAGATTTCCAAAGTCAGTCAAACTTTTTATCATAACAATTGTCCAATTATATTACGAATTTCATAAAAACATATGATCAAAGATTCAGACATTCAAACCGGTAATTATTTATAATTCCAAGAAAAAAAGACAGTTGTTGTAAGGAATCGAACCCCGGTTCCATATTCATAAGGATGTATCTCCAATTCAGAGTGTATTAATTTCTCTTATTTTAGAGAAAACTATAGCGAAGTCGGGGAACGACGGTAGGTAAGAAAAGTATCGACTGAAAAACAAACAAAAATAACACCATTTTATATTACTGTATTTTTAAATGGAAAAGTTGGTAAAAATTCAAATGTTAAGCGACCGTAATTCATGTAAGTATTACAACACGTTGGTAGTGGTGATAACCAAGGGTCTTGGTAAAGAAATAGGGTTTGTCTTCGAGTCATAGGGGTAAGAGGGTAAGGGGGTCAAGAACCATTTGAGATAAGATGAAAGAAAGTCACTTAAACGGAGAAGATCCATGGAGTATACTCATCTGAGTATGTTATTTATCTTATAAACAGGAAAACATAGACCGAAAATAAAGTGAAACGTATTACGAAGGTTCCAAGTTGGTAGGTACAACATCGTACCTAGTCTTAAAGAAAAAAAAAAGAAAAAATTACTTGTACATTACACAGAGAGGATAAGAAATGGACGGTAAGTACAGAGTGAGTCGAAATTAGATCAAAGATGGGACGGTTCGTATGGTTCACTTGTCCTAGTGTATTAACGGTCCATATCACCCGTGAAAGGTCAGGAATAGAAATGGAGTGGGGTGAGAAACTGTAGTGACTCGTAAAGAAGGAACTTTAATATCATACTGACCGAAGTACTGTTGAAAGTCGAGAATGAAAGGAGAATGGAGAATCTGGTAATGAAAAGTCAGAGGAAATGACTTACAATAAGACGGACAATGATGTTCAAATTGGTGGTGGAGAAAGACTACTGAGAGTTGAGATAAGACCCGTTTCTAGATATATATAGGGTTGGTGGACGACTTGTAAAGGAGAACCTACAGGGTCACCTTGAACTTCGTACGAAGTTTGACTTATAAAATGACAGGAAGAGATAAGGTTGAAAGAGGGAGACAGGAAATGAACTGAGTGAGGAAATGACAAAGGTCAGACCTAAATTACTCAATGATCGTAGTACGACCCTCTTTATAGTTATTGGAGTCTATACGTCTACTGTGGTGGGAATACCGTCTTTCACTTCTCCTTGATTTTTCGGAGAACTACTTTCACTTTCTCCTCTCACCTTTTCAACCGAATTTCGAGTTGTAAGTCTTTTGATTCCAGTACCGTAGACCAGGGTAGTGAAGTACCCTTTATCTACCCCTTTGTCACCTTTGTAACCGACTGAAATAAAAGGACCTGAGGTTTTAGTGACGTCTACCACTGACGTCGGTACTTTAATTTTCTGGGAACGAAGAACCTTCATTTCAATACTGGTTGGATCTGTCGTATAATTTTTCGTCTCTCTAATGAAACGGTTGTTTCCAGGTAGATCAGTTCCGACACCAAAAAGGTCACCAGTACATACCTACGCTCTCAACTTGATATTTCTTTCGACTGGCGGCTTCTTAACTACGAAAACTTGACACCACAACCTCTTCTGAGAATTCTCAGGGAACCTGTCGTTCCTCTAGGTCGGTCAGGTAGGATTTCGTCTAGTCAGGACCCACAAGTAACCTTCCTGACTACGATTTCGACTTTGAGGTTATGAAACCGGTGGAGTACGCTTCTCAACTGAGTAACCTTTTCTGACTATGACCCTCCCTAACCCCCGTCCTCCTCTTCCCCTGCTGTCTCCTACTTTACCGACCTACCGTAGTGGTTGAACTACCTGCACTCAAACCCACTTGAGGCCCTCAACCACTAGTGTCCCTTCGCACCGTACGACGTCAGGTACCCCAACGTTTCTCAGTCTGTGCTGACTTGCTGACTTGACTTGACTTGACTCGTAGTGACTCATCGTCGACCTTTGGAGTCTCAATAAAAACTAAGAAGGACAACTTATTTAGGGACTGAAGATCGTATAGTGATTTTGGGAGTAATATAAAACGGATTTAATAATGTTATTTATCAGTGGATCGGTTATAGGGTCGGATCTGAAGATCTGAATGGAGAAAGATTGGACAGTAAACGTAAAAACAGTCTATCTGGAGAAATTAACCTCTCCCTTTACCGTTGGGTGAGGTCATAAGAACGGACCTTTTAGGGTACTACCAGGTACCCCAGTACTTCTCGACCTTACCGACTCACTGATTTGTTGTCTGGAGAAATTATTAAGTATGAAGAATATTTTTTCCAGTTTACTATGTCTTTATCTTAATTTATAATTTTGAAGACCTCTGTGACGAAACCCTTTCTAGGGGTCACAAGAATGAACGACGTTCATTATTTAGAAAGGAAGACTTTTTCTTCTCTTTTCGAAGAAGGATGGACGTGTAAGGATAAAGACACCAAAATAAGGGATCTCCATTGTCAAACCACATATAGGAAAATATGACAAAAGACATGAACTGAGTTTTGTACCATTTATTAATGTGTAATCAAATTGAAAACAGAAAAAAAAAGAAAACCGTTGTTACCTGTAAAAATATCTATTAATAAGACATTAAACGAGAGAAACAAGTACTTATATAGGGTTAGGAGAAAAAAATTCGAAGATAAAACTTTATTAAAATCTGAGTTCTTTAATGTTTTTATCAGATATCTCTGGACATATGGGAAATATATGGAAGGAGGTCACCGTTGTAGAATCTATTGACACCAAGTTATAGTTTTAGTCCTTTAACTACGTAATAGTAATTGATCTAATGTCTGGAATAAGTCAAACGTGGAACTTTTCTTAGATATAAGTAGACACGTACACATAAAAAATACGTCAAAATACGGTAGTGGATTGGTGGTGTTAGTTCCAAATCTTGACCAGACAGTAGTGTTTTCTTGAGGGACTACTATGGAGAAACATAAGGACAGGGAGGTGCACGTGCGTGGAAAGAGGAACAAGGGACCGTTGGTGGATCGACAAAAGGTAGAGATATGAAAACTATGAATTCGTAGAATATATTTCTTATCATGTTTTAAAAACTCTAACTGGAAAAAAAGTGATTCGTATTAAGAACTCTAGGTAAGTTTAATAACATACACAGTCATCAAGTACAAAATTCAACAACTCATCACAAGTAGTATGGTCTTCAAACAAGTCGGTAAGTCAGTAACTTTCTATAAGTCAAGAGGTCATAAAACGGTAACACTTATTTCGACCATACTTGTAAGCACATGTTCTAAAACATACTTACATTTAAAAGGAAAGAGACTCTATTTGCGGGTTCTTACTCTACCATCTATATACACATCAAAACACTCTTTGACGATATGAGAAAAGGTCTTACGGATATGGTAAAACGTAAAGAAGGTCGTTACTTGCTTAGTATGTCAAAGAGACGTCATAAATCATAATGGTGATAAATTTATTTAACATAGACAAGTAGAAAGAGTAACACAAAAATGAAACGTAAGGGGATTACCGATAACTATAATTTATAGAAAAGTACACGTATAAATGGTGGGTACGTAAAAGAAACCACTTCATAGACAAAGAAACGGGGTCCACATAAAAAAAAAAAAAAAAAAACCGACACGACCCAGAAACAACGACGAGCCCGAAAAGAGGTCAATACCGCTCACCCCAGGTGACAGATCAACACCACACGTTCGAACAGTAACACCACCGAAGACAACAACACCTCGTGTCCGAGACCTCACACACCCGAAGACATCAAAGTCGTGCACCCGAGTCATCAATACCACATAACCGAATCAACGAGGTGACGTATACCCTAGAAGATCCTGAACCCTAGTTTGTGTACAGAGGACGTAACCGTCCGCCTAAGAAATGGTGACTCGGTCCTCTCTTCAGGACGGGGTCAAAATTAACGTAACAAAAGAATACTAATTACTCGAAATTCCAAAGAAATACATAAGATCCATGTGAAGGAAATAATCTATATACTAAATGTTTCTTAAAAAGATCAGACATAGAAAAGTCAGAAACCTGTCATAAAAACCTTCTTGTCTTTACGAATTAAAACTACTTTAGGTTAAATAGTCAAGAAAGAAAAACGTCACACGAGGACCATGCAGAGATTCCTCAACAACGAAATGGGTCCTAGTGTTTCCAAAAGAGAATATAGAAGAAAAATTTTTTTCAAAATAATAAATAAATGAACAAATAAGGACCGAGACACTCCAGAAGCAACGACACGTCCGAAAAGAGATCAACACCGATCACCCCCGTCGAGAGATCAACGTCACACGTCCGAAGAGTAACGCCACCGAAGAGAACAACGTCTCGTCTCCGAGACCCCGAGAACCCGAAGTCATCAACGTCGTGTACCCGAGACATCAACCCCAAGGGTCTGAACTCTCGTGTCTGAGTCATCAACGTCATGTACCCGAATCGATGAGACGTCGTACACCCTAGAAGGGTCTAACCCCTAGTTTGGGCACAGAGAACGTAACCGTCTACCTAAGAAATGGAGACTCGGTGGTCCCTTCGGGAGAATATCAAAATCACAGCATGTAAATTTAGGTACTAGGTAAAACTTAAATATATGTTATACTCTAAATCTAACTCCAAGCAAAAGAAAAACGGTTACCTACAAGATGACAAGGTAATGACAAACAACTCTTCTGATAAGAATGAAGTCATTTAACGAGACTCGTGGAAACACTTTTTAGTCGATTTACGTACCCAGACAAAGACCCAAATAAAACAAGGTGACTGGATAGGGAGACGTGTGACGGCACTAATGACATCGATTCGATGACATTTACAATAGTAGTCCATCTCACTAAGGAGAGTGAAATAAGAAAAATATTTAACACAAGAATAAGAAGAGGGAAAGGTGTATTTAAAATCTTCATAAAACAGATATAGATGTTTTTTTCAGAACGACCTTAAAATTATCCTTAACTCAATTTGGATATCTAGTTAAATCTCTCTTAATTGCAGAAATGACTAGGATAGAATAACAACCATGTATCTTTAGAGATAGTAAGAAAAATTACATAAGGTATCGTACATATAAACATAGTATTAACTATAGGAGCATGTAAACATCCTTTAAAACTATCTACAAGATTTTAACACAAGATTTTCCCAACGCGGACAAATATTATTTTTACTGTCACTTCCTCTTACAGACAAAGGGATGTTGGAGAGGTCGAGACCCTAATAGTCATAAAATTTCAGAAACGGTTTAATACAGACATTTTAAGTTCATATATTGAATTTGACTTTAAAAGGTACGACTTTTCAATTTTTTTTAGTTTGGTATATTTTAACATATTTCACTTTTCCTTTTTAGAGGGACAGGAAGGGGAAAGGGGTAGGACAAGAGGTCTCATGGCAACCCAAACCACACTTCGTAGACCCGGAAAAAATATGTATGGTATATAAAAAAGAAAGAAAGAAAGGAAAAAAAAAAAAATTGTTTACTTTCGTATATAAACCAACATGTTAAAAGTGAACTGTAACAACACCTGTTAAAAAGTAAGTAGATTCATACACTATAACAAATTCATTTAAGACAAAGATATACTGAGTTTTCCGTTTTCTTACTTGACATATCGTAATACTTACGAAGTCTTTTTTTTAACTTAAAGATGAAACGAAAATTTTGACGACACCGACGACTAATACCTATTGTCATACCTCTAAGGAATTTTTGATTTTTATTTGATCAAACGTTTCGTCTTTATCTTTGTGTCTGAATCTCTTGTTTGTATACCTATGGTCTCCCCTTACCCCCCTTCCCGTTCCACCCTACTTAACCCTCTAACCTTAACTGTATATATGTCATAACTATGATACATATTTTATTGATTACTCTTGGACATATCGTGTCTTTTAAGATGAGTTACAAGTCACCACTGGAATTTACCCTTCCTTTAGGTTTTTTCTCCTGTATATACATATGTATATCGACTAAGTAAAACAACATGTCGTCTTTGATTGTGTTGTAACATTTCGTCGATATGAGGTTATTTTTTAAAAAAATTTTTTCTTATTTATTCTTATCTCAATGTATACTAGGTCGTCAACATGAGGATCCGTAAACAGACCTTTTCTACTTTTGAGATTAAGTTTTTCTATATACGTGGGGTCACAAATATCATCGTGACAAATGTTGTCGGTTCTATACCTTAGTTGAATTTACAGGTAGTTGTCTACTTACTTATTTTTTTCTTAAATGTGTGTGTGTGTGTTACCTTATAGTGAGTTGGCATTTTTTCTTAGTATACTATGATGAATATACACTTTAGATTTCACTATGTTTTCTTGAATAAATGCTTTATCTTTATCTGAGTGTCTGTATCTTTTGTTTGAATGTCCCGAAGGGACCATCGGGTCACCAATTCTTAGTCGGACGGTTACGTCCCGTGTGCTCAAGTTAGGGACCAGGTCCTTCTAGGATGTACGGTACCCCGTTGATTCGGACACACGGTGTTGATGGTTCCGACGTACGAGACCTGGGACACGAGACGTTATTTCTTGGATGGTGTTGCTCTTCGGGTACGTGGTACTTATCTCTTTCGGAGAACGTCGTCGTTTCTGAGTCGTGTCAGTTATTTATTTATTTTGTAATTTTTTTCTTTTGTTTGAATATTAATGGTTTCCCCTTTCCACCTTCTTCCCTATTTAATCCACAAACTTTAATTATCTATGTGTAACGATATACATTTTATCGATTTATAACCCTTGATAATTATATAAGTTATAGAATATTTTTGGTTATTACTTTTTCTTGGACTTTTTCTTACATATATTTATTTACTTAGTGAACGACATATGGATTTTGATAGTGCTACAACATTTAGTTGATATGAAGTTAATTTTTTTATGACACCGAAGATGATACATATTTTTTCCATGTTCCTATATAACATTTCGTGTCCCTTATAATCGGTCATAAAATATTGATTTCCCTTATATTACATATTTTTAAAACTTAATGATACAACATTGAATTGATACGGAGTTATTTTTTATACACTCACAAATATATATATAATTTAGACCGTGACTAAAATTTCGAAAGATGACGATGACTCTAAAATAAAAAATTGAAATTACCATAAAAAAGAGACTTTGGAAAATCTATCGTCATTATAAACAAACGATAGAGTGATGATCTTGATGTTTCGAACATCGAAAGAAAAGGACTGTAATGACTTCTCGCTTTAATTGAATCTTTACTGTTTTCCTTAAAAGAAACTAAAATCATTTCATAGTTGAAAGGTTTCGACAGTGACCCTAATAGTGATAAATCCCTGTAACTTAAACTTAATGTATACTAAGACATCCGGTGACGGTCAGGAATACTTACTCCGTTTCATATTTATATTTATAAAAAAAAATGTAAACGTCGACGAAACGGTACTAAATGATTTATTCCTCTCTCTTCTTTTTGTTTTGAAAAGAAAAAATGTTTGTTTTTGTAAAGAAAAAACGTTTACCCAGTGAACAAGAGAATATTCTGTGTCACCATTAAGTATCTGTCGGAATAGAAAGTATAAGTAAAAACAAAGTAAGACCTTCAATAAGAACGATTTAAGACTAAAAGACATATCATTAAGAAATCCCTGACCCTTTAACTTTGAGTCAAAGATAAATGAGAGAAGAGGGGGTGTTATCGGGGTCGTAGAAATAATAAGGGTGTCTCCGGAACAACAGACACATACACAAAAGTGACCTACCGAGAAAAGAAGGAATCGACACTTTGGACTTCGACTAGTAGGATGAAAATCATTCGTGGACTAATGACGTCTTATATCTCGTGTTAAAAATCGAAATACCTCCACCAATACCTGGGGAAACTCTTAGACTACCTTTTCGCATCTAGAAGATGAGTTTTTTTATGTATAATGTATGTTTTAAGACAAACGTCAAAGTCCCCCAAGTACCTCGAGAGTAATGGTGGGGTAAGTTCTTAAAGACCATATTCATATCTATAGACCCATAAAAATAGGAAAAAGCCACCACCATTGTCACCAAACGGTTGAGACGGAGATAGAAAGTAGTTTTTATGAAGTCACGACACCTCGAGACGAGTTACAATGGACCGTCGGACCTACCCTCCCTTCAAACCCCCTCTTACCTATGTACATATACATACTGACCCAGGGAAGTCACAAGTGGACTTTGATAGTGTTATAACGATTAACCGATATGTGGTTATGGTTTATTTTCCAATGTTATTTTCCTATGGTTTTTTTTGTAATTTTTTATGAAGTCACAATGAAAAGTATATACATCTCAATTCATCGACTTTGCGAACTTGAGGATTCTCACACCTAACAGTTTTTGACTCTTGTCTGTGTCGATCATTAATTTTGTGTATCTCTTCACATAATCGATATATTTATTCATATAAAAAATATAAGACCTCATAATAATCACCTATAAAGAAATCTCAATACACAACGTTTCTTTTACCCCTCACTTCTCCAGTGTAGAAATTTCACCAAATTCCCTCTTCTGAAACGTTTACATATTTTAATTAAAAAGGGACGTAATATTTACTCTTCTAACTCTATAACTTTCCCAACCAAATACAAAGTCAAAGTCTTGACTTCTCGACTTAATTAGACATCCGACCTTAAAATCGCTACTCAGTCCAAGAACATCCACATACTCGGTCCTATGACGGTATTCGACGACTATATGAACGAGTCATTTCCTTCGGACACTGAACATACGTCGGATAAAATAGATCGTAGTACGTAAAGATTAGTCGTACTTTCGAACATACTATTGAAAACGTCAGACAGAGGTAGTCATGAAACTCCTGGTTGGATGACCACCGAAATCCTCTAATCTTGAGTCTTTGAACTCGACACCTGAGGATAGAGAGTTTTGATAAGGACTGACACTCGGTCGAGACCGACAGAAATACAGGACTTATAGAAAATCAACTGAATTCAAAAGGAAGACCAAACCGTGTCCGTCGAACACACTCCTATGTTGAAATAAAATGTAGAAAACACTTCTTATCTACCTGGATACGAACACTCTTTAAATTAGAATTCACTTGAATAAACAAACATATTTTTTATATTTCACAATCAGCGAGTGAGTACAGGTCGAGAAACGTTGAGACACCTGACATCGGGTGGTACGTGAAGACAGGTACCCTAAGAGGTCCGTTCTTATGACCTCACCCAACGGTAAAGTAAGAGGTCCCCTAGAAGGGTTAGGTCCCTAGCTTGGACCCAGAAGGAGTAACGTCTTTATAAGAAATGGTCGACTCGGTGGTCCCTTCTTATCGAATTATTGTTATGAGTCTCATCAATACATCAATACCGTGCTTCTACAGTGTACCTCATATAAAAAATATGAAATGTAGGACTATTTATCATCCAAATTCAGTTCCTAGTGGAGGAGATACTTCGGAAAGGATTAAGAAGAAATGGAGAAGGTAGGGTCGTAACCAGTGAAGGAGGACATACGGAGATGATTTGGGAGAATACATAAAAAAGTGACGTAACATAGTGGAGTAAACAAATATCAGACAGAGTGACCCGAGGGACCATCGAGTCTGTCATTTCTGAGACAGAAGTAAAGTCCTCTGGACCCAAACTAGGGACCGAACCCTTCTAGAGGACCTCTTAAGGTACCTATCTCCTCGCACCGTCCCGCTGTCAGGTACCCCAACGTCTCAACCTGTGCTGACTCACTGATTGTACGTGTGACACGATCTGGTATTCGAAGAACTCCTATATCAGACATAGAATCAGTACAGACACATAATACGGACCGTGGATCTCCATGAGTTTTTAAACAAAATGTTTACTCCTCCACTCATTTATCATATAATTTCTTATAATATTTCGTGAATTCCGTCCCTTATTGTTGAGTCTACGAAAGTCCGAGGTCCGTATTTGTTCGTCTCGACCATCCCTGACACACTTTGTGTACGGAATAGATTCTCTCCGTCGACGAGGAGTCTAGTCGGGTGACCACGACGCACTCTTACGACTGGCACACAACGGTGGAAAATTAAAAAACTCTCTTCGGTCTGTAAACCCAAAAATATACTTTAGAGAACTAACAATTTACAACGGTTGATTAATTCGAGAAAAATTCGAAAATTAACTCCACATTAAATGTATGTCTTCACATACTCATGCGTCGAGTTAGGCAAAAGTGTCTGACTTCACTAAAAATTTAACTTCATATTAACTGGATGTTGTTATATAATCAACGTCCATATATTATGTTATTAAACTATAAAGAAGTGTAGTGTTTGACTAGTGGTGGACTTGACTAAAAAACACTCGGTTTATTTTGACTATCTGGACGTTCGGTGGTTAAATGTTGAATATTGTTTTAGACATACCCCTTGACACATCAATCCAATTCTTAGTGGGTCATCCAATTGATAGAATTTCTCTGTGTAGACAGGTTACGTCATACACCTGGAATAAACCTAATATTAAGGTTTTTTTTTACATTTTCTCGTAAATATTTTGTTAACCCCTTTACACTTACAACTGACCGGTAAATTATTACAATTTCTTAATAACAATCGATGGAATCCATATTATGTCAAAAAAAATTAAATTTTTTTTGCAAATAAATAAACCGATGTGACCCAGAATCAACACCGTACGTCCGAGAAACAACGTCGTGCACCCCAGGTCAAGGGGTCGGTCTCTAGTTTGGGTCCGGGGTACGAAACCCTCGTACCTCAGAATCCGCGACCTGGTGGTCCCTTTAGGAGTCAGTAACAAAAAAGTTATCAACAATGACATAAAATAAAAAATCTCGTCAATCTCGTTTTAACTTGTCTTCCATGTCTCATAAGGGTACATGGGACACGGGGATGTGTACGTGTCGGAGGGGACAATAGGTGTAGGGGGTGATCTCCCTATGTAAACAACGTTGACTACTTAGATGTAGTAATCGTGGGTTTCAGGTATCAAACGTAATCTCAAGTGAGACCTATAACATGTAAAATACCCAAACTGTCTACATATTACTGTACATAGATGGTAATATCTTAACAGGTACAAGTAAAGAAAATTTCTCAGGAAATTCTGTGTATCACTTGTTAAATACCTACTTTACGATCTTAAACGAAGTCTTATTAAACCCTTCTCACACTTTCAACCACACATTTTACTTTGTCCTAACTGGTAAATATCTATTAGCAACTTCTACCCATTCTCCATGTACCCTCAAGTAAAACAATCACAGAGACCAAAACACACACAAACTTTAAAAGGTGGAGGTTTTAATCTCGTTCTCAGGTTCAATTTCGACTTCGTACTAAAAAACCTGGATCCGATTCTCAGCCTGTGTTGACTCGTTGAAGTGAAAGTGAAAAGTGAAAGTACGTGACCTCTTCCTTTACCGTTGGGTGAGGTCACAAGAACGGACCTCTTAGGGTCCCTGTCACCTCGGACTACCCGACGGTAGATACCCCAGCGCGTCTCAGCCTGTGCTTACGTCGCTGAATCGTCGTCGTCGTCGTCGTCGTCGTCCTGTTCTCCTATGGTGACGACCACTGTCTTTCACGTAAAGACCTCGATTTCATTACCGTAAGAGAAAAAAGTAAATATCCCGGACTTTCAGTCATATGATTCTGACGAGTCCTCTAACACTTGTAGACAATGGTCTGTGACTGACTTCATTCACTTTTTCTCCTCCAGGGACATCCTAGATTGAAAAACCTTGGGAAAACAAGGGATCCCGACTCCCTCCGGAAGAGACGGATAGGAAAAAATTATACATTATAGGGTGGAGTTGGGAATTGGGTGTCAGACATAAGGAAGGGACGAAATAAAAGAATGGGTCGTGATTTACAAAAATTATTCACATATTAATAAATGAAATAATGGTATACATAGCAACATAGGACGGTGCTCTTATCTTCGAAGTACTTCTGTCCCTAAAAAAAGTGTCCGACTGTAGTGAAATCATTCAAGTAGTCTTTCACCAAAAATATTTGAATAAAAAGACACGAGTAGAAATTGAAAAATTTAATATAAATAGAAATTAACTGACTACTAATGAAATATTGTAACCAAACTAAAGACGGTATGTAGTTGTACTTAATCGGTATCTACATGTACCAGGGGAGGGAGAACTTGGAGGGATGGTGCTTCTGTCCCTAAAAACAAACGACGAATTACAGATTTTGTGTACAACTTACTTAAGAGATGAAAAGAAAGAGTCATACTACTCGTAAACTGAGTTGAACTCTTCCTATAAACATGTCGATTTCTTCGTCGAAACCTCCTTCGTCTTAATCTTTCGAACCTGGGTTACTGGGGTCCCGGAATGTGTGGAGTCCATTCAGACTCCTGATCTTTGAAGGAGAATGTCAAAAGAATAACTAAAACCTTTAACCCTCGTACAATTGTCTACATAAATGACTCTATGGGAAGAAGAGACAGGAAGGAGAAGTATACGGAAAGCACACGAAAGAACAGAAGAGTTTCCGATTCCACTCACTCCCGGTACCCAGAACCATCGGAACAACCTAGGTTTTCTCTGTCCACACCCTACATACTTACCCCACCCCAGAATCAGTAAATCCGTCATAAATCCTCATGGTCTGAGGACTGATGGTACCGGTTTCCGTAGGAGAACTTAGGGACCTCAAGGAAACGGGGGTCGTAACCCCAAGACACATACGACACGATTCAGCGAAATCAGCACAGGTTGAGAAACGCTGGGAAACCTGACATTGGGCGGTCCGAGATGATAGACACCCTAAGAGGTCCGTCCTTATGACCTCACCCACCGGTAAAGGAGGAGGTCCCCTAGAAGGACTGGGTCCATAGTTTGAGTGTAGAGATGTAGACGACACAACCGTCCGCCCAAGAAATGGTGATCGTGGTGGACCCTTCGTGGGTAATCCCAAGACACTGTAGGGTTCTCATACCTGTACCCGGTGTAATAAGGGAGACTTAACAGAATCACATCGAGTCTGTAGTGGGTAAAAGGACCTAACTGAAAGGGAGGGACATTTACTTCTTCCATTACAAATATTACAAGAATTTAAAGGTACAGTTTCTGATCTCTTGTTCTAATTATTCTTTAAAAATCAGAAAGACTAGACTGGGAACTTATACGATTCTCATAAAGTAGATATGACATGAGAATCTCCCGGTCGTATAAACTTCTGATCCTGAATTGGTCTGATATTGACACAACCTCCGTGACACCATTTCACCTTTTATGTACTTCAAACCATATTTTGTCAGGACCGAAACTCAGAATCGAGACGACGATAGATCGAAACACTTGAAACCCTTCAACTGGGGAGATTAGGTCAAAGGTAAAGAGATTTTACATGAAAAGTTCTAACAACATTTGTAATTTACTCCGGTAAACGGATCGTGTGTCATCTGTAAGCATTTACAAATAAAGGAATACACATACTTTCAGTAGATGTCCCAAGAGTCTCCAAGAAAGTTTAAATGTTTATAAGATTTCGTTCAAAGAGGGTTAAGGGTGACCTTTTGAAAAAGTAAGACGAGTCCAAAGTGAGACTTGATTATTTACGTCGGACACACTAGAAACAACCTATTAACGACAGATATAGAGTAAGTATGTCAGAGGGATAGATAGAAAATGAGAGAGAAAGTGGGATTTTGGATCCAGTGACTCCCCGGTTTATGTTTCTCGGGATTCTATGAAGGAGGTCCGGGTCTTGTTCCTTTTCGCGATCCTCATACACCCGTCTAACCCAGTTCCCCCGAACCCACTCACTACAAGGGGTCCTTCCAGGATAAACGATTATCCGGGTCGTCGAAGGTGTCTGGGAAAGACCATTCAATTTCGGACCCAAAATCGGTAGTAAGGAGTCCTCTCGCCGTATACCAAACGAGACCAGATACTGTCGTAGTCAGATCGGGACACCACTCAGGAAGGGGAGGGTATGACAGAGTTTTTATCGACTCCCTTTGGACCGTTGACACGAGGGAGGACTCGTCATCGACAAACCACGTCAATTTCCTAGAGGACCATTCTCATCCCATATCCATAACGGAGAAGTAATAAGGTCAAGTGAGAGAATAGTAACGGAAGTGAGTCTATATGTGTAAATCATTCGGGTCAAGTAATGGAGACTTGGACTCCTTCTACGTACACTCACTAACAGGAATGAATTATAATGAGAGTTTGGGTTTACGATAATTTATAATTTTACACACATTCAAAGGGACCACCGAGTCTGTCATTTCGCAGACGGACGTTACACCCTCTGGGCCCAAGCTAGGGACCCAACCCTTTTAAAGGACCTCTTCCTTTACCGTTGGGTGAGGTCATGAGAACGGACCTCTTAGGGTGCCTACCTCCTCGGACTATCCGATGTCAGGTACCCCAGCGTTTCTCAGTCTGTACTGACTCGCTCACGAAACGGAAACGGAAAAATTATGTTAAAACAACACATCTTTACACTGTCATTAGTATGAAATGACGGTGGAGATTTACCCACCATTAGTTACATAAAAGTGAGTTGAGAAAGATGGGTCGAATATAACGTGATATGTAAGTCGAACTGTACAATAGATTTTAACGAACGACATATAAAAAGGTGTATCACAAAGTAAGGGATTAAAAGAGAAGAAAACAAGGTGTTGATGAAATAGACGTGAACATTAGGAAAACTTAAGTCAAAAAGGAAAGAGGTCTTGGGACAAGGGCAAGTCGGAACAAACAAACGAAATTTTTGTTTTGGTTGTCGTTTCATTGTGTATACACCGAAGAAACAACTATTTTCATTGTACAAGTAACACTGTTTAACCCTTTGTATGTCTTATTTATTTAATGAATTTTTAGTTCAGGTGGTGACTCTTTCTTGGTTTGGTGACACTTGTAAAACCACACAAAGAAGTTTAGACATTACACGCATACACACGTAAATATTACACTTTAACCAGTAATAATAAAACACAGAACAAAAGTGAAGTGTAATATAATACTCGTAAAATAAAGTAATTTACCAGAAACTTCTGTAAAATTTATTGACACACTATAAAGATGGGAGTCGGTTGAAAAATCTCTCGGGAAAGGATTTACTCGTCCGAAACGATCGGACAATTAAAAATCAGGGAGGACGGGAGGAAAGGGTCCACCACGATAACCATTTCTTGGGTGGAGAGTTACATCCTCTGTATTCTCTGAGCCCAAGTTAGGGACATAGTCCTTCTAGGGGACCTCCTCCCGTACCGTTGGTTGAGGTCATAAGAACGGACCTCTTAGGGATACCTGTCTCATCCTAGAGTTTCTGAGTCTGTACTGACTTCGATGAAGCGTGTGGGAGGAAAGTGATTTATCAGGTAAACGATTTAGGGAGAAGTGAAATCCTCTCCCTTCTCCCTTCCTTCGATATTAAAAAACTGACGGTCCGTACCCCATTCCTCGTATATATGTGTAGAGAATTAAAAGGGTTGTTGGTACACTCCACCTGTAATGGTAGGTACAAAATTTCAACTTTGATTCTAAATCTCTGTAATTCAATAAACAAATTCAATGAGTCGATCGTTTACCACCTCGATCCTGAGTTTGGATCCTGTCAAATGAGGTTTCAGACACCAAAAAGTGGTACGATAAAACGGAGCATAATAGGAGATCACTCGAGTCTTCGATAATGGGGAAAGGTACAAGACCAACCTTAACTGTAAAGAAATAGGGTAAAATCTACAGAGATGTGGTTTTGTCAGTCTTATCGTCACCACACCTCGGCACCCGGATTTTCGTTATTCTGGTGTGAATCTTCTTTAATCCAATAACTGGTCTCTCCGATAATCCTGTATCTTAACAGGGTATCGAACCTACGAAAAGATGAAGTCCGAAGACTAGTATATGTAGCCTACGGAGAAACTATCTTACTTGTTCTAAACACTCTATGGGGTTTTGAACGGGTATTGCGACACAGTTTTGATACAAAAAGAAAAGGAATTTACCTAACAAGACGTACTGTAAGAGAAGTCACTTACGTGATTTCCCCTCAAGAGACTTAAAAAATGAGGGAAATGATTTATCTTCGATTCAACATACTAAACACGGTGTCGGAGGACTAAACATACTATGGTTGTGTAGGGAGTCATACAGAGCTCTACGGAGACATAAAGTTCTACTCTCGTTATACAGACAGGACCTATAAGGGTGACGGTGAGGTCTTTTCGTCCACTGTGTCCATCCTATCAGAAAAAGAGAATCACTCTAACCATCATACGAATCCCCATCCCCTACCCACTCACTACCACCACTATATATTGTACACAGTTCCTACTACTAGTCTGGGGAACCGGGACCCTCACTTTCGGACCTTTACACTAAGGTTCCACCCTACCACCGTCCAGTGCACTGACCGAACAGAAGACAGTAGTACCCGTCTCAGTCCGTGTCGTCTTGAATTCTGTGTTCACACTTTTCACACACTCCGTAGTCTCATCGGACTGACCTTTCTGGTCGACGTAAGTCTCTGTATCAAGTTTTATTAACGGGACGATGAAATGACATGTAGACAATAGTTTCAACAAAAATTTTAATTCAAAAAATTTAACCGGAAAAGATCTCCATAGTCGTCTATGAGGACTAGACTTCGGTCTTTAGAATAGTCGACTAGAGCCAGTTCCAAGGTGACCGCTCACGTTTTAGGTCCTCCCAAAAAGACAGGGTTTCTCAGGTTGTGTTCGATCCCTTTCGAACAAATCTTTCCTTCAGAGGAACACTACGATATGATTATTGTCTGGTTCCTGGAAGGATAAGAAACCCAAATTAAAAATGGGATGGACACTAAAGGTTTCTTACTTACCCCCTTTTACGTGTACGAAACTCGACACATTGTCAGGGGTGATCGACACCCCAACCGGCCCTATAGTCCCTCCTCGTAGACAGGACCCACTCTCGGGGACCAATTGAGGAGGATGGCCGCACAGGGAGTTACTACACGATAAACACAAGGAATGAGTCTACGTGGTCCCGGCTCCATCCGACCCGCTCCTTCTGAGACTACATCTATAACTTCCCATACTACTACTCCTCCTCCTACCCTTTGGATTCTGTGGTCGGGGTCACTCATACGAATGTCTTTCGAATACCAAAGTAATATGGAAATATACCATCCACGGGGTCTTCATGTCCTGTCCGGTTCAGGGGTCCACTGTGGTATCCCAGAGATATCACTCCGGGTCATACTGAAATTAGGAACCTTGGTCGACTGGTTTAGATAGGTGGTTTTAATAGAATACTCCGTCGTTCCCCCGCCGACCACCACCGAAGACCAGAGAATGAACCAGTCAATTACCAGAGTTGACCAGAATAAATCCTTCCACTTCTACGTCTACCACTAGAACGTCTACTTCTCCTTCCTTGACACGTTGTCGGAGTTCGGTCACAGGACATACTCCTAAACGAATACAGACTTCCTCTTCTACTACTCCTTCTACGACCCTCACTACTTCTTCCTCTATTAGGAAAGAGACCATGTATCGAGTGGTATCGTGTGAGTCCCGAGTCTCCTTCGAGACCCGGTGTATACGACAATGGTTTTCGACAAGAAAATAACTTCAGGGTAATTATCTGGAGTCCCACGACTCGTAAGTGAGTATCCTACTAATTTAAGTAACCAGAATCTTCTCCACTTTTTTATGTCGTATCCACCTTTTTCTACTATCAGTCTTTTCGTTACGGTTTCGTCGTTCAAACTAAACTTATGAACTATTTTTACTCTTTCTACACAATATACACCGTTATCCCTTTCTTTTAATTCTTTTTCTCTACAAAACACTTAATTAACGGTATCATCCCTTTCTTATATCTTCCTCTACTATCCCCTTTTTTTGTCTAACCTGACTTTACCAAAAAATTAAGTAAAAGTTTTGATATTTAGAACAGTCACAACTGGGATCCGTCAGGAGACTCCACTTCTCAGGCCCGTTCTATGGACACATCTACGTACCCTAATTGATCAAGACCTCCTGATTCGGTTTCTACAATTAAGACAGTTCGAATAGAGTCCTAAAGAGAGAAAAGTATCGATAGGTCGACTCACTTTCACCTTCACTGAGCCTACATCCTAGACCACCCTATTCTGGGTTTGTCGGGGCGTACGAAGTTCTTTTGTGTTCCTACCCGTACCTTTTACTTCTTTCGTACTACAGGATACTCCCTCTGCCACCCCTCCGAAGAGTACCAAACCTCCTATCGATATAGTCCATTAGCTATCGTTGTACGATGCCCCCGACACCGTAGTCACGAGTCGACACTACAGTCTCCCGGGTCGTAGTATAATGAAAGTAGGTAGTTTGTAACGAACTCGTGGATGATCCCGGTCCGTGATACGATCCGGGAACCCCTATGTGTTTCCTCGTTCTGTATAGGACGGGAACTCCTCGAGTGTCAGATCACCATCTCTGACTATGTTTTAGTAACGTTATGTCACACTCTTCTCGATATATCGTATTCAAATCATGTTTCACGGTTCAGTGTGACTCCTCCTCCTTCACAGAGTGAGACGAACCTCATTAGTCCCTCACAGTGTTTACTCCCCTGTAAACTTGACCCGGAATGTCCTACTTATCTTCAGATGATTCATATATTCACCGTCGTCCACTCCTCTAGGAATCTCCACTTTGTCATACAAGTTTCCGTGTCTTTATATCGTTTCTTTAAAGTCTGGTTTCCCTTCAACAACCCTCAACACTGAGATCTTCGTCGTTCCCTAATACAGCAATCTCTTGGAATTGACCACACGATTCTGTACACCTAACACCAATTACTCTTAGTAGTGAAATTCCTTTTCTTTCATTGTAGTTCAAATACACAATTTATTGAGATCCCGTTACTAACCCGAAGGGACTATCGAGTCAACCATTTCTTAAGTGGACGTTAAGTCCTCTGGGACCAAGTTAAGGACCCAACCCTTCTAGACGACCTCTTCCCTATCCGATGGGTAAGGTCATAAGAACCCGAAGGGAACACCGAGTCAACCATTTCTTAGGAGGACGTTACACCCTCTGGACCCAAGCTAGGGACCCAACCTTGTTAGGGGACCTCTTCCCTTTCCGATTGGTGAGGTCATAAGACCGGATTTCTTACGGTACCTGAGGTACCCCAGTGTTTCTCAGTCTGTACTGACTCGTCGGAAGTGAAAGTGAAAGTCCCGTTATTATTCTTTAAGTTGATCCTAGACAATCCTCACCTCCTTTCCCTTCCCTGTATAAATTCTCGACAAATCTCCTATCTAGTAAACCTAAATTCTCCATTCCTCTAATCTATGTATTACTTACGCTTACAGTAACTGTATTCTTTCTCCCTTATGTCCATAATCTACCTCACCCTTTCCTCCGTTTTTTACTTAAACAGAAACCTATACAATTCTATTATACTATGTAGATTCGGTTTCCATAGGTCGTTCGAAGGGACCACCGTGTCTGCCATTTCTTAGGTGGTCGTTACTCCCTCTGGGCCCTAAGTTAGGGACCCAACCCTTCTCGGGGACCTCCTCCCGTACCGTTGGGTGAGGTCATAAGAACGGACCTCTTAGGGGTACCTGTCTCCTCGGACCGCCCGATGTCAAGTACCTCAGTGTCTCAATCTGTACTGACTCGCTGATTCGTGTGTAGGCCGTTCGTCAATTCTCAGAATTAAGTAGCTCGTTTATAAACAGTGTTCATGTTTTCGTTGATCCTACAATAGGGAAGGAAGTTCCTCAAGTCAAATCACCCTTCAGATTTTGTCCGTTTGTCTACTACTAGTGTCACATTGTACTTTTCACGACACTATCCTTTGGTGTCCTAAAAAGACCCCGAGCCCATCCTCACCTCATCCCCTCGACCAATCTCTTTGATTCGACTTAGTCTCATCCTTAATCGATTTGCTTCTTCTTTCCCTTTCCGTAAGGTCTCTGGTTCTTCTCGTACATACTTGTGTGTCTCTGTACTTTGTGAAGAGTTCTTATGTTCATCGAGTCACACCAACCACGAAAAGTAGTACTAGACACATTATCTCTGTCAAATTTCTCCATCTATTCCTGGTTTAGTACTTCCCGGACTATTAAAACTCGTCTGTAACTTACTCTCATCATACTAGTTTAGACATAAAATTTTTCTAACGAGACATGGGGTCTTCTTTCTACCCGTCTTCGGTACTTAATTAAGTGTCTTCTTTACGTTTACCGGTTATTTAATACTTTTGAATCGAAGGGATTCTTAGTTTCTTTACGTTATTTTGTTGGTTTACGTTAAAAAATGGATAGTCTACCCGTTTCTAATTTTACTTATTATTACGGGTCACAACCTTTTCTACACTCATTTTCCTGTAAGTCTTTGGTGACCAACCATTATCTTTAACTTTTTTACCCCATCCACTCTCTCCATATCGTTAAATAGAATGTTTAGTCTTTGAATTTTTTACGTATAGGAAAAACCGGAGAGTTAAGGTATAGATCCCTCAATAAGGTACCCTTATTATTTTATTGGAAGTAGTTCTACAAACATGTTCCTACAAATAGTGTCGTAACAAAGATTATCACCTTATTAACTTCTGTCCAATTTACAAGATCACTCTCTGACTTTATTTAGTACAATGTCGGTGTGTCACCTTATGGTGTGTCGATAATTTTACTACGATAGTTACATACAAATAACTGTACCTTTCTACAAGTAATATTTGCAATCACTTTTTCGTCTAAGGACTTCTCATATATCTCGTAAGGTTAAAACATTTAATTTTTTTTTTACAAATTCGTAGTTTCATTTGACGTATCTTTTTTAAACCTTCCAGTATATGACTTTCTAATAGAGACCCATCATCTCAATAACCACTAAAAAAAGAAAAAAAAGACCACATATAAGATTAAAAAAATTTTGGTCATTTGCAAGTAATGAACACACTAAAAAAAAAATTCATTTTAATTCTTATTTGTTTGTTTGTTTTTATTTCTCGTGAGACCGTCTTTACACTTCTTTAATTAACCCCTCTCGTTCTGACCTTCTTCTGACTAATGTCACCACGTCCGGTCTCTAGAGTTTCTTACTTCGGTTTCGTCCGTCTTATCCCGACCTTTCTACCCCTATTTCCACTCTATAAAACTTCTTCATCTTAGAAATCCTGACAACTGATTAACCTATACATCCACTCACTCCGATATTCACCAGTTGTTTGGATGCTCCGAATAGTCTCGTAAATACCAGTGCATTCGATCGTCACACAACAAGTCCACATCCCCTCAAAGTAAATCTAAGAACGCATATACTTCAACCGTTCAACTACAAAATCTTATCCTAGTAAAAAAAGAGTCCATGGGTATCTTGTCAGGTCTCGGTAGTAAAATCACCGGTCCCCTCCACTCTACCCGACTAGGGAACCACCGTGACTCTTGCCCTGACCAGTCGATCTCCTACCACAGGCTCGAACTCTCTACTGTACAAAGAAAAGAGTCAATACCCTCGATACTCCTCGGACTAGGGTTCAGCTTGTGGGTTCTGTGTTCGAAGTCGTCGTAGCCACCCATACTCCATAGTCTCCTCCTTCTTCTACTCCTCCTTCTCGTTGCGAGACCCGGCTCGCATGATTCGGTCCAGGTCGACAGTCTCCTGCTCCTCCTGTCACTCCTAAAGGTGAGGTAACGACCCCTGTCACTGAACCTGAGACTACTTACTCCGAAGGAAAGCCGGAGGAACCAGGCGGAAGGGACAAGAGGTCGGATCCACCGAGTGGAAAGGGGGTAAACAAATATAAATAAACAATGTCACAGACTAGGACTTTGATGGTTTAATTAATTATGACATCGAAAAATTTTTTATTATTCATTTACTATTATTTAATTGAGAAGACTAAAAGGACCCCGTCACGGTGGGAAAACTAAATTTTGGTCCGTTGGGGGAAGGGGGTGGTGATTGTTTTTCTCTCGTGAGAGGAGGAAGACGTTACGAGAGGAATTGAGATAATTAACGAGAACCATAGTAAAACAAGGACCCCTTCCTTCTCTTTAATACTTTATAGATTATTGAAATACAGGAGAACTACATAATCTTTTAACGGTTCGTACTATAGTAGAGTCAAAAGATTAAACGTCCGACATTGGTAACTGTCGGGGGACAACCCTGTCTCTTAACACAAGACCACCTGAGACATGGTGTGATTTTGGTATTTGGATAACCTGTTTGACTTGACGGGAAATAAATAATAAATAAACTAATATGTTACGGAACAAGGATTCACCTAACCTCCGTTTATTTAATATTTAGAAACTTTGTCGTATATACAGTCTTTACTATACAGCGGTACATTTACACAAGACAGGGAGGGGGAGGTCCCCTTTACCATCCCTTTACCATTCAAGAAATCCCGTTTCTGACACAGAAGACAAAGAAAAGTACGAATCCTATACCAAGACACGTCTTATCCATGAGTCATTTACAAGGATCTTAGTATTTTAGGAGTTGTCTAAACAATTCGTAGACGAGGTACTATTCGTAAGATAGTCGAGGAACCCTACGTTTTAATTTATTCTGTGTAAGGAAAATAACTTTCTAGAGTGGTAATTTAACCCCCTCCCTCTCACTTTAAGTTTTGTACAATTATTTAGTAATGTCATAACATTCTATTCACGTTAATTCGATCTATATTTTGTATCCTCTTTTATCTCCTTGTCAGTACAGACTTTTTCAGTCCCTTCAGAAGAATCTCTATTAAAAATTCGACTGACAACTTCTTAATCATCCTCGAACGGTCTACCTTTTCAGGTCCGTCTCACAGTGTACTTTACTTTTCCGGTTTGAGGTCTTTACCGTTTATCGTCTCACACAAGGAACAAACAAACAAACAAACAAACATGGACGGAACAAGGTCTTTCCTAAATTCCACCAAATACAAGGTCAGGGAGGTACGACCTTACCGAGATCCACTCTGACTTTCTACCTGTCCTTCGTATAGTAGTTCTCGAAACTTAAACTACGATTACTTACACTTAAACTATAATTACTCTTACACGATCACCTCTTACTTTACACGATCACCTCACTATTTTATACTAAACACAAAATCTTTAAGAGTCATATAACTTACTTTATTTAACTTCTCAGTACACATTGTTCACACTAGGGTAAAAATATTTACTATTTTGGTGTACATATATAAATATACATAAATATATATGAACATATACGTTTCCTTTTTCAGACTTTCCTAAATGTGTTTCACCAACTGTCACTATTGGAGACCCGTTACTTTAACCTCCCCTTCCCCGATATACGAATAAACATATGCCCCACCCCGTAACATGAAAATAAAGACATAAACTTAAAAATATTCTTGTATAATAAAAACATTATTTTTAATGTTTTTTTATTAAGGTCACCATCACACCTCTTACCAAACCTTCCACCGTTTATATCAACTTGATCCTGACACCGTAAGCCTATCCCTCCTTCTCCCATTTAAACTTTCTATAAATCCCCTGTCCAGTTGTCCTGAACTACTGGTTAACCGTAAACCCTCACCTCTTCCTTTTTACCTTCCACTGAAGGTCTTAAAACCAAATCCTCTAACCTACCCATGTACCCTAAGTAAGTAAGTAAGTCGTAAATAACTCGGTGGTCCGAAAGGTCCATCGCGATCACTATATTTCTTGGACGGACAGTTACGTCCTCTGTATTCTTTGGGTGTCCAAACTAGGGACCCAGTCCTTCTAGGGGTCCTCCTCCTGTACCGTTAGGTGAGGTCATAAGAACGGACCTCTTAGGACACCTGTCTCCTCGGACCGTCCGATGTCAGGTACCCAACGTTTCTTAGACCGTGCTGACTCGGTGACTCGTGTGTGCTTCCAGTGTCTCTCGAGAGATACGTTTTCTTAGACCTGAATTAGGATTTCTATCATTCTTAGATAACTTCCTAAACCTATTAAAATCGTCGTCAAACCCGATACCTGATATCTTGTCCTGACCTATACCAACACTCAGTAAATTCGTTTCATACTCAGTCAACAAGAATACGTTCTTATCCGTTTCTAAACTCTCTTAACTCCCCTCCATCTTAGATGTTTACTAATTTACACTCCCTATAAAGTGAATTAATCACTTCTTTGTAACTAACTCGGATCACTCATGGTCCGTAATAACAACCACGAGACTGATATCGTCACTTATTTTGTACCCTCTCCTTCTGTCTATTCACTTACTCTCACTCTCTTCATGAGACTTCTGTTTCACTATACTCTCCCAAACCCCACTTCCAAGATTAAATTACCAGTTCCTTCTGGAACGACTCATCGACAGTAGCCACATATTTATTCGTACACAACAACACTATTTTGTATTTTCAGACTTTTTCCTTCGTTACTTTCTTGGTTCTTTCAATGAAACTTTCTGACCGGTCTTCATACTCCTTTGGTCCTATGTGTAAAAAACAACAAGTAAACGATTCCACACAGGTTGAGAAACACTGGATTACCTGACGTCGTGTGGTCCGAAGGACAGGAAGCGATAGAGGGTCTCAAAAGAGTTTGAGTACAGGCAACTCAGTCATTACAGTAGGTTGGCAGAGTAGGAGACAGAGAGGGAATTAACGTCTTTCCAGTTAGTCTATTTCTGACTTTAAACAGTAAACCTGAACCGTCAACCACTCGGAACACTTTTATCAAAGGAACATTACCACCCATGTTTTTGGTCTACCGTCCACCCAACTTCTTGAGTTACACTTCTTCATCTTTGTCTCGAACTAAACTAATTTATTATCGACGGTAAGTGAAACGGTCGAAGGCATGTCTCTCAAGAATGGACTAGAGTAAACTAGGACTTGGTAGACTCTATCCACAATGATAAGGACAAAATGATTACCCCTTTGACCTGACCTCTTCCCAGTGGAAATTCTGGTCTTTCTACTCATAACCTATCTCTTCGTCATTCTTCCTTTGGTATGGAGAACCGTAAACATCTGGGACCATTCTTCAAAACAGATATAGGACTTTCATCACCCTTTAAAAAGTCACCCTCATCTTAACTCGAACTTTTCCACTGGAGTCCTAACACAAAGGTTTTGTACTCAAGACATAGTCACATTTTTATCGGTCAGAAAAGGACAACCATCAAATCAATTCGAAGAAACCGTTGTATTAAAATCCTTAATACAACGTTTATAAACGACTTATATTATTAGATTATAAGAGGGGACTGAAACTTCTATTTAGTGACCACACGAAGTTCTTGTGACTAAGGATCCGGGGTCAAGTTGGAAGAACTTAGTGTTACGGATCCCTTTTAACCACCAGACATATAAAATGTCTATGGGGTTCACTAAGAAAAGAAAGGTTCACTAAAAAGGGGGTGTGGTACACCGAACTCTCTAGAATCAAGGGACAGTAACTCAGTGATTCAGTACATGCTGAAAAACACTGGGGGACCTGACATCGTACGGTCCCAAGGGACAGGAAGTGATAGAGGGTCTCAAACGAGTTTGAGTACAAGTAACTCAACCTCTACGGTAGGTTGGTAGAGTATGGGACACAGTGGGGGAAGAGGACGGAAGTTAGAAAGGTTCATAGTCCCAGAAAAGGCATTCAGTCGAGAAACGTAGTCCACCGGTTTCATAACCTCGAAGTCGAAGTCATAGTTAGGAAGGTTACTTATAAGTCCTGACTAAAGGAAATCCTGACTGACTAAAATAGAGGAACGTTAGGTCCCCTATTTGAGAGTTTTCAGAAGAGGTTGTGGTGTCAAATTTTCGTAGTCAAGAAGTCACGAGTCGAAAGAAATACCAGGTTGAGAGGGTAGGTATGTAATGTCGACCTCTTCGGTATGGAAACTGATCTACCTGGAAACAGTCGTTTCACTTCAGAGACGAAAAATTATGCAACGATCCAAACAGTATTGAAAAGAAGGTTCCTCGTTCACAGAAAGTCAAAACACCGAGGTCAGTGGTAGGAGTCACTAAAACCTAGGGTTCTTTTATTTTAGACGGTGACAAAGGTGAAATAAGGGTAGATAAACGGTACTTGACTACCCTGGTTTACGGTACTAGAATCAAAAGACTTACAAGTCAAAATTCGGTCGAAAAAGTGAAAGGAGAAAATGGAAATAGTTCTCCGAGAAATCAAGAAGAAGTGAAACACGGTAATCTCACTACAGCAGACGTATAGACTCCAACAACTATAAAGAGGACCGTCAGAAGTAAGGTCGATCACTAAGTAGGTCGGGTCGTAAAACGTACTACATGAGACGTATATTCAATTTATTCGTCGTTGTAAGGGTTTAATTACGATAGCACACATAGTTGACAAAAACTTTGTTCGTAGTGTCGTTATACCTTTATCCCCAACGAATAACATTTAAATTTAAGGACCCGAACTTTACACGTAAAAGTCATACGTATGGATATTAAGACTATGTGTATCAGGAACATTGTTATAAGTATTACTAGGAAACCATTTGTATTCACGAAATCTTTTTTATATCTTAACGTTTAAAAATTAATAGTCCTATAACCTCTTCCCTTACCGTTTGGTGAAGTCATAAGAACGGAACTCTTGGGGTACTTGTCATACTTTTCCGTTTTTCTATCCTATGACTCTCTACTTGAGGGGTCCAGCCATCCATGGGTTATACAATGACCTCTAGTCACCTCTTTATTGAGGTTTTTCTTACTTCCCTACCTCGGTTTCGTTTTTGTTGTGGGTCCACACCTACACTGACCACTACCTTCGTTCCAGGCTACGACATTTCCCGTTATAACGGACCCTTGGACTTTACAGTCCAGGTACTTAGTTCCGTTTAACCTTCACCAGTTTGCTCTACCGTTCTCACTTGCAGTTGTAAGATCCTTAGTCGCTTGATTTTACCTGCCCTTACCCACTTAAATTGAGTCTACTGGTAATATAGATGATGACACCCGTCCTTAGGGAATCTTCTTTACCTCATCGGTAGTATCAGTTGTTCTCAACCTTTACGTCATGAATCTACGTCAGAATTTTTGTTGTTTTACTAGAGAAACAAAGGTTTAGTTTCGTAAGTTATAGTACCATTAGGTTCAGTTACGGGACTGGTCATGACGACTTCTTCGACTTCAACTTGCCAAGATACTTCCGGATGTTCTGGAAAATCTTAATTATGGGTTTTTTCTACAGGAAATGTAATATCCCTTAACCTTACGTTTTCATCCTTCAGTTCTTTGTGGACCTCTTTGTCCGTTTAAACAGGAATCTCATGTCTCACTTCGTCTCGTTTCCGATTATCTCAAAACGGTTCTCTTGTGTGACCAGTGTCGTTTGTGGGAGAAGGTCGTTGTGTTCTCTTCTGGGATGTGTACCTGTAGTGGTCTACCAGTTGTGGCTTTAGTCTGACTAATATAAGAAACGTCGGTTTCTACCTCTTCGAGATATGTCAGTCGTTTTTGTTCTGGTCCTCGACTGATACCGAGTCTAGTAGTTAAGGAATAACGGTTTAAGCCTGAATTTAACTTCTTTCATCCCTTTATCTGGTAAGTCCATACTGGATTTAGTTTAGGGAATGTTAATATGTCACCTTCACTGTTTATCTACATTCCCTGATCTACACTATCTGTCGCGGACTACTTTATACCTACCTCCAAGCACTGTAACATCTCCTCTGTCCCTAGTTCTGGTAGGGGTTCCTTTTCTTTACGTTTTTTCGTTTTACCGACAGACTCCTCCGGAATGTTTATAGACACTTTTCTTCTCTTCGTTTTTCGTTTCCTCTCTTCCTTTCTATATGGGTAAACTTGTGTCTCAAGGCTCTTGAGTACCTCTCTATTCTTTCGGAAGGAACCACTAGCCAAGTTTCTTTATCTCCTTTTGTTATCTTACCCTTTCTGATCTCTAGTGAAGTTCTTTTAACCTCTATGGTTCCCTTGTAAAGTACGTTTCTACACGTGTTATTTCCTGTCTTTACCATACCTGGATTGTCTTCATCTTCTATCATTCTTCTCCACCGTTCTTATGTGTCTTCTTGATTTGTTTTTTCTAGAAGTGTTGGGTCTATTACTGTTACCACACTAGTGAGTAGATCTCGCTCTGTAGGACCTTATATCACAGTTCACCCGGAATCCTTCGTACAGACACTTGTTTCGATCACCTTCACTACTTTAAGGTCAATTCGATAAAGTTTAGAATTTTCTACTACGACACTTTCACGATGTGAGTTATACGGTCGTTTAAACCTTTCGAGTCGTCACCGGTGTCCTGACCTTTTCCAGTCAAAAGTAAGGTTACGGTTTCTTACGAGTTTGATGGTGTGTTAACGTGAGTAGAGTACGTGGACATTTCATTACGACTTTTAAGAGGTTCGGTCCGAAGTCGTTATACACTTGGTACTTGAAGGACTACAAGTTCGACCTAAATCTTTTCGGTCTCCTTGGTCTCTAGTTTAACGGATGTAGACAACCTAGTATCTTTTTCGTACTCTTAAGGTCTTTTTGTAGATAAAGACGAAATAACTGATACGGTTTCGGAAACTGACACATCTAGTGTTATTTGACACCTTTTAAAACTTTCTCTACCCTTATGGTCTGGTGGACAGGACGGAGAACTCTTTAGACATACGTCCAGTCCTTCGTTGTCAATCTTGACCTGTACCTTGTTGTCTGACCAAGGTTTATCCTTTTCCTCATGCAGTTCCGACATATGACAGTGGGACGAATAAATTGAAGACACGTCTCATGTAGTACTCTTTCCGACCCGACCTTCTTTGTGTTCGACCTTAGTTCTAACGGCCCTCTTTATAGTTATTGGAGTCTATACGTCTACTGTGGTGGGAAACCGACTTTCACTTCTCCTTGATTTCTCGGAGAACTACTTTCACTTTCTCCTCTCACTTTTTCAACCGAATTTCGAGTTGTAAGTCTTTTGCTTCTAGTACCGTAGACCAGGGTAGTGAAGTACCGTTTATCTATCCCTTTGTCGTCTTTGTCACAGTCTGAAATAAAAAAACCCGAGGTTTTAATGACGTCTACCACTAACGTCGGTACTTTAATTTTCTGTGAGGAAGTTTCCTTTCAATACTGGTTGGATCTATCGTATAACTTTTCGTCTCTATAATAAAACGGTTGTTTCCAGGTAGATCAGTTCCGATACCAAAAAGGTCACCAGTACATACCTACGCTCTCAACCTGACACTTCTTTCGACTCACGGCTTCTTAACTAAAAAAAACTTGACACCACAACCTCTTCTGAGAACTCTCAGGGAACCTGACGTTCCTCTGGGTTGATCAGGTAGGATTTACGCTAGTCAGGACTCACAAGTAACCTTCCTGATTACTTTGACGTTGAGGTCATGAAACCGGTGGAGTACGCTTCTCAACTGAGTAACCTTTTCTGGGACTACAACCCTCCCTAACCCCCGTCCTCTTCCCCTACTGTCTCCTACTCTACCGACCTACCGTAGCGACTGAACTACTTGTACTCAAACTTACTTGAGACCCTCAACCACTACCTGTCCCTCCGGACCGCACGACACTAAGTACCCCAGCTTTTCTCAGTTCTGTGTTGACTCGCTGACTTGACTTTACTTGATTCTATTTGAAAATAATCATTTGTTTCCAAGATCTAAGACCCTCCCCACACACTCCATTGAGGATCCATACATCACCACTTCGAGTGGTCAGATCTTCCTCTTAAAAAAAAAAATTCGGAGGGTCGACCCGAAGGGACCACCGAGTCACCATTTCTTAGGCGGACGGTTACGTCCTCTGTACCCAAACTAGGACCCAGTCCTTATAGAGGACCTCTTCCTTTACCGTTAGGTGAGGTCATAAGAACGGACCTTTTAGGATACCTGTCTCCTCGGACCGTCCGATGTCAGGTACCCTAGTGTTTCTCAACCCGTGCTGAATTAGTTTTTTTGTTCACTATCCCTCTGAACAAGGTTGGGGAGTGGGGTAGGAAGAGATTAGGGACTAAACCTGTTAAACTATTTCGAAAAGGTTATAATGACTATGTAATGTTTTTAAGGATCCGGAGTTATACATTTGAATTTTGATTAACTAAAGAATAGTCATTCCTTAAAAGTCGGAAAATAGTAACAAAAGATAGTTTGTTACCAATTTTGTTACCTAGAATGGGTCAAAAACCTCATACCTGTTAAAACTTTTATCCCATTTTTGACTTAAAAGGGAGGTGTTTTTTATATTTATATGTATTTCAAAAAAAACAAATTTCTTAAAAATAAAAAATAAAAAAATAAAAAAAATGAAATAAAATGAAATGTTATAACATAACCAAAACGGTATATAGTTGCACTTAGGTGGTGCCCACATGTACTCAAGGGTTAGGACTAGGGGTGAGGGCGGAGGGAGGGGTATGGTAGAGAGACCCAGTAGGGTCCCGTGGTCGGGGTTCGTAGGACATAGGACGTAGCTTGGATCTGACCGCTAAGCAAAGAATGTACTATAATATGCACAAAGTTACGGTAAGAGGGTTTAGTAGAGTGGGAGAGGGAGAGGGTGTCTCAGGTTTTCAGACAAGATATGTAGACACAGAGAAAACGACAGAGCTTAAAAATTTCGAAATATAACCTTATACAATTGTCACAACACAATCAAAGTCCACACAATTGTATCATTAGGTCAATATGTATATATATATATATATAGGAAAAAGTTTAAGAAAAGGGTAAATCCAATAATGTCTTATAACTCGTCTCAAGTGACACGACACGATAACCAAGAACAGTCAACAAAATTTATATCGTCACACACGTATTCAAAACATATATTATAGTCCACGAAGAATCTGAGGACCAATTCTTTGATTTTTCTCTACATCAGACTCTAAAGTACTATAAATGAGAGGTTTTCATAGATTCAACGTTTAGTATTCGATCAATATCCGACCTATCAGTTAAATGTTATCTTTTCAACCCCGTTACGTAAAAGTAAGACGTTGAAAGATTAACGGTCGACATTGAGGTCTAAGGTCATCTTAAATAAAGACCTGATGTTTCTTTTTTTTTAGTTGTTTTAGGGTGTAAAGTATAGGTTCACAGAATCTTTATCACAAACATCACCAAACTTTATGTCAGAATGTAAACACCGAAGGTGTCGAATGATCGTTAATTCATTGTAAGTCAAAGGATTCCAACACCACTCTTAATTTACTCTATCACGAATACTTCACGAGTCGTGTCACGGACCGTGTACCAAGTGTGGGTTATTCATAATCGACACCAATAACAGAGAAGACTTATCTGTCATCAAGTGTGTAAATCTGGTTAAATTTAATAAAATCGTTGAATTTCACTTTAGAACTAGAATTACACTTTAACGTTTATGGTCAATCAGTATAAGGTCTGATTTATCTTTATGAGACCTCTCCTCCCAAACAATCTTAATGAACTCCGTAAAAGTTTGAGGGTAAGGGACAATCAGAAGAGGGGGGTGTACCTCTCAATGAAAGTGAGTGTGGATGTCAAAATAATAGGGGAACCGACTTTTAGTCACGGAACCACTCAGTGACAATCTACTCTTATATGTGGCTGTCTCCCCTTTCGAAGTCTTGGTACATTACTGAAGTAGAGAGAAAGACCGTCCCAGTCTTTTGTTGTAAAGTCAAATGAACTGAGAGGAAATAAAGTTTATTTGTTGAGAATTACTACGTCAGTTTATTTTCATTTTATGTTCCCTGAAGGGACCACCAAGTCACCGATTCTGAGGTACGAGGGTTACGTCCCCCGTACCTAAGTTGGAGACCAGTCCTTTGACTCTAAGGTGTACACAGTGATTCTGGGTTGTGTCGGTTCATTTATTTATATAAATTTCATTTTGTTTATGGACTACCGAGATCTGATCCCCAGAGGTTGGAAAAACCGTGATCCCTGGTCAAAGTACCTTCTTTTTAAAAGGTACCTTATCCCGTCCCAACCCCCTACCAAAGTCCTACTAAGAATATTCCTCATGCGTTGGATCTAGGGAGTGTACGTGTCAAGTGACATCCCAAGTACGAAGATACTCTTAGATTACAGTAACTAGATTGTCCTCCGCCTCGAGTCCGTCATTACAGTCACTATCCCTCGTCGATATTTATGTCTACTTCGAGAAGAACGAACAGACGGTAAGTGGAGGACGACGCGTCGGGTCAAGGATTGTCCAGTGTCTGGTGATGACCAGGTCCCAACCCCTGGGGACGAGATCTGTCGAGGTTCACGATATTATTTCGGTTTCATAACGTTTATACTTTTTTCGTATTCTTAAATAAGTGGTGATAGAAAACATTAAATTTATAATAAAATCGAAAAGAAGGTTTAAAGACCTACACAAAGACTTTAAGTTCAAATCTTATTTTTAAATGTCAACAAAAAGAAAAAACCCGGTACTCCGAACGTCTTAGAATTAAAGGGGTGGTCCCCAACTTGAACCCGTCGTCATCACTTTTGTGACTTAGGATTGGTGACTTGGTGGTCCCTTAAGGGTTTTGAACCCCAAAATTTTGAAAACGAAGAATACTAAAAAGAGAATACTAAAGAAAAAGAGAATACTAAAGTAAAATAAAAAAAATGAAATCTTAGTTTGTTATTCAATAGTATAAATTGAGAGTCCAGTCGTTCATTCATACCGAAGAGGATTGACACTCGTCATTTATAGTCTGACCCGTCTTAAACGGTCTTTTATATTTAAGAATTTTTTCCACTTCCAATGAGATGGTCTAGTTGAATTTTGGCTGACACAAGTATAATTTTACATATTGACTTGTTATTTCACGTTTTTATTTATTTATATTTTCCGTTTGTTATTTTTTTCCACTCTACTCTTTAACGTTGATTTACTCTTCAACAAGGGAAATTAAGGTAGGTTCGTACTACTAAAAAATTTAATAATAAAGTTTCATTCAATGTGTCATTATGTAGGTGAGTCAAATATGTGTAAAATGTATGGTCAAATCAGTTAATTAAAGATCAAAGTTCCCGAGAAGTAAAACATTGTATGTTTAAGGTTCGAAAAGGTACGTTTGGAGATTAATAAGTTTAAAGTTCGTTAATTTGACGAAAACTAAGTCACCGTCGACACATTTCTCCTGTCGGACCGTGAAAGGGATCCACAGTACAGGATGGTGTCTATCACGGGTTCTGAATTTTCTGTCAGAGAGTCATATGTCTATCTAACTCCGATATGACGGGACAAGGGGAAGGGAGTCATGAGTAATGTTTTATTATTGACTTAAAGGTAAGTGAGAAGACAAGAGGTTGTATATGATGGGAACATGTAAAACGGTCCCTCTATAAATGAAAGACTCAGAGACACTATACGACGAAGTCTCGGAACTCTATTATCTGTAAGGACCTACACTAAACGTTTCATTTGGTCTACTGAAGTCGTAACAAAAGTCTACTTCTATTGGACAAGATCCCGAAAATTCAGTTTGAGTATCCCGAGAAATCCGTTACCCGGACCCGGAATCAAAGGAGTAAACATTGACGTCCTATCTTCCTATTAGGATTTCTAATTTACTTTTGATGTAACACTTCACGAAACTTATTACAGACCGTGTATCATTTGTGAGTCATATACAATTGAGAATTGAGAACAAAATAATAATATTTATTATTACTACTTATCCTCTTCTCTCCACCTGGAAGGGAACAAGATTAAGATGTCAAGTAGTTAAGGATTTAGTGGTAGACGGTCACAAAGTCAAATTCATCCTTTCGTTCTGTACAACCATTTTTTCACTTTCATCTTGACAACCCTCCATTATACAGGTGAGTTCCTTCTGGTTAACCGACGGGTCACTCGACTGGTGACCATCGTCAGTAAGGTCGGGTACCAGAGACGGAGTGGTTAGTCTTCGACACAGATTTGGAATTTAGGTTGATTATGCATTTGTAAATAATTAAATAGTTGGTCGTTACTCTTTAAATTGTTTATCCGTTCATGAGTATAAACGATTAATCATGTAAGAGATGATCAACTGCTCAGATGTAGTCTTCTATGACATAATTCTTATAACGAGTCACTCCTCTGTTAACCTTGGTCCCGTCATTCAACCTAAAATGGAAATTTAAAAATGATACCTTTAAAAGATTATATGGATTTTCATCTTTCTCCTCATATTACTTGGGAGTACTTGGGAAGGAGATCGAAATTGTTAATAGTTGTAAAACGGTCAGAAGAAAGTAGATTAGGAGGAGGAAAAGAACCTCTCCACGAATCACACACAAACACAATCAACAACTCAGCACAGGTTGAGAAACGTTGGGGTATCTGACATCGGGTGGTCAGAGGAGACAGGTACCCTAAAAGGTCCGTTCTTATGACCTCACACAACGGTAAAGGAAGAGGTCCCCTAGAAGGGTTGGTTCCCTAGTTTGGGTCCAGAGGACATAACGTCCGTCTAAGAAGGACAGACTCGGTGGCTCCCTCGGGACCTCTCCACGACGTCATAAAATTTTGTATAGGGTCTATGACATAAAACGGTCTTTTAAAAGGTTATACGTAAAGAATACCTATTTTTGAAATTCTTGAGGGGATGGAAATAGTATATAGTTTTTATTGTTATTAGGGGGGTTTGATAGATTATGGGGTGGACACAAGTTTACAGGGGTAAACAGCGGTTTTTTTCCATATGTAAACCGAACAACTTCAGTCATAAGAAAACATAAACCAAGTGTACGGAAAAAAATACATATTTACATAAATAAACACCCAGAAGACACGACGTGCCCGAAAAGAGATCAACGGCACTCAACCCCAATGAGAAACAACGTCACGAGTCCGAAGAGTAGCGTCCCCGAAGAGAATAACACCTCGGACCCGAGACCCGGTACACCCGAAGTCATCAACGGCAGGAACCCGTGTTCGAATCAACAAGGTACCGTACACCTTAGAAGGATCTAGTCCCTAACTTCGGTACAGAGGACCTAACCGTCCGCTTAAGAAATGGTGACTCGGTGGTCCTTTTGGGTACCGAAAATTCAACAAAGATTTACAATTGTCAAGGTGGAGAAAAATTTTTTTTTACCGTAAACAAACAAATCTTTTGGTCAGTTAAAGTGAAAGAAGGTCACACCGACTAACGTGGGGGTTGTTAGAGGATAAGGGACATATAAGACATTTATATAGGACCCGTCAATTTGGTCCTCCAAATTAATAAGTACAAGTTTTATGAAAATAAAAGCTCCCTCTCCCTCTTTGTTCTACAAAGCATTCACTACCACACACTAAGGATAACGTAGTGTAGTCCTTCGTTAGACCATTGTTTAGACCAACAATGTACCCGACTAGACTCACTGACCCTAGTTCGACACTATTGGAGTACATATGTGGAAGACATATCCTTACCTAAACTATGGTCTTGTAGGGGGATGTGTCACGACCTCTCATAACTACTGAAACCGGAGATGGAACCTGACAGAATGGACCACTGAATGTCTGATAGAAATAAGACAATCATAGAGTAAAGTAGTCTACCTCGAGTCATATAAACGATTTTATTTTCCAAGAATGGATGTCTTTGTCAGGTAGGACACGAATAGGGTTTAGTTGAAATAACTTAGACCTCATAATTTTTAAAAAATATACGACCTGAAGGGACGACCGAGACATCATTTTTTTTTTCTTTCTTTCTTTCTTTTCTTCTCTTAGGTGGACGGTTACGTCCTCTGTATCTAATTTAGGGACTAGACCCTTCTAGGGTACACGACACCTCGTTGATTCGGACACGTGGTGTTGATGACTCGGACAACGAGATCTCGGACCCTTGGTGTCTATGACTCGTCACTCCGTTGACGACTTCGGACACGAAACGTTGTTCTCTTCGGCGACGTCACTCTTCGTACGTACGACGTTAATCTCATCGGGGGACGAGTGACGTTGATGTCTTTTCGGGCGTGTCGTTGTTTCTAGGTCTTCTGGGTCGTGTCGGTTTATTTTAATAAATTTTTAAAAAGTATATAGGGAAGGTGTCTACCGAATAAAATCTGGGGAATGTAACAAGGAAATAACCAAAAATTTAATACTTTATCAAGTATACATATTTTTATATTACCTCTCATCCCCTCTCTACCTAACTCTCAAACCCTAATCGTCCACGTTTGATAATATGTCTCTTACCTACTTTTTCCAGGATGAATATCGTGTCCCTTGATATAAGTCATAGGACACTATTTGGTATTACCCCTTCTTATAATTTTTCTTACATATACAGAGATATCGACTTATTGAAACGACATTTCGTCTTTAATTGTGTTGTAACATTTAGCTGATATGAATTTTTTTCTTGTATTACCTATATAATCTATATTTCTTATCATTTTGGTAATTTACACATGGTTGGTGCATTCTTCCCAAAGGGACCACCGAGTCACCATTTCTTAGACGGGCGTTGCGTCCTCTGTACCCAAACTAGGGACTCACCCCTATTAGGGGACCTCTTCCTTTATCGTTGGGTGAGGTCATAAAAACGGACCTTTTAAGGTACCTGTCTTCTCGGACCTCCCGATGTCAGGTACCCCAGTGTTTCTCAACCTGTACTGACTCGCTGACTCGTACATGGTGTATTGTTTAATATAAAAAAGAAGTTGTCAAAATTCAACTTTATTGACCTAATTGTCATGTCAAAGTTTATATCATTTCTCTTAAGGGGGGCATAGCAATGGACTAAAGGAGCTTACAATTGTAGAATGGTACCATGTAAAGCCTCTTCCGCTACCGTGGGGTGAGGTCATGAGAACGGACCTTTTAGGGTACCTGTCTCCTCGGACCACCCGATGTCAGGTACCCCAGCACTTCTCAACCTGTGCTGACTCGCTGAAGTGAAAGTGAAAAGTGAAAGGACGTAACCTCTTCCTTTACTGTTGGGTGAGGTCATAAGAACGGACCTCTTAGGGTCCCTGCCCCTTCGGACCACCCGACGGCAGATACCCCAGCGTGTCTCAGCCTGTGCTGACTTCGCTGAATCGTCGTCGTCGTACCATGTAAATAATTTTGATTCTTTAATCGTATCCATGTCAAGATAATTGGTTTGATCACTGAGGTGAGTTTAAAATGATCGAAAAAGTGAATGCGGGAAAAAGAAAGGATCCTAGGTTAGGTCTTATGGTGTAACGTCAATTAGTAATACAGAGAAATCAAAGGAAGTCAGACATTTTCAACGAACTAGAAAAGAACAGAAAATACTAGAACTACGAAACCTTTTCATGACCAGGTCATAAAACATTTTACCGGAAGTTAAACCCAATCAGACTATAAAAAGAGTAATAGGACGACAATACGTACACCTCCTTCTTTCGGTGTCGTCACTGCACGTAAAGAGTAAAGAGCAGTGTAGTGTGGTCCACCACGTGTCTTATAGTTCTATTGAATAGTGGTCACTACATTTTAGAGTTAGTGAAACAATTTCTTGACAGACGGTCCAAAGACGTGATATTTTAATGATCAAGAAAGGGTGTATGACGAGGAATCTTCGTTCAATGATTCAGATCAAGTGTGAGTTCCACTCCCCTTTAATTCAAGGTGGAGGATCCTCCTCTTTATTGTTCCTTCAACACTTGGACACTATCTAAAGAATGAAAAAAGAAAAAATGGTCTTTATACTCAAATAAATCCTTACCGTCTCCTTACCATTAATTCCTGTACGTTTGATATCGTTTGGTCTCTGGTTCCTCTCCTTATAATGAAAAGTTTTTTTTCCTTTCAACCCTTTCCGACGAAACATACTTGCAGGTGACTTCCACAACTGGAATTTTTATTTTGTCGGTCAATAAAATGGTCTTTTTACCTAAGTAAGTCCTTATCGTCTCTTAACGTTAAACTCTATTGACGATATCTTGATGTCCGTTAAGACGGTCTGAGGAATGTAAAGTTGAGGAGAATTAACATAATAATGATGGTCATAATGGATAATGGATGTGATAGGTGGTTGGTGAAGGAATAAGAAGTGGGTCCTCAATTAATACTTAAACAATAACGGAAGAACTTTCGACGTCCATAAACATGTCGTCAAAGGATCTGAACAGACTAATAGTATTACGGGACCCCATGAACAAATTGTTCAAAGAGTCGGGGAGGAGGTGCCATACCAAGTCAAACTGATCCTACACCCGAACCTTTGTCGAAATTTCGCAGGGTGCACTAAGAATAATACTCTGGTTCAAACTCTTTGTAACTGAATGTGGTAAAGAGGGAAGAGGGACAAAACGTTATCGATTTGTAGCTGAGTTTTGCATAAGAAATACAAATATCGAAGGAACAAAATATATCAAACAAAGGAGTAAAGGGAAAAAGTTTAAATCCTTTAAACATAAAAGGGTAGAAAGTGTTTCATTCCTGTAAACGTACATTTACTGCTCTTTATAAAGGTCAACCCTTTCCCATCCACCAGAGGGGTGAGAAAGGGAGATTAAAATCAGAGAAAAAGGGTAACAGGGAAAACAAGAACCTCGGAGACAACAAAAACGTTTTTCCGGTCTTCAAAAAGAAATCCTCAAATAGAGACGAATAAAGAAGATTCCGGCCCCACACCCCCCACCCNCTCCATCTCCCCCACCCGTTACAAAAACAATAGGATAAAGGTATTATTATTGAAGTTATTGATAGTAAATAACTAGTGTGTTATACGGTCTACCGTATAAAATACATAATCTGACTTGATATATTTTTTGTAAAAATATCCAGTTTTCCTAACTTACAACCACTAAATTATACAAAGTTGGATTATGTAATAGAAGAAATTAGGAGTGTTATTGGGAGTCCCAACCACTATCATTTGGGTAAAAATGTCTACTCTTTTGACTTCTAGTCTTATTAATCCACTGGAAGACTTCAGTGTATAAATATTTACCATCTCGGTCCTAAACCTATGTCCTGATAGACAAAGACTTTGGGTACAAAAACTTGTGTTATGACGAAATTTCTTTTACAATATTACTTCTATACTATTTCGTCCGGGACTGTGTGACACACACCCTCATATTGAATCATGTCAAACCGACTTTCGGTAAACTGTGACGTGGTACTCGGAATTCTTAAAAGTAGGGAAACGTGGCTCATTGAGGTCAAATTTTTGTAATATAATTCTACCCCTTTGTCACCTTTGTCACAGTCTGAAATAAAACCCCCCGAGGTTTTAGTGACGTCTACCACTGACGTCGGTACTTTAATTTTCTGTAAATGAGGAACCTTCTTTTCAATACTGGTTGGATCTATCGTATAAGTTTTCGTCTCTGTAATCAAACGGTTGATTCCAGGCAGATCAGTTCCGATACCAAAAAGGACACCAGTACATACCTACACTCTCAACCTGACACTTCTTCCGATTCGCGGCTTCTTAACTCCGAAAACTTGACACCACAACCTCTTCTGAGAACTCTCAGGGAACCTGACGTTCCTCTAGGTTGGTCAGGTAAGACTTCCTCTAGTCTGGACCCTAAAGAAACCTTCCTTACTACGATTTCGACTTTGAGGTCATGAAACCGGTGGAGTACACTTCTCAACTGAGTAACCTTTTCTGAGACTACGACCCTCCCTAACCCCCGTCCTCCTCTTCCCCTGCTGGGTCCTACTCTACCGACCTACCGTAGTGACTGATCTACCTGCACTCAGACTCACTTGAGGCCCTCAACCACTACCTGTCCCTCCGGACCACATGATACTAAGTACCCCAGCGTTTCTCAGCCTGTGCTGACTGGTTGACTTGACTTGACTTCCTTCATTAGTCTCTACTTGTACTTCTAAATACATTTTTTACAAGTAGCTTCGTAAGATAAAAATTATAATTTTTAACCTCATAAGATAAAAATTATAATTTTTGACCACCGGATCACCAATTCTAAGACCCGAAAATGAAGACACCGGACCCAAGTCAGAGACCAGCCCCTTGGCTCTATTTGACTCTAAAGTGTTCGACGTGTCGTACCATTTTTTTTTTTCCTTTGGTACTCACAAGTTGTTATTTCTTAATTTAATTCTATGTCGGTGTTCTACCTGTCCCCTTCACCCTTTTATAAACACGATGTTACAGTTCACTCTGTTCGTCATATGTTTTAATTCATACTGGTAAAAAAAAAACAAAACAATTTTTTTATTCATATCTTTATGAGACCTTTCTTTATGTTGATATATGAAATTAAAAATTTTTAGAACATTATTTGATATTACATTTTCTAGACTCATATATATATATAAGTCAATATGTATATATAAGTCAATATATATATATGTATATATAACAAAAATATATCTAAGTCAATATTCATATTGACTTAGTGAAACACATGTGGTCTTTGATTTTGTTGTAACGTTTGGTTGATATGAAACTAAAAATTTTTACTACAGAAAACTACTTGTCTTCAAACAGAAAATTGTTACAATTTATACAGTTTGAAAAGAAGATACCAAACACGAAGGATACAAAACAGATTCTTTAGGAAAGGTTATGATTCCAATATTTTTAATATAAAAAATATTGGAATATAAAAGAGAATATAAAAGAACGTTTTTCAACTTTTAAAACGGAACGTGTAGATTCAGGAATTGCGTAGGTCTTAACGTCGAGAGAAAAGACAAGAAAACAGTGTACACGGATAAGGACACGGTTAAAGTTTTAGAGAATTAATAACGAAATATTACGTAGAACTATATCCTTTCCCTTTCAAAGTTAAGGGAGTGTAAAGTAATCGGATGCCTACCGTCAACTTTACTACCTTTACTCTAGTCCCGGTTTCCGTCTTGAGACCCCTTTTCTCGGTTATAAATTACGAACTCCTTTCCATCCCCTCAGTCGTTCCACTAACGTTTTCTTGTCACTCGTTTACACATTTTCTTCAGTTCATTCTTGATTTTTCGTGGGTAACTTAAACCGTCAATCTCACGGTCAAACCTCACCATGCTCATCCTTCATGATCTAAAAGTGACTGAGTTTCTTAATAACCTGTCTTTATATTAAAATTTTATATATATATGGTGAATTTTATTGTTTTTATTATTCTACGGGTCCTTATTAAAATTTATTTTCCAAAGATTCTGGAAATACTTCTTTTATTACTTTAAAATGATTTTCTATAATTTCTGAATTTATTTATCTGTGGTCTAAGTACTTCTTCTTCTAAGTTATAACATTTACACATTTCTACAGGATTTAACTAAATACCTAAGGTTAAAGGTAGTTTTAAGATATTCCCAAAAAGTATCTTGAACTGTTTTATTAAGATTTGAAACATACCTTCTCCTTATCTGACTTTTATCGGTTTTTCTGTTTCTTCCACTCCTTTAGACTTGAAAGTATATAGTTTTACATAATATTTCGTTATTAATTCTCTAAAACTTTAACTGTGTCCTTAGTCGTTACACTGTTATCTTGTCTTTTCTCTCGGATCTTCTATCTTCACCGTAACGTCTAGTCGTCCCTTTCCTACCTGACAAGTTGCTTGTCGAAACCTTGTCAACGAATAGATATATCCTTTTTCTTTTGCTTTACTATAGTGATGGAGTATGGAGTTCGTTTTTTGTTAAGATCTACCTAATTCCTGGATCTACATGTTCCGTTTTAAAACGTTGAAAAATGTTCTTTTATACTCTTATAAAGACATTGGAACCATACTCCTTCATAAAGAATTTGTTTTGTATCCTTCGTGTTTGGTACTTTCTTTTCAAACTATATAAATTGCAAAAAAAAAATTTCTGTTTGAAGACAAGTAGTTTTCTGTATTAATAAAATTTTTAGTTTCATATCAACCAAATATTACAAAATTAAAGACCACATGTCGTTTCACTAAGTCAAATATATATTGTTATAAAGATATATTGACTTATACATATATTGACCTATATATATATATATTGTTATATATACATATTTACCTATATATACATGAAAAAATCTAAGAAAAGGTAATATGAAATAATGTTCTATATATCGTGTCAAGGGACACGAGATGTCATCCTGGAACAACAAATAGATAAAATATATGTCACCAAACATAGACAATTAGAGTTTTAGAATTGAATAAGAGCGGGGGGGAAAAGGGGAAACCATTGGTATACAGACAGTTAGACGAAGGCCAAACATTTTTTCAAGTAAACTTTGAAAAAAAAAGTTAAGGTGTATATACACCATAGTATACTATAAACAGACTGAATCATGTATTTCATATTATTAGAGATCCGGGTAGGTACAACGACACTTACCGTAATAAATTAAAGTAAGAAAAAATTAGTGACTCATTATAAGGTAACCCACACATATACACATATTTGTGTATGTGTGTATGTATGTATATATATATATATATACGCGACGTAGAAATAAGTAAATAGACAACTACCTTTAGATCCAACGAAGGTACAGAACCGATAACATTTATGACGACGAGACTTGTAACCCCACGTCCACAGAAAGGTTTAATCTCAAAAGAGGTCTATAAACGGGTACTCATACTAACGACCTAGTATACCATTGAGATAAAAATCCAAAAATTCCTTGGAGGTACAACAAAAGGCATCACTGACGTGGTTAAATGTAAGGGTAGTTGTAACATTCTCCCAAGGAAAAAGAGGTGTGGGAGAGGTCTTAAAATAAACATCTGAAAAACTACTGCCGGTGAGACTGTCCACACTCCACTATGGAGTTCCATCAAAACTAAATGTAAAGGATTATTGATCACTACAACTCGTAGAAAAGTACACGGACAACCTCTTTACAGTAGAAACTTCTTTACAGTTAAATCCAGGAGACGGGTAAAAACCTAACTTAAAACAACAACAACAATAACTCAACATACTCGATAAACATATAAAACTTTTAATTCGGGAACAACCAACGTAGTAAACGTCTTATAAAAGAGGGTAAGGTACTTAATAGAAAAATACATCTACCAAAGGAAACGAGACGTTTTCGAAAATTCAAACTAATTCAGGGTAAATACATAAAAACGAAAATAAAGATAACAGAACCCTCTGACTAGATTCTTTTGTAACCATACTGAATACAGTCTCTTATAAAACAGATACCAGAGAAGATCCTCAAAATACCACCGTACAAAAAAAAAAAAAAAAAACCGACGTGGGGTGTCGTACACCCTAGAATCAAGGAGTTGGTCCCTAGTTTGAGTACGGGGGACGAAACCTTCCGTCTCAGAATTAGTGACCTGGTGACCCCTTCAGACACAGTACAGAATATAAATTTAAAGATTCGGTAAAACTCAAATAAAAACACATACCACACTGTCTCATAAGATTGAATTAACTATTGAAGTTCCTATTGATAAGACTTATATATATATATTTCTTATATATTTTACATATATATATATATCCTACATACTTTACATATAAATTGATGGTATATAGTCATTCTTTTTCTGTTCGGTGTGTTATTTTTTGACCGGTTTTCTGTTTGTTACTTTGTGTCTTTTTATTCCTTACTGTTTGTTACTTTTCTACTTGATCAAGTAGTCATTAGTCGCTTTACGTTTTAAATTGGTGTTTCTCTAAGTAAAATATGGGTAGTCTGACTGTTTATAAATTTTTCAGACTATTATAGTGGCATCAGTTCCTCCAACACGTTACTTTTAGGACGATCGTCTTCCCATTTAATTATGTTAGTGAAACCTATATAAAACTGTAACTCATTTAGACTTTACTAGTACGAGAGACTGAGTCGTTGAGATGAGGACCGGTACTCGTGATCTTTTTCAGAACGTAACTTCAAGTTCTTTCGTACATGTTCTCAAGTTCTCACAAGTACCGTCGTCACTAGAATTATCGTTTTTCGACCTTTGTCGAGTTTACAGGGAGTCGTCCTGTAAACCGAAGTATTTAACGTCATATTAGTATTTTACCTTTTGATGTGTAACCACTTTTACTTATGGATGATGTCGATGTTATAGTTGTACCTATTTAGCGTGTTTGTGTAGGATGTCTTTTCAGTCCAAGTTTTTTTAAGTATGTCTTACTAAGATACATACAATTTGAGGTTTGGTATCCACTCTTTCGTTAGTTCTTTTTGTTTTAAGGACGTCCCGTCAAGACAGAACGTCCCTTCCTCTTCTTACGTTACGTCTTCCCGTATGTCTCCCGAAATTTTAGAGACAGTTACAAGACAAAGAGTTCGACTAACCACCCAATGTACCCATAAGTAAAATAATAAGAAATTTAGTGTATGTATATACTAAAATAATAAGAAGTATATATACTAAATTTATTAATTTAGTATACTCATATATACATATATAACAAAACATAAACACTATACAAAGTTTTTTAAAATTCGACCCTGAAGGGACCATCAGGTCACCGATTCTGAGGCGTGAGGGTTTCGTCCTCCGACTCAAAGGTAGGGACTAGTCCCTTGATCTAGGGTGTACGACGATGAATTTTTTTTTTTTTTTTTTTCTAGGGTGTACGACTTTATTTCTATTGTGAACTACGACAAAGAAAGCTATAAATAAGGGTCTAAAGTCCCCGTTGTTCACGGGAGCCTCGTCCTTGAATAGACCGGCCACCCCTACCCACTCCCCTACCCTGTTGGTTATGAAAAAAACAACTCTCCCTTTGAATTACAGTTTTTTTCAATTTTTATTTGCGTCATTCTCCAAATAAGCCCATTTACCGGGGATCACCTAAAAGGAGGTCTTCCCCCGTTCTTTGTTCGTCCATCTACAAGAGAAACCTGTCTTCGATCTTCCGTCCTTTGGGGCGGGCGTGTCACAGTGACTCGTGGAGGTCGACATAATCACGGTAACCTTATTATTTGAGTTGTACCACCTTTTTCTTTTTTTCTAACTTCTAGAGCACGACGTTGACTTTAGACCGTGTCGGTTTATTTATTTTTATGGATAAAATTTTTTCAAAATCCGATTCTTTACTATTAACCTTCCGACACTTCCCTTCCTCTTATTATCATTATTGATCTCCCTCTTTACCCTAGTAGTAGTCTAAAAAATTTTATGAATATCGTACAAATATCTGAAAAAAGTAACTAAGTTGTTTTCAAACAACTATGGTAGATTCGACCCGGGACCCCATATCTCTATGTAAATAAGTTAATACATCAATGAAGGATAAGATTCTCGACGACGACGACGATTCAATGATGTCAGTACAGGCTGGGATACGCTGGGGTATCTACCGTCGGGTGGTCCGAGGGGGGTAGGGACCCTAAGAGGTCCGTTCTTGTGACCTCACCAAACGGTAAAAGAAGAGGTTACGTACTTTCACTTTTCACTTTCACTTTAGTGAGTCAGATCTTTAGTAATTAAGTAAATAAGTAAGTTGTTTATAAATAACTCACTTATGAGACGGTCCGACATTAGAGTCACGACCCTTATATCGTGTCTTATTTTATTTTAGGGGAAAAAGGACTCCCCTCTCTCTGTCATTTGTTTATGAGAACCGGGAGGTGTAGACGCCCACAATTTAGGTGCCAAATTGGTTGGTACCGAACTTTTATAAACTCCCCTTTTGAAATCTCAAAGGTTTTCGTTATGCACTTGAACCATGTACGACCGTTGATAAATGTATCGTAAAGTAACATGGTCCATAATGTTTACCCGAAGGGTCCACCGAGTCGTCCATTTCTTAGACGGACGTTGCGTCCTCGGTTTCCTCTCCACCCGAGTTAGGGACCCAACCCTTCTAAGGGGACCTCCTTCTTCACCGTTGGGTGAGGTCATAAGAACGGACCTCTTAGGGTACCTGTCTCCTCGGACCGTCCGATGTCAAGTATTCCCAACGTTTCTCAGCCTGTACTGACTTCACTGACTCGTGTGTGTGTCCATAATGTTTAGTGGATCTCTACTGAATTTTATATACCTCCCTACACGTATCCAATATACGTTAATTTTCTGAGTCCGTAGGTCCCTAAAACCACAACCCCTCCCACAGGACCTTAGTTAGGGGAGGGGGTCTTATGGCTCCCTACTGACATATACCTCCCACCACTATTCATGATACTTTTTTGACTTCAGTCCATTCCCACATCTCTCTCTCACACACACCTCCCCTCACTCAACGATAAAATCTGTCTCACAAGTCCCTTCCGGAAAGACTCTCCCACTATAAACTCGTCTCTTGAATTACTTGACTTTTCTATTTAGTACACCTATAGACCCCCTTCTAGTAGGGTCCGTCTCTCTTGTCGTTCATGTTCCTGTGACTCTATCAACTCCACGAACCGTACAATTTTCTTGTCGTTCCTCCAGTAGTACAGACGACATCACATTTGTACCCCTCTCTCTCCTTCCCCTACTTCAGTCTCTCCAAAGGTCCACGGTCTAATACATTCAAGTACACCGTACCCTTCGACAATCTTCCAAAATCCGTACCTCACTGTACTAAAAATAAAATAAAAAAATTTCCCTAGAGAGTCCGAAACCCGAAGGGACTATCGAGTCAACCACTTAGACGGACGTTACGTCCTCTGGGGTCAAGTTAAGGATCCAACCTTTCCTTAGGACCTAAAGACCTCTTACCTTTCCGATGGGTGAGGTCATAAGACCGGACCTCTTAAGTCAGGTACCCCAACGTTTCTCAACTTGGGCTGACTCGTTGAAAGTGAAAGTGAAATTCGAAACACCATTTATAATCCCCTGTTACCGTCTTCGTCCCTCTGATCAATCATCCGTCAACATCATTAGGTCCGTTCTCTACTACCATCGAACCTACTCCAACCATCATTACCTCTACCACTCTTTCCTAATCTCATCCCTACACAAGACTTCCATCTTGGTTGTCCTAAACGATTACCTAACCTACACTCCATACTTTCTTTCTTCAGTCCTCACTGAGGGTCCGGATTCTCTGACCTTCCGACCTCTAGGATAAATCACTCTACCTCTTGTGACTTCATTTTCTTCCAAACCTCTCCTTTTATCTCAAGGTAAAAACTGTATAATCAGAAGAGATCACCGAGTCTACCATTTCTCAGACGGACGTTACTCCCTCTGGACCTAAACTAGGGACTCAGCCCTTCTAGGGGACCTCTTCCCTTACCGATGGGTAAGGTCATAAGAACGGACCTTTTAGGGTACCTACCTCCTCGGACGACCCGGGGTTAGGTACCCCAGTCTGTGTTGACTCGTTGATTATGGGAAACTGTATAATGCAACTCTACGGTAATTAAAAATTTAGATTGAAGACATAAATAAAGAAAAAAAGTAATCCCTTATTAACGGAATGTCACAACACAACGAAAGACGGTATGTTGTTACACGAAATCAGTATTAAAATATATATATATATATATATATATATATATATATATATAGGGTCTCTTCCGTTACCGTTGGGTGAGGTCATGAGAACGGACCTTTTAGGGTACCTACCTCCTCGGACCATCCGACGTCAGGTACCCCAGTGCTTCTCAGTCTGTACTGACTCGCTGAAGTGAAAGTACGTAACCTCTTCCTTTACCGTCGGGTGAGGTCACAAGAACGGACCTCTTAGGGTCCCTACCCACTCGGACCACCCGACGGCAGATACCCCAACGTGTCGTAGTCTATGCTGACTTCACTGAATCGTCGTCGTACATATCAGGGTGGGGAGAACTCGGAGGGAGGGGTCACTCTACGGTAAATCTGTGGGTTCACCTCTACTACTTATTCTTTAACCGAGATACTCAGACCCCAACTCCTCTCACCAACCCCGATCTCTATACGTAGACCCTTAGTAGTGATACATCTACCATAAATTTCGGTATCCCAATCCTCTCTAACTACGGACTCTTAACTTACGTCTCTTCTCTTCACCAATTTCCTGACTTAGAACTCCAGGAGACTATTATCTCTCAGGTCCTTCTACGTCTCCTGAGTAATTTCCTTCAGTTCTTCCTTGTCTGACACTTCATTTTTCTTTTGATCCTCCACCCTCATGTTAAAGATCTTCGGTTCACTTTTCTTAAAATTTTTCCTTCAGTAGATCTCTAATAGTATTATGTATTACGTCCAGTCTGTCTCTTTTTACTTATAGTATACTATAGTGAATATACACCTTAGATTTTTTTACTACGTTTGTTTGAATGAGTGTTTTGTCTTTATCTGAGTGCCTGTCTCTTTCGTCTAAATATCAATGGTTTTCCCTTTCTCCCGTTCCCTATTTAATCCTCAAACTCTAATCGTCTATGTCTAATCGTCTAAGGATTGGTGTATGTTATATATTTTATCTATTTGTTGTTTCTGCATGACAGTACTAGTTGATATATTTTACGACGAGTCTCCAGGTCATTCTACGACAGACTCTTGACTCCGTTTTACCTAAATTTATTTACTTCCATTGACATAATAACTGTTCTTGGCAAAGGTACGTCGTCACCATCACTTTCGGATCAATTTCAACCAAATTCTCTCTTACCTGCCACTCTTCACCGTTGTCACTCATTATCTGTGAACGCAAAAGGATAATTCCCCTTCTCTCTTTCCTCTATTATAGAGTTCCCCTTACACTCCTAGATCTTCAAAACACACACACGTACACACACACAATCTACTCTCCATATGAAAAATTTTTTTATGTAACTTAAAACCGAAGAGACTCAGAAACAACGATAAGTACCCGCCGTTCGTCCCCGATGAGAGATCAACATCACACGTCCGAAGAGTAACACAACTGAAGAGAACACCGACCTCGGGTACGAAGTCATCAACACCACGGGTCCGAATCAACGGGGGACCGTACACCTTAGAAGGGTCTGGTCCCTAGTTCGGATACAGGGGACGTCACCACCCACCTAAGGATTGGTGACCGTTCAGACTGTCCATATGAATGAAAGAAAAATGTGAATTATATAACACTTACATAGAGTGAGAGAGAGAGAGGTGTGTGTATGTGTGGGGAGTAAGAAAAAAAAAAAAAAAACCGACACGGTGTGTCGATAAGAAAAAATTAAATTCAAAAGTAACTCCATTTACATTTTTTATTGTCACTAGAGAACATATCAAACGGTTTGATCATACTATAGTGTTGGTCCTATAACTGTCATTATGTTGGGTGATTAGAAAAAGTCTAAAGAGGTCAAAAGGAGTAATAAAAAATTGTTGGATAACTATCTGTAAATTAAAAGGTTAAAAAACGAACTCAGAGGACCTGAGATAAGGTAAGACAAATTAGAAGAACAAATAAAAGTCTGGTGGTATTTTGAAAATTAATGATACGTGAATTAATATAGACTCCCCAGTTTACTGGAATAATAAGTAGGAAGTTTAATAAAAGAAACCGATGACACCTCGTGACTACCGAAGGTTACTAGGAGAGGAGGACCATAAGTACACAAACATATTAGGGGAGGAGAACTCACACCGGACCTGGAACACTGAATTGTCTTATGTCGTTTCCACTACCCTACAACGAAGGTCCTGATTTTGTGTTTTCCGTACTGAACGTAGAACGACCGTGACAGAACGAACGAAACTCCTTCGGTCGACGGTACAACACTGGAAGGGTCGTCTCTCCGGTTTTACCGTTCATTGACTCTGGGAGTCAGGTTGTCGGGTGTTCCTTGACTTAGGACGATTGTTGGTGTCTCACTTACACTTTCATCTAGAACTCTACTTCTGGCAGGACCGACTGTGAAACTAGTTTCGGAACACTCTCCAGGACTCGACATCTTGAATGCATTCGTCACGGGTCAAAGGACTGGGTATTCTTTACCACTCTCCCATTTACATGCTAAATCCCTAAAAAAGAAAAAAAAAAAAAATTGAATTAAAAAAAAGGGGAAAGAAACAAAAATTTATTTATATACCAAAAGAAAATTGAAGAATTAAAATCCATTCATATCTAAGTGTCTGTCAACTATTTTTTTTTTTTTCATTATGTCTCTAGGGTTGTGGGAAGTGCGTCAAAGAGGGTCACCATTGTACAACGTATTGATACCACATGACGTGTTGGTCCTTTGACTGTATCTAGGTATTTGGAATAGTATGACGTGGTCGAAAGACATACGAGTAGACCCGAACACAAACATACACACAAATCAAGATACGTTAAAATAGTGTGCACAAAATGTCAATGGTTAGACAAAAATAAAATAACTTCATATGAACTAAATGTTACAAGACAGGTACAGACGACATGTCGTTTCACTAAGTCTATATGTGTATATACAAGAAAAAATATAAGAAAAGGTAATACCAAATAACGTCCCATGACTTATATCAAGGGACACAATATGTCATTCTGAACGACAAATAGGTAGGACATATTTGATCAAACGTAGACGATCAAACCCTAATTGTTTACATTTGGTTACGAAAGAAAAAAATTTAATAGAAAATTAACCTCATATTAACGAATTGTCATAACACAATCAAAGACGACATGTTGTTACACTTAGTGGGTATTCATATGTATATAAGGGGAGGCAAGACTCGGAGGGAGGGGTGAGGGGGTAGGTCGGGGAGATACAGGAACGTCTCGTGTCCCGACTCTAGGGACACAATATGTCGTTAAAAGGTGATCGACAAAATGTACACCATCACATATACAGTTACGATAAGAGAGTCAAACAGGGTGGGAGAGGAATGGGGTGAGTACGTACATCAAAACACGGTGATGTTGGTGACAGTTTTATATCTCGTCAAGGTCGAGTCCTGCCGAGCACGATGGGAGGGGGGGGGGGAAAAAAAAACCGACACGACCCAGAAGTAACAAACTCCCGAAAGGAAATCAACACCATTAGTCCCCGATGAGATAACAACGTCACTCAACCGAAGAGTAACGACACCGAAGAGAACAACACCTCGTTCTTGAGATCCTACCAACCTGAAGTCACCAACGGTGAGGACCCGATATCTCGTGTCCGAGTCATCAACACCACGAGTCTGAATTCAACGAGGCGACGTACACCCTAGAAGGATCTAGTCCCTAGCTTGGACACAGAGGAGGTAACCGTCCGTCTAAGAAATGGTGACTCGGTGGTCCCTTCGGGAGTACGATGGGGTAATATCGGGGACTCGTATTTTGAAATTCAATCGTTGTAAAAAAAAAAGAAAGTCATGAAATTTCTACAACGAGACGACTTAAGACCAAATGTAGATCAAATATAAAGAGTGTTCTTTGGACAACAGTAAAAATAGAAATAAAGAGACATGTATAGAAAAAAGAGACCGACGAAAATTCTAAAAAAGAAATAGTGGTCAACATTTGCTACACTAATACTACACGACACGACACACACACACATAAAATTTAGTACCATTTATATGTATTTTAAACGACAAAATTGGTAAAATTTACATATCAACTGATCGTAATTGATGTAAGTGTTACAAAACGAAGGTAGTGATGATAAAGACTATGGGAAATAGTGGGTTTGTCTTTGAAACATGGGTCAGTCGTTATTGAGGGATAAAGAAGAACAGGGATCGGGGATCAATGGCGATAAGACGAAAAACTGAGATACTTAAATTGATGAGATTCATAAAGTATACTTACCTTAGTATGTCATAAAAAGGTCAAAACTGACCGAAGAGTGAACCGTATTACAGAAGTTCTAAGTAGGTACAACATCGTACATAGTCTTGAAGTAAGAAAAAAACACCAACTTTTTATAAGGTAACATACATATATAGTGTATAATGAATGATTGGTAAGAAGACAACTACCTGTGAACCAAACAAAGGTGGAAAACCGATAACACTTATTACGACACTTATTATGAACACATGTTCATAGACAAAGTCAGGGACAAAGGTCAAGTAAACTCACATATGGATCCATACCTTAAAGACCTAGTATACCATTAAGATACAAATTGAAAAGCTCCTTGACGGTTTGACAAAAGGTATCGTCGACCTGTTAAAACGTAAGGGTGGTCGTTACGTACTCCCAAGATTAAAGAGGTGTAAAAGTTGGTACGAACAATCAAAGTATATATATTTATTTATATATTTAAATATATATATATATATATTATCGGAAGGATCACCTGCACTTCATCATAGAGTAACAATAAACCTAAAAGTAAAGAGAACACCCATCATGACAACTCGTTTTAGAGTACACGAACAACCGGTAAATATTTAGAAATCTCTTTACGGATAAACTCAGGAAATAGTTAAAAACTTAAACGACAACAACAACAACCGAAGATTCCCAAAATATAAAATCCATAAACTAGGTAAAACTCAATGAAAAACATATGCCACATTCCATTCCCAGATTACAGTAAGAAAACATACACTTATTGGTCAACAAGGTAGTCTGAAGTCGACTCCTACCCCTTGTCCCCTCACCGGTGGGGACTTCAGTAGAAGGGTCCCTTCTTGGTCGAGACCCTTTTTTGATTGTGATAAAGAATTACTCTGACAGGAAAGGGTTATTTACCAGAACCGTAGGAACAGTTTTTAGTTGACTACACTCCCCGAACCCCCCCGAGAGATGAGACAAGGTAACCAGATACATATAGGAATGTGTCACGGTGTTACAAAACTAACGACATATCGAAACATCACTTAAAACTTTGGTCCTTTACACTCTGGAGGTCCAAACAATTAAAAGTTCTAATAAAAGTGACAAACCCTCAAGGAACTCTAAGTTACTCTCTGAAATAAAAAAACCCGAGGTGTTAGTGACGTCTACAACTGACGTCGGTACTTTAATTTTCTACGAACGAAGAACCTTCTTTTCGATACTGGTTGGATCTGTCGTATAATTTTTCGTCTCTGTAATGAAACGGTTGTTTCCAGGTAGATCAGTTTCGATACCAAAAAGTCATCAGTACATACCTACACTCTCAACCTGATATTTCTTTCGACTCGTGGTTTCTTAACTACGAAATCTTTACACCATAACCTCTTCTGAGAACTCTCAGGGAACCTGACGTTCCTCCAGGTTCGTCAGGTAGGATTTCCTCTAGTCAGGACCCACAAGTAACCTTCCTGACCACGACTTCGACTTCGAGACTATGAAACTGGTGGATTACGCTTCTCGACTGAGTAAACTTTTCTGGGACAACGACCCTTTCTAACTTCCACCCTCCTCTTCCCCTGCTGTCTCCTACTCTACCAACCTACCGTAGTGACTACACTATCTGTACTCAAACTCATTCGAGACCCTCAACCACTACCTGTCTCTTCGGACCACACGGTGTCAGGTACCCCAGTGTTTCTCAGCCTGTACTGATTCATTGACTTGACACGACTCTAAGTTAGACTTAAAGTCATAAATTAGGTTATGCTTAAAGTCCCACTGAAAAAGATAAGTTATACTTAAAGTCCCACTCAAAAAGATAAAGACGTTTTAGAGGTGACCATAAAAGAAAACAACAAACAAACAAACAAAAAACTGACACACCGTACGTTCTAGAATCAAGGGACCGGTCCCTAGTTTGGGTGTGGGGGACATCACCTTCGACCCTCAGAGTCGGTGACCTGGTGGTTCTTTCATGAAGGTGACCGTAAAACTATCTCTAATTTAACTGGACATCTAACGTAACCCCTCATAACAACAGGATTGGTATGACCTACGGTCTACACTTTAAATGGAACAAGCCACGACCTATAAGAATATGATGATATCTATACGAATTTCAGAACAAGACCCTTCAAGTCAAGTCAAGTCAGCGAGTCAGCACAGGTTGAGAGACGCTGGGGTACTTAACGTCGTGCGGTCCGGAGGGACAGGTAGTGGTTGAGGGTCTCAAGTAAGTTTGAGTACAAGTAGTTCAGCCACTACGGTAAGTCGGTAGAGTAGGAGACAGCTTGGGAAGAGGAGAACAGGGGTTAGGGAGGGTTGCAGTCCCAGAAAAGGTCACTCAGTCGAGAAGCGTACTCCACCGGTTTCATGACCTCAAAGTCGAAATCGTAGTCAGGAAGGTAACTTGTGGGTCCTGAGTAGAGGAAATCTTACCTGACCAACCTAGAGGAACGTCAGGTTCCCTGAGAGTTCTCAGAAGAGATTGTGGTGTCAAGTTTTCGTAGTTAAGAAGTCGTGAGTCGAAAGAAGTGTCTGGTTGAGAGTGTAGGTATGTACTGGTGTCCTTTTTGGTATCGGAACTGATCTGCCTGGAAACAACTGTTTCATTACAGAGACCAAAACTTCTACGATAGATCCAACCAGTATTGAAAGGAAGGTTCCTCATTCATAGAAAACTAAAGTACCGACGTTAATAGTAGACGTCAGTAAAACCTCGGGGTTTTTTATTTCAGACTGTGACAAAGACGACAAAAAGGTAGATAAAGGGTACTTCACTACCCTGGTCTACGGTACTAGAAGCAAAAAACTTACAACTCGAAATTCGGTTGAAAAAGTGAGAGGAGAAAGTGAAAGTAGTTCTCCGAAAAATCAAGGAGAAGTGAAAGACGGTATTCCCACCACAGTAGACGTATAGACTCCACTAACTATAAAGAAGGTCGTTAGAACTAAGGTCGAACACGAAGAAGGTCGGGTCGCAAAGAGTACTACATGAGACGTATATTCAATTTATTCGTCCCACTGCCATATGTCGGAACTGTATGAGGAAAAGGATAAACCTTGGTCAGACAACAAGGTACAGGTCAAGATTGACAACGAAGGACTGGACGTATATCCAAAGAGTTCTCCGTCCAGTCCATCAGACCATAGGGGTAGAGAAAGTCTCAAAAGGTGTCAAATAACACTAGGTGTGTCAGTTTCCGAAACCGTATCAGTTATTTCGTCTTTATCTACCAAAAAAACCTTAAGAGTACGAAAAAACTACTAGGTCGCCTACATCCGTTAAACTAGAGACCAAGGAGACGGAAAAGATTTTGGTCGAATTTGTAGACCTTCAAGTGCCAAGTGCATAAAGACTTCGGACCGAACCTCTTAAAACTCGTAATGAAATGATCGTACACTCTACTCACGTTAACACGTCATCAAACTCGTAAGAAACCGTAACGGAAAGAAACCCTAACCTTCCTTTTGACTGGAAAAGGTCAGGACACCGGTGACGACTCAAAAGGTTTAAAGGACCGTATAACTCACGTCGTGAAAGTGTCGTAGTAGAAAGTCCTAAACTTTATCGAGTTGACCTTAAGGTAGTTGAGGTGATCGAAACAAACATCACTACGAAGGATTCCGGGTGAACTGAAGCGTAAGGTCCTACAGACCGACATCCACCCACTAGGTGGTAGCACTAATAGACCCAGTACTTCTAGAAAAAACATGTCAAGACACATAAGAACGGTGGAGAAGAATTATAGGAGACGAAGACAATACAGATATGGTAAAGACAGGAAATAGCTCGGGTAGAAACGTACTCTACAAGGGAACCATAGAGATTAAAAGAACTTCTGTAGAGATCAGAAAGGGTAAGACAACGAAAGGAGATAAAGAAACGTAACTAGCGACTCCTTCCGAAAGAATAGAGAGGAACGATAAGAAACCTTGAGACGTAAGTCTACCCTTATAGAAAGGAAAAGAGGAAACAAAAAACGAAGAGAAGAAAAGTGTCTATAAACATTCCGGAGGAGTCTGTCGGTAAAACGAAAAAACGTAAAGAAAAGGTACCCCTACCAGAACTAGAAACAGAGGACATGTTACAGTACTTGGAGACAGGTGTCAAGTAGTCCGTGAGATAGTCTATATCAGGGAATTTAGATAAAGAGTGAAGGTGGTATATTAGTATTCCCTAAACTAAATCCAGTATGGACTTACCAGATAATCAAAAGGGATGAAAGAAGTTAAATACAGACTTAAACCGTTATTCCTCAAGTACTAGACTCGGTGTCAGTCGAGGGTCAGAACAAAAACGACTGATATATGCAGAAGAGGTAGAAACCGACGCTTCTTGTATTAGTCAGACTAAAGTCACAACTGGTAGACCACTACAGGTACACATCTCCGAAGAGAACACAATAACCTTCTCCCACAAACGATACTGGTCACGCAAGAGAACCGTTTTGAGATAATCGGAAACGGGACGAAGTAAGACATAAGGTTCCGGTTTAAACGGACAATGAGGTCCACAAAGAACTGAAGGATGAAAACGTAAGGTCAGGGGATATTACTTTTCCTGTAGAAAAGAACCCACAATCAAGATTTTCCGGAACATCCAGAAGTATCTTGACAATCCATCCATCTTGTCCCTTTTCCTTAGGTTTTACCGTCACCGATTTTCTGTTCCTCCCCTTTTCGGGCACTTTTATCTTATTTACTTCCAAGCTCCTGGTCTCACTCCTGGAGTCCATTTTGTTTGGTGTGAGGACCGACCGGGTCAAATGTATCCTGTCCGGGTCCCTCTCTCTTTGTATATTTTTCTCCTTGGTTTCGATCGAGCGAGAGAACGAGAAAGAGGGGGCGCGCGACCCCGTGAGAAGAGAAGCGCAAAAACCTAACTGCACGGGAGTGCGGAGGTCTACCCAAAAGGATTATAGAAGATTTATTTTATCTCGACATTCATTGTGACTCGACATTGTGACTAAACAGATTCTCGATATTGTGCCAGGCAAACTCTGGACTCTCGATATTGTGCCAGACAGGTTCTGGGCTCTCGACACTGTACGGATCCCCCGAAATTACAGGTAGTGAGGTTTAGAAACAACACTACTTTGTTTTTGACTCCTCGTAGGTCAGCGGACTGTAGATACCACGGCACTGAGCCCAAATTGGACCGACTTTGTTGGAGGTGCGTCTTCTCCGGTTCGTGTCGTCCTCGGGTTGAGTCGCTTCGAGGGCGCCATCTTCGACTTGCGTTTCTTTTGGGTCGTGTCCCCTTCCGGGTAGCACGACCTTTGGCCCTGTCACTTTTTACTTGAGTCGTCTTTGAGTGCACCGAGTCAGAGTCTAAGGTCTTCTGGAGACCAATTCCATCCTCCAGGAGCGAGGATACCGCCCTCCCTGTACGGATTGTTTTAGAATTAAGGAAATATTAGAGAGTAAAGAACAAAGGAGCTTGGAGGGCGCTTGTCCGCCCGCCGTCACCCGTATTGACTCCCTGAGACCTCTCCTATGAGGAGTCGTACAGGGTTTCCACGATAGACGACTCGAGGTCATCGACAATGTGTTCGGCCACCCCCAAGAAGACAGGAATGAAAAGAAACACGGTTCCTAGTCTGGTTACTTTTGACACTCGTGGCCAGTCTATAAATCGTTTAAAAGGTCGTGTGATACTTCCCCTAGGGAACCGTGTAAAAAGGGTGACGAAAAAAAGGGAGGACAGGAAGTCGAGAGAAAGGGCCCTGAACTCTGGTTGGTTTTGGGTCCTACGGGTCGAAGTCCTGGATTACTTCGAGTCCGAGACTACAGAGTAACGTTTTTAAGTCACTCTCTGTTTCGCTATCCATTCTCAACCTGAACAATTCTAAGTCTCTCTTCGCGGGTGAGATGTCCCATGACCGGTACCTTACGCCGGTTCGATCCAAAACGCTCGTTCTACTTAAGTATACGATTACTCACCCTTCTAGTAGGGTCGGTAACCCCTTGGTGGGTGAGGAGGCAAAAAACTGTCACTGAACTGCGACAGGACGGAGACCCACACAGACAACCAAATATCTAACCCCTAATTCCAAATGAACTTAAACTGAACAGTAGAACCTGGGTCAACTAAAATTAACCAAAGGCAATATGGGAACACGATACAGTAAGAAAGTTTCCAACACGAGACGGGAGAAAGAAGGACAAAGTACGAGAAAAGGACTCGGGGTAGGTCCGGGTGTTCCAACGGAGATGTTAGAAGACCTCTCTGTTGGTCTTTTATCGACCGGAACCCTCCCTTTATGACACATTATAGGTTGGGGAATTAGGATGGATTATAACCAGTGTGACCTCTAGAACCCCTGCGGGTTGAGGTCAGACCCCCAGGGTCCTCCAGTAGTACGGAACTGGACGGATCCCTAGACCAGGAGTTTTCCAACAGTGCGGAGTTGGACGAGACCCTAGGCGATCAGGGTCCCAAGGGTCCTCCAACAGTGCGGAACTGGACGGACCCCTAAGTTAGAGATCCTCCGACAGTACGGAGTCGGACGGACCCCTAGACGTGGGACTGGGTCCCTGCGGACCGCGAGTCCAACGTTGTCATGATTCATCCTACTCCAATGTAGTACGATAGATAAGGGCAGGTACCACCCGTTTGATCGTTACTCAATGTTTGGGGAATTAAGATGGGTCGTCACCAGTACGACCTCTGGAACCCCTACGGGTTTGAGGTCAGACCCCCAGGGTCCTCCAGTAGTGCGGAACTGGACGGATCCCTAGACCAGGAACTTTACAGTGCGGAGTTGGACGAACCCCTAGACGGTCAGGGTCACCAGGGTCCTCCAGCAGTACGGAACTGGACGGGTCCCTAAGTCCTCCGACAGTACGGAGTCGGACGTGGGACTGATTTTCTCCAGGAGGTCTTCAAATGGTTAGACCTGAATCTGAGAATGCTCCCTGTCCTCTAAAATTTCCTGTTTAAGGACAGGGTTACACGTAGTCTATAGTCTTAATTCAATGTTGTCGATGTCGTCGTCCTGGGACGAAGGAGAAATCTTCTTTACCAGGTTTGTTGGTGGTTATGGAAAATATTGTCTCTTGTCCTCTTCCTCCGGTACCGGGTCCTCTCCCTCTCTTTCTCTGTTCCGTACGGGTCTACGACCGGCGGGAGGTCTCTTCGGGATACCGTTTGGGGCTCAGGAACTTCCTGTTCTGTGATCCGTTTACGGATTAGACATCTGTCCGCCCCGTAACCCGGTTTCTCACAGGTTTGACACTGTTCAGATTTTGCCGAACGGTGTGTACGGTAGTTGACCCTGTAACCCGCCGTGAGACGGGAGCCCTCGGTTCCCGGAGTTCCAGTTCGCGGTTCGGAAGGGAGCATTACCAAGTTCTCCTGACTTCGTCGGGTGAGGTCGGTCGGACGGACAGTGTCTATTGGTAGAACCCCGACCTCGGTTCCCACGTTTACCTACACCGTCCATCTAGGCTTTCAAAGAACCAACTGTGTCCCCGATGGACAAGACAGAACTAGAGGATGAGGTCTCGGAAGAGGAGGGTTTGGACATGGTAAAACCCACGATGTCCTCTTTTGTTGATGATTTTTTAAGTGGGTTCGTGAAGAAACAACGACCCTACCCGTTTATAAAAGGGTGGTCAAAGACCACCAGGGACTCACAGGATGAGGGAATAACCCTTCTCTATATGAGTGATTTAATCCCTGGTGGGAACACTACCCTTCAAAAAGTCGGGGATCTCGAGATGTCGAGGACCAATGATGACTTCTTGGGTAATGTGCAAGAAGTTATCTCTCCCTGGTTTTTGATACCCTTTTGTTTTAATTGGGGGTCCACACCCTGGTCCCTTAAGGACCTGCTCGGGCGGTTCGACTTGACCAGTAGTAACAGGAGACTCTAGGGTGAGCCAAAGGATTGGCCTTTGTTATAGGGGAGTTTTCTCTCCGAGCCCTCCCTGATGTCGGAAATTATTTACTTAAGGAACGAACACCCGATAACCAGGGGTGGTCAACTGGTAAATTGTGGGGTTAGGAGAGTCATTTCTTTTTTCTGCCCTGGACCGCTTACCAAGTTCTAGAGGCCTAGTATTTACTTCGACATCAGGGGGAGGTAGGGTGTCATGGGTTAGGGATACATTAGAACCCTCTTTAGGGTGGGTCACGGTTCACCAAATGTCAGAATCTAGAGTTTCTACGTAAAAAAACGTATGGCGACCGATTTCTTAGGGTTATAAAAAAAACGGAAACTCACCCTCCGAGGTCCTCATTTTGTGGTTGTCTACTGAACCTGTCATAATGGAGTCCCCAAGTCTCTATCGGGGGTGGACAAACCTGTCCGGGAATCGGTCATAGAGGATCTAGACCTGGACCCTGGATTACCCTTTTATAGTGTTATGTATCTACTGGATGATTAGACGAGAGGTCTACTCTTTCACGGGTTGTTGTACGTTAAGTCCAAGATTTGAAGAACCGTCTTTCCCCTATATTTCAGAGGACACGATTCCGTGTCTACCAGTTCTGTTTCCAGTGATTGGACCCTCAAGTCTAATGTGTGCCCAGGTTCTCCGACAAGAGACTAGCCCATGTTCCTTAGGAGGTCAACGGGAGGGGGTGTTGAGCCTTTGTTAACTCTCGAAAGGACCCCGATTGACCCATAACATCTTAGACCTATGGGTTGATACCAGATTAACGGGTCGGGAATATACTTTCGAATTTCCCTCTACTAAGTTAAGGTGACTACACCCTTTGAGGAGTTTTCTTCCGTCTCCGATGTGATTTTGTCCGGAATTGGGTCCGTGGACGGAACTCCAACGGTCTAGGTCTTTTTCGTAAGGTTGAAATACAGGTACTTTCTCTCTCTTATCGGAACTCTCACAATTGAGTTTCCAACCCTAGATTCGGGGTCGGACATCGAATGAATAGGTTCTCCGAGCTAGGTTGACGGGCTCCGACCCGGGGGACGGAAGCTTTAGAACGTCGATAACGTTAGTACTATCTTCTACGAAATTTTGAGAGGAAACCCCCGTTTGATTGATAAAAAATGGTCGGTGCTTCATTTTGTTGGGGATTTACCCTCTCCGGTAAATACCTACAGACTAGTTCTTAGGAGTTTATAGTTCATTACGACTACCTTTTAGGTCCGGAGTGATATATAACGGAACACTCCAAGAATTGGGTCGGTGGGAGGACGGATGGGGGCTCCCGAGAGAGGGGAAAGTGAGAACAGATCTTTGGAACCTGGTGACCTGTTTTGGGGTTCTCCCTAACAGTCTTCTAGGAGACTGGTTAGGACTCCTTTAGACCATGGCTACCTTCGTCGAAACAGAATCTACCTTTTTCTTCTCGGCCCATACGTCATCAGAGGTTAAAACTCTGGTGTCTCCGATTCGGAGACGGTGGTCCATGAAGTCGGGTTAATCGACTCGAGTATCGGGACTGAGCTCGAAATCTCGACCCTTTTCCCTTTTATTATCGGTAAATGTGACTAAGGTTCATACGGAAAGACCACGATGTACGTGTACGACGATAAACCTTTCTTTCCCCGGTGAACTGGTGGGCTCCCAGGGGTCAGTTTATACCACTAGTTTAAGAATCTGAGAACCTCCGTCAGGTAGACGGGTCACTCCAAAGTCGGAGGGTAACATTTCCTGTGGTTTTTCCCTCGTGTCTTCACCGTGTTCCTTTGGTTCTTAGACTAGTCCGTCGATTCTCTCGTCGTAATGTCTTGGTACTGGATTATCCCCAACGGTGGAATCAAGGTGTCTGATTAAACGGTCTTTGAGGAAGTATATGACTTCCACTCTCAGAATTTCGATTCTCACTTCCGAAAGTTCTAGTATAGCCCACCAAGGGTTTCCTCCCTGAGGAACGGAGGTTACCTTCAACCAATTGAGGAATGTCCGGTGGTGAGTAAATCCTCTTTTCCGGGAGGTTTCTAATGATCCTTCCAGGAAGTCTCCTTGTCCGAAGGTTTGTTGATATTCTGTCCACCAGAGGAGAACAGGGTGAACGGTTAATTTGTTGGGGGTTCCTCGAGTTTCTGGGGTCGACCGGGTCGGGTAGGTTGCTGTACCCCGGATGGGTCCTCTCCTGACCGTCTACCTGAAGTGGGTCTACGGTCAAAGAGTTCCCATATTTATGGATAATCAGCACTATCTATGTAAGTGTCCTATCTAACTTCCGAAAGAGTGGGTCTGACTTTTCCGACTCCTTCACCATTTCTGTGACGAGGTTTTAGTAAGGTTCTAAACCAGACGGGTACAGTAATGTTTCACTGTTACCCTGTAGTAAATGAAGGTTCAAGTGGGTTCCCCAGAGTTTTCGTAACTCGTAATGAATAATAGAGGTGACACGGACCTCCGGAGTCAGAAGTCCTTTTCATCTTTCTCGGTTAGTTAAGAATTTTAGTCGATATTTTTTCTATTGGGTCCTCTGGAGGGACCCTACCTTCCTCCGAAACGGTTATCGAGAGGAGGCGTGGGCGTAACGGGGATCCCTTGTCGAACCAGGATCAGGAATACTCTACGTTATACCCTCTGGAAAACAAATACAGTTACTGGAGAAGGATCTAGGTCTCCAAGTCTGGGAGGTCAGAATATGGTACCGGTAACCCGTTAAGGTTGTCCTATATGCGAACACCCCATACTTGGTCCTGGGTTTTCTAAGATTCCTCAGTGGCGAGGTCCCTGAGTTCAGGATTAATTTCAGACCTTTCTACCCAGGGGTTTCCGAGTTGAGGTCGGGTGTACCTTCCCGGGGATGGGACATTATGAAAGATGGGGGTGTCGTCAGTTCCATGGTCCTGTACTGTGGACCTAAGTGATGAGTACTCAGTTCGACACCTTCTTTTGTCTTCTCCTGTGAGTTATGTGGACACTCGGGGACCCTCTAGAGTCTAAGGATAAGTCTTGATGTTTACTCACGGTCAGATTACTTGTGGGGGGTTTAGACCAAAGATGCCCATTCTAAAGAGTCCTATCGAGATTTCTCGGTTGTGTCGAACCATCCCTGACATGAGGTTTTGTCTGTCCTCTATCTAGAAGACTAGGGACTTGTTCCTCCCTGAACTCGGTAGGACCGTTATACTTAAATTTTACCCGATTACGGGGATGATCAGGAGCAATACGATATAACTACTACGAATACTAACAAGGTACATGACTGTTAACAGATTGGACAAAACAGAGACGGGTCCAATTGTTCGATGTTGTACGTCACGGTCAAGTTGTTTCTATATTTTGATGTCGGCTGGTGTTTTTTATAGTGTGTGGGAATCTACCTGTGACGATATTCCTGAGACTCCGAACTCTGATCGTTCTCGCCCTCCGGGTTATGGGGAGTGGTAGGGTCAAGTCGTCCTTCATCGGTCTTTCTGGAACTGCGGGGATAAGGGTTTCTTAACCCGGAGAGAACTCCCCCCTTAGAATCCATCCATCTTGTCCCTTTTCCTCAGGTTTTACCACCACCGATGTTCTGTTCCTTCCCTTTTCGGGTGCTTTTATCTTGTTTCCTTCCAGGCTCCTGGTCTCACTCCTGGAGTCCATTTTGTTTGTTGTGAGGACCGACCGGGTTAAATGTATCCTGTCCGGGTCCCTCTCTCTTTGTATATTTTTCTCGAGAGAGAGAGAAAGGGGATGCGTGATCCCACGAGAAGAGAAGCGCAGAAACCTAGCTGCACGGGAGTGCGGAGCTTCTACCCAAAAGGACTATAGAAGATTTACTTTATCTCGACATTCATTGTGACTCGACATTGTGACTAAACAGATTCTCGATATTGTACCAGGCAAACTCTGGGCTCTTGATATTGTGACAGGTTCTGGGCGCTCGACACTGTGCGGATCCCCCGAAATTACAGACAGTGAGGTTTAGAAACAACACTACTCTGTTTTTGGCTCCTCGTATGTGAGCAGACTGTCTTGACAAATTGAAGTCGAAGAAGTCGCAATGACCAACCCCGTATCTGAACCTAATGGTACTATAACTTACCAAACGGAACCTCTGCTTGTCTCTAGTAAGACAGCAAAAACTCTAACGTAGGTTCATGAAGCAAAGTCTGAGAACAACTGGTACTACCGATGAGGTAAAGAAGATTCCCTAAGGACGGGTGTCATCATCTATATTACCAGTAGACTCAATTTAAGTGGGTAAGGGCAGGTAAAATCAAGCGACTAAGGATCTTACAACTGCAAGTGAGAACGGTAGAGGACAAACTGGTGAAGGTTAAACGGAACTAAGTACCTGGACTGTAAGGTCCAAGGATACGTTATAACGAGAAATGTCGTAGCCTGGAACGAAGATAGTGGTCAGTGTAGGTGTTGACCCATAACAAAAACGAAACCGAGGTAGGGAAATAAGAAAGACCTCAATAAAGAGGTGACTAGAGGTCATCGTATAACCCGCGGATGACTGGACCCCTCAAGGAGAAAGTTCATAGGATAGTAAAACGGAAAAGTATGACAAGTACCCCAAGAGTTCCGTTCTTATGACTTCACCAAACGGTAAGGGAAGAGGTCACCTGGTGTTCGACAGTCTGGAGAGGTGGTACTGGACAGGCAAAACCCACCGGGGTGTGCCGTACCGAATCAAAGTAACTCAATCTGTTCCGACACAAGACACACTAGTCTAACCGGTCAAAAGACACTCATACCAAAGTCACACAGACGGGAGACTACGGGAGATCGTTGTGGATGAACCCAAAGAGAATGGAACCTGCACCCCATAGAGAAGTGCCGACGAGGTCGTTTCACGTCGGTGACGAGGAATGGAACCCACTCAACGGGGAGGACTGGAACTTGCACCTCATCGAGGAGAGTCGGGAGGACACGGGTACGTCGGTGACGAGGAACCTCCACCCCAACGAGGAGAACCGACGGCGGGGACTGGAGCCTGCACCCCATTGAGGAGAGTCGACGAGGACCGAGGACCCTTCAATTCAATGAACCGTTGTTAAACTAGAAAATCTCTGAACAAAAAGTCAGGGGGGGGGGGAGTTTAGGTCTTAGTTTCGTCGGAAAATCAGAACCCGATTCAAACGAGATGATGACTCCGTTTTGAGAGTAGTCATAAAAATAGGACACAGAACACTGTAAAACGGTACGTCCTACACCCTTATGTTTGCTAGACCAGGAAAACACTCGAAACTTATAAAAGGGGAGATTAGGAAAGTCCACCAAGAAAGAGGTCGAAATCCATCAAAGAAATGTACATAAGTGATTGGTCAGGAGTCGACCTTCTGAGTTCCTCCTAGGAGACGTCTAGAGGTCTCGAAAGAGATATAAGTCGGAAGAAGAGAGACCATGAAACAGGACACTTAAAATCGACAGAACAGGAGGGACTTGAGGGTCGAGAGAGAAGAGTCGAGTGTCTTCGACGATCCGAGACGAATCTAAGGTGGAGAGACGTGTCATCGGATCTTTGAGAGATGGCTATCATACGATCTTGTCAGCATTCTGAGTCGAACAAACAAAGAGGAGAAAGACACTAGTAATAGTACAGGACGAACTCCAGGTTATGGACTTTTGAACAAATTATCAGACAGGTAAACAGAAACACCGTCCTTCCATTTAATAAGATAGAACCGGTGTTCAACTTTAGGGAAGACCGAAAAACACTCTGACACCGTACTCTAAAGTCTTCAGAATAAAAAGACTCGTTACTTCTTCGGGTCCTACACCGAGACTCTCACCTCCGACTTTCCCCTACCTCTAGTTTCAAGGACCTCATTTTCGTCTTATCCTTGACCTTCCGACCTAACAATTTACTCAGTAAGTATACCTACGAGTTGACCGTTTGATTCACCCCCACCTTGACCGTAATATCTGTCTTCCTCCTTCTACCGTTTCCCGGACCTCCTTATTTAATCGTCATCGAAGTCTCTTGACATTTTATAAAGAATATCGACCTTATATTTCATGGGTTCTTCGGTACGGTCCTTTATTTCATCTGACCACTGATATAAACTTCCTACGACAGACAATATGATTCCTTAAACCTATAAAAGAACTTCCGTTAACTATTTCAGTCCTTTAACCCTTCGGCCCCTCAGTCTACTAGTAGGTCTAATTAAGACCTCAACAGATCGACTACTGTCCTGTACTCCATCTCTCCTTTTGACTTTCGACCTAAGTTTGTAAGAATGACTTATTTGCTCCCACCCTAGTATCCGAAGGTATCACCGAGTCACCATTTCTTAGGTGTACGTTACGTCCTCAGCCTCCTCCGCGTCCGACCTAGGGACCCAGTCCTCCTAGGGGACCTCCTCCCGTACCGTTGGGTGAGGTCTTAAGAACGTACCTTTTAGGGTACCTGTCTCCTCGGACCACCCGATGTCAGGTATCTCAACGTGTCTCAGTCCGTGCTGACTTCGCTGAATCGTACATACGTGCGTCTGTCAATATTTAGGTCTATGTCGGAGTTTCCTTGTCTTTACCAAGTGGGTACTCACCCACCTGAACTGTTGTCTCTCGTTCCTCTTTCGAAGGGAGTAAGCGGGATGACGAGGAGTGGAAACACCATTAGTCTCACACTCTCTTCTTCGTCGGTGGAAGACCTCTCCTCGTCCTTTCGTCCTCGGAGTCCTCTGTTAGGGTGTAGTCAATTCCTGACCTTCCTTTTCGAGTCGTCTCTTTTGGTTACACAGTCTCCCGTGTCACCTTTCCCGAAAGTCTTTAGTTTATCACCGTTTTTGTCCAACGTCCACATACACCTCCTTTGTCTCGTAGACCCCGAGATTATAGTCAGAAGTGGAGAAAAGGTTAGAACGTTTCCACCATTGTGGAGGAGATGACAGTAAATAAAAGTTACGGGAAGAATTACACGACGTAATATTGACTAAAATCAAAGTGAACTTGTATAAAGATTGAGAATGAAACGAAAGACAAATTTTAAGTATACTAGTCTAACTGCATAAAGGTTCCTTTATGAAAGAGATCGGGAGTACTTTACACGAGAGAGACATCGTTTTTGGAACAGTAAGATTATAGAATTCAGAACCAGGTTTTCCGGTTTAACGAAAGAGACTGGGACTCTTAAACTATAGGAGGGGTGAGAAGGGTCTCGGGAAGAAAATCACCTACTTCTTTACCGTCACGGGGGAAAGAGAGGGTTCTAGCAGTCGAAAACGGGTTCGTAGGAAGGTGTCTTGACGAAACGTTCAATAAACATCTACACGGGAAGTCGGGACAACCTCCACGGTCCTTGTCTATCTTCAGTCTTTCAATCCACCTACGATACTGTATGAGGCATAAGTATCACCCTTCTACCGTGACGCAAGTTGCAATGAACTGTATGTGATAAATTAAAAACATATGGATTACTATCATGTTTTTAATTTTAGAGGTTTTTATATAAACCATTTCTCATTCAAAGTGAAGGAAGACATAGGGGTTAAGTGAAGGGGAGGGACCTCTATTGATGTCAATAGTCAAAGAACTTATACGAAGATCTTTATAAGATATGTAAATAGTTGAATAAAGGAGAAATTTTCGGTGTCTATCATCGTAGTATATGGATGTTAAAACGAAAAAAGTGAATTTTGATATAGGACTTCTAGAAAGATCCAGTCAGGGGTATCTCGACGAGTAACACACTGACACATCACTATGTGACGATCAATATGGTATCACGTAAATTGGTCAAAGGGTGACCGTCTGAAAATCCGAAGAAGGTTAAAAAACGAGAACGTTTGTCACAAAGTCACTTATAAAAACATGTACACAGTAAAGTTTGTATGTAAATATCTCATATATGTCTAATTTATATATCCAATATATATCTTATGTAGTGAACTTCACCTAAAAGATCTAGTCTGATACCGTGATAACGAAAACTAACCGGGGACTCCTTCGAAATAGGTCACTAGAGAACTTGTACTACCGTCGTTCGGTAGGTGAAGGTGTCAGAGGGAATGACGACGGTTCCCGTTGACAAAGGTGAAGAAAAACAAAGGTGAATGTCTTAGGAGGGAGAAGAAGACACCTCTTACACTATTTTGTAGAAAAGATCACTCGCACGTTTCGGAAGTGCCTCTTACGAGACAAAGACACCACATTACACCGACCAAGTTGAACAAAAAGAAAAGTGTAAAAAGATGAATAGTAGTATTGGACCCAATACTCGGGGAGCCGACTGGAGGACCACAGAAGGAAGAGGAAAAGGAGAAAAAGGATGTGGAGAGAGAGGGAAGGGGGAAAGAGAGGGAGGAGAAACAAGAGGAAAAGGAAGAAGAAAAAGAGAAGGTGAAGAGGGGAGAAGGAGGAGGAAACACTACCAAAGACTACCCAGTTCAACGATCTGATGTCAGGCGTCAATAACTTAGTTTTATTAGAACGACAAACGTCTACACTTCAGGTATTCATCAACCGAAATTCATTTCCTCTAATAGGATCTATTAGACCCACCCGGAGTAAATTAGTCAAGTTTCCGGAATTCGACCCCGAAGAGACTACTTCTTTAAGAAGACACTTATCGTCAAGGTCGGACGGAAAGAACTGGTTGATGGGATGTCCAAAACCTGAACGGATTGGTCGGGGATATTGATACATTCGAACAAAGAACGTTATTTAGAGAATTATATATAGAAGATAACCAAGTCAAAGAGACCAACTTGAGACTCACTATGTAGGAAGTTTCATAAAAGAGGTAGGTTAGACCCTTCAGGAGTAAAGTAACTGTTGACATTCTTCCATGAGGAGTTTGAGAAAATAGACAAGGAATTCCACCTTCCACTTGAAGTCATTCATGAATGGCTCCCGGTAGTAACGGAGACTAACCTTCCTTTGGTAAGAAGTCCAGGGTCCTTTCCAAGGGGTCGTAGTCCTTGTTACACGAACCCAACAGAATAACCAACTAACCGACTACAGTCTAGTGACAATTAACGTAACTCTTCTTTCATTTTTAGTAACTTGTTTTTTTTACTCTTACCCGTTTCATATTTTATTTATAGAGACACAGGTATGACTATATTTATTCGCTAACTGACTTACTTGTCTATTTATGTACCTTCTCTTCTCCGTTTAGAGGGTCCGTCTTCTTAAAGTTTATTAAATGTATCCATTAGACGGGAGTTTCTCTACCTAGTAATGAGAGATAAAGGATTCTAACTCACCCGTATCACTGAAAGAAAGTTTTTCTTGTGACACCTTTCTCCCTCCCTTCTGATTGAGATATCACATCTTTAGACTGTTTACGATGGAGTCAGTCCGATAGTTCAAGTTGTAGTCAGCACGTTTCAGTACAACTATGATGCATAGCGTCGATACTACGTTACTTTTCCGTGAAATGGAGACACCAGAAGAGGGGGTTTGGGTATTAGGATCACATGAGTCCTCTTTTTGCAGTCTTTTTAGGTTCAACTCCCTGTAAAACGAGTCATCAACTGGTCGTGAAGAGTCTTGACAGTTTAATTTCAATTCAGTGAGTCGCACAGGTTGAGAAACGCTGGGGTACCTGACATCGGGTGGTCTGAGGAGGCAGGTACCCTAAGAGATCCGTTCTTATGACCTTACCCAACGGTTTGACAGTTCCAGTAGTTTTTGTTCTTTTCAGAATCTTTGATAGTACTAGTTCCTTTTCGGATTCCATTCTGTACTGATTTACACTACACCCCAGCGCCTACGCTAAAACCTTCTCTTCTTCCTGTAATCCATTTTTGATTCATTCTGACTTGTTTCACACCTGAAAATAATTACTACTACATAGTTATAACCAGGTAATTAATATTATACACAGTATGATTACATCCTACAATTATTATCCCTACCTACCTACAACCCGTATACTATCGAGAGACATAATAGAAGAGTCAAAACGATGTTTACATTTTGACGAGATTTTTTATTTTAAATAGAGACTTCTGTTATTTTTATAGTCACTAACGGTCTCCAAGACCCTTTCTTCCTTCTCTCCCAACTTATCCGTCTCAAGTCCCCCCACATTCCGTCACTTTATTTTGACGTACTATGACATTACCACCTATTCACAGTATGTGTAAACAGTTACGGGTGTCTTGTACGTTGTTTTCTCACTTGGGATGACATTTGATAATTGATAATCTGAAACATTGTTACACAGTTGTAACCAAGGAATTGACAGTGTTTACATGATGTGACAACGTTTTACAAGTATTAACCCTTTTAACACATACGGTCTCAACCTCACCACCCTCTCCCTCTCCACCCACCCCACTCATATGTCTTAAGATACATTATAGACGGATTAATAAGACATTTGGATTTTGACATGATTTTGTGACAGATGATTTTATTTACTTCTTCCTTGAACTGATAGTAAAGAGGTTTCTTCTATATGTTTACTGGTTGTTTGTGAACTTTTCCACAAGTTACAGTGATCAGTAATCCCTTTACGTCGACTTTGGATGTCACTCTATGGTGAAGCGTGGGTGATCCTACCGATATTAAAAAATTTTCATTTTATTGTACACAACCATTCTTACACCATTTTAACCTTGGGAGTACGTAACGACCACCCTTACATTTTAACACGTCGGTGACACCTTTTGTCAAACTGTCAAGGTGTTTTTAGAAAAATTTTTATCTTAATGACATACTAGGTCGTTAAGGTGAGGATCTATAATTTTATTAGCTTTTGTCCATAAATTTGGTATTGAATGGTTTTGAACGTGTGTTAACATGGATAGAGTCATAAGTGTTATCGGTTTCTCACCTTTGTTGACTTGACAGATAGTATCTACTTACTTATTTATTTTACACTATATCGGTATATTAATTTAAAATGAATTAGTATTTTTCCTTACTTAATGACTACATACCATGTATCTACTTCGAACTTTTGTCATACGATACACTTTCTTCTGTCTGTATTTTCCAGTATATAACATACTAAGGTAAAAATAATTTATAGGTCTTATCTATTTAGGTATCTCTGTCTTACTTCTAATCACCAACGGTCTTCGACTCCCCGTGACCTCCTTACCCTTCGCTGACGAATTACCCATACCCCAAAGGGTGACCCTACTACTTTTACAAAACCTTGATCTATCTTCACTACCAATGTGTTGTAAAACTTATATCATATACGGGGACTTATCGTGTGAAATTTGACCAATTAAATTACAATACACTTAAAATGGAGCTAAATTTTTGGTTCGTTACATGTTTCATGTATCTCTTCCTTTGGTGATTGACGAAATCCTCTCCAGTCTTCTACCCTCCTACCCTTCCAAATTTCGTCAAAAGTTCTTTCATAACAAACTTAACTTAACTCAGTTAGTTACATAGTTAGTTGATAGTTTGTAAATAACACCCGTACGTTTACGGTTCGTGATTTTGTGGCTCCTCTATATATATCTATATATATATATATATACTTACTTATACTTAACTCTAGAGTAAACGGGGGAGTCCCTCGAGTATTAGACAAACCCTCTCTGTCTGTGCATTTATCCGTTAACGTCCCGGAACATCATTCACGTCACTATCTACACACGTGTTCCATAACAACTTTGTGTGGGAACCTCACAAACTTTCCTATCCATCCATCATACTCACTTCTCCCTCTTTCTTTCATTAAAATCATCTCCCTTGTATTGTTTCCGTACCTTGGTTCTATCTTTCCCACACACACACACACACACACACACACACACACACACACACACATCCCTCATTAATATTCACGAAGGTACAACATTATCGTTTTTAAAAGTTTTGTCGTTCACCGTTTACTCCAAGTTTCGTCCTCCTACTGTTAGCCCGAACATAAAATCTATTTAGGGAGATAATTGTCACCTCTGACCCTAACCTTCCCGTACTCTGATCTCCGTCCGTCTGATCATCCTCCGACAACGGTATTCAGACCAACTCTTTAATAGACCCGGACTCGGTCCCTTCACCATTAACCCTATTTCTCCTTTCTAGTCTTGGTTCTTTACGAATCCTCTATTTTACTTGTTCTGAACTCCTAACTCACCTACAACCACCGCTCCCTCTTAGTTCTTGTTGAGATCCGAAGACAAAACACACTACCATACTATAAACAGTCTCCATAATCAACTATCGTTATCTCCGACTGAGGTCAACTGATTTCTCTTTTCGGTCAAAAATTTGCTTTCTCATAACTCCACGAGGGTGTTCACAACCTTCCCAACCTCGGACTTCCGATTCGAAGGTCCTTGTTACGGGGTTTGGTAACGTCTTCGTCAGTCTACTATGTCCATTATGTGCATCTCGGGTTTTCCTTTGACGATGACTACGACGACGTTCTCCAGTTAGAACTTTTGTGACCCTTTAGAGACTATCGTTTTGACCTTCGAGACGTATTTCGACCAAAGGGGTACCACGAGTCAAGACTTAGTCAGAGTACGTCTACAAAGACTCACCTCTTCACTCCCACCCCCCCGTCGTCCATCAGAACTGAGAATGTGTTCCCTCCGTCTCGAGTATTGTACATTTATGAAGGTGTACATTTTTCCATAAGGCTATTACTCCTGTCGGTGTTCATATTGTGTGCCACGACGACAGTGGATTACATCTCCTACGTTCAAAAGTTAAAGGGGACGCCAGGCCCCCAATTCTGAACCGGAAGGTCACGTCCCCCGTACCCAAGTCAGGGACAACCCCTTGATTCCAGGGTGTACAACACCCCAAGTCGGTTTTGAAAACTTTTTCAAAAACCCCTACTCCCATTACTCAAGGTAGAGTTTGAACACATCAATCTTGTGAGTCGATATCTACAGACCTTCCACCAACCCCATAAACTTCCAGGGTCGTATCTCCATCGTCAATTTTATTGTTCTTCTCCACCCTACCAGGTCCCTCTCGTACATTTCACTCTACTCTTCTGTCTCCTATCTTAGGATCTCACCCTTTCTTTTGAAGGGTCCTAAAGAGTCACGGGGACATTTTTCGGACATTGTGTCCTTACATATGTTACATTTCTACCTCTTACAAACGAAAGTAAAGGGGGGCGTAAAGTGAAAAATGTACGGAACTCCTATAAAGATCAGGAAACAGATCGAGTGACGACACTAGGTTTCCCTACTATTTTGAAGAGAATAGAGAGGTTCTCGAGGTTCGTCACTGTCGGACCTGGTCCAGGGGTCCACTTCACGGGTTCTAAGGTCCTTCTGACTCGTGATAAAGGGATTCATAATTGTGAAGTTTTCCCTATTTCGGGTCTGAAACCTCTACAGAGATCCGACATTTTCGACCTCTGTCCCCTGAATAGACCGAAAACCTTCCTGTACGACTGGAATGTTTTCTAACCATATTCTTGGTCCTGAGAAAGGTCGAGGAGAGGGTCCTTGTTTCCCAAAAGAGAAAGGAAAACCTCCCCTCGTCCTACCGACAGAGAAAGGGTATATATTTACCTCTTTTAGGTGACAAGAGATAGGAAATAGAACCCCCAATTAGGTGGTAAGTGTATCTTTCAAAGGTAGTCAAGAGTGGGACAACGGATACCCAGGTCCATACCACCTAACTGTACCATTATAATGAGACCGACAACTAGACCAAGACTCATAGTTTTTTTGTTTTTGTTTTGTTTTGTTGAATAGGGACTAGGTCCACATCAGACGAAGAAATCATAGGTATGTATATATATTACATGTATTGACACGTTCACCCCATTGTGGAGTCTGGGGAACTGTTTTCAAGAACCGTTTTGTAACCCCTTTTATTCGTAAATTTACCACCTTCCTCCTTCTCTAAAATTTTTCTCTCCTGTTTACTTTATTACGGTAAACGTCACTCTACCTACCTGGATCTCTATTAATATGATTCACTTCACTCTCTTTCTGTTTATAGTATACTATAATGAATATAAATTCCGGAATTTTTACTATGTCTACGAATAAATGTTTTGTCTTTACCTAAATGTCTATATCTTTTGTTTAAACAACCCCTGAAGGGACAGTCAGGTCACCAATTCTAAGGTACGAAGGTTAAGTCCCCGATACCCAAGTTAGGGACCAACCCCTTGATTCTAGAGTCTACGACATGTCTGGTTTTTTTTCTTTTTTTTAAATACTAGTGGTTTCCCCTTTCCTCCCCCCTATTTAATCCTCAAACTTTCCTTGGCTATGTATGATGATATATATTTAATTGTTGTTCCTAGATGATACATCGTGTCCCTTGATGTAAGTTATAGAATATTATTGGATATTACCTTTTCTTTGACTCTTTCTTGTATCTACACACACACACACTTAGTGAAACGATATATGGACTTTGATAGTCAAGTCAAATCGACGAGTCAGTACAGGTTGAAACGCTTGGGTACCTGATGTCGTGCGGTCCGAAACGACAGGTAGTGGTTGAGGGCCTCGAACGAGTTTGAGTACAGGTAACTCAGCCACTCCGGTAGGTTGGTAGAGTGTGAGACAGCAGGGGAAGAGGAGGACGGAAGTTAGAAAGGGTCGTAGTCCCAAAAGGTTACTCAATCAAGAAACGTAGTCCACCGGTTTCATAACCTCGAAGTCGAAGTCGTAGTCAGGAAGGTTACTTATAAGTCCTGACTAAAGGAAATCCTAACTGACCAACCTAGAGGAACGTCAGGTTGCCCGAGAGTTCTCAGAAGAGGTTGTGGTGTCAAGTTTTCGTAGTTAAGAAGTCACGAGTCGAAAGAAGGTAGCATCGAGTCAACCATTTCTTAGACGGACGTTAAGTCCTCTGAGACCAAAGTAAGGACCCAGTCCTTCTAGGCGGACCTCTTCCCTATCCGATGGGTGAGTTCATAAGAACCCGAAGGGACCACCGAGTCGACCATTTCTTAGACGGACGTTACGTCCTCTGGACCCAAGTTAGGGACCCAAACCTTCCCAGGGACCTCTTCCCTTTCTGATGGGTGAGGTCATAAGATCGGACCTCTTAAGGTACCTGACATATCAGACACCCCAGCGTTTCTCAACCTGTGTTGACTCGAAGTGAAAGTGAAAAGTCGAAAGAAATACCAGGTCAAGAATGTAGGTATGTACTGTTGACCTTTTTGGTATCGAAACTGATACACCTGGAAGCAACCGTCCTATTGTTGGAGTAATAGGAGTCACTCTGATACTCGGTACGACACATCCCGGTGGGTTCTACCTGTCAAGTACCACCTGTCAAGACTGTTTTGCACTAGGTGACCTCTTCCCTTACCGTTTGGTGAAGTCATAAGAACGGAGTTCTTGGGGTGTTGTCATACTTTTCCGTTTTGCTACACTGTGAACCTTGACAGTGTTGTAACATTTAGTTGATATGAAGTTATTTTTCATTTATTTTCTTTTACGGACTTTTATTATAACGGATGTTTTGGTTGTTCCTAGATGACATATCGTGTCCCTTACTATGAGTCATAAAACACTATTAGATCTGTCCTTTTCTTAGACTTTTCCTTATATATATATATATATATATATATATATATGTGTGTGTGTGTGTGTGTATATAAATATTGACTTAGTAACACGACATATGAACTTTGATTGTGCTATACCATTTAGTTGATATGAAGTTAATTATTTATTTTTATTTAAAATTTTTTCTTTCTCCCTGAAGCGACCACCAGGTCACCAATTCTGAAGTACGAAGGTGACATCGTCCGTACCAAAGCTAGGGACCAACCCCTTGATTCTAGGGTATACGATACGTGTCACACCGTTTTTTTTTTTTTTTTTTCCTTACGGGTCTCTTCATGTGTTATTGGTCCGTTGACTTACTTAAGGTACACTACCTTTGGATTCTTGTTCTTGCAAAGTTCCCCCTCCGTTAATATACGTCACAGTTTCCGTATCTCTCCAAGCTATTGTAGTTCTGACTTTTCGAGACCGTCAAACCTTCAGTGACCACTGAAAAGGTTTTCTTTTAAGTTATCTTTGTAAAAAGTCATCAAACTCCGTACTTACTTAAATTCTTTCATCTCCGTCGTTGGTATCCGATGATAATAAACCTCTCCGAATTGGACTCTTCTATTTCTCTCATTAACCGTGGAGTACTTCTAAAGTCCAGTCCTTTGAAAAAAAAAAAAAATTTGTCCTCTCTGGGTTCGTCCAAATTCCTATTCTTTTCCATGATGTCTAACTTTAGTCTCTGTCTTCCCTATTAACTACCCCGTTTAACGATTTCCACCAACTTTTTCTACCGTATATCCCGGGTTCACCCACTCACCTAGAACTTGTCCTTCCACCCTACCTCTGTTTCTACCAACACTTACATCCAAACAGACATCTTCTCTAATCTGTTACTTAAATTATTGATCCACCTCCTCTCTTCCCACCAACCATCTTGACTGTGTCTCACTCTTCAAACACCCCGACCAAACCGTCTGTCCTTTTCCCTTGACTCCGACGACCACTCTCATCAAGTCCACTAGTTCGTACTGCAATTCTTTCCAACCCTTCTCTTCCTTTACTCCGGTCCTCCCCGACCCTCTAACCCTCTTTTTTACCTCCCACGTTTCCTGATTTCCCCATTTTCTCCATATACTTCATTTTCTTGTTCACAGGACACTCTGGGAATGAGGACTCCCTAGTCCACCTCTTCTCTAACAGAGTCTTACCTTTTCACTCCCCAAGTCACAATCTCCACTCGTTAAGACCCGGTGTCACTTCAAGTTCTACACCACGAAACCCACGTCCACCGAATTCACCTTACCCCTTCCATTGACTCTCCCGGTTCCCTGGGTCTCCAACGACCAACACAGTAGAGGTACCTGTTACTCTAAAGGGTCATACTCATGGTCCTTAATCCTCCCGTACCCCCTCCGAGGTCAGAGGAATAAATTCTTCCCTCCTCACTTCCTATGGATTCTTAAAAGAGTCGTCTGTCTACCTCTCCTACTGGTCAGATCTATCTCGTCTAATTCTTTTCCGTACCGACCTTCACACTTTGTCGGACTAGAAAAGTCCCTTGACTTTGGTTATACTCACACTCGTGTCTCTACACCGTCGTCTACTCCGACCTAGTCGTTCACCTCGACTGTAACCTCCGTGTCGGTGACTCTCCAGAATTCGTCTCGTAACTGTAGTAAGACTAAACACAAAATCTAAAAGATTCCACTTCACACCTTTTGATCTCAGTCTATCCCAATCTTTGGTCAATCTATATCATCACACGATAAATATTTTATCTACTGATTATTATTATCTGGATGACATACCGTGTCCCCTGAGATGAGTAATATTAACGGATATACCCTTTTCTTAGATGTTTTCTTCCCTATATACACATGTATATCGACAAAGTGAAACGACTAAAGGATCCGTTCTTATGACCTGACCCAAGGGTAAAGGAAGAGGTCCCTTAAAAAGGTTGGGTCCCTAGTTTGGGTACAGAGGATGTAACGTCCGTCTAAGAATTGGTAGATTCGGTAGTCCCTTCTGGGTACACGGTACAGTGAAGATATACCCTTTTCTTAGACTTTTTCTTCCCTATATACATATGTATATTGACAAAGTGAAACGAGATGTCATCTTTGATTGTGTCATAACATTTAGTTGATATAAGTTTATTTTTAAACTTTCTCTCTTTGGTCAATCTCCCGAGACCGTTAACGGACCCGGTCATGGTCCCTTCACCGTGACTGTCTCCTCCACCTTCTACTTAAAGTCTCGATAAAACTATAGTGTTAACACAAAACCGTCGAGATGTGGGAAAGTGGATAAAAGTCGTATACGTCATACTTCGGACGATCCAAACAGGAAAGTCAAATACATAAAATACCAAGTCGAGAAGTAGTGTCTTCGAAACTATAATAGTCATTATAGAGGTAAAACAGGTAACATATCCTGTCCCATACGTGAATAGTTTCTAAAACCAGAGTTACTTAAATGAACAGAAACGAAAGGGGTGGGTGATGGTTTAGGAAGTCAATTAGACTCCGATCTTATACCCCAACCCGACAAAGGGAGAAAAACACGAGATAACGGACCTCGAGTGTACACCGTTTAGGTTTCCCGATCATACCATATACTCTCAACTTGAGTCATACACTTTGACTGTCGGAGATCAATCGTGAAACGGAGGAAAAGGTCCCAATGAGACGGTAAACAACGTCCATCCTAAGATTACACCAGGGGTCCTAAGGACGGGAGGACCACTTATGTGTGGAAGAGGGTCTAGAAACGAGTTTTTGATTAGATCCACGACGACACTTCCCTAATACGTCTACATTAAGTCTTAGTAGATTGAATTTTTTTTTTTTTTGTGGATCTAATAGGATTCACTCGACTGAATTGGTCGACCAGAGAGAAATCAGTGTCTTCTGTTTATGACATACTAAAGTGAGTGTAATTACATCAGTTTAAGTATCTTTGTCTTTCATTTAAGGTCCCCGACCCCTTCCCCCTTTACCCCTCAACAAATTACTTAGATCTCAAAGTCAAAACGTTTCAAATTTTCAATATCTCTACACAACGTGTCGTCACACTTATATGAATCTTGATGACTTGACATGTGAATTTTACCAATTCTACCATGCAAAATTCAATAAAAAATAGTGTTAAAAATTTTTCACCCTCTCTACCCCGAGAAAGACCACTCTAAGTTTCACGTTCTCCTTAAACTGGACTCCCTCTAACAGGTAACGACTGAAAAACCCAACGGAGATGGTCGACTCTCATCGAAGGTTCTACTGATGATAATTTCTACACCTTTGACACCAGGATACTGGTGCTCCTTGATTTTAAGACGGTGTTGGTGTATTCAAACCTTCTTATAGACTTCAGAGTCTACTCGGATGTCGGACTGTAGAAGTAAAGTCGACTACTCTGGGATTCGTCTTCTGAGTCAATTGGACACGGACCTAAAGAAAGAAAGGAAGAGAAATTTTTTTTTTAAATAAATAAACCGACGTGGTCCAGAATCAACACTGTACACCCTAGATAAAGGGACTGGTCCTTAGTTTGGGTCCGGAGGATGTAACCCTCGTGCCTCAGAATCGGTGACCTGGTGGTCCATTCAGGGACACGGACCTAAAGACTAGGTACCTTTGACACTTTTTTATTTACACACACAACACACACACAAACCATATACAAAAATTTACTTTTAAAATAAATATGTGACATATATCTTCATCTATGTATTTAAGCACATGTCAAATAAAGGTTTACACACGTTCTTTAACGATAATAAATAAATGTTAGGTTTGGTGTATAACGTCAGTCACCTGAACCCTACTATTCACTCCAAGATTTATGTTTACCAAAATGTGTGGACTAAACTTTGTCTCTTTTTCATATTTGATGTCGTCAGACCAAACGTTCATAATTAGAGTACTGTGTGGTACTAACATTTTAAAGATTGGGTTGTACACATGAATAGTGTTTAAGGTATTCCTAAAAAGTAGTAGAGATCTACATCTCAAACATTGTGAAAAGTCTTTGTCGTCGATTTGTAAAACAGTACAGTATTAACTAATTATTTCTCTAATATTTTTTTGGAAGAAATGGTCTAATTTTTTCATGATTTTCTTTACTTTAAACACTAATGATCGTATAGTTGTGAAATAAGATCTTTACGTTTCAATAAATACCTTGCCCGTTAACAAGAAATAACCTCATAAGTTGTCTTGACAGATAACGACTATCATTACTAAAGCAAAAAGTTTCTGAAGTGTAAACTTCTGGTTCCTGGATGACATATCGTGTCCTTTGATATAAGTTATAAAACATTATTGAATGTTACCTTTTTTTGGACTTTTTTTATATACATACATAATAACTTAGTGAAACGACATGTGAACTTTGATTGTGTTGTGATTTAGTTGATGTAAAGTTAATTTTTTTTTTCTTAAGTGTCTCAGGGGACCACCGGATTACCAATCCTCAGACTCCAAAGTGACGACATCGGACCCAAGTTAGACACCAGTCTCTTGACTCTAGGGTGTTCACCTCGTCACGTTGATTTTTTCTTTTTTTACAACTACTTTTCGTTAATGTTATAGGACGACGATTCAGCGAAGTCAGCACAGGCTGAGACACGCTGGGGTATCTACCGTCGGGTGGTCCGAGGGGGGCAGGGACCCTAAGAGGTCCGTTCTTGTGACCTCACCCAACGGTAAAAGAAGAGGTTACGTACTTTCACTTTTCAGTTTCACTTCAGCGAGTCAGCACAGGCTGAGAAGCACTGGGGTACCTGACGTCGGCTGGTCCGAGGAGACGGGTACCCTAAAAGGTCCGTTCTTATGACCTCACCCAACGGTAACGGAAGAGGCGTAATGACATATGTATATGTATATATATATATATATATATATGGCTAATAACTTAGTAAGTATTTCGTTATAGAGAGTGTTGTACTTTACATGTTATTAATTTTGACGTTAAAGACTTCCGTAAATAAATATATATATAAAAAATATAAATAAATAAACCGACGTAACCTAGAATCAACGTCGTATGTCCTAGAAACGACGGAGTACACCTTATCTTGGGGTTAAGAGATCGGTACCGTGCGAGTCCGAGGACTCATGGGCCCGAGTCAACGAGACACCACACCCCCTAGAATGAAGGGGTTGGTCATTAGTTTGGGTACAGGGGACGTAACGTTCCGTCTAAGAATTGATGATCTGGTGGTCCTTTCAGGGAGACTTCGGTAAAATATCTCCTTTAATAACAAAATTAATTAAATAAATAATAAAAACCGACGGAATCCAGAAGCAACGAAAACACGACAGAAAGAGATCAACGTCACGTGTCTGAAGAGTAACACCACCGAAGAGAACAACGTCTCGTGTCCGAGGTCGGAGACGTCCGAAGTCATCGCCGAGGTACGCACGAGATCTCCCTCCCGAGTCATTAACACCACGTCCCCGAATCAATGAGGTGACGTACACCTTAGAAGGACCTGGTCCCCAACTTGGGAACAGGGGACGTTACCGTCCACCTAAGGGTCCCTTCGGGAGACTTCCGTAAAATTTGTTTTACAAATCTGAAAATGGAGATCGTCTCTGTAACGTGTATTAGATAAATTCTAAAATCATTGAAAATAGAAAAATAGGTCAAAGTTATTATGACCGGGTCTTTAATATATGTATGTATGTATGTGTGTGTGTGTGTGTGTGTGTGTATATATATATATATATATATATGTATGTATAAAAAAATTTGAACAAAACCAGTGCATCGAACGTCCTAGAATCAAGGGAATGGTCCCTAACTTAGACCCGGAAACCGTCACTCTCACGTCTGGTGACCTGGTGGTCCCTCACGAGTGAAGTCGTCGTGTATATGATTTTAACCTGGTGGTACTTTAAGGAAGGGAAGGTAAAAATTGATCTGAGAAACTCATAGTACATTTTAATTGTAAAATGTAAGACAACATGATGGATACAGATTACCGAGAGATACATAATTATGTTTTCACATTTTATGACGTTATTTGAAAAGAAAAATATGTAAATAAAAAACCGGTTTTAAAAAAATAAAATCAAATATATAACAATCTTGGATTATTAAAGTCTAACGTAATATTGTCCCGTATAAAGAAATTTCATAAAATAGCAGGTCGAAGTGTTTCTGTGTAATTTTTAACAGAAAGACTTATCTTGTCATAACTGTAAAAGGGAGATTTTATTGTGTTTAAAAATTTTTTCAATTGTAAATTTGTCTATTAGGTAAATTTTTTACCCGTCTACTGGACCTGTCTGTAAAAAGGTTTCTTCTGTATACCTGTCCGTGTACTTCTCTACGAGTTGTAACAATTAGTAGTCCCTTTACGTTTAATTTTGATGTTACTCTATAGTGGAGTGTGGACAGTATCACCGACAGTAGTTTTTCTTGTGTTTATTTACAACCGTTCCTATACCTCTTTTTCTTTGGGAGTATGTGACAACCACCCTTACATTTAACTACTTCGGTAACACCTTTTGTCATACCTCCCAAGAGTTTTTTGATTTTTATCTTGACGATATACTAGGTCGTTAAGGTTAGGACCCATGTATAGATTTCTGTTACTTTTGTGATAAACTTTTCCCTGTACATAGGGTTACAAGTGTCCTCGTGACAAATGTTATCGGTTCCATACCTTCGTTGGATTCACAGGTACTTGTCTACTTACCTATTTCTTCTATACCATATACTTATGTTTTACCTTATGAAGAGTCGATATTTCTTGCTTTAAAACGGTAAACGATGTTGTACCTACCTGGACCTCCGATAATACGAATCACTTTATTCAGTCTCTATCTTTCTGTTTATAACGTACTATAGTTAATGTACACCCTAGAATTTTTATTTTGTTTATTTACTTGTATTACTTTGTCTTTATCTGAGTGTCTATATCTCTCTTGTTTGATCACAAATGATTATCCCTTTCCCCTCCCCTCTCTGTTCTCCATCCCTTAATTTTACATGTTTGATGATACGTATTCTATTTATTCGATGTTCCTATATAACATATCGTGTCCCTTATGTCAGTTATAAAATATTATTGATATTTACCTTATATTTGGAAATTTTTAACAGTGATATAACATATGGATTTTGGGATATATTATAACATGTAGTTGATATGGAGTTATTTTTTTATCATTTCATTTTATTTTTACACAAAGTCCCTTCAGGTTTCTGAAGACACGTAGTACCAAAGTGTGTTTCATGTACATTTACGAAGATCTTGTACCTTTTCAGTAAAGTTGTCAATAATAATTATATGTGACCGAGAGACTGTTGTGCACGGTAGATTATACCTACGTGTTCTAAAAATTGAGTAAGAACGGACCTCTTAGGGTCCCTACCCCTCGGACCACCCGACGGCAGATACCCCAGCGTGTCTCAGCCGGTGCTGACTTCGGTGAATCGTCGTCGTCGTCGTCGTCGTCTATGTAAAATTTAACAAATTTTTATTTATTGAAACGTTTTCTTATCAAATTTACATAATGTAATTAAACTATTGTTCGAATGTTGACACATTATTAAGAATTATACTTATCGAATATCACTTGTGTTTACCATAATAATATTATCAGAGGTAGAAGAATAATCCATCTTTGTAGTCTTTTACTCTCTCCTCAAAGGTGTTGTTCCATATTAGTCATAGACGGTTTTGAGTCATAAAAGGAGAGTTCAGTTTTCTTTATCACGGTACTATAATACCGAAACACGGAAAAGAACCATTATAGAGTTAAGACTGGAATTTCTTGTTTATCTCTTTTTTTTTTATCCCTATATCTATACAAACTTACTGTTTCGTTTATTTAAACTGAATTCTGAAATTTTTTTCTGAAAATGAGAACACCAATTTACTCCGATCCCTTTTGAATCACTGTTTCCTTCTTTGTAGAACTTAATGTACACAGTAGAATCTATCTTTGTAAAAAGAACACGTTTACCTTTGTAAAAGTTCTGTCCCGTTATAGTTTTGTGATACAATGTCGTAACACGTTACTTATTTGTGAGACGTAAAGTTTTATTTTTTTATAATCCCTATTAGTGGGGGTACTGATGACTTAGTCTCCATTTTACAAATTACTAAAGTTTAATGAGTTCTGAACCGATTTAAATTTTATTTGTTCATTTTTTGAAAGTTTTTACCGTCATGTATACTATCCGTTATTCTGAAGGTATATAGAGTATACCAAATTATGAAAAGAATGTGTTACGAAGTCTTAAAGGTGTGAAAAAAGGTGATGTCAGAAACCACCCCCGTCTCCAGTTTAGATCGTGTAAAATGATCACTGATGTAATTCCTCTTTATATTTAGGTTGACGTTTTGTTACAAAAGAAAAATAGATTCAGTTAAGGTTTGGATTACATTTGAAATTATAACGCTCTCTTAGGAGGTTAGGTAAATACGTTTAATCACCATGTTAGTTCACGATGGTTCTTTTACAACTGATTTGACTTCTTTGACTCTATTTCGTAAGTCGTATCCTTTCATGTCTACATTTTTGAACGATGGTATCCTTAATTTAAACACATTATAAATAAATTATTATCAAGATCAAGGTATCCAGAAATATATAATACAGTTAAACACAGTCACAAATATTTCTGTCTTTTCCGTTGTTAAAGATTTATCTGATGTAAAGAAGTTCTAAAAATTTACGTTCCGGTAAAAATATTTTATATCTTTAGTGACCTACTTTTACTTCCGTTGTCTTTTTGACTTGAAAAGTGTTGGTTTTTTAATCGTGTTGGAATTTTTGTTAAATCTTTTTTTTAACAGTATTTTCTATTTAACGTCTAGAAGTAAAATAATGGGTTAGATACAGTTAAGTATTAAGATTTAGAAAGATGTCATATTCTAATTTCTAGAAAAAATCACATATACATTTAAGACGTAAAATAGTGTACCCGCACAAAGAAGTTGTGATAGAAAACTTTTGTCCGGTGAATTTATCTGGTGTTAAAAATAAGATTTTTAAAGAAAGTCGAATTGAAGTCCAACGTATGTCCACTTTACACAAGAGTTACGTATTTTTAGTGTTACCTATCGTCGTTTCCTGAGCCCCCCCCCGTATCTAATTCCTCTTAGACTATTAAATGTAACAGTAATAAAACGTATACTATTTTCTGTTGAGTGTGAAGAGTTTGGAAAACCAAGAAAAATTTCTTGGTTTTTACTAGAGTTCTGTACAACCGTTATGAAGGAGTGGGGATTTGTTTAACCGAAAAGAAAGGTGAAATTAAAACTTGTCAATACCGTCACTTTCTAAAACTATCATTACATTCAAATATTTGATATCAGGTCAGAGTAAAGACCTTGGGTTTCACGTTCTACCTCCCAAGAGGATTAGAAAGTTATTAAGAAGCAAAACAAACCGTTTTCGTCAAACAATTTATTTAGATAAGACTATACGACTGTATATTGTTTTGTCGTGTCCACACCGTTTCTTACGTGAACGTCCTTAGAACTATGAACTAACCAGTCAGACTGTCCCATTTGACGTATAGGTCCATTGCCTCTGGAACTTATTGTTTTTCGAGATAAAAGGGTCAAAGACCGACTTACGAATTAATCTAGTCGTTTAACAGGTAGGTATAGACCAACAAGTATTTTCGTTTTGGATTGTAAACTCGCGAGTTAAGATCACATTTCACAAAATGATACCCTCACTATCGACCTCGAATTTTCTATTGTCAGTAGTCTTGATCGACCTCGTTCTTTTCTTGGTAGACCGTAAAAACGATCTAAAGGAAGGAAGAGGGTCGTACACTAACCAGGGGTCGTGATAGGAATAAAGCGTTCAAAAAAGTTGAGGAGACATTTCGAACAGTGTTGGTATTCTGGTGATGAAAGGTAACTCAGTATTGAGAACGTTGGTGTCCTCGTCTCAGTCCTAGTTTTAAGTATACTATCGTGTGTATGAAAGTTTGTGTACCTGTAGACACGACCATTCGGGTCACTACAAGTAAACCTAAACTAATAAGACATTACCACTCACACCTCCCTGTAGTAGTACTGAGTGAGAACCCGAAACGTTGCACTGTGGACACCACAGTTACTTGTTCGATATGTATCTGCCTAGGTGTTTCAAAAGATCCCGTTGTTGATCCAGGAACAGAAGCCTAAAAGTAAAACCCTCTTTCTCAAGAGAGACCTAACTCTTCCTTGACGTCTTTGAATGTACCCTCTTGATAGGTCTGTTATCGATCCGATAGGAAGGTTTCGTATGTAATGGAGTAAAGATCCGTGTTTTATAGTTTGCGTCATAAAAAAATTTATTAAATAAATAAAAACCAACACGACCCAAAAGTAACGACGGTTCTCCCGAAAGAGATCAGCACCGTTCATCCCTGACATCCCATTCCCTCAGTCACTTTCGCTCCAAGCCTCTTTCTTGTTCTGCCCGTGAAATGTCCTTGTCTAGTGGAAATTACTCCACTCTTCCCCGTCATCAGTCTAATCACTCGACGACGTGATTGGGTTCTTTTCTCATTCATATATATCCGTATATACACCTTTAGATGACAGAATTCCCCCGGACAAGAAGAGGTTCCAACAAGTCTTATCAAGAGAGAATTTGCCGACCCCGTTCCGTAAACCTCTAGACGGTCTCCGACCCTGTCCGACCCTCGACCCGCATTAGTTGGACTTGCAGGTAAAAAAAAGAAGGTCACTCTCTCAAGAAACAAAACGTCCCTTACCACCCCTCCTGGGCCTCCCCTAAAACTCGGAAAGGAAGTGCCTGGTGGGAGGTAACAACACGGGACCCAAGAGTTGCGAGAGATCAACTCCTGGTGTCCCGAGATTCACGTAGACGAGTCAACGAGCCTCCGTACACTGTAGAAGGGTCTAGTCCCTAGTTTGGACATAGGGGACGTGACCGTCCGTTTAAGGATCGGGGACATGGTCCTCCCTTCAGGGTTCCCGTCGGAACTCCGTATTCAGGTTATTGATGTCCAAGTAACTTCCTTCTACGTTTAGAGGTAAGACTCTAAGATTTGAGAAGTTAATAAAACAAGAGTCGTGTGTCAAAGTCAGACTTCTGACTTTTATAAAAGTCTGTAGTAAGACACAACCTAGACCTAACCTTCTTACTTGGTTCTGAAACTTAGAATGAAGGAGGTAAAACTATGTCCGGAGGAGTTCTCAAACGACCAGTTCTCCGATTTCCCATACTGATATCACTACTAACGGTTCCCTTCACCTGGAATAACTAGAAAGTCTTCAGTGTAGAAATTTTTACTGACCACGACTCCTCTCCTGTGACGTAGGAGTAGACCGTCTCGAGGGTCTCCCACGCTAGGAGAACGGAAAGACGAAAACAAGACGTCTTTCGGTGGAAAAATTCCATGGGTAATCCGAAAGTGAGAAACTAGATAAAACAAGAAAAAGTAGAAGGGACAACTATAGGGTCGACCGGTACAGAAATGGTATCGTCGATGGTTTATTCCTTAGTACAAAAGGTTTGAGTGACCGATCACTACCAACGACACGATGGTACTTTAGTCAAAGTAGGAAAATAAGCCCAAGTTGCTAAAGGCCCTCCAAAAATTTGTTTAAAAGAAACAATACTGACCAATCGATTAGGCCNCCCCGTACCACCTCCAGCTAGAGAGAGACCTTGTCATAGGCGTTTGTAGACTACTCGGACGCCACGATGTAGACACATAAGAAGGTCGAAGTAACTTGGTAAACCACCGCCGCCGGTCTCGCACAGAGTCCGAGGGAGTGGCTCGCGACCACGTTGACGACGTTTTATACATAAACAAAGTTCGGCGATTCAACCACCACTAAACACTCTGTCATTGTCTTTTGATTATGTGGTAATCGCCACAATAATTCCACCGTTTCAAACCCCAACGCCACCTTCTTCGTAGACCAAACAAAATCTACTAAGACTTAAAACTTAACGATGGGTATTTTCCCTCTTTTGTTTTGTTTTGTGATTTGTCTTTAGCCACACTTTCTCTTGTGTGTCTTCGTGGGGGAAGTTGTGGATCCAGTGCGGAAGAAGCAGTGGGAAGAGGTCGGACTTCACTGACAAGGGAAGAGTCTATAAATGTCTGTGACTACATAAAATAGTGGAAATATTACGAGAAGAAAAAATACGAGATCACCGAAAGACTGACATTGATTGACCCGAAGTTAAAGGAACTCCCGTTTCTAGAAGGGTAACTAAAAACGTAGAGGGTGTCACGGAACGTGTCTGAGATCATTCACAATGAACTAACCGGTTTCTTCTACCAAAATAGACCATTCAGGAAGTTTGATTTGGGAGGTCCACGATGAGGACCTTTCGTGGACTTCCCCCAAGAACTCTAAGGTGGTCCCACACCCCCCCACAAAGGAATAACTAAGTGTCACTCGGGGTGGTGGGTCGAAAAGGGTCGTCGTAGGGAACTAAGGAGAGAGTCCTCTTCCTTTGAATCTGTGTTCATACCTACCCGGTTTATCGACCGGGTCGACCGTTGTATTGAACCGTAACTTCTTCTTAAAATGAATTAATCGATTCGTGGGAGATGAGTCCTTCCGGATTTGTAGACGGTCACCTTAAACTCTTCAGACAATATTTTCAACTTTTCGACTAAAATAAGTGGTGTCTAGTTTGTGAACATCACTCCCCACCCCGTGACCCCGACAGAGAATATGTGTAGATCTACACATATTCTCTGTCCCCTCCGTCTC